>CAWUFW010010744.1:0-669697 GCA_963921515.1 Calotriton arnoldi | reverse complement strand
CTGGCACCCCCTGGGTAAGGGTGGTAGTAGTGACAGGCATCCAGCCCCCATGGGTAGGGGTGGCAGTAGTGGTAGGCATACAGGCCCCTATGTGTATGTGTGGCATTGGTGAGGGCCATCCCGCCCCTATGGTGCTGCTGTTGCTGGTGTAGGTATTTCTGCATCCCTCTGTGTGTGATGTGTCGGGTACGTGTAGTTTGTTTTTGTTGTTGGTGTCTGACTTACCTTCTGCGCCGTACGCGTCCGTGCCTGTTCCGGTAATAGAGGTAGAATATTGGTAGGATCGGCACGAAGGGATTCATGGTTGGTTCGTCTCGTTCGTCTTTCTCTTTGCTTCGGCTCGTCCTCGTCGCTGGCGTGTTCGTCTCGTAGCCGTGGATCGTGTTGTGGCACAAATCGGAGCTTATGTGCGCCTCGCCCGGATGCTTTGACGTGCCGTGCGTAGCGAAGGGTTCGGCACGTACGGGAAGCGCATCGTACTTGTCCGGCCGGACGGGGCTGCATTTTTGCTTCCGTGCGGCTCGATTCTACGATTCCGGATCCGGCTCGGTCGGGGAACAGGACCTGGATTGGGTGAGTACGACTGGGTCGGAATCTATGCTGTTGTGCGCATCGTACTTGCTCGTTCGGAATAATGTGCGGATCGGTCGGGAAACAGGCATTCGCATGGCTTTTTTCCCGACCGAATGGTGTTAGGTGCGCCTCCGACCGAGATCGGAATCGGCCCCTAAGTATACACTGGAGTGTGAATAGTAAATTATTTATGTTAGTGTCCAGCATCTACTCCAATTTAATATAGACTGCAGTGGGAGTAGTAAATTATTTAGGTTTAGTGTCCAGCACCTACCCCAATTTAATATAGACTGGAGTGGGAATAGTAAATTATTTATGTTTACTGTCCAGCACCTACCCCAATTTAATATATACTGGAGTGGGAATAGTAAATTGTTTAAGTTGACTGTCCAGCACCTACCCCAATTTAGTATACACTGGAGTGTGAATAGTAAATTATGTATGTTAGTGTCCAGCACCTACCCCAATTTACTATAGACTGTAGTGGGAATAGTAAATTAGTTATGTTTAGTGTCCAGCATCTACTCAAATTTATTACAGACTGGAGTGGGAATAGTAAATTATTTATGTTTGTGTGCAGCACTTACCCTAATTAATTTACATTGAATTGGGAATATAGAACTATTTAATTTTAGTGCCCAACATTTACTTTATTTAATGTGCATTGGAGTGGTTATAGTAAATTAATTATGTTCACTGTGCAGCATTTGCTGACATTAATTTATATTGGGGTAGGAATAGTATATAAAAATATGTTAGTGTACAGTAACTGTATTTAATTATTATATATTGGAGTTGTAATAGTTTATTAATTAAGTATAGTGTAGGATAATAAATAATATTTGATTTTTATGTAATATGTTTATTAATATATTAAAATGTATTACTAGAAAAATATATAACATAATTTTGCATTAAAAAATGGGTAATGGTAGTTAATAAATTGACAATATTTATTTATTATAATGTTTGTTAAAATAAATTGTATTTTATATATGTAAAATATGGATAATATAAGTAAAATCAAAATAATTAGAAAACACACCATTTTTATTGTAGTTCTTATAATTTTTTATTGTTTATTAATTTGAGTAGGATAATACAGTAACATATTTTATTACATTATAATTCAATAGAAACATATTAGTGCATATATTTCAGAAAATATGTTCTTTATTTACAATATTTTTTACATTTTTTTAGTACATATTAATTAACAAAACAGTAGAATTTTGTGTTTTCAATTATATTTAATACAGTAATAGGTATTGTATATATTTATACAAAAAAAGTGCAAACTGTTTACATATAATATAAATGTTTAACATTTTTCTATTTTTGTTACATACATATTACATTTTTTAATTAATATTAATATTAAAAATATTAATATTAATTAATTTTTACAATTTTTTTAACAAAAATGTATTTGTATAATGAATGAATAACATTTATGACAATTTTTATACATTGTTTTATTGTATTTTTTTTCTTCTGTAATTATAATAATAAATATTATATTTATTATAATATTTATTTTTATAATTTTACAAATTAGGTACATTATGTCACAATTTTTTATTAAATCAAAATAAATTGTACTATTTTATTTAAATAGTTGTACATTTTTTGTATGTAAAGTAACATTTTACTGCATTAAATGAGTTAAATTTTCTATGGTTAAACTTTTTATTAGGTTTTGGGCGTTCTATTTTGTAACCGGGTTATGTCGTTTTGTGTCATTTTGGTTGAAGAGAAGCTCGCGGTTGGGAGACACTTCACGTCGCTAAAGGTAAGATTTGTTTTCTTTGTTTTAACTAAGTTTTAAATATATTTTGAACCTAGTTAGATACTGTTTAGTGTAGTTAGATGTTTATTAGTTATATTCAGAAATGTTATATGTTATAGTTACGTGTGGTGTATTTACGTATTGTTAACGTTGTGTAGGCCTGTTTAGAGAGTTAGGATTACGGTGTTCAATGTATATTTTTATCAAATTTAAAGCTAGTAGTATTGTTAGTAGGAGTTTATGTGTTGTTTTATGTGGGTGGGAATGTATGTGCTTTTGTTTTGACACTTTTTGTTTTCAGAAGTTCTTCGTATCGGAAGGAGTCGTTTTTTTTTTTTTTAAAGAAGTGTTTGTTAGTTTTATTGACTAATATATTTGTTACACTTCTTTAAATTTTTCGGTTTTCCTGGAGCGTTTTTTACTATTTTATACATTTTCGGGTTTTTTATGGTTTTCCTATGGACCTTTGCTACAGGGATTATTAATTTTTGCTACAGTTGTATTTTTCCATTTTTTGGGGGGAAACTGTTTTTTTTATATTTGGATTGTGTAAGCAGAAATGGATTTTACAGCATTTGGAATAAACCTGGTAAGTTTATTTATTATTATTTATTGTGGGTGGGTAATGTTTTTTATTATTATTGTATTTTATTTTATTACAAATATTATTAATGTGTGTTAATATATTTTATTAAAAAATTAAAAATATGTTACACACAGTAATTATTTTTGTGATAAAATAAATAAATTTTACTTTTATGGTATGTTTGAAAGATGAGTAATTTGTAATTTATTTGTATTAATGCTTTAAAGAAGAGTTTTGGATATTATGTTTAGGTATTCCAGGCCTTTTGTACTAGGGTACAATTTTACTTGTTGTTCTAGATATTTATGCATTTGTTTAGTTTGTTTTGATGTTTTTGGAGTTAATTGAGTTATGGATTGTTCCATTCGGAACTCTTGATAACTCTGTTCTTTTTGTAGGCATGATATACATTTTTCTAGTGTTGGTTTTGTTCTGCCTGTTGATTGAAGGAAGGCATTATGCCATCCTTCGACTGCGTTATTAGTTTTGGATTCCCCATTTAATGTGCTTCTGTATACGTTCCACCAGGGTATTAAGAATTTAGGGTTTCTTCTGTGGCCAGATCTGTGTAGTCTGCCGACCCATGTATCCTCAAAATAGTCTAATAGTGGACTTAGTTTTGCTTCATTTTGTTTGTAGAAGGTGCTGTCTATTAAGATGTTGTAATGTTCTGTGACGTCTGTCTCAGGTACATAAGCTAGTGCTGTTAATTTTTTTATTTGATATGCAAAAGAAGAATTAGTTGCATATTCAATGCTTAGTGCTGATTTTTGCATGTGTCTCCATAAGCACTGATTAAAATGATAGTAACAGCCTTGGATGCAGGTATGGGGGGGTGTTTTTAATATAGTATTAATCATTGACTGTTCAAAATCTAGGATTATTTTTTGTGGAGAAAAGTCATTAGTTTTTTGTTTTATTGCATTTAATAGTTCCATGTATGTGGAGTTCTGTTTGTTTGGTAATAATGCGTAAATTAATGGTATATTGCAATTCTGATTTAGCTCATGGATTGTATACAGTTGGAAAAAGGGCTTGGGACATATATTAAAAGTCCCATCCATCATCCAGTATTGACATTCTTGTAGTTTTAATAGATTAGTTGCAGTTCCAAAAATTATGAATCTTTTGTCATTGCTTTTATTATCAAAAATGACAAATGGTTCTTTGTTTAAAGTGATACTTTGTTCAGGACTTATAATAACTTCACTATATGTTCTAGGAATTGGGGTGGAAGTTGTAGTAATTTTTTTAGTACGTGCTGTAGTTCTCTTTAGTGAAGCTATAGATGGCATTTGTGTAGTAGCAGTTTTAGGAATTTTGGGAAGCTGCTCTTTTAAAATTACACTTGTAGCTTTTTGAGAGCTTGTACTAGCTTCCTTTATTGTTTCTAATGCAGATCTGACTTCTATTTCTGTCACGTTTGGTGGGTGGTTATGTTCTCTAGTATACAGTACTGTTGTTTCCCTAGTTGTAGCACGCCCGTAACATTTATTAGAGTAGTATTTACAGCATTTCCAGTTAACTTTTAATCCAAATTGTTTTTCTTGTGTGTAAGTGTATCCCATATAGCATAGTAACATTTTCCCTTTCTGGCTTGTTATAAATTCGGCTCCTTCAGTCATTTTGATGTACGTTAATCTATGAAAAATATATATTATTGTTATTAAATATGTTGTTCTATGTATTTTAATTTAAGCAAATAAACATTTATTTACAATATACTTACAAAGTTGGTCTTTATGTATTTCAGTTTGATGACGTTTACTCTTTAGTTGTGGAATGTTGTTTCTGTATTTTCTTTGTCTGGAAAAAAAAAAGTACATTTGTTTTATTATTTGTTTCTATATTTTTTATAGGGGGTGGGTAGGGGGTTTGGGATTGGTTTTGAATTTGCGTTGTTGTTTAATATATTTGTTTAAGATTGGTTGGTAAATACTTACTTTGTTAGTTGTATATTTTTTGGGGACTTTTCTGTAGTTTGTTATTTTCCTCTAGAGTTTCCTGTAGTGGTAATATAAAATAGAAAGAAGACATTGGTTAATTTATAGGTTATGTATATTATTGATTAAAGTTTTTTACTTTTAGTATTATTTCTTTTAATTTAGTTTACTTACTTTTGATAAAGTTAATTATTGGGTATATGTTGATCTTCTTATATCTGTAGTTGAATTCCTGTAGAGTTTCTCCTTCTTTAGTTTTCTTTCTTTTGGGTGTGGAATAGGAATGAAGTTTAACTGTTTATATAGTGTGTTGGATGTTGTAATTTCGATTTTATTGGTTAGTTTGAATTTGCAGTTTTTCTATTGGTTAATTTGTATTTTTTTTAAATGTTTTGGTAGTTAGTTTCCAAATAAGGAAAACGCTAATTAGTAGTAAGTTATGTATAATTTTGCATATATTTTTAAATAGCTTTTGTTATATATTATATTATATAATTGAATAGTAATAGTAATATTTAATATTATTAATGTTTAATGTAGTAATGTTGTTAATAATATTTAAGTAATGTTATTGCTGTGTTAATTAATTTTTTTATGTAGTAAAATTGTTATTGTTATTTATTAATTTAGTATTGTGTTTTTAGTAATTTAATTATTTTTATGTTGTTTTATTTTTATATTTATTATAGTTTTATATAGTCGATATATTTAGTTTTACGATATTAGTGTTGTCGATATTTTTGTGTACGATATTTTTACTTAGTTAATGTATTTTAATAAAGGTCGATATTTTAGAATTTCGATAAGTATGTTAGCGATATTTGTGAAATTGATATTTATGTACTTCGATATTGTATCCTCGATATTTTTGTAATTTTTTAAATAGGTATATGATGTCGATATTAATGTTATCGATAATTTTGTATCGATATTATTGTAGCTCGATAATATGTCTTCCGATATTTTGTCAGTGATTCAAGCTTGCTATAGGAGGCTCATTCAATTCCACGAGCATCTCGCGAGACCTGCATGGAAAATGACTGGGTCTGTTACAAGGGGTTTTACGCGTCTTGTGAGATCACATGGAGGGAAGTAAAAAAAAAAGGCCCAAAGCTCAAGCAATAGATACTATTCTTATTACATGGTTGAAGAAATGCTGTGATGTGATTGGGTGCCGAACCAGAGATAGCTCAGTTTGTCCTTGGCTCTTTGGAAGAGAAGGAAGTCTGTTTGAGCTGTGCTTAACAGAAGTGAATTTATTTGGAGCTGAAAGAGACTGGTGTCTTTCATCTGCATTTAAGAAAGAACTTCAAGTTCAGGTAATTAATAATAACATTTTTAAACTTTGTTGAGAAGTGTCAGTACGTGTACTAATGTTGGTAAACTTATTCTACTGCATGTATCCAGAGTGAGCAGCTGTTAGAGAAGATGCAGATCTCTCAATATAGATTTTGAGCGGTAGACATTAGAATGTAGAGAGATAGTTGCAAGTATTGCAGATTGTGTAGAAAAATTAAGTGTTCCAACTGTATGTATTGAAAATAAAGGAGGCATTGTTTCTCAAATTTGAAACAAAGAATGTGGAATGTGTTAAGATTGTGTTTTATGAACCTCACTGTATATGTACTTTAGCCCTCTGAGATGTTTGAGTGGAGATGTTGCAATTTCTAGAGGGAAATACTGTGTTCAGTGTTAACAAAGGTGTCGCAAGAGGAAAGTGTTATTTATGAACGGTTGTGAAATCAGATTTGATGGCATGTTATAATTTATTTGTTAAAAGAATGCACTGGGTAAGGATGTGGAATTTCTTTTGAGGAAGGAATAACAAGTTAGTAGTACACTAGATATAAATATGTGATTGTCGGTGAAAGATGTGGAAAACTTTACAGAATATAGTGAAGAATTACTGTTATGATCAATTGACTAGTATGTAACTTTTAATTTGTTTGGTTATATTCTCTTTTGTAGGAGGAAAATCTAAAACAGAAGTTGTGAACAAGAAAACTACAAGGTGAGAAAATATATGTAGGAGAAAAACAAGTCTTGCACACTATAAAAAAATGGAAATAATTACTCTGTTAAAAGTGAGAAAAAAACTATTAATTGGAGAAGTGATAATATTTGTATTGCATATTGCTATGTAGGTCTACTTGTCTCTGAGAAACTGATTATCTGCTTATATAAGCAGCAAAAATGAGCTTTGTTAAGACAAGTAGGGTTATTGTCTTCAGGAGTGAGTACCTGAGGAGGCACAGTGTATCCAGGTTGAAAAGATGTGGAAGCACATGAAGAGCTCTGTAGTTCAGCAGCACGAGCTAACTCTGCCCATGCTAGCCTTTGTGAACTCCTTTTTAAAAACTATACGCATGAGAAACTTTGCTGAGATTTTTTTACTGGCTGGCATCAAAGCAAAAAACTGCCATATCAAAGACTTTTTGCCAGGCTAAGGTGGTGCAGCTATACCAGGGTGCTCCTCATCCTGTGATGAAGACATTGTAAATTAGTAAAGTTGGTTGTTTTTGTTTGTTGTATAATTGTTTATATAGGTTGTTAATGTAGTTGATGTAGTTTTATAATGTTATTAAATTGTTTTTTGCAATAAAAAAGTTTAAAGTTACTACTAATTTGTTTGCTTAATAGTTGTTATAGGTTTGAATATTATACAGTATTGTAATGTTGACTAAAACTCGTGGTTCCATTCTCAGGGAGTGCAGAAGTGCTGCTGCATGTACATATATCTATCTAAACGATACTATGCACATCTTTTATGCTACAGAGAATTGTTAATGAAGAAGGCAATTATTTGAACACCCAAGAATGGTGACTTCTCATGCAACAGTGTGGTCTCACTCAAGAGATCAGTCCATGTTCTCTCTGTAGTATACAAACCTCTCATACAAGAGAGAGGTTCTGGCACAGAGGCCAGTGCATCCTCATATTTTACTATGCACTGCAATCAGCTGGTGGAGATGTGATAGTGGAGAGGACAGTTCTTTTGCACATGTTACTATATATGCTTGTGTGATTCTGGAAAGAAGTTTCAGCAGAGAAGTCTGTGCCTGTGGACACCCCACTATGCCTCATTGTTCCCATGTGGATAGGTCTGAGGGAGGGGTAAGTGTGTTCCCACATTCAACTATCCACACCAATCAACCAAGATACAGTTCAGAGCAAAGAGGATTCTCAGTTTCTATACCCTACTACCCACAGCCTAATTTGCACATATATTACTCTGGGGAGATGTCTCAGCTGACAGGACAGTGTGTTTAAACATCATAGTTTCTATAATTGTTATGCAAGACAGACTTCTCAGCATAGAGATAATTTCATTCCCTCCCCTTACTTGTACATCTGTCATCCTGGGTAGAGTTGTGACTAGAGATGTAAGATAGTTTTCAAAGCCTAATTTGCCTACCCATCATCCAAGACACAGGTCACAGGAGAGCTGCCAGTATCTCTTCACACTATACTAGGAAGATTTATTATGCAAGAAAGTTGTGTCAGCAAACTGGGCACTTCCTTCCTACAGTCTACTATGCATACCTGTCAGCATGGGAAGAGGTACGAGCAGAGAGATACATTTTTCTCAAACCCTACTCCAGACACCTCTCACCCTGGTAAGATGTGTTAGCGGGCAGGTCACTCCCTTCCCAGACACCACTGCATATCTCTGTTGGTCTAGGGAGAGGTATCAGCAGAGAGGCCACTCATTGCCAAAACCGTACTGCACATCCATTTTGTTCTGGAGATCGGTGTTAGTGGAGAGAAGAATGTTTCCCTACACATTACTGTATATTTCTGTCATCCTGGGGAGAGCTGTGACTGGACATTCAAATCTGTTCCCACACCCTAATATATATGGTCATTGACCTGATGAGAGATCTCAGTGGAGAGGCCAGTACTTGTTATACTTATGCTTACTATGGAATACTAAGGTCTTACATGTGAAGTGTACCTTCCCCACACTACTCTGCATACTGCTGAGCCTGGGGAAAGGTATGAGTGTAGAGGCAGTGTCTCTTTACAGACTACTCTACACACTGGTTACCTTCATGTAAGGTCTCACTGGAGAGGCCAGCCTCTTCCCATAGTCTGCTATACATAGTTGTTAGGCTGTGGAGAAGTGTCAGTGAGATTTCAGTGTCTCCTTACACCCTACTGTGCACTTTTGTTATACTGTGAAAAGGTCACATTTGATAGTCTATTTTCTCTGCACAGCCTACTAATGGGGACCATAGGGATAAGTACTATAATAAAGGGAAATGTAAATTTGTCCACTAAAAAAGTTGAGGATCTCACAAGACTCTTGCGGATCGTAAAAAAGTAGTGATTCATATTTTCAAATAATAATAATTGGACTTAATGTAAATACATGAGTATCAATGTGTGCTATGTACCAATGTTTGTCACATGCAGATAAAACAAGTGTTTTTTTTCATAAATCTAAGTGATTTATTTTTCCCCACAATTATATAATGGATTGCATTTCATTAAACTAAACACACTGTTACTATTCTGGTGTATATAAATTATATATACTACACCAAGATATATTCACTGTAAATGCAAAGTCCGTAACACAAATGTGAGTATGATCTAGCTTGAGGATTGCGAAAGCAACCCAGGAAGTACTGCCCCCTCAGACTGCATACGAGAGATTGCCTCCCTGGCTCTCACGAGAGTCTCATGAAAACTTTTGAGAAGAGAGAAAAAGGAAACATAGTACAAACAAGATAGATTATGAATTTATAGGGTAGCTCTGAAAAAATATATTTTTGTTAACATTTTTCAACAACTATAAATTTGTTTTGTGCTTTCAAAGATTTTTTAATTTTTTTGTGGTATTTTTTAAATGGGTACCACAAAAACATACAACTTGAAGTATTGAACAAGCACCAAAAGGCTCTCCTTAAAAACAAAGAGGAGAAACAATTACAAAAAACCTGTTAAAATAAACGACAGCCTAGGGGGAAGAAGTGCTCTTGACTAAGCTTCTACCTCGCAGCCCTGCTTGTGTCGGATGAAAAAAAAATCTGTTTACAGAAGCAGCAAAATAGCTCTTTATTGAAATAAAACCAGGGTTATTGTCCACTTGTGCACTTAGACTCTGCGCAGGCACATTTTCTCTTGGTGCAAATAATGTTGAAGCCCCTGTAGAGTTGTTTAGCTCCACAGCACAAGCCAACTCTGCCTGTGCAAGCCTTTGTGGATGCATTGACCTCATGTGTCTCCACATCCCTGTGGTACTCATGCTATATTGTTTATTTTTGCTCCCCTGGTTGAACATTTTGCTGCAAAGTTTACAGGGAAAGGTCATTTCAAAGAATTGCCAATCTAAGGATTCCTTGGGTGGCTGAGATGGCTTAGCTGGTGCAGGAGCCCCTGGCTGTTCATCTGAACCTGATGAAGACATTTTTGTGAAAAGAGGCAAACAGGAAAGGAGAGCAGGCCAAATATGTCTTCTCTCACCAAAATTCAATAGTGAAATAAAGCAAAAAGGGTGGAATCTTCTTCTTCTAAATAAAGACATCCATATGAACTAATCACAATTCTTCCTTAGGATGTGGTTCCTCTCCTGGACCTCTCGTGAGATTCCCGCAAGCTTCTTGCGAGATCATAAAATAGTATTGCTTTGTATATTTCAGGGAGCAATTCATAATCAATGTTTCCAAGCTAACCAACATCTCTAATGTCTTAATTTGTTCAGAATTACAAGAAACCACTGTTATTAACTTAATTCCAAATGCACTATCTTGTGGGTAGAACATGAGTGCCGAACAGGATGCACAGCCTGCTCGTAGTCCACGCAGGGAATTGTGTGTTTGACTCATGCAAGCTTCTCGCAAAATCATAAAAATATTGTCGTTTTATGTATTCAATGGAACAAATTATAATACATTTTAGAAATATAATCAACCTCTGTAATCTGTTACTTTGTTCAGAATTACAGGAAAGCCTGTTCCGCAACGTAATCACAAATGTACGATCTCGCGAGATGGTCACAAGAGTTGTCCAGGAAGTACATCCTCCTCAGAGTCCACGCAGGGGACTGTGTGTTTAATTCCCACAAGCCTCTCACAAGAGTCACCACCTTTTAAAAAAAAAATCTAATAAAGGAATATTACAATCATATTTTAATGACTCTTTTTTACAGATTTACATTAAAAAAATAACTGAACACATGAAAAAGAACTCTAAACAATGGAGTAAAACAAAATATAGAACAATACTGAATAACCAAACACTTAAAAAATAAAGGGCATATTTATGAATTTGTGTCGCAGAGCAGTGCAGCAAGTCACCTTGCTGTGCTCCCCTGCGTCACTGGGAAAGGGCAGGAATGCGTCATATTGATCCAATACGGCGCTTTCCTGTCCTTTACCCTTGCACTGGTGCTGTTTTGGCAGCCTAGCACCAACACAGGCACCCTTGCACCATTATGATAGGGTGCCTGTGTTGTAGGCAGGATTGTTTGTGTGCAGGAAGGGACACCTTCCTGCATTCCTGGACAAAAACAATCCTGAGAGGATTTTTTCTCTTTCCAGGTGTGCTGTAGAATGCAGTACAGATAGCAAGAGAAAGTAACGTGGAGAAATAAAGATATTTCACATTGTTACGCCTCACCTGGAGAGGCATATCTTCTTGGTGCATTCGCAGGTTGACGAAGTCTTTTAAATCTGGGAATGCGTCAAAAAGCATGGGAGTTGTGTGGGCACACCCACACAACGCCCATGGAGCGCCTACCCAGAGTAACACAATGCAGTGATTTTTCCTGCCTTGCGTTACTCCAGATTTTTGGAGCCACTCAAAGCCACGCAAAGTGTATTTGCATGGCTAAAAAAATCTGAATCAAAGTTTGTGTCGCTCTTGCACCACATTGCGCAGTGCAAGAGCAACGCAACCCAAATAATAACTATGTCCCTAGATTTACATAAACATACCTAATCCTATACTATATTAAAAAAACTGATTACTCTCTTTCTGAAATATAATTACGAGTTTAATATAAAAACACATGCAAAGACTATGAAAAATATGCTATTACAATATTAATGAACTTGCTGGGAAACTGTCTCAGTATGGGAGTCAGAACAACTAAGGAGATTGACATCTCAAACCAAATATTGTTGTATTACTCTGTTTATACTCAAACATCATTTTTTAGAAACATTTTGCAAAGTGCACACCCTTTCATAAAAAGTTACAATACAAAAGCAATTCCCCTACAGAATAATATCCGCACACAATATATATTATTCAGTTATTCTACCATACATAAACTTTTTTTTTTAAATACTTTAAAAAAAAAGAAACCCTAGAAATTCATACAAAAAAACAAAGGTTAATGTAACGTTATAGTTAGGTGTTATAAAATGATCTGTTTTTGTTTTTAAGAAAACGTTAGAAGTTCACAGAAAAAAATAAAAGGTTAAACTAATGATAGTTAGGTGAACTCCTCAGTGACAAGATTAACATTTGGAACTAAAAAAAATAAAAAAATTTCACCAGTTATATTCCGCAGCATTAACTATTGCTTGCTTCCCTGCCATGCACTGTTTATGACCTTACACACGACATCACTCATTACATGTTATATGACATCATTTATGACATCACTCATGACATCTCAAATGACATCATTGAAAATAGATATAGATATATTAATTATAGAGTGTCTGTAGTTAAAGTTAGGATTCCCAGATCTGTAATAATTTTACGCCTCACGTCAATGATGGCACTGTGCGCGAGGGAGTGAAAGAGAGCTGCTTTTTGCTTCGAGGCATGCAGGCCCTGCTTTTATAGTATTGGACTCCGTCCGTTATAGGTGGCATGTAAGGCCTGAATTCTGCTGTTGTGCACTCTTGAGGTAATCTTCGAAAATAGAGGAAGAATGCTGAAATGGGAGTCCACATGAATTGTAATTTTGGATGAATTTTAATGAAACACTATATAAAATGCAGGCTGCACCATAGAAACGAGGCCTCATTGTTGTGCATAGAGTTCCATCAGAGAGAGTGCTGGTATTTTTTGCTTGGTGGTTTCCGATGTTTCCAGTGTTTGACAATACACATTGTTCAGGCACAAAACATTAGTTTAAAGAGATCTGAGGAAAGAGATTTACTGAAAAATTTATTTTGAACACCCTAGCCACTGAAATGAAGGCAAAAAAGGGATGAGCATTATCACACTTGCTACTTACTTTCTTATGATATTGTAGGAGCAGTACTGCATCAAATAACTTGCTCAAAACAGGTCTATATCCTGATTGCTGATTATTGGTTCATATCACTCCTAGTATCTAATTATCCTTCATTGTGCCCTTCTGTTGTCTATGTGATAGTGACATTTTACGGACTACTGAATATTCCCTATAGAAGAAGCTACATAGACTGTAATCTTTAATCTCTGCTTTTAGATCCAAATTATTTTTTCAGCATTTCTTACAATTATTGCTTACAGTTGTTGCCTTCTCTTTCTGCATCACAAAGCACTGGAATAGAATAGTATATGTGTTAACCAATCGCCTGACTTTAAACATTGGAATCCAAAGGGTGTTGCAGAGCTGCAGTGAGGTGCTTTGGCAGAGCTTTGTGGATGTTTTAGGAATGGATGCTGCTGCTTGACAGGAAAGAAGTGCAGTGGGAAAGTTATGTATCTTTCTCAGTAGTGGAGTAGGTGGGAAATCTGCAG
The DNA here is from genome assembly GCA_963921515.1 of Calotriton arnoldi. Classification (NCBI taxonomy): domain Eukaryota; kingdom Metazoa; phylum Chordata; class Amphibia; order Caudata; family Salamandridae; genus Calotriton; species Calotriton arnoldi. The sequence goes on along the minus strand of CAWUFW010010744.1, from coordinate 656,115 downwards.
TTTTAGATTAAGGTGTATTGACATATCTGTGAGTGGGTTCTACCACTGGAAAGGGAGGTCATACTGTAGGTTACTCTTCAGATGCCTTGGAAGAGTCGTCTGTCAGCACCTATAGGAGTAGCAGGATCTATCCCAGATTAAGAAAGAGATGGGTTGGCACATAGAAGAGCATAGTATTTTAAATTCAGGATGGCATTCTGTAGAGGAGAATGCTTTGCCAATTATGATTAGCATCGAGTGTATCAGCTAGGTGCACAATATCATGATTGGCAAAGTCAGTCAAGTACATGATTTCTACTAATGCAAACTCTAGAGTGTCAGCGTATTTCCAGAGTTTCTCTTTTAAAATTCCTGCAAAACTTTGGATTTTAAGCTAATTTCTTTGGAAAACGTGTTGCAAAGTGCATTGCATTTGCCATTTTCTTTAATCATACCTTTGCAGATGAAACATTCCAAATCCTCCCAAGAGGTTAGATCTTGCACACTGGGAACAGTTTGGTGTGGCGGTTTACACCCCACTACTTTACAAGTCCACCAATCCCCACTGATTGTTTTAAGTACACTTTGACTGTGTTCTGGGTGAGGGCCTTAGATATATGTATTAGATTTAATATAATTCCCTGTCTATTACCACTTGATTAAAGTGGTAATAGGTATGGAAAATTATTTATAAGTTGCTGTATATTTAATTTTATGGAGTACAGTGGAACGACCTAGGAAGTACTGCAGTACTTACAGAAAAGAATGAATATGTAAAAACATTAAAAATACACAGTACTACACAATATTTAAAAAATATTGGCCCTGATTACGATGTCGGTTGGACCGATATCGTTGCAGGGAAGGAACCGTCTGACTGTAGGTAGGCGGTTCCGGCACCCCAATTAGGATGCAACTGCACATAGTGCGGTGTGAAATTTCCATTTATCAATGCCCGCAGCACAAGCTCCCATTGAAAAATGGAAGTTTGTGAACATCCCTGCACCATGTGGCAATCACCGTGAGAGGCCTGCCACACCGTGCAGTGATGTTTAGGGGGCACCATAGGTGGCCCCTAGGCCCAAATGCAGAGGCATCGGAGGCCCTGCTAAGGGCCCCCAATGTTGATTTTGGACAGCCTTTCCATGTTGGAAAGACCGACATGGAATGGCTGTCAGTAACTGTCATCATAAACCTGATGGCAGAAATGCTGTCCTTAAGGGATTAGGGTGAGTTTCTGACCGACCGACGGGAAAGCATTGGTCAGTCCCTCCGACCGCACAAATTGTAATGCATCGGTTGGACCGCAGCAGTAGATGGTGGTCGGCCCGCAACTGACGAGCCATCGGTTGCTGTCCAACCGTCATCGTAAATAGGCCCATAGTGTGCTTCAGTAATACCTATCAATTTCTTCGCTAACAATTTTTTACAAAATTAAAAATACACAGTAGTACACTATATTTCACTAATATAGTGTACTACAGTGTATTTAAAATTTTTGGGATACTTTTATTTGTTTCTGTAACTACTGTGGTACTTTCTAGGTACAAGCATGGTAGTCCGTAAACTTTAAAAAAAAAATATAGACAAACATAAATACATTTCCTCCCATATTACCACTTTAATAAAGTGGTAATAAGTAGGGAACAACAATAAAACCTACTACTTAAGTATATCTAAGGCCATAGTCCCAGAACACAGCCAAAGCATGGTAAAAGAACATGGCTGCCTTTTACTTTTGTAAAGGCAGCCATCAGCCAATCAAATATCTGCATGTACCACAGTATACTGCGAAGTTAGCATGGTGTAGCATGGCACAACGTATATAACTAAGGGCCAGATTTATCATTGTATTGCGTTGCCCTTGTGTCACACATGGTGTCTCAAGGGCCATGCAATACTCAAGTCAGATTTACCAAGCAAAGGAAGGCCCTGCGCAATTTCCCTGTGTTGCTTGGGAAATCTGGAGTAACGCAAGGCAGAGCAAGTTGCTGCCCAGCGTTATTCTGCCCTAGTATGGCATTCCATGAGTGGAGCGTCTGTGTTACTACGCATCCACTCATGGATTTTGGTGCATTCCCAGATTTACTAAGGCTGGTAAACCTGGGAATGTGTCAAAATGCTACGCCTTCCCAGGGGAGGCACAACTAGAAGAAATATCTTTATTTCTCCTCATTGTTTCCTCTTTCTAATTGTGCTGCAGAAAGATTTAAGGATTGTTTTTGTGGAGGAAGGTGCCCCGTTTTGCCCAAAAACAATACTGACTGACATTCAGGCACCCTTGTACCATGGTGCAAGGGTACCCGCATTGATGCTAGGCAGCCACAAGTGTGCCAGCACAAGGAGAGAGAAGGAATACACCATATCTTGATAGATATTGCACATTCCTGCACTCTCCCTGTCACTCAGCGCAGCAAGGTGTCTTACTGTGTTGCATTGTGTGACATTTTTTAAACCTACCCCTATGTGTTTTGTGACTTATAACTTTAACACTACTCAACCATGTTACATCTACTACCCAAAATTCCCCTTTCCACCACATATTCTACATTCCTGCCAGATTTAATCTCCATCTGTTCAGCCATTTTCACACTATGCCTGTTCAACTACACTCTATAACGTGGCACTCCACTCCACTATACAACACAACACTCCAATATATGATGCGTCACTGTCTAGGACAGTCCACTCCCCTCTATGACACTCCATGCTACTCCACTCTACGGCATATCAGTCCAGTCCATGGCACACCACTCCACTCTAACGCATTCCACTCCACTCTACGACATGACACACTACTGTACGCCAATCCACTGTATTGCATCCCAGTTGACCCTATGCTACTCCACTCTACGAGCCTCCACTCTAACACGCTGACCCACATGCCCCTCTTTGTCATGCCCCTCAACTCTAATGTACCACACGTCACTTCAAAGTACAACACACCAGTCTACAACAGCCCACTCAACTCTACGCCACTCGACTCTACGCTATGCCATTCAACGCTATTCCATTGTATGCTCCTCCAGTCTATGCCAGTTCACTGAATGCCTCTCCACTCTTTGCTATTCTACTGTACACCACTCAACTCTATGCCACTCCACTCTATGCTATTCCACTGTACGCCACACCACTCTATGCCCCTTCACTCTACACCACTCCACACGTTTCCACTGTATGCCACTTCATTATACAGTATTCCATTCTATGGAACTCCACTCCACTGTAGGGCATGTTATTTGACTTTATGGCACTCCAGTCTATGCCACTCTGCTCTACCCTATGACATGCTACTCCATTCTACGCCACTCCCCTCTTCGCACTCTACTGTATAATATTCCATTTTACGCTACTTTACTATATGCTACTCCACTCTGCACTGTTCCACTCTATGCCACTCCACTCTGCACCACTTAACTCTATGCCACTTCACTCTATGCCACTCCACTCTATTCTATTCCACTCTACGGCACTCTACCCTCCTCTATGACACACTACTCGACTCTATGCTAGTTTAGTCTAATGTACTTCAATGTATGCCACTCCACTCAACTCTTCAACACACCACTCCACTGTACACCACTCCACTCGACTCTACGACACGCAACTTCACTGTACGCCACTCCAGTCTACGCCCCTCCACTATATGCTATAAGACTATACGCCACTCCACTATAACTTGGCACTCTACCATGTGCAGTGTTCTCATAAATGATTTAATTAGCCATGCCATGAGTCTAGTTAGGAATTCTATCATTTAACATTCTATAAGTGATATAATATGCAAGGGTTTAAGCAGTGGATGGAGAAGTTAATGCAGTGTGGCGAGCGCGTTGACAACACTGTGTATCGATGTGCGTGACATATTGCAATTTGAAGGTTGTGCATCAATTATAAATTTAAGTTATAACTCTAACTGTAGAATTTCTAATGTTTGTGTAGTTAAAGTTGGGTTTGTATAGAGAGAATAAATAAATTGTTCCTAACTGTAACTTATTCTTAACCCTTGGCTTTTTCATTGAAAAATACATAAATATACACTACTATTATTATTATTATTATTATTATTATTATTATTAATTTTATAAGGCGCACAGCTACCCGGAGGTTTCCCAGCGCCATTGGACACACGCTAAAAAGAGAGAGACAGCTATTGGTTAAATATATTATATATATATTATATATTAAATATATGTACTATATATACATTGAGAGCATGTAATGACAAGTTTGCTTTAAGATTCTGATGCATCATTAGGTTTGACACAGTGGCCATTTTGGGTAATGGGAAACCCCTCGCGAGACAATCAAAGAGATTCAATCACTCTTCTTTAGAGTCAGTACACTTCTTCTGCACAACTAAATCCACTACTCATGAAAACAAACACGTGAGCTGAGCCAAAGTCCCTCTCTTGACAGTGCTCTTTGAAGCTCTTTTTCTCAGGTGATCACATGTGGTCTGGCGACCACAGGGCTATCAGTCCAGACTAAAAAACTGCAGTATCGAAATAAACTGAACTTGGCAAAATCAGGAGTTGACTCAGGTTTGCCCTTTTGCTTCTTGTGTAAATCCATAGTTTTGAGAAAACTGAAAAATAAAAGTTGAATGATATCAAGATGGTTATGTGAACCACAATTTAATCAGATTGGCTGAGACATGTTTTCTCTCATTATCCATTATACCATTTCTGAACTGGCCAAACCTGTTAGCCATCAAGAAGTATCCAAATGGTGAGCGTCATGATTTTACTCTAGTGGCTATGACAAAGATCACAGCTATCATTCTAGAAACAAAGACCATGGGGTCGATTCCGATTCGGGCCGGAAAACGTACCGACCGACCCGGTACAGGAATTAAGTCCGACCAACACGTACCGGCGCTGCCCGAACCGGGTAGTACGATGAAATGCATGTAAATCACGACCGACTCGTACGGAACTCAAGCCGAACGACCGACCCGGACGGAAACAAGCTATCCGGCCGGGAAACCACGCGAATCGAACCGACCGACACGCACCAGGAATGAACCGGAACGAAACGTACCCGCGAACTCCGACCCGCGAAGTACGATGCAATGCGTGCAAAATCAGACCGATTCGCACGGAGCTCAAGCCGTACGACCGACACGCATACAAAAGCCAGCCGAACAAACACAATACTCCGCGACCGACGGGTACGCCGCACATGAAACCTAGCTGAAACACAGCGGGAACGACTCGGAGAAGCGCGCACGAGACAACTGCAGCGTCCTACTCGGTCAGAAGAACGTCTCCTACATGTACAAAAATTACAAAGGAAAAAATACAAAAAAAGAGGGCCAAACAAGCAATGACAAAGTCAATAAATACAGGGGGGGGGGGAAATGGAACAAGGACACACCCCCAACTCCACCTATATAAAGGCCACACATCCCTACCATGATCCTTTGCAAATTCCACTGACCTGTCAGCACAGAACACCATCAGACAGCAACCACAGACACACTCACAGCTCATCCAACACACAAGCCACACACCATTAGCACCTCAACAAATAGCACCCTCACACACACCCAGCAAAACCTACACTCACACACCCTCACTTGCACACACACACACATCAATCACCACCACCACCCATCACCATGCTCCAAAAGAAGAATCATAAGTTCCTAGATAGTGAATTGGAAGTCCTGGTAGACGAGATCCTGAGGGTAGAGCCACAGTTGTTTGGCACATTGGTCCAACAGACCCCCATGGCGCAGAAAACCAAGATGTGGGAGAGGATCGTCGACAGGGTCAACGCACAATCACCATGTTTGCGCACAAAGGAAGACATCCAGAACAGGTGGTATGATGTGCGCAGGAGGGTCAGGGACCTACTGAAGAAGGATTACATCCTGAGCCAGCACACCGGCAGTGGCCCTCCTGCCGAACCAGTATACCTCAGGCCCTGGGAGGAGAAGGTGCGGGCCATCCTACCACCAGTGAGCGTATATGGACTAACAAACATCCCAGAGCCTGGTGAGTACACAACAAATATACACAATATGGTGTGACAATACACACACATCACTGTCAAGGGGATAGTCAAACCATGCACCCTTAGCAAATACACAGCAACCAAAAGATAATCATCCCAAGATGTGAATGCCAGTCAGACAAACACAATACCTGCCATCTCATAGTGATATGTAACTGTGTCATGACATGTACAAACCTAACAACAAATAGAGCAAGGCAGTGGCACAAATATAACCAACAAACACTGTCTGATATTTTGCCACCACTAGAACACCACCTCACAGGGAAGCTCACTGAAAGGAAGGAATGCTGTGTATGCTGGTGAAGTCAGTGTAGCCAATAGCATGATGGGAGTTGTAGTCACAGATAATGGTCAGCCTCACATTTGGCCCATCAACACCACTCTGAACCATGCTCACAACACAGGGAGTGGAAAAGGACTGACAAGATGGCTGACACTGGGTACTGCTGTGGGGAGCACAAGGCCCTGCTGGGAACTGTGCAACAACCAACAGCAGCACACCACTGACTGACATCCTGAAATCCAACTTGCACTCCCTGCAATGCAAGCACGTTCCATGGTGGGATATCTGGCTGGGTGGGAAGGAGGACTGACAGCACTGACCATAGTTACAAGCAGCTCTCCTCACACACCCCCTCAACACAAACTCCACATAACCCACCTGGGAGAATGCAATGCCTCACACTCTAAATGAAGATCCCACAAAGAACCACCACCCTGGGTAATGCTGTGTGAAGCACAGGGACACTCTTGGGACTTGTAGCCAAACAAACGCCAGGACAACACTGTCAGCCATCCTGTCAGCACAGGCACACTACCCCACAGGGAAGCAGAGTCAAAAGGAAGGAAGTATGGGCATGCTGGGAGGGGGGGTGTAGGCAATAGCATAATGGGAGTGGTAGTCACAGCTCAACATCCCCCACCCACATGGCCCAGCAAGCTCACACTGAACCATGCACACCTCACAGGGAGTGAAAAGCCACTTCAAAGATGTCTGACACTGGCCTCAGCTGTGGGGAGCACAAGGCCCTGCTGGGAACTGGGCACCAACAAACAACAGGACCACACTGTCAGCCATCTTACCATTGCTGTCACACACACACACAGTGAAGTCCACTCAAAAGGAAGGAAGTATGGGCATGCTGGGAAGGGGGTGCAGGCAATAGCATGATGGGAGTGGTAGTCACAGCTCAACATCCCCCACCCACATGGCCCAGCAAGCTCACACTGAAGCATGCACACCTCACAGGGAGTGAAAAGCCACCTCAAAGATGTCTGACACTGGCCTCAGCTGTGGGGAGCACAAGGCCCTGCTGGGAACTGGGCACCAACAAACAACAGGACCACACTGTCAGCCATCTTACCATTGCTGTCACACTCACAAACAGTGGAGTCCACTCAAAAGGAAGGAAGTATGGGCATGCTGGGAAGGTGGGTGTAGGCAATAGCATGATGGGAGTTGTAGTCACAGATATTGCTCACCCTCACAATTGGCCCATCAACACCACTCTGAACCATGCTCACATCGCAGGGAGTGGAAAAGGACTGACAAGATGGCTGACACTGGGTACTGCTGTGGGGAGCACAAGGCCCTGCTGGGAACTGTGCAACAACCAACAGCAGAACACCACTGACTGACATCCTGAAAGCCAACTTGCACTCCCTGCAATGCAAGCACGTTCCATGGTGGGATATCTGGCTGGGTGGGAAGGAGGACTGACAGCACTGACCATAGTTACAAGCAGCTCTCCTCACACACCCCCTCAACACAAACTCCACATAACCCACCTGGGAGAATGCAATGCCTCACACTCTAAATGAAGATCCCACAAAGAACCACCACCCTGGGTAATGCTGTGTGAAGCACAGGGACACTCTTGGGACTTGTAGCCAAACAAACGCCAGGACAACACTGTCAGCCATCCTGTCAGCACAGGCACACTACCCCACAGGGAAGCAGAGTCAAAAGGAAGGAAGTATGGGCATGCTGGGAAGGGGGGGTGTAGGCAATAGCATGATGGGAGTGGTAGTCACAGCTCAACATCCCCCACCCACATGGCCCAGCAAGCTCACACTGAACCATGCACACCTCACAGGGAGTGAAAAGCCACCTCAAAGATGTCTGACACTGGCCTCAGCTGTGGGGAGCACAAGCCCCTGCTGGGAACTGGGCACCAACAAACAACAGGACCACACTGTCAGTCATCTTACCATTGCTGTCACACTCACACACAGTGGAGTCCACTCAAAAGGAAGGAAGTATGGGCATGCTGGGAAGGTGGGTGTAGGCAATAGCATGATGGGAGTTTTAGTCACAGATATTGCTCACCCTCACAATTGGCCCATCAACACCACTCTGAACCATGCTCACATCGCAGGGAGTGGAAAAGGACTGACAAGATGGCTGACACTGGGTACTGCTGTGGGGAGCACAAGTTCCTGCTGGGAACTGTGCAACAACCAACAGCAGGACACCACTGAATGACATCCTGAGAGTCAACCTGAACCCACTGCAAGGGTGGCATGCTTCATGGTGGGATAACTGGGCTAGGTGGAGAAGGAGGGCCGGATGTCCACCAAATACAACCAATGCTGGCAATGCACACACCTCAACATTCACATTGAAATGCCTCAGGTTTGCAGGACAATGTGCCACACCAATATCAACCTCTTACTGTGACAACTTAGGACAATGCAATGTACAGGCCCGCATCCAGAGGTACAGTCACAACTGTCAGGTGTGTGAACCATTGATGCCTGTAGAAATATAACATACATTGTGTGTCTCTTCCAAAAACAGGTGATGATGGGGACACAGCAGCAGGCGAGGAGGAGTCCCTGTCCCAGGCTCCGGGGGACACTGAGCCCACTGGTGTGGAACAGCCTCTGCCCTCCTTGGATGACGAAGACCTACCTGGCCCCTCCAGTGTGAGTCATCATGCAGCACCAGCAGGACCAACATCTGCACCCCCTGCACCCACTGCTCCAACAACTGCCAACACACAGACCACCCCCGCCGACACGGACAGACCAAGGACCACCAATGACAACAGCAGAGGGACCCTGGCCCAACGTCGAGCTACGGACAACGAGCCCAGTAACAACCCCCAAGGGGGCCTAGGGTCACCTGGGCGTAACACCGCAGGTCCCGCACGTGTCGCCAGGGGTGGTGGGAGGGGTGGTAGACATAGGTCGCTGTTAGCAGAGGGGTCTGGACTGCATGATGGCCCACAACTGGCACGCATTGCTGATGCGTACCAGAATAGCACCGGAGAGGTCAGCCAGGTAGTGGGGATCCTCAAGGACATACAACAGCAGCAGGCTGCCCATCATGCCCGCTTGGACTCCCACATGTCCCGTGTGGAGACACACATGTCTCGCATGGAGTCCAAGTGGGACACATTGCAAGAACTGACAGCGGTGCATAGGGACATATTGACATGCCTCCGCCAGATTAGCACCAACATGGCCACACCTCCCTGTGTGCCCACAACATCTGGTGCTGCAACAACTGCAACTGCCACAGGGAGGGAGGAGGACTCTGGCGGAGAGTCCCCTGCACCGCAGCAGCCTGCATGTGAGGGTCTCCCCCCAAAGAAGAGGGGTCGTCCGAGGAAGGAAAACTGAGAGGTCGATGGCCATGTACATCCCCCAGGAACCCAACACCTGTTCTGGAAATTCCCCTTTGTGTGCAAACTGTTCACCCTGTCGAATGCAACACAACTCTCCCACATGACATGGGGAGTTCAAGTTGGACTAATGTATCAGATGACTGTGGACTTCACTCAGGACATTTCTGCTACCAAGACTTGCAACTCATCTGGGAACTTTGGATCACAATCCCAATGTACAGCACCCACCATCCTGTGCACTATACTCACACATGTATGTAAATAAAATCACTAATACACCATACTTGCCTCTGTTGTGATTCCAATGTGGTTACTGTTATGGGGATGATGATCAGCTAAATTACACTGTGTATGCTAACTGCTACAGCAAGTACAACACCGTCATGTGAGTCATGGTGACGTGACACATATGAGGGAGACACACCACTAGGGCTACACAACACAGAGGCACCAGGGCCATCGGACTCATCGCCTACACTGATGTTGCCAGGAAATACTGTGGAATGCACAGACACCACACCTATTCAGAGTCTGTGTCAACTAGCCCACAGGTGCAGTAAGCAAATGTCAGTCAGATGTGTGACCACAGACAACGCACATCCCAAAGTGAAGCAAATGTTTATTACACATTTGCAACATGTTGTTTCCACTAGAAATGCAAGGTAATCCCACGTGGCAGTGGCCACACAGTCAAAAAGTGCAGAAGATATAAAGTCCAGGGGTGTGTGGCACATCACCTGTAGGGAAACGACTGCTGCCACCCTGAAAGCTGAATCATGGTGTCGGGGGATCCAAGTTGACCAAACAACTCTGTAAGCACCCTGTGAAGGACAGACATGACACACAGTCAAAACCACTGAAGAACAGGACAGAACTGCAATACTCATGCCCAATACATGTCACAAGATAACTACACAAAACCAAGTTAGCATGTCAACACTGTTGGGGAGTACAGACTACCTGTAAGGACACATCGCTGCACGCATACAGTCAAGTAGCACATGGCCACACTCAAACAGCACCAGAGCACCACCCACACATATCATGCAAACTCACATCATTCACATTACAACTCCCTGGATACTCACATTCAGCTGAAGAAGTAGGTGATGAGCTGTGTGCGGACATCACCATCATCATCATCACTGGCATCGTGGTCCAGGCCAGGATCCTCCACAGGTGGTGGACGTTGGTCATCGTCATCCAGGATGAGAGGCAACTCCTTCCGCACTGCCAGGTTGTGTAGCATGCAGCAGACGATGACAATCTTGCACACCTTTGCTGGGGCATATGGGAGGGCCCCTCCTGTCTTGTCCAGGCAGCGGAAGCGGCTCTTCAGGAGACCAAATGTCCGCTCGATCACTCTCCTGGTCCGACCATGTGCCTCATTGTAGCGCATCTGGGCTGGTGTCACAGGGTTCCTGAGGGGTGTCAGCAACCACGGAATGTTGGGGTATCCGGAGTCACCTACGGACAGACAATTGCACATTAGCTGAGTTGGAGAAGTGGGCGGAATACAACATAGCAGAACACACACAATGATACAAAGTCAGTACACACCGACAAGCCAGGCACGCTGGTTCTGCATCTGTGACATCATCCTCGGGATGCGACTACTCCTCATCACGTAGGCACCGTGTGCCGAACCAGGGAAACGGGCACACACATGTGTGATGCTCATATCTGCAAGACATACCACCAGAGCATTGATCGAATGGTAATGTTTCCGGTTCCGGTATGCCTGCTCATGTGCCTGTGGGGGTACCAAAGCCACATGTGTCCCATCTATGGAGCCAATGACATGTGGCATCCTCCCCAGGGCATAGAAGTCACTCTTGACGTCAGTGAGTTGTTGACGTGTAGGGAAATAGATGTACTGGTTCAGGCATCTCAACATTGCCTCCAAAACATCGCGTAACACACGGCTGAACATAGTCTGTGACATCCCACCAGCAGTCGCCACAGTGGTTGAAAGGTACCGGTGGCAAAGAAGTGTAGGGCTGCCATCACCTTCACCTTGGGGGTCAGCGCTGTAGGAAACGGCCGGCCAGGTTGCAAATGTGGTGCCAAGCGCACTGCCAAATCCTCAATCAGCTGCCTGGTGAAGCGGTACCGTCGGATGCTGTCACGTTCCACCATCGTTGCCAGGTCAGAGAATGGTCTATGGACAGCTGGAGCCCTGCAGTGCATAGGTTGAAGAAAGAAAGATTGTCAGTCACCCCACATATGTGCCATTCACCATACTCAATTTCACATGATACATCATTACGAGACACAAGTACTTGATGTGTGTGCCGTTCTGTTCGGACATATCTGGCACCTACATGGCCATCATCTAACATCTCAGTACAACATGTGTTGACAACAGGTTCCAGGTTGTGCTATGGGAAACCATTAGGCTGTGTCACAGTACCCATTTACTGCTGTCACGTTCCACACACACACCACAGTGACATGTCTGGACAGATGCGCCACAGGCATCACAGCTCATTGACAGGTAGATTCCCAGTGACCCTGTCTTGCCACATGGACACTGGCATGACATGGCGTATCATGTACACGTCAGAAAAACCAACATGACTCCCACAGGTAGTGGCCCCTGTTGACTCCGCAGGACAGACATGGACGTCAGTGACGCACAACATCAAAGTCCATGCACAAACAACGTTGATGTGGAGACTGTCTCCCATCGTGCACATTGAATCAGAGACATCGGAAACACAACATGCACACAGACTGTGGAGGGCCATCACTATTGTGGCAATGGGTCACCCTGTGACGTACATGCCTTCCCCCATGGGACCCTGGGGGTATGTGACATGTCATACACATACACAACCTGGAAATGTGACCATGCCACATGTTCTGAAATGAACAGTTGCACATCACAGTGGTCATGTGCACAACACACAAAGGACCCTGTCCCCATGAACACGTGCACAGCCTGGGTGTGGCTGCCCCCAAGTGCCACCCCAAAAAACACATGTTGACCCTCATACACAGAAAAGGTAATGCAGCCTTACATGCCTTAGGAAACAGTGTGGACTGGGTGTGGTGTTGTAGGTGTGCCCCTGAGTCCCTGGCAAGTATATTTGGCTGGCATACGTTCACCAGTGACAAGCATGGTGACATATGCGAGTGACCTGTACAGGGACGCGTTGTACAGCAATGGACCGATCGGTGTGCCCGCACGGCCCATTGCATCGGTAGTGAGCGGGTACGCGTTGTATCCCGGAATACGCGTTGTACAGCAATGGACCGATCGGTGTGCCCGCACGGCCCATTGCATCGGATGTGAGCGGGTACGCGTTGTACAGCAATGGACCGATCGGTGTGCCCGCACGGCCCATTGCATCGGATGTGAGCGGGTACGCGTTGTATCCCGGAATACGCGTTGTACAGCAATGGACCGATCGGTGTGCCCGCACGGCCCATTGCATCGGTAGTGAGCGGGTACGCGTTGTATCCCGGAATACGCGTTGTACAGCAATGGACCGATCGGTGTGCCCGCACGGCCCATTGCATCAGATGTGAGCGGGTACGCGTTGTATCCCGGAATACGCGTTGTACAGCAATGGACCGATCGGTGTGCCCGCACGGCCCATTGCATCAGATGTGAGCGGGTACATGTTGTACAGCAATGGACCGATCGGTGTGCCCGCACGGCCCATTGCATCGGTAGTGAGCGGGTACGCGTTGTATCCCGGAATACGCATTGTACAGCAATGGACCGATCGGTGTGCCCGCACGGCCCATTGCATCGGATGTGACCGGGTACGCGTTGTACAGCAATGGACCGATCGGTGTGCCCGCACGGCCCATTGCATCGGTAGTGAGCGGGTACGCGTTGTATCCCGGAATACGCATTGTACAGCAATGGACCGATCGGTGTGCCCGCACGGCCCATTGCATCGGATGTGAGCGGGTACGCGTTGTACAGCAATGGACCGATCGGTGTGCCCGCACGGCCCATTGCATCAGATGTGAGCGGGTACACGTTGTACAGCAATGGACCGATCGGTGTGCCCGCACGGCCCATTGCATCGGATGTGAGCGGGTACGCGTTGTACAGCAATGGACCGATCGGTGTGCCCGCACGGCCCATTGCATCGGTAGTGAGCGGGTACGCGTTGTACAGCAATGGACCGATGGGGTGGCAGGAGTTTCATTTACTGTGCCGCCAGGGCTTGGAATGATCTTCCTGTGCATCTGAGAAAGGCCATGGATCTCCTTTCATTTAGGAAGGGGCTGAAAACCTGGCTTTTCTCTGTATAATCCCCCTCCTAGGACACCCACCAGGTAGTGCTTAGCGCCAGGACGCCTTTGGGCAGCAGTTGCGCTCTACAAGTTTCATTAACATTAACATCGGTGTGCCCGCACGGCCCATTGCATCGGATGTGAGTGGGTACGCGTTGTACAGCAATGGACCGATCGGTGTGCCCGCATGGCCCATTGCATCGGTAGTGAGCGGGTACGCGTTGTACAGCAATGGACCGATCGGTGTGCCCGCACGGCCCATTGCATCGGATGTGAGCGGGTACGCGTTGTACAGCAATGGACCGATCGGTGTGCCCGCACGGCCCATTGCATCGGTAGTGAGCGGGTACACGTTGTACAGCAATGGACCGATCGGTGTGCCCGCACGGCCCATTGCATCGGTAGTGAGCGGGTACGCGTTGTATCCCGGAATACGCATTGTACAGCAATGGACCGATCGGTGTGCCCGCACGGCCCATTGCATCGGATGTGAGCGGGTACGCGTTGTACAGCAATGGACCGATCGGTGTGCCCGAGCGGCCCATTGCATCGGATGTGAGCGGGTACGCATTGTACAGCAATGGACCGATCAGTGTGCCCGCACGGCCCATTGCATCGGTAGTGAGCGGGTACGCGTTGAATCCCGGAATACGCGTTGTACAGCAATGGACCGATCGGTGTGCCCGCACGGCCCATTGCATCGGATGTGAGCGGGTACGCGTTGTACAGCAATGGACCGATCGGTGTGCCCGCACGGCCCATTGCATCGGATGTGAGCGGGTACGCGTTGTACAGCAATGGACCGATCGGTGTGCCCGCACGGCCCATTGCATCGGATGTGAGCGGGTACGCGTTGTACAGCAATGGACCGATCGGTGTGCCCGCACGGCCCATTGCATCGGTAGTGAGCGGGTACGCGTTGTATCCCGGAATACGCGTTGTACAGCAATGGACCGATCGGTGCGCACGCATTGGCTGGGGCCTGGCATGGCAACGGATGCGTTTTCGAAGCCTCAACGAGTCTGATGCAGTGAATTCAGTTGGCCAGCCACAACAATGTTGCAAATTCATGGGTGTCATGAAGTTTAACTTTTGAAGGATGCTGTGGGCGTGTATTAGTGGTGCAATTCCATGGATTGGCCAGATTCAGAAGATGCTAATGACTTGGACCTATCACTTTGGACACATGGGGCAGTATCTGCCTCTGCAGCACACATATAATGCTGGCTGTTCCCCTGAGGGCTCACTTGCCTGCACTACATGCTCCAGGACGACATCTGCCACCAACACTGCTGCTGTCTCTGCATCCTCTGGCTACTGCAATGGCACGTACTGTGGAGAGAGTCCCAGCCTTCAGCCTTGAGGAGAACCAGGCCCTGCTGGACAGCCTCCTTCCACAGTACAGCAAGCTGTATGGGAAACCAGGGGAGCAGATGAGTGTGCTGTCCACTGCCTTACTAATTGTGCATGTTGTCTGACTAGCAAGACTTACAGTGTGCACACCACTGGCTAGCATGCTCACTGAGTAGTTCTCCCCCCAAAGTGTGTAGTCACATGCACTGAACAGGTACAGTGCAGTAACAGTGCATTCCAACAAGGTTTACTTCCCATGCAATGATACCATGTAGTAACTGCTGGCAAACTGTTCTTAGCCATCGTTGCACTGCCTGTGTACATCATATGTCCATGTGATTGAGACATGTATATCCAACTGTGTGATGCACGGATATGTTGCATGTGTAGTAATCGCCTTTTCACTTTGTCATCCTCACAGGTTGATGCCCACCATAAGCAGGAAATCTGGCTGACCATCGCCCGGGCAGTAAGATCCGTGGGGGTCTACAAGCGCCGGATCCGCAACTGCCAGAAGAGGTGGCAGGACCTTCGGGGCTGGACCCGGAGGATCGCAAGGGTCCAGCTGAAGCTGTCGCCTCCTCGCAGGAGGGGCGGACACCGGACCCTGACCCCCCACATGCTCCGGATCCTGGCGGTGATCTTCCCTGACCTGGATGGGCAGCTGAAGGACAGACAGCAGCAAGGAGGGGGTGAGTCCATGACTGCACTGTGAACTTTGTCTGACATGCTATGTGCCCTCCTCTGGCCTGGTTAAACTTCCACAGTACATCAGTCTTGTGGTCCAGGACCCATGTCCCTCAATTGTGACATGCCCACTCCTCATCTGATACGCAGGTGTGGTCCTTACAATCAGGAAATTGTGTCACTTGGGTACTGTGTCCTTGCATTTTGCTTCGCTCAAGGTGGGGGACTGCATTTCTTCCCGTGACTTTGTGGTGTGCTTCATGGGTGGGTCAATTGCTCACACAATGCCTAAGTCCTGACATGTAATCTGGGTGTAACTTTGATATGTGGTCCACTTGCTGATCTGAATCACCACATGTCCCTGGGGTATTTGGCACACCCCCATGCTGCGGGTGGGAACAATGTTTGGGCCTCAGGAGTATGTATATCAAGTGTGTCACACATGCTTAGCCACCTGCCTACTGTCCAGGGCTCATCCCTCCTTCAAGTGGAGCAGGACAGTCATGCCTACTCCAGGGCATACAATACACTCTGTACTCCCACTCCCGTGTATCAGCTGACATGTTGTGATCAGTGAAATGTTCCCTCAGGTGTCTGCCTCTGTGTCATTGTGCTGTGGCTTCGTTGTCGCGACTACTGGGATGTTAATCGGTTAGGGCTCAGCATGCCATCTGAGATGTGACCATGAGAGACGATACTTCTGTGACTTATAGGTGTTTGATCACTTGACTGTGCACACAGGTGTATGCGACTGTGAATTTCAGGCAGCTGTTTTTCATTCACAGCAGACTGTGAGGTGCTCAGGTTCAGAGAGTTGTGTTTCATGTCTCCCATATGTCCAATTGGTATGACGTGGACAAATAAGAGTTCAGATGATGTGGTTTGTGGGGTATGGACATGTGCACTTGTCAGATACATAACTTGCATTCACCATGTCCTAGGATTGTGACACAGTGCAGACTGTTGTTGGCTGGCTGCCATGCCCATGTGACTGGAGACAGTGATGTATGACTTTGCAGGCATGCCTGTGCCATGGCATTGAACTTCCTAAGAGTGATCCTGCAGGGGAGTGACATGTGCAACATGCACCCCATTGTGGCATTGACTATCCGGACATGGGTGCATCATGGTGTCTGGTGCTCGTATGCATCACATGCATTTCTAATTAGACTCTGGCCATCCCTTTATCCGGACACCTGTACTGACTCAGTGGCAAGAGATGTGATGTGTGCATGTTCACATACTTCACCGTGTTCTCTGCAATGTCCAACAACTGTGTAGGTGGTGCATGTGTCCACACTGGGGTATTACCATCAGACAGGCACCAGACCGATGGGTGCAAGGGCAGGAGGGGTGTGAGTTCCATGGTTGACCTTCAGACTGACAATTGGCTTCTCCTAATCTGTGTGGGGACTATTGCCAATGTTCAACTAAGGATGCCAGGGCTTGCTCTGTAATGTGCTGTGCTTACTGTGGTGTGTGCGGTCAGTGCAGGTGACTGATGTTTGTCTGTTTCCCTAATTGTTTGCAGATACTTCCACGGCCACAGGAGGGGACAGCTCCATGGACCAGGAGGAGCTGCAGAGCCAGACTGGGTCAACAGCCGACGAGTGGTCGGAGGGACCCAGTGGCATGGAGGGCGAGGGGAGCCACACCGAGGAGTCCTCAGCACCATCCACCTCAGCTGAGGACCACAGCAGCTCGGAGGATGATTCCCTTGTGGAGGCGGGTGTCAGCAGCCACCACACCCCAGCTAGTCTGTCTGGCCCTGCCACCACCACCACCACCGCCCTCCCATTGGCTCCCATTCCAGAGGTCCGTGGAGGCTCCCGTGTCCGGGAGCGTGTCTCCTTCGTGCCAGGCACCGCACCCCTGCCCCTGTGTCCCCTGCTGCCCTGAGTGAGGAGTCTGTGTACCTACTTCGGCAGCTCCATGTAGGGCAGACAGCAATGCTGAGTGTCCTCCATGCACACACCACTCTGTTGACACAGCTGGTGTCGTTCATGGAGGGCATCTCAACGGGTATGTCTGCCCTACAGAGGAGCAATAAGTCCATGGACTCCTCCCTGACGGCAGCAGTGTCCCTCCTCCAACAGTCCCTCACCCCTCCTACCTTTGCCCCATCCACACTTCCTGGCACCCTACCTGTCCCAAGCACATGCACACCTGCACGCTCACCCAAACACACAGACACGAGCAGCACAGAAACACCCAAAACAAAGGCAAGACGTGCACACAAGCATCCTCAGGGGACTGATACCACACCCACATGGGATGGGGAACAGACACACACACAGGCATCCACAGTCACTCCGCAGTCCTCCAAATCCTCTCCCTCCAAGACCCCTTCCCTTGCCTCACCTGCAACCCCACCTACACAGAAAATCTTCCTCTGTGACCTCGGCCTCTTCCCCTCCGATCCCGCTGATCCAGCATACAGGGGGAAGAGGAAGTCCACCCACACAGAGGGGAGTGCCCCTCACCCCCGGACACCCTCCCCCAGGCGCAGACAGACGGGGGCCCCACCCGCAAGTCCCCCCAGTCCCGGAAGAGCAAGACCCCGCCACCGCCCTGCAAGTCAAGCACACAGTCTCCTTCCTCCATCCCTCAGGCCCCCACAACACAGGTTCCCCCACCACACCCTGCCCCAGGTTCCCCCACCCACAGATACACCATCCCCAAAATGATCCGGCCTTCTCCACCTCCCACTTGCTCTTCCAGCACCACACCCCCCGCTGCACATGTTAGTGCCACTGGTGTGGAGACCGTGTCCTCCCCCTCTGTCCTGCCCACCTTACCTGAACCCCATTCTACTCCCCTGGAGATGGGCACTGCAGTGGAGTCCACTAACACCCCGTCTGACTTGGGCACTGCAGTGGGGAACCTGTCCACTCCATCTGGCCAGCCCACTGGAGTTGTGCCGGCACCCACACCATCCGACTCATGCCCCCCAGTTGTGCCGGCACACACCATGTCAGACACCTCCACTGCAGTTGTCAGTGACTCTCCAGCACCAGCCACCCCTTCCCTGCCTCCTTCTGGTGAGCCCTGATCCTGTCCCTGCGGTGCCTGGCCTGCCCCCCGTATACCCCTCCGAGGGGAATGTCCCTGCTCCATATCAGTGCAGGCAAGCAGAGGGTGACATCTGCCACTGTCACCCTGTTTGGACTTGATTCATGGACTGGACATTGGCCTTTGTGTTTTTTCTTGACTTTAATTTTCAATATAACATATGCTGATTAAAGCTACTTTCAGTTCTCTAGTGGTTTTGCTTCAGATGTACATGATGTTGATGATGCTAACCATGCCCTTGCTGCAGTGATGTTGATTTTTGATGTCAGGTAAATGAAGTGTTACTGTGCAGGACCCCATGTGGTCCAGGGGGAATGTGTCCTATCCTGGTGTGTAGCCATGTCATCCTTTGTATCAATATGAGGGTGTCATGTTTTCCATATTTGCAAATGTGATTCCCTACCTGTTTTTTCAATATCACATCTGTGGCTTACACCCCTGCACATCAAATGTGCTTGCCATTGTTCAATTAGTCTATTTCCCTGACCGTGTGACCATCTCCACTGGACATGCATGTTTGGGCATCAATGGGGAAGGACTCATCTGTGGTATCAGTGCAACTTGCTATACATGTGTGTTTGATCGGTGCTGATGATTTGGGTGACAATGCCATGACTAGGCTGATGTGACGTGAGCCTTCATTTTGTGCTAATTGTTGACTGAGTGACCAAGTGTTCTGCTGACATGATAGCGCCCTGCAGAGACAACGTATGGCACAGCTTTTCTTACACAGGAGTGGAGTCCCCTCATGGCAGTGTGTAATTCCGTGACATTGCCTGAGCCCAAGGTGTGTGTTGTGTGAGCATGTCTGTGTGTTCACTTCCATTTTGCTACGCAGGCTGGGGGCCCTAGTGATGTTCCTATTTGTGATGCTTGCTGAGTTGAGCAATGTTCCCCCCAGATCTTCTCCCTGGGTGCTCTGTGATGTGGGTGCATGGCACATTACTGGTGATCAGGGTGTCATCCATAGGTGTGTTTGCTGTCAGGGCTGAGTTTGTGGGCAAACGCAGATGAGACACAGTCAGGATTCCCCTTGGCACTTGTTGGTTACACAAGTCATGTAATTTACAATTTGCGTTAGCTTCCAGTGATTGTGACACGTTGTGTGTGTGACTGCTCCCACTCCTCAGGGTCAGAGCTGCAATGTTGGAAGTTGTCTATGTGTGTTGTTTGTGGGTGAGCTTGCCATCTTCATTGGTGTGTGACTGTGTCCGGGATCCCATTGGTTGGTGTGGATTTGACGTCATGCCCATGTACAGCGTACTGTGCAGTTTGTGAGACATTCACAAGTCTTGTTGACTGGCCATGTGTGATGGGTATCTCCGCCTTAGTTCCCCCCACCACCCCTGGGATTGTCATGGGTGCATGTGCAATGTCACCAGTCCATGTGAGCTTCACTGCTGCACATTGGTGGAGATCAAGGTGTGTGGTGTTGAGTGTGTGCAAATGAGAGTTGTTGCACGGCTGGACCCCTACCTCCATGTTGGCCTTGGCTGACAGGCCGTGCTGTTTTATTTGTGCTTGTGTAGGTGTGATGGTAGTTAGTTGCTCAGGACACATGACTGTGGTTCACAGTGTGTACGACATCTACCTTTGTCATCACAGTGGGATTATCATGCAGGCCAGTGTCACCACAATGTGGGCTCCCTGGGGGTAGTGCTGTGGTGGGTCTGTCTCTTGCTGTGTTAGTTGCTGTTCCTACAAGCTTGTGTGACATTTGTAATTTGGCCTCCCTCATCTAACAATGCCTGATTGCCCACATAGGGGAATCCGATCCATGAGTTACTTTTGTGTGGCACTGTGTTGACATCTGTGTAATGGGGATTCAGGCCTCCTCGTGTGTTGTGTGTTTGCCTGGGGACACTGGCACACCACCCCCTCACCTGTGGTGTTTGATATGCAGTGTGAGTCTGCCTGTTTGTGTTTGTGCATTTGCACCACTGCATTGGCATATCTTTAGTGTGCCATTGGCTGTATGTTGTTTGGTGGCTTACCCCTGCTGTCCCTGGGACTCCTAGGTCATCAGTCAGCACAATGATCATGGTTTTTATGTCCCATTGCTGCCATGGAATGGTATTTGTTCACCTGACATCTACAGTCTCCACAGGATATCTACATTTGTGTGTCCATTGGTGCAGATATGTGGATCTGCATTGTGATGGTCACTTCTGTCATTGTGTTATTTGTGAATGATGACAATGTGAGCCCCCATGAGTGATGTTTGTCTGCACATGGCCAAAGCGATGTTTCATTTGCACTGCACTGTTTGCCTCACCCAATCTCTGTTGCTATGGGACACAAGCACTGCTATGCCACTGATGTGTTTGTTGTTGTGTGACCAGGAATCATCCATGCAGTTTGGCATTTGCAGCTTTTACCATGACTACACTTACATTTTGGTCACTGTGGTGATGGGGCTTTAGACCCCATTGCCACAATGTTCAAAATGTGCTTCAGCTATGGACCCCACACTTACCTTTTGGTCACTGTGATGATGGGGCTTTAGACCCCATTGCCACAATGTTCAAAATGTGCTTCAGCTATGGACCCCACACTTACCTTTTGGTCACTGTGATGATGGGGGTTTAGGCCCCATTGCCACAATGTTCAAAATGTGCTTCAGCTATGGACCCCACACTTACCTTTTGGTCACTGTGATGATGGGGCTTTAGACCCCATTGCCACAATGTTCAAAATGTGCTTCAGCTATGGAACCCACACTTACCTTTTGGTCACTGTGATGATGGGGTGTTCGACCCCATTGCCACAATGTTCAAAATGTGCTTCAGCTATGGGACCCACACTTACCTTTTGGTCATTGTGATAATGGGGTGTTCGACCCCATTGCCACAATGTTCAAAATGTGCTTCAGCTATGGACCCCACACTTACCTTTTGGTCACTGTGATGATGGGGTGTTCGACCCCATTGCCACAGTGGTCATGGTCGGCTTGCATTGTGGAGGCCACACACATTTATGTGTGACACATGTGATAGGGGGTCACATTGTATGTTCAATGTCATGTTCAGTGTTGTAGGCATTTGACACAGACTACACACGCTTGTCATGATGTTGGGGGGGATGTAATTTTCAGGCATTTCTTATGTTGGAGTATGCTGGTTGTGTCATGCATTACCCGTCCTATGAGTGGGGGTTGTGTGGGTGGTAGGCATCCATCCCCCTATGAGTGGGGATGGTAGTAGTGACAGGCATCCAGGCCCCCATGAGTAGGGGTGGTGGTAGGTATCCAGGCCTCCCTGAGTAGGGGTGGTGGTAGTGGCAGGCATCCAGCCCCCCATTAGTAGGGGTGGTGGTAGTGGCAGGCATCTAGCCCCCCATGAGTAGGGGTGGTGGTAGTGGCAGGCATCCAGCCCCCCATTAGTAGGGGTGGTGGTAGTGACAGGCATCCAGGCCTCCCTGAGTAGGAGTGGTGGTAGTGGCAGGCATCCAGCCCCCCATTAGTAGGGGTGGTGGTAGTGGCAGGCATCTAGCCCCCCATGAGTAGGGGTGGTGGTAGTGGTAGGCATCCAGGCCCCCATGAGTAGGGGTGGTGTTGGTGGTAGGCATCCATCCCCCTATGAGTGGGGATGGTAGTAGTGACAGGCATCCAGGCCCCCATGAGTAGGGGTGGTGGTAGTGGCAGGCATCCAGCCCCCATTAGTAGGGGTGGTGGTAGTGGCAGGTATCCAGCCCCCATTAGTAGGGGTGGTGGTAGTGGCAGGCATCCAGCCCCCCATTAGTAGGGGTGGTGGTAGTGGCAGGCATCTAGCCCCCCATGAGTAGGGGTGGTGGCAGTGGCAGGCATCTAGCCCCCCATGAGTAGGGGTCGTATTAGTGGTAGGCATCCATCCCCCTATGAGTGGGGATGGTAGTAGTGACAGGCATCCAGGCCCCCATGAGTAGGGGTGGTGGTAGTGCTAGGCATCCATCCCCCTATGAGTGGGGATGGTGGTAGTGACAGGCGTCCAGCCCCCCATTAGTAGGTGTGGTATTAGTGGTAGGCATCCATCCCCCTATGAGTGGGGATGGTAGTAGTGACATGCATCCAGGCCCCCCTGAGTAGGGGTGGTGGTAGTGGCAGGCATCCAGCCCCCCATTAGTAGGGGTGGTGGTAGTGGCAGGCATCCAGCCCCCCATTAGTAGGGGTGGTGGTAGTGGCAGGCATCCAGCCCCCCATTAGTAGGGGTGGTGGTAGTGACAGGCATCTAGCCCCCCGTGAGTAGGGGTGGTGGTAGTGGTAGGCATCCAGGCCCCCATGAGTAGGGGTGGTGTTGGTGGTAGGCATCCATCCCCCTATGAGTGGGGATGGTAGTAGTGACAGGCATCCAGGCCCCCATGAGTAGGGGTGGTGGTAGTGACAGGCATCCAGCCCCCCATTAGTAGGGGTGGTGGTAGTGGCAGGCATCCAGCCCCCCATTAGTAGGGCTGGTGGTAGTGGCAGGCATCCAGCCCCCCATTAGTAGGGGTGGTGGTAGTGGCAGGCATCCAGGCCCCCCTGAGTAGGGGTGGTGGTAGTGGTAGGCATCCATCCCCCTATGGGTGTGTATGGCATTGGTGATGGCCATCCCACCCCTATGGTTCTGCTGTTGCTAGTGTACGTCATTTGTGCATTCCTATGTGTGTGTGACATATTTCAGGTACGTGTCGTTTGTTTGTGTTGTGGGTGTTTGACTTACCGTCTGCGCCGTACGCGTCCGTGCCGGTCCCGGTAATAGATGTAGAGTATTGGTAGGACCTGCGCGATGGGATTCATGGTTGGGTCGTCTCGTTCGGGTTTCTCGTGTCTTCGACTCGTACTCGTACTCGTCGCAGGCTTGTTCGTCTCGTAGCCGTGGATCGTCTTGTGGCGCGAAACGGAGCTTATGTACGGCTCGCCCGGATGCTCAAACGTGTCGGACGTAGCGACGGGTTCGGCGCGTACGGAAGGCGCATCGTACTCATCCGGCCGGAAGGTGCTGTGTATTTGCTTCCGTACGACTCGAATCGGCGTTTACGGATCCGGCTCGGGCGGGGAACAGGAGCTGATATGGGTAAGTACGGCTCGCTCGGAATCTGGGCTGTTATGCGCATCGTACTTGTTCGTTCGGACGAGTGTTCGAATCGGTCGGGAAACACGCATTCGGCTGGTTATTTTTCCAGACGAATACTGTTAGGTGCGCTTCTGGCCGAGATCGGAATCGACCCCCATGTAAGGGCACTGGAAGTACACCTCAAGCTTACCAGAATAAAAACACACCCAGAGGAGTGGAAAATGCCCCATACTGTGAGCACAACAATATTATGAATGAATACATTTTATTTGCATAAGTTATTTAAAGCCATTGCAATGCAGCAAAATAGCAATATGACAAAGAAATCATGATAATGAATCATAAAAATGTGCACTAGCTAAAATCCTCACGTAGTTTAAACTAAAAAAATTAACATACCAATTACTCTCATATCCAATTAAAGAAAGATTTTGAGTAGAGCGTTCCAGCTGTCCTTTACATCATGGGTCAAAATGGCGAAGTAATATCAGGTTATGAAAAAAAGGTGAGCACTACTCATCAGACCATACCCTGTAGGCTGTGTCCCCAGTTTTCTGTCCCATCAGTTCTCCGACTCTACGACCTTCTCCCTTTAGCAACGCATGTTTTGCCCATGGTCCCGACTCTCTGATAAAGTGCGTGTGCTCTGTGTAATCGTGTGGTCTAGAAACATACGGTTTTTGTTGGCAACTGCCCCTTGCTCGTCCCCCGCAGACATATCGCCCTTTTGTGAACCATCAGTTTTCCAGTTCTTCCTCCATTAGCCTTTGACAGTGCCTGTTTTGCCCTTAGACCTGATTCTTTAGTAAAGTGCTTGTGCTTTGTACCACTGTGGAGTCTAGAGCAGACTTTTAATGATTGAGGTAGTTGGTGATCCCCAATCAATGATGTTCTTAATCTGAAGGTGGTTGTAGTTCCTGTGGGGATGCTGTAGGCTCTTTAATGGTATAGAGACAATATTATGATATTATCTTGACAAACGGGCTTGCTCAGTTTACAAACATTTAAGCAATTATTTGACTGCTTCCCACTTAGTGCGAGATAAACCCAGTTTGTGAACCTTTCTCTGTTTTGCATATTAGAGCTCCCATTGGTGAACCAGTGACAAAAACAAATTAAAGCAATACTACCGATGACAAAAAAGCAGGAGAATGGAGTACTGGGCACAGGATCTGGGGCACACTATGCCCAGTGGCTGCTGAGCTTACTGAAGGCTGTGCTAATAGACGGGGTGAGCAAGTGTCTCTGGCTCCTTCTGTAACACAGAATTTCCACAGAGACACACATAGTTGGCACAAATACCCCTTGCACCACCTGGGCATGTGCTTAATCCAGCGATATCTTCCATTCTTGCAACACACCTTCAAACGCCTTTGCTTCGGTAAATGCGTCTTTCTGTGCTATTGGTCAATCTCAGTTCTAAAGCAGGGAAAAGTTAAACACTGAAGTTTTATCTCTTACTAGATCAGTTATTCCCTGCCCCAAGTTCTTTACCCAGCTACTTCTCTTTCCTTAGAAATGCAGTTTATAGATCGTATTTTTTTAGGTTATTTTGTCACAAAATAAAATAACAATCTAGTTCCTGTGTTAGCCGCTATGGTGACATGTTCATGCTTTATGGTAAGTTTCAAACCTGAACCTTGTTTTCCCCTTAGTTTTATAAGGTATTAGAACAATGGAATGTTGAGCCTCCATTGAAGACAATGGAGTGCCCTGGGCTTCTAATGTCTGGTATCAACATTCTAATGTTTGTTCACAGCTGTTTCTGTGAACAAAGGCCTTACAGAGCTATAGGGGATTTCAACCCCGCGGGCTCGGTGAGGCCTTTGTTTTACAAATTAGAACATTCTGCCCCACTAAGGGCGGAATGTTATAATAGCCTTAGAGCCCTCTGTAGCAGGCTCTACCAGCCATTTAATGCCCGCTTACTTGTTAAAGGCCCTCGCCTTCGGCTTGGGCTTTTAATGCTGGAGTGGGCCTTTAATGACTGGTAAAGCCCGCTATGTCGGGCTCTAAGGCTATATTAGGAAATTGGCATGCTAAGCACTCCACTGAAGATAATGGTGTAGCTCCGGGCTTCTAATGGCTGATAAAAGCCCGGAGCTCCAACATTCCAATGTTTGTCTTTCACAGCAACAGCTGTGAGCAAAGACCTCACGTAGCCCGATGGTATTTCAACCCCCTTGGGCTCTGTGAGTCCTTTGTTTTAGTAAGTAGAACATTCTGTCCTGATGGGGCGGAATGTTCTAATAGCTTTATAGCCCACCGTAGCTGGGTTATATCAGCCATTAAAGGACCGCTCCCTTGTTAAAGGCCCTTGCCTTCGGCTCAGGCCTTTAAAGCTGGAGCGGGCCTTTACGGCCGGTATAGCGTGCTACGGCAGGGTATAAGGCTATAACATAATTTTCAAAGCTCAGACAGAGATATCTTACTAAAGAAGTTCAATTATAGATCCTTAAATGCAAATTTTCAATATTCTCAGAGTTCAGAGAGGAAATAAATTGAAAACCCTGATCCATGGTTTCATAATTTTGCTAGATATTCCCTTACCGCATCTGCTACATAAGTGCTTATCATTACCACTATCATATAAAGGCTAATTCAATATTGTTGTTATTCTTTTTTTTGTCTTTTCATGGAGATGACAGCTGGTGAGGATGCAAACAAGATCAAACAACAAACAGAAATGATTCCATCAGTGGAGAAGGCTTTCCTCTGCTGAGCGATGAAAGGTACCTTTCTAACTTTGTAATCATATTATTGTTTGGGAAGCACTGTTGTGAAGTCCGGGTGACTTTAAGTTACAATATCACAACCAAGATGGCTGCTTAAGAATCATGAGTGAGATACTCCAGGGAGAGGCAGCGTGGCATATTTACCACCAAGATAGTTTCTCAATTCCCACAACGGAAGAAACTCCCTCAAGAAGCAGAGCTTTAGCCGACAAAACAGGGAAGGAAGGGACTGTGGCGAGAAGCAGAGAGCTGCTCGTAAGATGTCACATCCTTATTTGGGCGGGATGGTGTCTCCAAGAACAACTGACTACATGATAGTGTGTAAAAGGCAGCTGTAATGAAACAGGTGCACAGAATGGCAATACCCAAACCCTGGCTCTACGCCATACATACGAATCATGAAAATGGGTCTCACTATACATTTGATGAACTATCCATTAACTCCTCCCCCTTCCCTTAAGCAACCCTTCCCATACCATACTAGCCAAAACCCAATCACACTCTCATCACTCAGAAATCCCTGCATCCATCTGGCATGCATGCCCCACTTTTGTCCTCTAATTCAATTCATAACTCCCCATTCCCTCCTCTCCCCTCCAAAGTTCCACTGGGTCTCAACAGGAACATTGTCTCTTTAATAAACCTTTAAACTCTTGTAGGAAACCACCATGCACCTGTTCATTAAAAAACGACAAAACAACTCATTTTCCTACACCCTGTGCACCAACCTCATCATGGAGAAAATTTGAGGAGGGTGGGAGGGGAAAAGCTCTCGCTGTTCCTATGCCAAACCGAGGTGTACCCAACTAAAATGGCACCCGATAATGGTATCCCACACTTCAAAGACCTATGAGAACTCGCACCCCCTAGAACAATCACTATGCCCCTCCCCCTCGGACCCTCCCACCTGCCTGAAAATTCCGGGAGGGAAGGGCATTCTGTCCCCCCCCAAAATCATCGGGCGGTATGGTGTCTCCAAGAACGACTGACTACATGACTGTGTGCAAAAGGCTGCTTTATTGAACAGGTGCACAGAATGGCAATACCCAAACCCTGACTCTATGCTATACATACTAATCATGAACATGGGCCTCACTATACATTTGATTTACTATCCAAAATCTCCTTCTCCCTCCCCAAAGCAACCAATCCTAACCCATACCAACCAAAATCCAATCACACACTCATCATTCAGAAATCCCCAAATCTATCCATTGTGCATACCCCACTGTTGTCCTCTAAGTCCAAACCCTGCCCTCAGCCTCTGTCCCCATACCAATTCAAAAAGAATGCATCTCAAAAACCTGCGAGTCATAGCCCAACGAGCTCAACGTTTTTCTCAAAACCCCCTGTACCTGTGGGACAGTAAAATTCGCCCCGTTTTCATGCTGAAACACTTCTCCACTTCATCCGCCTAGCTGTCTCAAAGACACTCACCAAGCAGAGGGGCAAACTGAAGCATCCTGCATGCTAGTAAGGACACACACATTACCCTCCTCGACTGGTCCGTCTTAGACTTTGGGATCCACACCTAAACCGCCGTTTCAAGCAATCTAACATTGCACCACAGAATCCCCTCATGTGGGGAAGACCCCCCAACCTCTGTGACCCAGAATGTCCCAAAAAATAACCACACCATAATGACGGAAAACTGAAGCATCTCCCATTCATCCTGACATCCCCCCAGAAGTGCGGCAACCATCTGATTCATAATATTAAGTGTGATGGGATGCCACAACCTCTCCCCAGTAACCCTCTCCCTGGACCACCGTTCCAAGATGCGCCTACCCATCTCTTCTGCCGATCGCTTGTATCCCCACCACAGCTTTCTAAAAAATGCCACACCCGCCAACTTACCTGCTATTGTCAAAGCCAACAAGCCCTTTTCAATCAGAGACATGATATCGTTTACCACATCATCCCGGCGTGCTTGACCGCCATCAGTGCTTCCCCATTGCACTGTCCTCGACTGTAGAAAGTCATCCCTCGCCAGCCCATATGCTTTGCGAGTCGATCCCGTTGACGAGCCAAGGATCAGCTGGATCACGAGCTCTCGCCTACCGCCCATAAGTGAGCTGTCATTTTTGTCTTCATCTCGTCCGCCTCTGTGGCCAACCAACGGAACCTCGACCAGTGAAAGCGAGAATGAGCATCAGCAATTTCATTGTGTACTCCCAGAATGTGGCATGTCCTGTAAGCAACATTCGCACGCAAACACTCCAAAACAAAAACTCTCAACAACTGCTACACCTTGGGCTCCCTTGCTGACTGGCGGTTAACCATGTACTCCACTGTCATGTTGTCAACATTTAAAAGGGCTGTTTTGTTTATAAAGTGTCAGCCCCACAAACATACAGCCACCACCAAAGGAAACAATTAAAGAAAAGCAATGCTGCACCCCTCTCAGAATCCACCCCCCCACTCCCAAGCCTCCGGCCATTCCTCTGCACACCACCATCCCTGCCAAAACAGGCCCAAAGCAGTGACTGCCCGCAGTGTTGAAAAACATCCCAATTGACAATTCCATCTGCTCCCCAAGTCCTGCCATGGGAATCTCATTGCATTTGTTTAAAGACTAACGCCAAAGCCTCAAGTCCTCCCTCACCCTCCCTTGAACTGCACCCTGAGATGTGGGAGTGAATTCCTTGTCAATGCCCAGCCTCCTACAAAAAGTCCTCCCAGCACTGACAGCCCTACATGCAAAGTTCAGGTGACCTAGCAAAATCTGAATTTCCTTCACCTGCACCTTAGCTCTGGCCAAAATTCCATCCAAAAGCTCCAAACAATGCCTCAGGTCCTCCTCAGGCAATCAAATCTCCATCCTGTTTGAATCTAACTCAATGCCCAAAAATGTTAGCACCTGAATGGGCCCTACTGTATTTTCTGGCACCAACGGGATGCACAAGTCCGGTATCAAATCCTGAAACATCGTCAAACTCTCCCGACATTCTCATGAACAGTAAGCCACCACAAGGAAAATAATCATCCAAGTAATGGGTCATAACTTCTTTCCCGGCCACATCCACAAAACTTTTTTGCAATAGGGAACTGAAAGATTCAAACAAGGAACAAGAGACCAAACAACCCATGGGTAAGGCCTTGTCCACAAAAACTGTCCCCCAAACTGAATGCCCAACATCTTATTGTCCATAGGGTGAATGGGAAGCAAACTAAAAGTTGATTTGATATCACACTTCACCATCATGGCACCCTTGAGCACTTTATTGACCAGCTGAACTGCTATATCAACAGAGGCATAATGCACCTTACTGCACCCTTCAGGAAAAAGTAATTGAAGGACTGCCCTTCCTGCCACAAGTGGTGATGAATGAGACGAAACTCACCCGGCTCTTTTTTTGGAACCACCCCAATTACTGAAATCCTCAAATTCTCCAGTCGCTAATCTGAAAATGGCCCTTCCATTCTCCCTTCCGTCACCTCCTTCAACAACTTTCTCCAAACCAACTGTTCCTGCTCTTTCACAGATTGCAAATCTTCTGCCCCCTGCCTCACCCTGGGGCTTTCGTAACATAGACGAAAACCAAACTTGAAACTTGATGACAGTAACTCCTTCTCCCTGTCTGATCCCACAACATCAGTCCAGCATTCCAAACATTCCTACCTAACTGACGTTCATATTTTTTCCCCATAGGATTCTGACCTCCTCTCCCCCGTCCCATGTCACTGTACCCAGTCTACTGACTCCCAGTGCCTCCCTATTGTCCAGGAACACCCCCGGATACCACACTGGGTAAGCATGTACATTCTGCCACATTTAGAGCACTCATGACAGTATTTGCAATGCTCCCATAAACACTGCTCCCTGTTAGAACACCAACATGCACCTGTCGTCCCCATCTGTCCATGCCCTGCCGTACCCACCCCTGTCTAGGTGGAATGCCCCCGAAAGGGCTTGTAACTGACCGGCCAGCCACTCATCGTATAAGTCCATGGGGCTGGTCACTCTGGCATCATAGTTTGCAAAAACGGCTCATTGTCCAGCTGTCCTCTCACCCCATCCTCTTCTTCTGCAAGGCGAGTCCGAAATTCCACGTCATAGCGTACCCACGCCCAGCCCCTGAAAGTCACCTGTGTCTTGCACACCACATCTAGATATTTAAACAATGTGATGCACTTCTCATGGTACTTCTCGCAATAAACGTTCACGTATATAACAAAGGCAACTGTCCAATTCTCTATGTTGACCGGCACCCTGGGCCTGCGGGACAACTCATATTCTTTCTCTTTGGACCCCTCCATTCCCTTAACTTCACGGTGTAGTAGCTTAGAGTTCCACATACTCCCCCTTCCAAATACGCTCTTTAGTGGCAGCCATTAAACGTCCACCCAAGGGCTTTGTAATCCCCATGTACGGCATCTTCTTCTTCTTTACCTCTTTACTCTCCTTTTTCTCTTTGTCCCACACCTAGAGTCTTCTCTGTGGCCTGCAATTTCTTAAGCAAACCCTTCGTCCCCGCCTCGCTACCCCCTGCTGCATCCAACGCCCGTCCCTTGGTCCTGCACATACTTACCCTTCACTAACCTGAGACCCCCCCACTCTGCGCTTGCACTTCCATCCCCGCTGCCTACACCCGCACTTCCACCACCCCAGCAACTCTGCCCGCGCGACACTCTCTACCTGACTTCAAGGTCAGGGCCCGTGCCAAAGCCATCCGTCCTGATGCCAAGCTTGTCCCCGTTTGACTAGACGATGTCTTCGTTGTTACCTACTGTTAAACACCAAAACTGCTCTGCTAATTTGTCACACCCCGTCCGCTTTGACCCTCAGGAGGTGCTGTCCACCACTCACTCTCAGGTTCACCATCGTCCACAATCTCGCCTTCCTCTAATTCCGCCTCATCATGATCCAACTCCCAATCATCCTCTCCAAGCACCACACCACAATCCGCGCTCATACCCAGCACTTCCCTATCCCCAACTCTACCATGACCAAATTGCTCCTCAAACAAATCCTGCGAAGGGTCATACTAATCCTGCAAGGCAGATGCACGGTCCTGTCCTTGCTTCTTCAACGTCTCGTCCAATGCTGTCCCAGAGCCGGTTGCAAAGACACGTGCTCTGTCTTCGTGCAGGGTTGACAGGCCACACCAGACCCTCCGGGCTCTCTGTAAGGTAACACCATCGCTGAGCCTGCTTCAGGACCCTGGTTGGCGCTAAACTGTCCCTGACTTGCTTGCCCAGAAATCCTGTGGACGTTAGTGTGACACCACACCCATCTGCCTGAACCCCCATCTTGAAAGACCTCACCCTCAGCCATACCATGGAGCGCAATGGCGGGGCAGGAGCCAAGAATCCACCGCTCCATAGGGACCCTGCCCACCATTCACTAACTGCCCCAGAGCTCCTTACCAGTCTGTAATAGCATAAACCCTTCCCGTGCTATCAGGTATCGCCCCTACCACTACAGATAAAGATTTTCCTGCACCAAGACTAACCCTCTGTCCTGTCCAGTACTGACCTCCCCCAAAACATTATTGGAGGGGGCGGGCGCCATATCAGATGGCTGCCGCGCTCCCTGACCTGTCCTTGCGTCCACTTCCTGGTGCTCCAACAGGGCCTGCCTGCGCGGACTTGACAAGTCCAGCGGCAGGCCCTGAGATATGCTAGCCCTTCCCCCAGGGTCGTCACCGCTGGCTTCCCTCCTGCGGCCCATAGCTGTCACCGCACCTTCTGGCTGCACACAAACCGGCATGTCCTGAACCGGGGGAGCCGCGTCGCCAAGATTCAGGACCCCCACTATCGCACTCCCAGGCTCCCACTCTGGCGCAGAGAATACAAGTAAGGACTGAAATCTGGGGTGGCAACCCCCCCGAGCACGGCCTCTGCCGCTTCTACAAAATGCCCCTGCGGCCCTGGAAATGGACCCCGCCACACACGCAGCGGCTGTCCCAAACCGCAACAACCCTGAACCTGCCCCCAATGCGACAGAAGCACCAGGACCAACCGCTGACACACTCCTCCCCCTCTCGCCTCCCACAGTGCGGCATGGCATAGCAGCCTGAGACAGCCGGCCAACCGGTGCTGCCCGCAACACCCCTTCTGATGGCCACACTTCACCTTCTTACCCACAGGCCAGTACCGCGGCTGCTCCCCCCCCCCAGCGGTGCGCCAGCGGTACCTGGACACGTGCAGTCCCTCCAAAGCCAGTGCTTTAAATGGGAAAAAATAAGTGCAGGTACTGCATTAAAAGGAGCTAGAGATGTGTCAAGTGGGCGGGGCTAGGGGCGGGGCTAAGGGCAAGACCTGATGATACATAATATGATATATAACAGTAAATACAAGCATAAATCATTGAATCACTTCAAAAGTGCAAAAGTATTTCCGTATACATACATATATATATTTATAAACGATAATGAAAGTTAACAAGAAATACAGCAGATTTTGAACTCTGCACTCATTTGTATTAAAATGCCATTTTTAGGCCCCGATATCAGAACTGAACAAATATCTGGTACTTTTAACTGGAAAAAAGTGCCAATCCTAACTTTAGCTGTCACCTCACCTTTTACATCCCTCCCTCCCCTTCCTTCTATGTTCAGCATCTCGTCCCCCCCCCCCCCAGCCAGATCCCTTGCTAGTTGTCACGGGAGGTTATTTCTGGAGTGCTGCAACGTTCCCTGCAATGCATTGATCTTTGGGCAGGGCTCCTTTCACACCTATGGATCCCTCGCTGTTATGTAAATGCAGCTTTTAGTTGATGGGGCACACAAAGGGAAGCAGCTACTGCGTTGTAAAAAACCTGCATGAAAAGAAAAGGTCGATGATTATGTTGAACTGCCACTCGCTTAAGTGTGACCAGTGCAGCACCAGCCCAGGCTATTTCATGGACCTGGCAGAGAGGGAGCTGGGGGGGGGGGGGGTGGGGAGGGGGGCTAAAGCATTTGTAGCTGAATGATCATTACACGCTTAATCAACAGTGCAAGGTCTGGCTAGACCCTTCTCTGTTAATCACAGCATGTGACGCAAGCCCTCTCAAACCCCTGCAGTGTGAGGAATTGCAAAGGGCGCCTCTGGACTTTACCAGCGTCACTGCAAAAGTCGGCTTCATGGCTCAGTGCGATTGTGAGATCCGGAAGCAGAGCGGCATCTGTCCTGCGTTGTAGGGGATATGGAACCTGAGCCTGCCGTGCCACCAATCACGGTACCGGTACTCTCCCTGACAAAAGAAAAGTGCCGGCACTGAGGGCTAGAAAATTTGGAAGTGCCGGTACTCAGTACCGGTGAGTACCGGCCCATTTAAAGCACTGTCCAAAGCCCCAACCGCCAGGATTTCTGCCCTACTGGCCTCCTGTGCAAGAAATATGTTTGATATTCAAGATATCGAAATTGGTTTATTTTCTTAGATTAATTTTCAATTACCCTAATTGAAACTAATTAACATAGCCATTAGCTTTCCCGAAAAGCTGTCTTGGGTGCGGCCCTCCAGGAGTTAGGGTGGTCACCCTTAGCGCAGTCTGAAGCCTTATCTGGGAACAATGAGCAGGCTTTCCTGTTGAGGGGCTACACAGTTCCGGTTTCGAGGATCGAAAAAGATGTAAAAAACGTTATGATAGCGGAGATTGCAGATGTCTTTTGTTCTCAGATGTGTGGAGGCCCCGTGAGTGGATACCCACCAAACTTATAACAGGTTGCTCTGAGCAGCACTGCTCGTTTAATCAATAACCTTAATGGTAAGACATATGACCATCCTCATAGAGTGACTGAGATTCATTAACTCGCAATGCTGTGCTCATGTGCATTCCGAAGACTGAAGCCTCGTAAAGGCCATGCTGGCTTCCATGCTGCATGCCCTGGCCAAGTACTGAGCTCCGCCCACACGAAGGTCGCCCACAAGGACTATTCCTAGACTGTGCCATTTGTGGATGAGGCGCACATTCTTTCCTCTTGCTTTTGGCAAAGTGCTGTGTTCCCACTGGCAACTTGCATTATTTTCCAGAACATACAATTCGCATTTGCTTATTTGTCTAATCAGTTGCATTTGTACCAGTAAGAAAGTCAGCGTGGGACTGAATGTAAGTGCCCCCAGGGAATTATGTGAGTGTGGAACTCCACACAAGGCTGTGGGAACATTGTGGAGTGTCACCTCTTAGGGGTCGGTTTAGGGGAAGACAGAATCCTGGCAAAATGCAAAATAAGGTCAGAGAAGTGCTCACCTCTTAAAGAACGGAGGGAATGCAGACTGACAAAGTTTTATTGAGGAATACTTCAAAACAATGTGCAAAACACAAACATCCCTGTGGGACTATAGTGCACACATGGGCAAAACCTTGAACATTTCTGTCCGTAAAAACAACTGCATTGAACCAAATTCAAGACAATATCAACCTTTGCAACATAGTGAACCAAATCTTTAAAGCGATCCGTCAACAGGGACGTTAGGGGTAGTTTCTCATCAGATTTTAATAGAGGAAGGTCAAGGATATTGACGTTCTGCTCTGTTGCTCTCCTACTGGCCATTTTGCCAGTGTAAGAGAGCGGAGTAGTGCACAGAAGAACCAGGCATGCCAGCTGGGTGACTTCAAAATCAACCAAATATTGAATGCGCAAAAAAATAGGCCTGGGCGGAGTTCCGTAATGCGGAACTCCTTGAAGTGACCCAAAAACTCTGCCGTGCTATGCAGAGTTCCGCAAGCAGCAGAGTGCATTAGGTCGCGCCGTTTGTACTGATTTTTAGCATCAGTGTTTTTGTCCCAAGCAAGAAAATTAGCACGAATAGCACCATGCGCAAGAGGATGCTGCTTCTTTCTGCCGCTCGAGTAGATGTTCTACTCGAGTGGCAGCTTCCTCAACGCAAACGGAAGGTTTCTCAACGTGAGCGGTAGTGGCCATCAGTGCTCGCCCGCATTGAGAAATCTCGCCGGGAGGTGGTCTGGAGTAAGATTTTCCTTGCTTGCACATGCCAACTAACGTTGGCGAGTGCGAGTGAGGAAAGAACTCCACTCCGCTGAGTTTTTCAGAACTCTGCGCACTACACGGAGTGCAGAGTGTGAAAAACTCCGCAAACTCTGCGAGTGGAATTTCACACCCAGATCTAAATGTGTGTCTTGGAGGCTGTTGCAGGAGAGGGCAGGTACTGCCATAAACTGCAATTGTGCCCTGGTTCAGGGCACACCAGTGCCGAATTAAACCCTGTGGAGACCCCTAGGCAGTCGAAATTTCGGGGCCTCCCTCACAAATTTTCTGCTAATACCATGTTCACTGGATTTTTTTAACTACTGACAGCTGCCAGAAGATGAGCTTTTGAGAGACAAACTGTTATCTGAATCTGATGTCTCTGGTTTATGTACTTTAAGTTGTTAATGGGTACATTACGTTAATACAGTATTTTCTCTATGGTCTTTAATGTAAATTTTTCGTTTCTTTGAATTGATTCCTTTTTAGAAACAATATTTAAGAAAGCTTGATTGTAATTTTCTTTCAAGATCAAATCAATATTATTTTGATCTGTTCTCGCGGGGCCCCTAAAAGGAGTGGGGCTCATAGGCCGGTGCCTACTTTGCCTATTTGGTAATCCGAAACTGGGGCACACGAACAGTTGACACTGCACCAAGGCGTGTGCTGTGGACTGCCATCCAGATACCGCCTGCTCCTGCTGGTGGTGACCCTTAAAAAGGTCTGACAACGAAAAGAGGAGGCAGACATGTTCAAAGAGTGCAAAGCTGGCCTTGCTTTCTTTGTGCACTGCCCTCACTGCTGTCGTCCTTCTCAGCACTCTCCCCTGAGCCCCAGACCAAAGTGCTATATGCGAAATCGGGCTGCCTTCTGCACCCTGCTGAGGCTTTCTGCTCCTCCTTTCACCACTTGCTGGTGCCGCCTACACCTAAGGATGATGTGGGACAGACAGGTAAAGAATGGGGGCGATAAGTCACTAGGAGGTGGCTGTTTGACTTTGTGTTTTATGTGCGTAAGTGTGAGCGTGTGTATGAGGGTGTCCTCTATGTGTTTCTCCCTACTTGTATGTGTACTTTTGTATGAGTGTGTATGGCTGGAAAGGGGGACAGAGGCGCCCTCTGCTGTCAGGTTTGCAATAATACATTGAAAGCAGTAACAAAAATATCAGGATAGGTACAATCGTAATCAAAATCAATATTTATATCAACATAAAGAACTGACATCAAAAAAGAGAAGGGATGACAACCTCACCTGCCTAGGTCATGTACCCTCTTTCATAACTCACATGCTTTATTAAATATATAATTCTCAAGAGGGTGAGAGATGACCTAAGATTGCACCGGGGAAGATGAGGAATTGAGACTTATCTTATTAAGTGCCCGAGACTAAGTGAAGCGGGATCTGTGCACAATGCACATAGACTGACAGCACAGTGCAGGCTTTAATGTAGAGTCACTGAGAGATACTAATTGAAGAGCCGGGTAGCTGGACTTGGGAGCGTCCATGATCATGCATGCAGCTTAATTTCATACTGCCTGAAGCTTGTGAAGATGAGTATTCATAATCAAGCCAGTTCCTACTGCAACAGTCACAACTGCTACTCAGATTCAAACAAGCATTGACGATGCCAACAGATCTGCCTTTAAAGCAATGTTGCATAACAATGTGAAGTATTACAAGATGATAGCTTGGGAATAGATAAATATTTGTGTGGAAGCAAAGAACTGTAGAATAGTATTTGTGTAGTTCAAAAGGTCAGCACTGTCAAGCCAGACCTACAAATCCATATAGGTCAATGATGGCCTTCATCCATCTGTGGTGGTGCCAGAGAAAAATAACATAAATTATCTAGTTATCTAAGACACTTTAATAGCATTACCATGTCATGTGTGTGCCCCTGAAAATTCAAGCTTAGGCAGCAGGATAAATAAATAAAATGATTGCAGCCACGTAGAGGGCAAGCCCTTTGTTTTGAGGAAGCACAAAACATCTTCCCAATCAAAACATACTCCTGGCTCCCAACACATGGCCAGAACCAAAGCCTCTCTCTGGTGATGCTCAAATAATTGTCTGGTGGCATCTGTCCCATCGAGCAAGACCATAAAAAGGAGGAATGTTCCACACAAGGAAAAGTCAGTAGCTCAATTTGAGACAACTGGTAAGAATTTGAGAGGATCAATTGAAATTAGCATCAAATGTAACCCCCTACAGTCTGCACAGTTGAGGATGGATGTTAACAAGGGCTCCTTTCAGTAGGTCGACAGCCTTTGAAGGTGGTGCAGACAGGATTGCTCAAAATCAGCATTTCATCTTCTTCTTATTTAGCTTGAGTCAATTGAGTCAATTGACAATCTCAGAAACCGACAAAAGGATGCAACCAATGACGTGGTTCCATTTAAACATGTAGTAAAATGAGTGTTGTGATATGCATGTAGAAGCCTCTGACCAATGCTCCTGTTCTTACAGTTAAGAACTTTGCCACCTCTCTGTTACTCCTGTCCCGTATGCTGTTTTCCAGGTAGAAGCCGAATCTGAAGACGCTCTTAGACAGGGGTAATTGGTATGCATGTGTCCCAATGCGGGGCTCTGGGGCCATGGGGGAACCCAAAGTCCACTCCTTTTGAAGGGAGTGGCTACTGCCCTTTCAATCTGGGCTTAGTCACAAAGGTAGTGCAAGCAGTCTGATTATAGTTGGAGACAACTCTTTTTACTTGCACTCCTGTGGGGAGCCTTCCTACAGCTGATGCCCATGCAAAGTTCTGCCCAATCTCCGCTCACAGGGATCCTTTACCTCCATCAAGTCTTTGACATGCATGTAACCTGTCTGTAAGTATTTCTGTGTGCATTTGCTAGAATGTGAGGTTTGTAGGTATGTATGAATTTGTGAATGATGATGTCCATTGGACTCCACTTGTGTGTACCCTTAAAAAGGGCGGCTTGCTTGAGCATTGCTGGACTATAGTTCTTGCTGAACCTTTGAGCCTGCACATGTTGTATTCCTTCAAATCTGCCCAAGTGATATTGATCTTGTGGTTGGCGCATGAAGTCTACCAGCGTTTGAAGCTGCCAGAGTGTCTCTGCCAGAGAGACACCATCCTCCCGCCCCTTTTCCTGTTGTGATCTGCATTCCTTTGGGATCCAGCCTCAAGCCTGGTGCTGATAAACCTTCTCCTAGTATTACCTCACACCAGCCCAGGAAAAGCTGCAGTTGTCCGTGATGATTGCATGCCTTGACCACGCAGTGATTGTTAGAATTGAATGCGTTATTGCTCTATCACTTATGCTTTACACTGTATTACGTTAGCATTCATGTAGCTACTTTGTATTAATCACTACTGCATATGTGTGTAACCAATGCCTGCAAATACTGTGTGAGTTAAAGTTAGCATCTGTGCCGCCAATTTCTTTTATGCAGCCGCCATTTTGCTCTATGATTGAAACTAAGCTTCTGTCTCATGTTGCTTACCTCAGCAGAAAGCTGCTGGGATGCATTTTCATCTCCAAGGTTAGGCCTCACTGAAGTATGAGAAAGTCGCTCGTTAATGCATACCTTTCCCTTCTGATAGAGGTTGCTCCCACTATTCCAGCTGCAAGCACAGACTGAATGACCTTGTCAGAGAGATAGTGTGTGCCCGGTCTCAGACTCTTAGCTCATCTTTGTGTGCCCCTTTGTTCAAGCTGTCTCCCTGTGGAAAGTTACAGAGTGGGCGTGTCACTGCCCAGTTGTAGAAATGTATAACTGTTACCTTTATGATGAGGAAAGTCAGTCCCCTCGGTAGCATCTAAGGAGGCTAGTCTGACTAGACTCCGCTGCAGCGCATTTACAATAAAATAACTTGGTTTGTATTCTCTACTTCGTCACTGACTCTTCATTTTTTAGAAGGCTAAGAGGAGGTCGCGAGTGACCCGGGTGGCCCTAATCGGGTCACTTCCTTCAGTTGGCACCCGAACAGGGACTCCACCAGGTGACCCACCCTCGCCCGCAACCGGGTGTGGAGGCCGGGCCGCGTCCGGTCGGACCGAGCTTAGTTCTCGCAGCTGCCCCGCCTGTCTGATCGGGAGGTGCCTCGCCCAGTGGTCATCCCGGCTGGAGTCCTGAAAAGGCGAAACCCTTGGATCTGACCGTTTGGCCTGAAGAGTTGGCAGTGGAGAATAACTTTGCTTGGCCTGTGTGCACCAGGTGAGTCTGTCTTGCTTCTTGATAAATATGGCGACATCTTGAATAATTTTGAATATGGTCTGAGGATTCCTCGTTTGTTTGAGCTTGGTGGGTCTGCGGACCCTTGAGATACAGAATGTTTGTGGACACTCTGCCAGGCCACCTGCTGAATTTGGTCTACTCTTGAAAAGGCCTGGGGCTAGAACCTGTCTCCTTGTTTTGGTACAGTCTTCGGACTGTCTTGTTTTGGTACAGTCTTCGGACTGTCTTGTTCTGGTACAGTCTTTGGACTGTCTTGTTTTGGTACAGTCTTCGGACTGTCTTGCTTTGGTACAGTCTCGGGACTGTCTTGTCTTGGTACAGTCTCCAGACTGTAGTGTAGCTCCTATTTCCCTAATAGGCTCTGCGCATTGGAATAATATATCCTATAGGTTTGACATAGGACTAAGGTCAGTATGTCCCTATCGAGTATATTAAACTTAATTACTTGTGCCAGCTAGCTCAGAGGCCACTAGAAACTCCTTGACGACAAGAAGGGAGTAGTTTCTGGCAGCCGCAAAACATGACCACTTTGTTTCCCTTTAGAATCAGAACGTGTCCCAGAGTCGTGGAAACAATAGATAACTATTTCACTCAGCTCAATCGTGCATGCTTAGTTTTCTCCAAGTTACACAGAAAGAACAGACGGGCGTTTCAATAAAAGATTTATTGAACAGTCTTGTTTCTGGTGTAAGTAAAATGTGTTGTTACGATCACAAGACAGTATGCAAGATAAATAATGTACAGTGTGAGCAGTAGAAATAAATAATACTGCGGTAGCATTATCTTTTAGTATATATGCATTTACATAAATGACACAGGCTAAAAATGCGAGTACTCATACGATGCTTTTCTAACCTAGTTCTACCCCAATGTACCTAACCTAACCTAGGTGTAGGGAGAGGTATGAAGTAGGTGAAGTATTCCTCACTATGGTATACTAAGAGTATGTTAAGCCTAGTATGCCTAGTATGCCAAGAGTCCCTCTAGGTTCTAGTCAGCTCCATACCTGAAGAATGAGAGAGGTAGGAAGCTCTTTGCCAGACTCGAACTCCAACACCCCGCAAGGGAAGTCAGATCACTGGAAGCTGGACTCTCTGCGTGCAGGGATGACAGCGTCTTCTCAGTGCGTCAGGCCGGGAAACGGGCTCCTCTGAAGTCGAGGTCTCCTCTGATTTACAGGGGCTAGGGAAGGTATATTTATACCTGAGAATTACCTCAGAATGTTAGCATTGACGTGAGTCGGACAGCGGAAGACGTCATGAATGAACCCCTAAGGAATAATGGTTCATGCATAATATATGAGTCCTTGAAGAAATCAATAGTCCTGGGCTAGGGAAACTCCCGCAGCCTAATGGTCTGTTCTTCACGAACTCGTTGTGACGTTAGGGTGGATGGATGTCGGAGACCATGCCTGTATTTGGAGTGCACGGTTTAATGCCTAAATAAGGACTGGGATTTTATGCCTATATAAGGGCAGGGCGAATTGTGCCTATATAAGGACATGATTCTGGAAAGCCCGTTTATGGACACCCTAAGAGGAATACAACATCCACTCCACTTTCGTGTGTACGATAATACTAAAATGCTAAACATTTAAAATGCTAAACATTAAATGGAGCACCGCATATTTTAAAAAATATTTCTTAAAAGTATTAAAAAACATAGTAAAAATGCAAAACGGTACTGTACATATTAAGCAATGCTTTTCATTTCAGGCATAAAGTTCGAAAATAAATGCAATTGGAATGAAATAAGCAGTAATATTTACATGTGACAGAAAATGATCGATAAGTTGTTCAAAATCAAAGTCATTTCATGTCATAAAAATTAATGAACTGTTTTAGACACACAAGATGATTAAGTGTCCGTGGAAGTACCGCGAAGTCTGTACTATAAGGCTAGTTCTACTTTAAGCAGATTGAAGTGCCATTTTTGTTCGAAAAATGGGAAAAAAAGTTCAATTTTGGTAGAGTTCCAATTTTTTTTAAAATGAAGGCCAAATTGTTACTGCATC
Organism: Calotriton arnoldi; assembly: GCA_963921515.1. Classification (NCBI taxonomy): domain Eukaryota; kingdom Metazoa; phylum Chordata; class Amphibia; order Caudata; family Salamandridae; genus Calotriton; species Calotriton arnoldi. The sequence goes on along the minus strand of CAWUFW010010744.1, from coordinate 614,215 downwards.
TCTGGAACACTGTATGCTGAATCAGAGTCAGTTTACTGGTCTGGTGTAAACATGAGATCATCTATTTCTATAGACAAAACATCATCCACTGTAGTTGGTGTCAGTTGGAACACCTCGTGTAGTAGATTAATTGCACAGAGATGGGAAGCATCACTTCCAGCATAGGTTGCCGCAGCAATGTTCACGTCCGTTGTTACCTGTGTGCCTGTAGATCTTTCTCGTACCTCAGCAGCAGCCGGAAGCGTCTGTGAGATCTCAATGAATGCTGACATCAGGATTGGTAGCCTCTGGGGACAACACAGAGCATGGGCCGTTATCGGGACCAGCAAAGTATCGACGTCCGTTGGCGTTGCTGACGGAAATGTTAGACAGGTGTCCAACACGCATTCTTCACCGCATAGCAGGCAGCGTAGAACAGGTAAGATGCAATCTTGCCAGATTGGTCTAAATGACAGGAACCACGTGGTATTCAGGTCCCGTAGACGAGTTATGCCCAATAGCTGTACTATTCGCTCACGGCACTTTCTTTCAAGGAGAGCTTTCTCCATTTCGCTCGGAGTGATGTCTGTGAATCGGCTGGCCATAGCGCAATAGCAGGAAGAGAAATAGATTTCCGGCAACAAGTGCTAGAATTAATGGTATGCCACCAAACACCGAATGTGCAAAGTTCGGGATGATTCCGAGTATTGCCTGGAAAGGTGCTAGCAGACCGGAGCAGATGCTCTTAAATACATGTACAATTCCTGTTGTATCAGACATATTGAAGATACGTCCTATCATTTCCACGAAATGTATAGGGCAGTTTGTACGTATTAAAGTCTGTATCTCAGCCGAAGTCCTTGCTACTTGTAGATCATAGGTTTCTTTGGCCGAGGTCAAAGGCACTGTTTGCTGTAAAAGCATGGCTTTCATTCTGCTCAAAGTATCAAATCTTATAAAAGAGACGTTCAGCGAAGGCCATAGAGGCGACTCCCTGACTGTGTCTATTGGGGCAAACAATACTTGCATACAGCAAGTGACCCTGGAGTTGACCGTTACTAGATATGGGATGCCTGGCAACATGCCGCAGCAACTCTGATCATTCAACATGAGGTAACTCCCATTCGAAAGTTGTCCAAACGTTGGATTAATCACAGCAGCTGGTGTACCCTGCTGATGGCAAGACAAATTTGCCACAGAACCATTACAAGCCCCGTGTAAAGAAATGTCCTGACATATAAGTGAACCGCTCAGTGCACGTTTACAGTGTGTACCGCTCAAAAACACTTCACGATCCCCACTCCAACATCTATATGTATACAGTAAATCCCAAGATGTCTTAATGTATTCCTTACCCAACCTTTCATATTTGCCTGCTTGCACTTGTCTGAGGCAATACTGAAACTGAAAAGTAGTCACAGGTAATGTTATTTTGCCATGAATAAGCCATTCTGTAGCTGGTTTTTCTGCCACTGTGAATGGTAACTTTTCTAGTTTTTCAACGCTCAGCACTGTATACCTTGCTCCTCTTTGTGCCAATTCGATCTGTTTATCAGTCAGATTGTATTCTGCAAACAGAGCTGACGTGTTGATAAAACGCCAAGGCACATAGCCCGCTCGCAAAGATTGCAGCGTCCAGCTTAATAACACAATAGAACGTAATTGAGACTGACCTTGTTGTAACATCGCCAAATCTTGTTCTAGTATGTCGATAGCAGAGGATACAATGCCATCCAATGAATATATTCTGGAGGACAAAGTTGTTAACCCATTGTCGACCACAGAGAGTGTTTTCTCTAAATTAATACGATCAAGTTCACGTATTCGTTCTGCGGCCTCCATCTGTGACACTTTCCATGCTTCATTATAGGCAGCATAAATGCCGGCATATATGAAACGTTTTTGACGCGGTTTTCTTGGTCCAAGCAAGAATTCCCTAAGATCTGCGTGCTTTTTAAGTAAGGATAACTGTTGTTTCACATCCTGTAGTGTAGACTTATGCAGCCAATCGATTCATAATTTTCCTACACTGTATGATATTACTACCCCCGGATGTTGTCTTTGGACGTATCTTGGGTCTGGCCTATTAATAGTAAAGCCCTGAGTTTTATTCTGGAATCTTTCCTGACAGTTATTCGTGTCTGTGGGCCAGATCAACCATTTTTTCCAATCAGGATTAGATCTGTTGAGTTGTAGTATATTGTCAACTGTCACCACTGCTTGTGTATCGTTATCACTTGCAGGAGTTGGCACAGAAGGTGTTTTCATCTCTTTGATCTTGGCTAATCCAAGACAAGATGTTTGTTGGACGGTTTCATTCAAAACCATTATTTGTTCAGTGATGATACAGGCTCTAAATAAAGCTTCTATACCCTGTACTTGCCAATCTTTAGTACCCCACACGGTTTTTGTGTCTATTGTGTCTTTCCATAAGTCGAAACCCTGTCTAGACAGTTGGGCAATAAATGCTGCAGAGTAAATCTGTTTTGTATTAGTTAACATAATTTTCAGTCCTGTCTTGTTTACATTTCTAAAGTAAAATGTTTCTGGGTCAGATGTATTGTAACCTGAAAAATATGGAAACTTACTAGCAAATGTTTTTGAACTACCTTTTGGTGGTGTAGGACAATGTTCCCATTGGTTAAACATAAACACATTTCTTAGATATGCAGATTTATGCAAATAATGATGACCATAGTGGTTATAACAATACAGTTGTTCATAGTCTGATGAACCCTCTAAATATTCATTTTTAGAAAATGCAGCAGATTTTTCTAGGTCAAACATTATGTCATTAACAGTCTCAAAGTCTCAATCATCAGAATAGGTACTGGACGTAATGAGATCACTTAGTGAAATTTTAAATAAATGTGGAATGTTCAATTGTTCCGTCGGGCCGAAGACATCATAATCTGTTTTGTCCCACACTATACCATCCTGTATAGGAACGGCTGTGATGTTCACTGATGACAAGTCTCTTGCTTCACGATGGGAAGATTTATGAGGTTTCAAAAGTACGTTCACATATTTTCCTTCAGTGTTCACATGGATGTATCTGCCACTTATAAGCACGCTCACAGTTGTTACCAAAACTAGCCAGGGCAGGAAAACAAAAAGTCCAGATATAATCCAGAGTTCAATCCATGGAGAAACCAAATAAGTCTTTTTCAGAAAGTGAAGAAAGTCTTGTACTTGCTGCTTGAATGTTAATGATGCTGGCGTCGTTTCAGGTTTACTCGGATCTTCTGAGAACGTATCAAAGTTAATGAAATAGCCAGAAGCAGTTCTGTCAATTGTTGGAATTTCATCAGGATTTGTAGAAATCGCTGGAACCAGTTGATCACTTGCTACATTGGTGTAGACAGGTGTAATTGGACGAACTGTTACTTGGTGTTCAAGAGGGATGAGTTCCATAGCGTTGTTGCTTAGTCCTTCATCTGTTACAGCTGAATTCTCGATTGTTATCAGTCTTTCAGTCTGAACCTCTTGGATAGTAGCGAGAGGAGTGCGTCTGCTACTAGGTCGGAGTCCACGAGGCCTACTGTTTAGTATTGGCCACATACTGTGGTTTGATGAGGTCGATGGACACAAATCTTTTCTCCTTTCTTCCAGCAAGGGGCGGCAGAAGTACTGTTCTTGTTCCTTGAACTGCTAGGACAGGTACTGGTTGTCTGTAAGAAGGTCCAAATTCCTTCTTGTCCGCAATCTTTTCTCTGACTAGATCCCCAACTTTTGGAATCCAGACAGGCCTTGCTGGGACCGCCGATTTTTCCCCAGTGGTGGTTGGCTGTAGGACTACGTTGCTTTGTTTCGTTCTTAATTCATTCGGATCCTGTAAAACAGCCAAACGATCTTTGATATCAAACGGTTTACTTTCCACCACTGTGCCTACGTGTTCAAGGTCTGGTACCCACATTCTTGTCCCAAATAGGACCTCATATGGAGTGACCCCCTAGAGAACTTCTTGGCAGGTTGTTCAATGAGCGTTGGACCCCATTAAGGTGTTTGACCCACCCATCACCCGAACCTAATACCCTAGCTGTTATAGACTGCTTTATGTCCCGGTTTTTCCTTTCCACAACCGAATTTCCCTCAGGATGGAATGGAGAGGAGTACCGTAATGCAACGCCCAGACTGGCCATGGCTTCTTTGTAAGCCCGAGAGCTAAACGCAGGACCCTGGTCAGAATGTAGGGTGCCTATTGCGTATGTGCCGATAAAGACCCGCAAATCTTTTATAACAGTTTGAGCATCAGCCGAGCGCTGTGGCCATATCCATAGGAACCTAGAGCATGAATCCACTGCAACCATGATATATTTATTGTTACCGTCCTTTGCAAGGGACCGCAGTGGTCCAGGTAAACACAAGCTAATGGTTTGTCTGAAATTAACAGGGGTGTCTGCGCAGGACGTTTCACTGTTGAGACTTTCATCTGTTGGCAAATATCACATTCTAAAACATAGTTTTTAGTTTGTTTCCGAATGCCAGGCCACCAATATCTTTGCTTGAGTAAAGATACTGTCGCAGAAACACCTGCATGGGCAGAAGCTATCCCTTCGTGTGCTGCTAGGATTAGTCCTAATCTGCGTTCCTTGTTTGGAATTACCCTATCCCCCACTCCAGGGATTCGAGCAAAAGGAACGTTGTTCGCATCAATTACATAAGAGTACTTGAGTGGAAACTTTTTGGTAACGCTGCACTGCTGCCCTTGCTTGAAGCATTGACAGCCAACATTATCTCACCGTCTATTTTCGTTTTTGAACGAGTGATCGCAGCTACGGAAGCCGTCTGAACAGCCCCCTTTGCGGCTTCATCAGCCAATGAATTCCCTGCAACGTGAACGCCATCACGTTGATGACTCAGTGTGTGGATCACGTGAGCCTTTGGTAGTTCGTTTTTCAACTGAACTACTTGTTCCCAAAGCATTTTATGCTTTATTGTGCCACCTTTCGCATCTTTGAAACCATTTTCAAGCCAGTTTTGTATATATTCATTATACGACTGAACACAGTAAAAGGAATCGCACACTATTAGCGTGGGGAATTCTCGATCTGTACTTTCAAGTGCCAGTTTGAATGCTTGTAGTTCAGCTCGCTGAGCTGTACAATCTCCTAGAGATTGAGTTTTTGTGACCATAGGTCTGAAGATGCCATTTCGCATGCGACCTTTAACGATTGCACACGCTGCACTGTAAGCTTGCTTACTCCCTGTTGCGGGCTATGCGGATCCGTCAGTGTAAATAATAAATTCGTACTGATCAAGAGGCAGAATCTCAGTGGGCAGAGGACATTCTTGTTCATATTGCAGGAATGCTTGTGTTTTTAAGTCTGGATCAAAAACATATTCAACATCTGTTGCAGCAAGAGAATTAACCCATTGTATCCATCTTGGATGTAATGCTTAAGCATTTGCAATGCTTGCTTTTGTGACCGCTTCTAAAGCTGGTACTGGGGTTACGACAATAATGCGTTTCCCTTGGGCTAAGGCTCTTTCTTTTGCTACAGCGGTTTGAACTGCTGTTAGAATTTTTTCAGTTGAACTGAAGCGCATTTCCGCTTGTGTGTACAAATGAGATTTGAATGCGATTGGTATTTTCTCACCCTCATTGAAGGTTAAGTAGGTGAATCCGCATTGACCCGAAATTATTCGGATTACCAAGTTTCGTTGACTTACACGTGTTTGTAAGTGATTTGTTGCTAACATGTTAGCCTGGAGTGAACGCAAGATTTCTGTGTGTTCCTGTGTCCAGTTTTTGATTGAAAAATCAGGTTTGATTAATGCGTAGAGCGGTTTAACCCTTTCTGTGTAATTTAGAATGTATGTTCTTCCAAAATTTAGGAAACCCAGGATGGATTGTAAGTTTTTTAGCGTTTTTGGAGGTTGGAGCAGCGCACACTTTTCTAAAAAGTTAGCTGCCAAGCTCTTGCCTTCACTTGAAAGCTCATATCCTAAAAATAGGACATTGAGATGGGCAATTCGGGACTTTTTAAAGTTGAACTTGTAGCCCTCAGAGGCGAAACCCAGTATAATGGTGCTCACCCTGTTCAAGTGTTTGTCCAGGTCATCGTCCGTCAGATAGATGTCATCGACATAGGACAATGCCTCATTGTCATAAATTTGTAGTAACTCCGTTACCCTCGCTGAGAATAACCCTGGGCTGTTCTTGAACCCTTGTGGGAGTCGACAAAAGTGACACAGGGTCCCCATTATGGAGAATGCTGTTAAGTACCTGCTTTCAGGTGCTATGTTTTGACAAAAGAAACCATTTGAGATGTCTAATGTTGTTTTATATTTTTTACGCACAATGTTATTCATTAATGCTGTACTATGTGCATTTTGCACTGCAAAAGTTTTAGAACAAGTGTTTAGGTGTCTGTAATCCAAAACTAGACGATATGTATTGTCTGGTTTGGAGACAGGAAACAAAGGATTGTTCATTGAGGAGGTGCATGTTTCAATCACCCCTTGATATTCAAGTTGATCTAAGATCTCCCTGACCTGTTTTTAGCTTCTTGCTTTATTGGGTACTGCCGTTGTGCAGTTGGTTCATGTTTTAGATGTATTTTATGGTGAGGTGAGTCCTCATCCCATCCTACATGATTTTTATATAATGCTGGGGCCTGGGCCACTGCCCATTTCCTGGCATATGTATATCTTATGTGCATTGGTATATGGTTGGAGAAGGCAGGCATAATAATGTCCTCGCCATGTGGGCACTCCCTGACAAATTGTGGTGGCCAGTCCTTTTCTGCTAGAAGTATGTCATAGCCCTTTGATAGTCTTTCCCAAAAAGTGCTTTCACCTGTCTAGGTTTGTCTCCCTCCATCCGGAGTGTTATTTCATATAACTTTTGTGGAGTACTAACCCTGGTGTCTACAGTCTCAACTGTAATGTACTCATTCAAGTCCACTATCTCCAGAAGTTCCTTCAGGTTCTGGCGAGCTATTGTGACTTCTGCTGCACTGTCCAGCATTGTCTGAGCCCATTCTCCGTTCTTGAGTTGTGTTCTCAGTATTCTCGGCATGTCTGATCTTCAGACCTGCCACTTTCTTTTGGAGAATTGAGGTTTTGCTTTAGTTTTTGCAGCATGTTTTTCGTTTTTCGATTTCACGCGTTCTTCTCTATGTTCTGATCGTCCTCTTCTTTCCGAAGTCTGTGATGAGATCTGAAAGGGACGAGAGGAACGTGTATCAGTATCTTGATACCTGTCAGGTTTTCTCAAATTATCCCTATTCCTGAGGTTATACCTCCTTTCAGAGGGCTCCTTTTGAGGAGACCTACCTCGGGATTGAGAACGTTTTCATTAGAATTTTGTTTATTAGTCTCCCACTTCTTTTAGAAGATGTAGGAGTTTGTTTAATTGAGTCCTTCTCAGGACTTTCAGATAGCTTCGGCTTCACTGGTCTTCCACCCAAACTATCTCTGCCTAATTCTGCATAAGATTGTTCTATTATTCTGGGTAGCTCAGTTTGATGTTCTGTAACATCGAATTCCCTTAATTTTTGGCGGATCGCCACTGCTGCTGCCTCCCCTTTAATATTAGATAATATTATTGTTGAGACCTGGTTGAAATTTTTCAGTATGAATGAATGAACGTCTTTATTGTTTCAGTTAATAAAAACCATACAATATCGAAAATTCTTATACCCTCTATCTATTAAAATTTCTTTTTTTTTTTTTATACCAAAGCGATTTCATAAAAGATTGTTAAAGAGGATTTCATAAGAAAATATACAGTGTTACTGACTTACTAAATAAACACTAGACATAGAATCCTTTTAAAACCTATCTAAGAACCCTACCTAACATATTAAAACCAAAATACATGACCATTTTATATTTGTCAAAAAACTGAACCTCCATCACCACTTATTTCAGTCCCAATACTGGAGTCAACAACGCAACTCCTGCTACCACTTCTTATATGTTCCTAACGGCGGGTACAAACACTACTCAATCAATGGCACTGTGAGTTTTATGTCCATTTTCATTATTTATCTGTTTGTACCGTATCAAAAATTTCATCACCTAAAAATTTAAAAGGGGATCCGTTGAGTCCAAGCCCTTGATTATTGCGGATCTACAAGACCTAATCCCTCTATCGGTAAATGCCTTTTTCAAAAACCATGCCCGAGTCGACTTTAAACATGGACATATACAGATAAGATGAATGAAATCTTGCTTCTCTGCGCCACATAGTGTACATATTATAGGCCCATTATATCTCCATTTTGGCTGATCCGCTAAACTTGGTAAGTACCCAAACCTGGTGGCCATGAGTTTCCGTTTTAGGTAGTATGAATATGTTGTGTTCAGATATTCAGCCGGTTGTAATTTTGTGTAGGACTGCAATACCATCCAGGCATGAAACCTCTTTGCAAACTTATTTTTGTCCTCTAATAATGAATGTAGTTTCACCATTTTATTTATCACTTTACGAAAAACAGGAAAGGAGGGGGACTGTGCCCAAAGGTCTTTGGACTTTGTTTCTTCCAAGGCCAGTTTTAAAAACTTTCCATAACTAGAGTGCTGATCTTCTTCCTGAGCCCACCATAAGGCGTTGTGTAGGTCATTCTCTCGATTTAACCAGATTTTATACCAGCCTTTGACATACGCATAGGTTCTCCCAATCTCTTGATGAATAAGGCCGAATTCCAATCTCACCTGCACTGGAGACGCATTCTGAGATAGGTTAAAAACCCTTTTGTGTGCTTTCAGTTGTATCTTGTCCAACAGTTTAGCATCTGTTCCATGTAGAACGATGCTTGCGTACTCTACTGTCGGCATCAATTTGGCAGTCATTACGGCTAACAATGGCTTTAGGGATGGACCCTTTAGCTTTTTTGAGAGGGCACAAAATGCGTAGATTAAGCCATTACCTTTTGTTTCCAGATAGTGTTTATGTTTTTGGAAGTTTAAACGATCATCAATGTACAGCCCTAGATATTTGTAGTTATCAACTACCCCTAATGTTATTTCTCCCAGTCTGACAGGGAATTTGCGTCCTGACCGCTTTGCAATAGTCATCGTTTTTGTTTTCTTTGTGTTAATTTCCAAGGTGTTGTCATTTGCAAATTTTGCTAGCTGGTTTAATGATGTTTGTAAGCCAACTCGTGTCAGGCTGAGTAAAACTATATCATTTGGCGTAACAAAGATGTGTTATCAGTAATGGGCCCAAACGTGGTGGATGACAGTTTGTCCCATTTAATCTTATTGAGAGGTCCGCCATAAATAGATTAAATAGATGGGGGCTAGTACGCAGCCTTGCTTTAGCCCTATCTCCGTATGTATTGCCCTTGAAATTCTCGTACCATCTGCAATTTTTACTCTTATCCAAGTTCCAGTATATAATTGAATTATGGCACGCAATATTAATTCTGGGAGACCCATCTTCTTTAATTTACTCCACAGTAGGCCTCGCTCTATGCTGTCAAATGCTGCTTTAATTTTTCAGTAATATCATACCTAAATTTAGAGCAGGCTCTGCCCCGTATTCGTTTTGAATTTGTTTCAGGACATCAGGTATTACCGCAATTGACGGAATGCCATGTGTTTTAGTATAGATGGCAGCAAAGACTGAGCCCCAAGTGGTGCAGTCTTCCAGTTGTGGTGTGATCCCTATCGGTAAACTGATTGTCAGTATTCTGTGTTTCTCATGCGGGCTAGTATTTGGAAATACTGCTTCGATTTGAGTAATTTTTGGAGCTATCCAAAATGGAATTTGCTCACGTTTTGTGAGCATTTTACCCATGACTGCGTATAGAGTCTGTGGTGTAATTTTTAGTGTATTCCCCTGGTGAGGAGTTTGATTTGGAAGTGTTAATGGTGGTTGGACTGTGAAAGTCCGCATGACATATTGGACCAATTGTCTGTAGATTTTTATTAACTCTGTAAGTTGAGTAAGTAATTCCTCATCTGTCATTATGTCAAGTTCAGGATGAGGTGTGTAGCCGGCTAGAATCGGCCATGTTGCTCCTGGTCTACCTAGTGGACCGAGCCTGGTAATGTTTCTGTGATGTTTTAGGGCGCCTTTAAACCAGAGCTGATGCTCCTGGTATGTTAATGGAATTTCAATATCCTCGAAAGGAATGTATTCCTCTGGTGGATCATCTTCTTTGTAGAAGTGAAACATGTGTGTTACTAGATTGGATTCAGGAAATATTACCCATGAATAGAATACCTCTGTCTGAAAGGATTCGTGTGCCTCTATCACGAAAACTGCTCTACCACCTCTTGGTGGTAGGCCATGTTTTATAAGTTTTAGAGTGATGGCTCTTCTTAAGTTTGGAGTGATGTCTATAACACCCTCCTTGGTTTCATTTAAACCTGTAATGTTAAAAACTGCTGCTTGGGCTGGATCAGCCGCAGCTCCACCGTTTCCGGTCTCAGTATCGGAGCCAGGCATTTTGTTGTTTGAAAAATGTAGAAAAAGTTTCAAGGAAAAAAAGATAAGGTGCACAATATTTTTGGAACACTGTATCCTTCAACGTTGAGCAAACCAAACAGCTAATATATAGGGTACTTCCCTATGTAGCCGTGGTGGATACTAACCCTGCCCACTCCAGACGTCTTTTGGAGTATATGGGTAGGGGTCTCTGAGAGAAAAAAGCACGGCTGAGTTACTCAGTATCTAACGTTGAATTACTGCCTTACCAAACGTTGGGCGCTATGTAGTGTAGCTCCTATTTCCCTAATAGGCTCTGCGCATTGGAATAATATATCCTATAGGTTTGACATAGGACTAAGGTCAGTATGTCCCTATCGAGTATATTAAACTTAATTACTTGTGCCAGCTAGCTCAGTGGCCACTAGAAACTCCTTGACGACAAGAAGGGAGTAGTTTCTGGCAGCCGCAAAACATGACCACTTTGTTTCCCTTTAGAATCAGAACGTGTCCCAGAGTCGTGGAAACAATAGATAACTATTTCACTCAGCTCAATCGTGCATGCTTAGTTTTCTCCAAGTTACACAGAAAGAACAGACGAGCGTTTCAATAAAAGGTTTATTGAACAGTCTTGTTTCTGGTGTAAGTAAAATGTGCTGTTACGATCACAAGACAGTATGCGAGATAAATAATGTACAGTGTGAGCAGTAGAAATAAATAATACTGCGATAGCATTATCTTTTAGTATATATGCATTTACATAAATGACACAGACTAAAAATGCGAGTACTCATACGATGCGTTTCTAACCTAGTTCTACCCCAATGTACCTAACCTAACCTAGGTGTAGGGAGAGGTATGAAGTAGGTGAAGTATTCCTCACTATGGTATACTAAGAGTATGTTAAGCCTAGTATGCCTAGTATGCCAAGAGTCCCTCTAGGTTCTAGTCAGCTCCATACCTGAAGAATGAGAGAGGTAGGAATCTCTTTGCCAGACTCGAACTCCAACACCCCGCAAGGGAAGTCAGATCACTGGAAGCTGGACTCTCTGCGTGCAGGGATGACAGCGTCTTCTCAGTGCGTCAGGCCGGGAAACGGGCTCCTCTGAAGTCGATGTCTCCTCTGATTTACAGGGGCTAGGGAAGGTATATTTATACCTGAGAATTACCTCAGAATGTTAGCATTGACGTGAGTCGGACAGCGGAAGACGTCATGAATGAACCCCTAAGGAATAATGGTTCATGCATAATATATGAGTCCTTGAAGAAATCAATAGTCCTGGGCTAGGGAAACTCCCGCAGCCTAAGGGTCTGTTCTTCACGAACTCGTTGTGACGTTAGGGTGGACGGATGTCGGAGACCATGCCTGTATTTGGAGTGCACGGTTTAATGCCTAAATAAGGACTGGGATTTTATGCCTATATAAGGGCAGGGCGAATTGTGCCTATATAAGGACATGATTCTGGAAAGCCCGTTTATGGACACCCTAAGAGGAATACAACAAGACTGTCTTGGTTTTGGTGCAGTCTGAGGACTGCCTCTAGGTTTTGGTGCAGTCTGAGGACTGTTTTTGGAACAAGCGCTTGAATTTGTTTGGGCTCTTTGTGGGCTTGGCGCCACTTTGAGTTGCATTTGGATTGGTCTGAGGATCGTCTTGAACAAAAAGGCACTTGCAATTGCTTTGCTAGGCAAAAATAGTGAATTTGGCTCCTTCTTGAAAATGCCTGGAATTAGTTTCTTGTTCTCATTGTTGCTCTGCAGATGCTTGATTGGAAGAAGATCAGCCGGCGCCTCCAGGAGGCACTGTTAGTATTGATGCGCGCAAAGAATGGTCTTGGCCCTATTATGTTTAGTACATTGTGGCACAAATATATGAGGGACAATGCTGAGTTGAAAATGGCCGTTGATGGGCACTTTTGATCAGAAAATAATAGTAAGAATATACATTTGTTTTTTACATAGGAAGAAGGCTCACTGGAAAGTTATAGCGCATGATGTAGCTTTAGACATTGTTCAGTGACAAAAGCTGCTTTGAGTCTCAGATATAAATTGCATTGTAAAAGTGACATGCAGAAATTAGGTGCGTGACAAGAGAAAAAAAAGGGAGAATGAATGAGGCCTGCTCAGATGCTTTCAGTCTGATGATGTTCAATTAATTAATTCCTGATTGATTTGAGTGTGTTTAATTTAGGTTTGACCTCACTATAGAATGTACATTTAATTTAGGAAATGTGTTTTAAACTTTCAAGGTAGTATGAATTTTTGCTGAATAAGAACGCTTTTTAAAGTATAGGAGAAAAAGCTGAAATACACAGCTCATGATTCAGTCTGCTTTGGAAGGCTCACTGATCATTCAGCCTTGAGATAAGAATGGAATTTATTTCACGCATGCAGAAATACACAGCCTTGTATTCCCTTGAGCTCTGCAGAAGGAGGGGGATTGGGCAGCTTCTGTGAGTATACACAGCCACAGGCAGAGATAACCAGTGCAGAACTAGGGCAGATTTAGATGCTAAAAGTCTAGGTTTTATGTTTCGACTAACAGGCTTTGTAAAGTTTTAATTTGTTCTATGAATTTATCTCTCTTCATGGTAGATTTTGCAATTTTTAATTATTGATCTAGCTATATGCTGAACAAACTCTTGCATTATATTTCCTGAATGCTCTTAACAGTCCTGACTGACTTTTATGCCTCACTTTCCATAGACATAGGGTTTCCTTCCTTTATGGAGTGCTTTGTATGCAATATATAATATGTACTGTATTAATTCTATTTTGTCTTATATTCAATTCTGTAACATGATTGATATTTGACTAATAAATAAAAGAGTCAGGGAACATTAAAATTTGATTAACAAAATAAAGAAATAATAATACACACATCCCTCATTATTGCCTTGAATGTTCAGCTGTTCTTTCTATTTCTGCTGCTTCTGCTCCTGCTATGTCGCTCAGGCTGCGTTGGCTATGGCACATCTTGCTCTTTCTTTGTCTCCGCCACCTGTGGCCATTATGACTGTTAGTACCCCTGACACGCCTATTGCCTCAGCATCCTATTTTGCTAACCCATATATTTGCGACACAGCCAGCAGCGATGCTAATGTCTGTTATTTCTGGTGCTACTCCCACTGTGGTTTTTGATTCCCCGATATTAGTGAGTACGGGGACACAGGTATGTGGATTTGAGGGTAGAAACTGGATAAAATTGGAGGAACGTGTGGGTCCGTGCGTGTGATCTGAAGTGGGAAAAGAAGGAAAGAGGGTAATAGCTAATAAAGGTGCTCAGTGGGCTCGTGTGGAAGATGTGTGGAATGTGATAAAAATTATGAGCTTTTTGTGCAACAGCTTGTGCTTAGGAATATGATGATATTAACAGGGAGGTTTAGTTTGTTAGGCCGCATTGTCATGTATGTGGGTTCTCTTATTCCGCTGGGAAAAAAGGTATTGGGGTAAGTTAACGGCTTGTCGCCAAAGGAAAATGAGAGTGTGTCTGATGCTGTTTTATTTTAACCTGACTTGAAGGTGTTCCTAGATTACGGTGGGCAGGATTTGTCTAGTGAAAGGGGATTTGATTGTTTCCTCATAGATTAGTTCCTAATGCGCCTTCTGAAATAGCGACTTGGTTGTAGACATTTGAGAGTATTTGGTCTACATTGCGTCTTTCTGTTACATATTTAACATAGCACAATATTATGACTGGTTTCGGTGGGTTTTTCGGACGTATTAGCTGTAACACATATTTTGCGTCCTCCTGCTTTGACTATTGATCCTTTTTACCGTGGATTCTCCGTTGGTGTTAATGTCTTATTGTGGTGAGAATGTGATGGGTTTGGCATCCTACTATTATTACTCCCCGGCAGGTGAATGTATGATGATGGTTCTTAATGTCAGTAGTGAATAGTGTTTGCTCCCCCCCACTGAGTTCTGCAGATATGCCATTTACTTTATGGGTAACAGGCGATGCAGAGGTGGGATTGCTACAGATATCGCCGGTTTTGATCTAAGATATAGACAATGCTACTTTACCTTGTATCCCTTACTGTCGGATACAATGGGCGGGGCAGCGAGCCTTGTTGTGTATGGTTTGGTTGAGAACGGCGTGATTGAGGATACGACTGTTAAAATGTAAAATAACGCTACTATTTTGATTGTTTTTACAATTTTGTGATGATTTGTGTGAAGTTAACGGGAATGTGGTTCTCCAGCTTCTTGCTGCTCTAACCATTGCTATGTTTCTGCTAATGGTTCCTCCTGCTGCTCAATATTTTTCTGTCACTGATCTAAAATGCCTTCTTTGGCAGTACTGTTTATTTAAAAAGAAATATATATATATATATAATAGGTCTTTGTCTGGATCCACATTGGCTGGTAGGAGTCATAGGCTCTGCTGCGTTTTTTAGGACTATGCAGGAAGACAGAGCATCTTTTAAAAAAAAAAAGGGTAGTTACTTGCCCATCGTTTCAGCCACAGGGCAAAGATGTAGGGACAGTGCAGTTGAATAGTTATTGCGTTCAGCTTCGAATGGCCATGAAGAATGCTTTTCAAAAGGTAAGTATTGCCGACAGGAGGTCACCTACTTAGGTCACCTACTGTCGAAGGGGGTAGGAGATTAGCTCCTTGGCGAACTAACACATTAAAGAAGTGCATGAGGTGCATGAGCTTTTATCCTGAATGCCTGAAGCAGTCTTTTGGGCAACTAACACTTGGGCAACTAACAAACTGCGCTTTCTTCGGCTCCTGTGCTTGGTACATAAAGTGTTGCGTGCCGTTTTGTGTTGTAAGTACACGAGACGGCTTGTTGTGCGCTTTCTGTCTTTGACTCTACCGTAAGAGCCCCCCCCCCGAGCAGTCTAGGAGCTGTCATGACGGTGGCCGTCTCTATAAGGCAATCGATTAGACTCGTTTTTAGTCACTGATCTCACAGTTATGGTACACCATGCTGTGAACACTCCCTTGAATAAAAAGAGACACAGCACCTTACCAGTGCACGTCTAACTGGCTACAAATAAGCATTGTTCACAAAAATATCGTGATTAAAAGATGTGCCACCTTGAAGGAAGTCATGTTACTGCCCCTCCCTTCTGCCAAATGATGGAATGGAAAGGGAAAAGGGAGATGAAAGGACGGGTAGACTGGACTGATGTTCCCTTATCTGATCCTCAAGGGGAACTATATGTCGATGGCTTTTGTTTAAATTCCCAGGTGGCACCACTACTATTGCTCATGTTACCGCAACACTACATACAGTCGCAGAGACTTCCCAAGTCCCTTATCAGTTAGCCCGAGTAACTGGGTTGTGAATTGTAAGTAAGTGTAGTGCCCACCGGAAAGTAACTGATGATGTGGGAAGGGATAATGTGTTTGCAGATCAGACAACTAAGGAAAATGATAAAAATGAAATGAAAAGAATGTTTGTAGCATGCCCTGTTGGGTGGGTACCGGAAATAACGATGTTTAAGTTGAAAGTACGGCACATTTGAAGGGACGAGGGATGGTGAATTAATAGGCCAGGGAAGAAAAAAGAATGTTGCCAGATGCATATGTATTTCCTGTGGTTATGATGAGACATTGCCCAGCCCGTGTACTGTATGGTGCGCATGACGCACAATTCTGGAAAGGGTACCCATATGCCCCGGTAATTTCGCACCACACATTTTTCCTTTTGAGGTTCTTCAGATGAATAATATTGGAATAGGCGGATAATAAATCGAAGGACGTCTTGATTGTTCTTTAAGAGTTTAGTAAACGGATTGAGGCTTACTCCTCTAATTATCCTTGCCAGTTAACTGAAAGTTTGCATTCTATCCACTAATAGGTCCGGGACGCCCTGCAGTCACATCAGAGGGGCCTGGACGCGATGCCCAGCCTGGCTGCTTGTTATGGGCAATTCGACGTAAAGCTGCAGAGCAAAGAAGTGCTGGACAAGGCAGTACCCCCGAAAAACAAAAGATAGAGGAGCTATCCAGGGGCCCCAGCCTGTTGGTCCACCTGTGCTTGAGCCCCAGTCCGTTGAGCCCCAGCCTGAGGGCTCGTCTGTTTTCGAGCCTCTGCCCCTTGGTTCCTTTGAGCCTAACCCCTTTTTCCTTGACAACTCTGTGCCTGGAATGGCTAGGTACAATTTGCGTTCCCGACGGAGGAACAGTGCACCAAAGGGACAGTCAGATTAATAGGGATGGACTGGAGGGATAAAGAATAGGGAGTACCTTGCCTGTGGTACCAACGGTAGTTTAGGGAAAGGGAGATTGGTGCATTGTCCAAACTTTGAACAGGATAAGTTGGGGGGGTACCTTCCTGTAAGAAGGGAGAGCACCCTATCCTGATCGCCGTGGGATTCTTTTGAAAAACAAAAGGGCTGTGATCGCACAGCTCCATCGAGAAGTGCTCAATAGCACCACCGTGGGAGGACAATAGGAGCCTACCGGCGAGGCTCTAAATGGACGCCTGGACATTTGCCCATTCTCTTGGCTCTTTGCTGTTGGCCCCATTGCATCATATTCTTCCCCCTATTCACAGTAATGTATTCCTTTGGTCGCCCAATTGATGAGGAAGAATAGCCCTTTGCACATCCGCGACCAGAGCGGGGTTGGTCCACAGAGATTAAAAGTTGCATCCATAGTTGTTATTGCACTAATAATTGTGTTAGGGACATCCTACTTCCTGAATGAGAAGTATCTTGTGCACTCCCTGGTTGGTACAGCACCCGTTTCTTCTGTGAACATGTTTGTTACTTTGGCTCCTCACACAGGGGAGCACAGGAAGACATACACTGATAATACAAGTGTGCAGATTGGGGTACCTTCAATTCTGTTCTCCTGTTCCAGATATGACATTTATTGATTTCCGAACTGCAAATGGATGTGTACATTGGGCAAATGTCTGTAATGATAGTTAATATGGCAGTTCGTTTTGTATCCAGGGGCGAGGGCGACTAAGGTGGGTAAGAGCACATGTGACTTCACTTATAGATTGCATAACAAGTCTGCCTTGGATCTTACTTCATAATGTTTACTTTACTCATGGATCGCACACTCATGTTTTGCCTATGAGGGAATGGTCTGACGATGTTGCCTCTCTTTTCTTTTTTCCCCAATACTTGATGCCTTGTCTATGTACCATACATTCTATCAGCTACAACGTGAAAGTATGTTTCTGCCCTGAGCCAAAAGGGTTGCTGACACGAAGAATATGTCCCTGTATGCACTGTCTCCAGCCTGTTGTGCCTACTGTGTATCAATGCTGACACCACGCGTGTTTAGCCTCATAGAGTATTTAGTTCTGACAGATAGTCCATAAGTTAGCAACAGTAGCCTGTGGCTGAACAGTTTTTTCCTATCTTTAGAATTGTAAAGGCCCTTACCTGATAGCAAGAATAAATAATTAGCTAATGATTGCTAAAAGGAGGGTCTGTTAGAATTGAATGCGTTATTGCTCTATCACTTATGCTTTACACTGTATTATGTTAGCATTCATGTAGCTACGTTGTATTAATCACTACTGCATATGTGTGTAACCAATCCCTGCAAATACTGTGTGAGTTAAAGTTAGCATCTGTGCCGCCATTTTCTTTTATGCAGTCGCCATTTTGCTCTATGATTGAAACTAAGCTTCTGTCTCATGTTGCTTGCCTCAGCAGAAAGCTGCTGGGATGCATTTTTAGCTCCAAGATTAGGCCTCACTGAAGTATGAGAAAGTCGCTCGTTAACGCATACCTTTCCCTTCTGATAGAGGTTGCTCCCACTATTCCAGCTGCAAGCACAGACTGAATGACCTTGCCAGAGAGTTAGTGTGTGCCCGGTCTCAGACTCTTAGCTCATCTTTGTGTGCCCCTTTGTTCAAGCTGTCTCCCTGTGGAAAGTTACAGAGTGGGCGTGTCACTGCCCAGTTGTAGAAATGTATAACTGTTACCTTTAGGCTGGGGAAAGTCAGTCCCCTCGGTAGCATCTAAGGAGGCTAGTCTGACTGGACTCCGCTGTAGCGCATTTACAATAAAATAACTTGGTTTGTATTCTCTACTGCGTCACCGACTCTTCATTTTTTGGAAGGCTAAGAGGAGGTCACGAGTGACCCGGGTGGCCCTAATTGGGCCACTTCCTACATGATCCTGCCCCTCTACGACTGTACAAATTCAAAAGTTGCAAGAGAGCAGGGGTCTCTAGAACATTACAGTGTTCGACCATTTCTCATCAGCAGAGGAGGTGCTGTGCTGTACACCAATATAGCTGGGAAGGAATATGTTCTAGAGCTAGGACCATGCTGGTTGCTGTCTCCCTTATCGACTGGGCACATCTCTGAACTCTGAGTAAAGCATGAGCAACTGCTGGTGTAGAAGACCAATGAGAGGAGGAAGACCTGCATGGAGAAGGAGCTAAACTGTACATTTGAGGAAGAGTGACTAATTAGCAGCAACAGAGAGCAATCTGTTTGTTATATCTGCTCCAGGATCATGGAATTGCAGTCAGCAAGCTGCTCAAATCCAGCCATCCACTGTATGAGGACATCGTGGCACTTTTAAAAAATATCTTTATTGGCAAATCCGCAGAGAGAGACAAAAACCAACGATCATTGAAGTGTGTATCAAAATGGAATACAATACAGAATAACAAACACAGTTGCCAACATTTTTGGAGTTTCGTAAAGTACCTCCCCCTAAAAATAACTGCCCCGTCCACCTAACTCCCAACTCCCACAATAACCATAACTGGTTCCTTCCCATTGCAAATGTGAGCATGTGGCTTTCCATGTGGCAAGTATATAAATAGTGTCTGTTTCCGGCAACCCAATCATCAATTCTAGGCTACAATAGTGTTGAACTCATCATTGAAAACATAGGTTCAGTTTATTTCCAATATAGGAGAAACCAGTGAAATGGTATAGCTATGTTGGGGCGTTCAGGGAGGACGTGTGTCGTCCTTTATCAGATGAGCAAATGTCGCAGCCAACAAATCTCAGTCATGGGCTTTGGGGTACTTACGTGAGCCTGCCCTCGCCTCTCCATAAGTGGATGCTCTCAGATGACAGTCAGGGGGTGGTAGCTATTCTCCAGGACTGAACTGTTGTTAAAACCGGGTTCTTTATCTTATTGTAAGGTGGTGCCTTGAAAATAGAAGGGCCAAATTGACAAGTGTAGTTGAAACCCTGTCTGAATCTGGGTGAGAGAAAAGGCCTAAGGTAGGCATCTCTAAAGAAGTGATTCAACAAAGTCCTGTGACTTGATACAGTACTGAATTGGCTCCATCCCAGTAAACTCTCAGCGACCAGCTTAACCACAACATGTGCGGAAGGTCAGGGGAGCTGCAGTGGCGGCAAGCTGAGGATGACACTGGATATATCTTTTCTCAGAAACAAAGGTCCCTATAAAGTAAGAAATGGATAAGATGGCCACAAAGTCACAATGAAGTTTGAGGCTACTTTAGTTATGCATACAAAATATTTAATTATTAAGAACCAAAATAACAAAACACAAACAAATCAATAATGAGTGAGCAAGGCGTGAAGAGGTAGGGGAAATCAGCCGATTTCCTTACCGCAGGCAAGTGACTTAAAAGTGACTTAAGCAATAAAATGAAAATTAGAAGCCACAATAAGGAGTACGTCTTTTGCTCAAAAACAATATCTATACAACATGAGTTAAAGACGTTGGTGTCGACGACGTTTCGATCCCAACTTAAATTGTGGGATCATCATCAGGACTGAAGGTAAAACAAATGCCTGAAAAGTTGCCTGGGTAAGCGAGGAAAGGAAATGAAGAGAGAGGGGGGAAAGAAAGGGGAAAAAGGGAAAACATGGCTAGAGTTACATGTTTGCATTGCATCAATAATACAGAAAAAAGACAGTTCCACTTAAGCAGTTAAAACGTGAGAAGGTACAGAGGTCCGTGTTAACCACATATGATATTAAACCAGGAAATCAAAAGGATAGGCGGCTAATGAACACGGGGCATGCTGGACACGATGGTGCGGTGGGCAAGCAGGGAGTAAAATAACAAGGAGGCTGGTGAAAACCATACAATAAGGTTAAGGTGAAAGTCTAAAGGCAAACACCTATGAAATTGGAGCGACCAACCGTCTGTGAGTCTAAGCAACCAGAACAAGGTGAAAGGGGTTCTGGTACACAATGAAACCCAAGAGATAACAACGTGAAATTCAGCGCAGCGCATAAGAAGCAGGAATTTCTTCCTTAAGAGAACCGCGATGCATACAGAGCGATGGTGGAGGCAATAAAACTTACTCAAAAATCCGAGTGAGCAGTCGTGTGGGCAAATGTCTACAAGGGGTGCAATCCAGGGCGAGAGTAGACCTGTCATACAGGCTGGGGAAAAAAGGGGAAAGGCAGCGTTAAATAACGAGTGATAACGAGTGGGGGGGGGGAAAAAAGGGAAGAGAAGGGAGAAAGGAGCCAATTGTCTTACCGGAGATACTACATAAGGAATTGCGGGGGAGCGGTCAAGACGGATCCAGCGGTAGCAGGGCCTGGAATTGGTCATGAAAGTATACTGCCCCAGTAGGACTGGATCAGAAGGCCCATGTGCGGGCGTATCTTGAAGGGTGGCGGCAATCTCAATGGAGCCGCTACTAAGGGGAGTAAGCAATGAGCATGGTGAATTGAGGTCACTGAAGGATAGGGAGTAGGAATCAGGGTATGAAGGTGTACTCACTCGGAAAGTCCTCTATGCGCAGGAGTCAGAATAGAGCCGTCGCGGATGGTCGGAGGGCTGTGTAGTGTGTAGACACTCAATTTTACCTCAACCACGAGGGTCTGTAGGAAGACTGATAAACTGGGCCGGTGCTTCCAGAGATATGCGTAGTGCGTGAGACGGCGCCTGCGCAATGGTCACATAAAAAACTAGAATGGAGAATAAACTACAAAATGGCACGGTGGAGGTGCAAGTGAACTGCGCATGTCTGAAACGGTAAATGCACGTGAAGGAATACAGGGAAGGTGCACACGACTCGTAGGGGAGCCGAGATTAAGCCATGCCTATGCCTGAAGTCAATTACTGCGTGTCCCTGGTGAGAAGGATAAAGGGATACAAGGTAAAAAACAAGATAAAAACCACGGAGTCCACCATGGATATATCTTGGCAAGATGACAGGAGGTAAGGTCCTGCTCAGAATAGTAAATTAATTATATTTAAATCATGAGTTACGGGATACCGCATGGGGGTAGGATAAGACACAGCGGTATTCTGAATCGTGTAGTGGGCGGCCTATCTCATGCTTCCATTTCTGCCGTAGGGGAGTTCTGACAAGGACATCATGGCACTTGAGCACTTTCATTTAGGTTGCACTGTGCTATCAGCACTGTTTACAGCCAGATTAGGGCTGTATATATGCATGCTGTATATGCACCTGAATATAAGCAACTTGGTTTATGTAACTTTGACTTAGCATGCTTAGTCGTTGCTTTGTCTTCTTGCCAAAACTAAACTGTTTATTGCATTGATTGCCACAAAACATAAATTCATAGAATCCCCTACATGGTAAACTAATTTAAAGTCTTCTGAGTGAATGAATCCTTGGGAACCGCTGTTCCCATATCTCTTCATTGCACCCAGGTTCCCATGTGTTTGCCATGTTTTATTGTACCTCATGCAAGAGAAAATCAATAATTGTTGGTAAAGAACATGGTTTGAAGATTACACTGAATGTATAGTTTTCACTTAGGATATCTATGTATTGTCCACTGAATTGGGAACCCTGGTTTATCAACAGGTTTTAAAACCTCAAACTGACAAGGTATTAATGGCACATTGTGTCTTATAATTTGTCTTTAGTCAAAAAATATACCACAGATTTGTTATTCATTACTGCTGCACACGTCAATCAGGCAGCATGCAACTTCTCCCCATTACATGTAGGGGCCAGGTGGATCCTTATATCCTGCCCCACTTTAGTTACCCAAGGTTATCACCCTGTCTTCCTTAACTTTCTAAATTTGCATTTTCTTTAGTCAACCCTGCTGCCTAATGGTCCTCTATAGTTGCATATTTCCAGTGGGCCAAGTTACTGTGAGCCAAGTATGATGTTATATATATAGCAAATCCACAACATTGCAATAGATGTTGAAAAACTACAATCTGCCAAAATCAGATAAGAAATGAATACTTTACAACAATAATCCAAATCATTAGATATTCAACCCAATAAGGCCAATATGGTGTACAAAATGTAGGCACTACCTGCTCCTTCAAGTTCACCCAACCATCCCAAAGCATGATATTTTTAACCTTGACACATTCCGGGTCACCTTCTGTAGGAAAGTGCCCTTTTTGTATTGTCACCCCCCACTTTTTGCTCCAGTGCTGACGGTTATGACTCTGAACGTGCACTGGGTCATGCTAACCAGGCCCCAGTGCCAGTTCTCTCTCTCTAAAACTGATACATTGGCAACCCCAATTGCAAGGACTTTAACCTCCTTATAATTCCCTGCTAAATGGTACCAGTGGTACCCAGGGCATGGGAGTTAAATGAACCACCAGGGAATGAAGCACTGTTTGTGCCACCCTGAGTGACCCAAGTAAACAGATGACAGCAGTCCTGCCATTGCAAACTGCAGGAGCAGTGCAAACTGTTCGAACTCGACTGTGCCCTCACCATGTGTAGCAAAGTCACAGCACTATTTTTAATATATGTCAGTCACCACTAAGGAAGGCCTCCTGAGCCCAGGAGGCACAGTGCATTATATTAAAGGTGAGGAAGTATAAGTGCAAGCTTATATGTCCCTATAGTAGCCTTTTCATTAAGGGCTACTATAACTGATCTGCGGTCCGTAGGATAACATGGGCTGGCATCCGGGCAACCTCGAGGTTGCCAGCTCCATTATGGTACCGCTGAAATATGTCATGCTTGGCTTCAAACAATTTGCCTCATCACCCCTGACATGATTCTCATGCCAGAGTCGATGTGGCATGCAGCCAGGTGGCTACTGTAGAGGTTGCCCCCCTGGTTTCCCCAGCCTTTTCTGTGCTCTGGCTGGCAGCCTGCAGCTGCTGCCAGCAAGACACGAATATGACCCCCTGGCAGGATGTGTGAACTCTCCCTGGCCTGGACAGGAAGGCGGTGGCACCTCTCTCACAGGATGGCTAATGAAGTGGCACATAAAGGTGGTGAGCTTCAAAGCTTACACCACCTCTGATGTTCATCCAGGCTGCCTCCCAAAGAAAAAAAAGCTATGCCCCTGCCCCCAGGCACATTTTTACCCAGGCAGGTGGGAAAATGATGTAGTTAGGAGGTGTACACCCCCAGAAGGCTAGCCACACCCCTGGGATGGGCTACCTGGCCTGGTCAGCCAAGGAAGGTTTCTGACATTTTTAAAAGTGGTGGAATAGAGGGTTCTGGGTAGAAAAGTAAACACACCCTGGATATGGTCACCTCAGGGGTGAATGCGCCGCTGGAGCTAGTAACCCATTGGTTACTTGCGCTCGCACCCCTAACACCTCTAAATCTAGGATTTAAGGGGCACCCCTGACACCAGATTCCTCATTTATGATTCAAATGGCAACAGAGGGCAAAGAAGAGACCTTAGTCAGCGACTACAGGACCTACACAAAACAAAGGCATGATTCTTTGCACTTGTGGCAACCATCCTGATACTGCACGACTTTGACTCGTCCCGAACCAAAGACTGGTTCCTCCAGACAGAGGGACCCCTTTGAGAGCTAAAGGCAACTCCAGACTCCCTTGGACTAGCAGCACTAGTCCTCTGCAGTTTGCAGATAAAAAACGCATCTCGGAACCAAAGAATCGGTGGCCATCGGGCTCTCTGAGGGATCGCCCAAAAGTAGATGGTCCAGTGCATTGTGGGAAATGTAGTCCTGACCTCCAGCAAGTTTCAGGTGGCTACCGTTTCCTCCCAGACCTCTGAACGTCTAAACAACTTTTCTCGGACCAAACTGCTGCCTTTACTCAATGCTGCAACACGAGGAAACTCTGCAGCACCTTCAACTCGCCACTGTAGTGGCCCTGTTGTTGAATTTTTTCATTTGTTTCCTTCCCAGCACCATCTAAGGGGTAAAATCAGCTCCCCCCATGGGTCGTGCTTCAGCACCAGGGACAGCTAGAGCAACTCTGCACCCAGGCCCTATGAGCCACGTAAAATTTCACTGACTGTCATGGTCTGTTCCTGGGACTTGCATCACCTTACCCCTAGTGGGTTCCACGTAACTTGACCTGCAAGTGACCACAATGCCAAAGTTTTGCAGTATTTATTTGCATTGATTTATTTTTCCTTCTAAAATCCGTAACTTCGGTTATAGTTATCTGATTGTCTTCATTTTAGTTTCTAAATTTATATACAAATCTGCTTTATTGTTATACATTGGTGTCGGTTTCTTTCGAGTCGTGTCAATTACTTATTGTTAATGTTGGTACTCTGAAATGCTAGGAACATGTTCCTCTATTAAAGCCTGACTGCTTTTGCCACACTACCAGGATTGAGCTAAGGATTTATTGTTGTGAATCCAAGGACCATCTTTGAGGTACTGTGAGAGTGTTACGAAGTGAAGCCTAACCAGCCTCACTACATAATACTCCACTTCCTACACCTTCTCACCCCTTTGGCAGCACCATAGTGCACTTAACTCTCTCCACCATCCATTGCCCCTTTCCAAATGGAGTCTGAAATTTCCAACCAGGCTGCCAGTCTCGAATCAGTACTTGGTCACTAAGCCAGATTAGTGAGCCCTGGGCCCTGTGGGTGCTGTTTCCTATATCATTTGTCCTTGTCTGTTTTCTGTGCGCTCCCCAGATATTTAGGGTTCTAGCTGCCATTCATTCCCTATGGCTATAATGTTCCACAGAGGTTTCCTTGGCATGAGGGCCATAGGCAGAACATTTGGTGGTACTATTGTAGAAATATAAACCTTTTTAGGGTTTCACTGATACACCTGGTCCTTAAAACCAACAAAGAAGAGATTGGCACGGAAGCTGTAATATAAAAAACATATTTTAATAACCTCAGATGAGGAGATTGCGTCATACGGTACCCGCGAGGCCACTGTAGGAGGCATTCTAAGGAGTGCAGAGAACAGGGTCCTTATATATGCATTTGTTACATAGTCAGCATAAAATCAAGGGGAGGTCCTGGCACATACAAGCATGCTTATTGACTAATATGGGTATACAAAATTTGCTTGCTCCACAAAGTGGGAGGGAGACTAAACTGCTTACATCAGTAAGAATAGCCTGACAGTTCTATACTAGGAGCAGGTGCATTCTACCAGCTAGGCCTTTCTGAGCATGTGCAAGACTCTGGAAGAGGGAGAAAGCACATGGCGAGGACATGGCTAACTAAAATGGCTGCCAAGAACAAAATGGCTTTCAGCTCATGCTAACAGCGATTCCTGCAATCTTTAACAGATGGTCCTTTTAGCATGAGCTAAAGACATTCCTATGATCTAGAAGGAACATAGAAAATATTTTGCACATTTTCTTCTCATAAATTCATCAATATCCTATGCTAGGTGGGCATTTACATTCTAAACATTTCATTAAGCGGGTATATATAAGGTATAAGCAGGAGTACAAAGGGAACAGAGCATTGGGTCATACAGGTAGCAGGAGAGAGTAATGACTATTATCTCAAACAGAAATCTCAATATTTTTCCAACCGTAAGCAGAAAGCAAATCCCAAAACCATCTAGTCTAATTCTAAGTTTCAGGGCTCTGATGTATTTCAGTGACTATCTATTTCAATTTCAGAATAGCCAACAGCACATACATAATAAAAACATTTTCAATAGACTTTTCCATTTTTTCCTTTATGAGGGCTAAAGTATCAATTAATATAGTCAAGGAAAGAGTAAAGTAACATTTGTCAACTGCTCAGGAAAACGTTTTTCGTGTAAAATAAGCATGATAAGTAATGCAAATATTAAGGAAGTCAGACAAATTATTACAAAAACAATCCTGGCTCCGGGGGACCAGGAGGACCACACAGGGCCATAGGAATTAGGACGAGGAGCCGCAAAGGGCTGCTCCTCCTCAAAAATGGGACGACCAAAGGGGTACATTATTAACAAAAAAAGAGTCCTGGGAAATTGAAGCCGCTGTACAACCATCCAGAGGGAGTCTTCTCCCTGTGTCCATTTGAGCCTCACAGGCAGGCTCTTGTTGTTCCCACGGTGGAGCTGCACAACTCGCAACTCAAGAATCACGGCCCAGTTTGAGAAGAAAAAGTCTTTCAACGATCCTGTCCAGTGTCTCAGGCAGTGCACCAGTTTTCTTCACTTTAATCTAACAGGCACCAGAGACACAGCACCTGTCCCCTAAACTCAAGTCCTTCCCTAACTCCTGTATTGCTCCGCTGGCGCACTGCTCTTTTATTGGGGCCACTGATTGTAGCCAATATGCTCAGGCATCCTTGATCAACAAACAAAGGCGCAGACTTGCATTCACTTGGGGACCAGGACACAGAGGCCTGATGCTGGGATATGTGAAGCAACCCTTGTTTCAAAGGGGTCACCTCAAGTAAAAGCCTCCTTGCCGTCCTTGTCGGTCTGTGACTCTCAGCTGGGCATCAAAAACTGGATCCACACAAAGATTTCTCCATCCTGATTTGTGACCCCGTCTTTTCGCCCAAGACAGTGGCAGGGGTACACACTTCACGTCCCAGTGCTTCCGCCTTCACTGAGGTCCTAGTTGCCAGCAACGCCTGTGCTGGTTCCCTTTATCTTGACTCCAAGCTGGACTGGCGCTGACTCCCAGGCTGGATCTGATGTCCGGGCCCCTCTGGCAATGGTTGTAGGGCAGAAAATATCTATTGGTGGACAGAACAAAAGGGTCTTTAGACAAGGCACAGAAATAATCTATCAACAGAGAGGATAGTCTCAGAATACTTCCTTAGTCTTGAGGCACCTTATATTAGCAAGGCACCCAAGAACCACTTCATCTATCTGAGAGTAAAAACCCTAGACCTATTGGCAAGTATAAAAGGAACTTTCTGGTGAACTGACAAGAGTAATACGTTACACGATTTGATTTGTTTCTCCCAATCCCAAGCAGCCAAGGAAGTCTGTGTTCATTTACTAAATTCTGAGGAAAAGAGAAAAACAATACAGACATACTCCAAATCCTTACATTTGTGTATTCCTATATTATTCATCTGAAGAACCTCAAGAAAAAGGAACTTTTCTACACTTCTACTTATGAACCTTGCATTACTTGTACAGGACTGCAGACACTTCTAAAATAATTTCTCTTAATAAAAGCACCTACATTTTACACTTAGGACCATGCTCTCATGTTATAGGCGCAGCGGGAAAATCTAAAACTGCTAATTTAACAGGGATTCTTATTTCATAAATAACTAAAAAAAAACCTCAACATAGGGGGTACATAAATTTCTCCAGCAGAACATGTTGTGACAAACAAACTCCTATAAAACAATATTTTCCTTCAAAATGTTTGCTAAGGATCACATGGGCGTCTTTCCTGCATTCTACTTTTCACGATCCGGACTATGCAACATCAGCTCTAACAAGGGCTGTCAGCTTATTTACACAGACTAGCTAATAAAAGACTAGCAATGCCCTTGCAAAACTGTATATAACATGAGAATAACATAAACAATAATGGTGTTGTCACCTGAGGTTTTGAACAGAAACCCCCACTATACAGTTCCCTTTAAAGGTCAAATAAGGGAACATCAATCTGTTCTACTCATTCTTTCATACAGGATGGGCAGTAACATAGCATATTTTTAATCATTTTATCAATTCTAACAATTTTAAAACAGTATTATTGAATAGCCAATTAAATGTCTCATGGCCATTTCCTAGACAGCTTAGACAGACTCAAGAGAGTGAGAAAAAGAGAAAAAACATACATTTGCCTACCCTTAATTTGCCCAGGAGCTAACCTCCTTCCCCCATTTTGACAGTAGGAAAACCTGAAAACAGGTTTACCTTCTGTCAACACTATCTACCCCTATTTGTGGCAACTGGGCACAAACAAACTTGTAGGAGATATCTTAGAAAGTGGCTATTTTCTGATTCAGCCTAACACAAGCACATTGAGTTAACTTTAGAAAGCGTTAATAACTAACTACCAATTCCTTCAGCAATTGTACTAGATTAACATGAGGGCGCATGTATGCAAACTAAAATCCATTGCCTCCTTATCTCAGCCCTTGCACAGTAATCTTTAAGCTAAAACCATTATTTTTATATACATGGCAGAGCTATGCTCTACTCAGGGCCCACATACGTCACTGCTTTTCCTTCTGTTCATATAACTGCGCAAAACTGCGCAAAAATAGTAAGCAAAGCTTCTCTTCCTCTCTCTGCGCTGTCATCTCTTATTTCAAAATCTTTTCGGAGGTCGAAGTGCCCAAGCAACCCTTACCCTTAGCCCTGCTAGGTTGCTAAATGCAGAACTTCGACCTGTGACCCTTACCAGCTGTCCCATTTTTGTGCAAGGCTTTCCATGCGGTCTTTCCAATTCAAAGCAACTCTGGAGAATCACAGCTGAAAGGCAGTCCTGTTCCGTACCTGTTTTCCAGTAATTTAGAGGTAGGATAATAACTTCTGCTGGTTTCTTTATACTTATTTTCATTTGTGTACAGTGTGTGGTGTGCAGTCTAGCAGTACAGAGGTCAGCTGTTTGTTCTACACTTGCATGTGTACATTACTGAAGCCTGAGATCAGTTTGAAACCTGCCCTGAGTGGCAGAACTGCTTTTAAATAGTGAATTTTGCCCAATTTCGACTTTGGTGGTAGGGGCACTTAAAAATGAATAACGTACAATATTTTGGCATATTAGGGATCCCCAGGGTGTCCTCTAGATATCCCAGAGATGGGGGATCAGAAATTTATAAGGTACATCCTTAAAAAATAAGTTTTTATATGCCTGGATAAAGTGAAATTTCACATTGCACTCCCCACATCATGGTAAAGTGCTACTCAAATCCAACTTTGATGCTAGGATCTATATATTATTCACAGTATGATTATCAGACATTACAAAGATCAAAAACAATTTTAGGGCAATTATTTTTAATAAACATTTTTTTTTCATATAATCAAAATTCCCCTTTTTTTTAAAAATATTGATCACCAACCCTTTTGATGGTTCCACGTATGAAAAGCAAGCCTCATTCCTTTCCTAGCACCTTTAAATGTATTCATTTATAACTCTAAGCACAGAAGCCTTACTTGAAACATGAAAAGTCTGCGTCACTTTTAAAGGACAGTAATTATTTAACATCAGAACCACGGATGTGCTTGTGTAAAAAAGCATTAAGAAAGAAAATCCCTTTTAATCTTTTCTCTGTTATCCAAAATAATGAAACTGTCTTTTCTGACTTTTAAAATCAGCAGTTTTTAATGCACGCCTTCAAACCATGTTTGCACTAACTTAAAATCTAGTTGACTCTGCAGTTTCCTTGTGGCTTGGGACCAAGAATAGCCATGTGTTGTTGACACAGCTGTGTTCTGACCAGCAGGCGCCAACATCTCACGCCTTTCAAGCCAGCACAAATCTATCGTTCTGTAATGTCGTGTTTATTTCAGCAACAACCAATTCACTCAGATGATGTGAATGCCTTTCAATATTAATACAATGTATCTAAGGAGACCACTGTAACATTTTGCATTTTAGTCCTAATTGTGTGAAAGCACACAAATTCGTTTTTCCTTCCTTTCTATGAGGCCTATTTTATTCCTATTGAATGTGAATTCTGATTTATCTTTACCAGTGTGGCAATTTGCACATATCTATAGTTTCTTACTTTGTCAATTTTAATGGTAGCGTGCAGCTATTTAGCATATGTTACATTATTCATTCCCTGAATTTTAAAATGTAGTAATTTAAATGACATTTGCATAACAGAATGACAACAAAAACCAAATTTAGCTCATTCCAGACATTTTCAGAAGGGGGTCATACACTCATAACACACAACACAGCGCGCTTAAGGCTAGCCATTCTTACACAAAAAACATAGTCTATTTTACTGAAACAAGTACTTTCAAGCATGTTAGTCCACAACCACACACACAAAAAAAAACAATTAACCCACAAATCAACACTTAGGACAGCTTACAGACTGTACGCAAAATCAAACTATTTGTAAATACTAATTGTAAGTCATATTTACAAGAAGAGCTCTCAAAAGTAGTCCAAAAGACTGCACCAAAACAGCCCAAAAGACTGTTCCATGTTCAAGAAGCCAAAATACACCAAATTCGCCAGTTTTGGCTGGTAGAACACTAAAAAAGCGCTCTGCATATCACCACTTATGAATGTTACTAAGGGCCATATGTAGGTAATTTCTATTTACCGATTCCTAAATACCGAATTTTACCGATTCGGTATTTAAGAATCGGTAAATAGAATGTAGGTAAACATTCGGTAAATGTTACCGATTCGGTAATATTCGTTATTACCTATTCGGTATTTACCGAATAGGTAATAAGGAATACCTTCCCATTCATTCCTATGGGCCTGGAGGCCCATAGGAATGAATGGAAGCCATTCACTATTACCGATTCGGTAAATACCGAATCGGTAATAGAGGGCGCATATTCAAGGGTGGCAGGGTGTCAAATTGACACCCTGTTGCACCCTGAATCGTGCATGTGTGCACATGTGGCGCACATAGATGCCCTAAGGGCATGTATGTCTGCCACATGGCACTTTAAAAAAGCACAAAATTGCTTTTTAAAAGGTATTCGGTATTTACCACCAACTTGTAGTTGGTGGTAAACAACGAATCCTTAAACCAAAAATGCACTCACTTGAGTGCTCCTACATAGGATTTAAGGAATCGGTAATTTACCGATTCCTTAAAATAACGAATCGGTAAATTACCGACTCATTAAATCCGGCCTCCTACATCGCAAAGGGCTAAATACCGGTTTTCGGCCGTTACCGACCGGTATTAGCCCACCTACATATGGCCCTAAGTGCGCAGATCCGGATCCTTTGTATATATATATTTGGTTCCATGGTGTACTAGTCATCACGGAAGAAATATCTTTTTATACCTAAACCTATTTAGGTATCCCCTCTGAGGGGAGTCAGCTGAGTACTTACTAAATCCATATTGGTACCTCCAAGACAGCAACACTTTCTACGAAGTGTGCTAGAAGCAGGCATGTCAAGAATATTATAGCATATATAATATTATACTCCAAGTGACACTTAACACAATGTGTGCCGTTCAAGTTTTCAAAGTTAGAGAAAAATCTCCTCATTACCTGCCTTCATTTGCTGCAGCAAACAAAACAAACAAACCAAAATCTTGGCCAAGTCATTCCAAACAAAAGTGTTGCTAAAGCAACCTTACCAAACCAAAGTCTCCAGCTTCCAACTGCCAAGTTCTGAGTGACCTAACGGTCGTTTTTTAGAATACTCACACCAAAGAAGTTCTCAGTCGGGAGCGGCAAACACTTGGAGGATCAGATCAGGAAGAACAGAAATATACTGGGCTGGAAAGACAAACAATCTCCGTGCGCAGGGTACCTCCTCAGTAGATTCCTGTCCTGTACTCCTCAGTAGATTACTGTCTCCCTTCAAGACCACTCCCTTGGATAGCCGCTTCACCGATGAGCCCCGCGTTGGGCGCCATTTTGTAGAAATAAAAACCTTTTTAGGGGTTCACTGATACACCTGGTCCTTAAAACCAACAAAGAAGAGATTGGCACGGAAGCTGTAATATAAAAAACATATTTTAATAACCTCAGATGAGGGAAATTGCGTCATACGGTACCCGCAGGCCACTGTAAGAGGCATTCTAAGGAGTGCAGAGAACAGGGTCCTTATATATGCATTTGTTACATAGTCAGCATAAAATCAAGGGGAGGTCCTGGCACATACAAGCATGCTTATTGACTAATATGGGTATAAAAAATGTGCTTGCTCCACAAAGTGGGAGGGGAGACTAAACTGCTTACATCAGTAAGAATAGCCTGACAGTTCTATACTAGGAGCAGGTGCATTCTACCAGCTAGGCCTTTCTGAGCATGTGCAAGACTCTGGAAGAGGGAGAAAGCACATGGCGAGCACATGGCTAACTAAAATGGCTGCCAAGAAAAAAATGGCTTTCAGCTCATGCTAACAGCGATTCCTGCAATCTTTAACACTATGCTGGGTATTCCGATATATTTGTAAAAACTAATGCAGCTTCCATCCCAAGTTCTCTTCTTGATCCACACCAATACGGAGAGCATTATTGAGTGTTCTCATGAAGAGTTCCGCATCTTCGTTGGCATGTGGACCTAGGGCATGGTCTTCTGATGTTTGATCCCCAGACACTGTAAGTAATCACCGAAATAACCCTTTGGAATGAGGCCCCATTGTCCGTTCTGATCTTTGTGGTCAAACCAAATGTTAGAACACTTTCTCTAGAAGGTGCTACATTTGTTAGAATACCGTCAACTATGTCAGCTCTACTATGAGTTATTTGGAGTGCCCATCCACTATCACTCACATTAGCTGGCCTTTAGTTCAAGCTGCCGAAGTTCATGTTGATCTTGGACCATGGAACCTCGCACGGCTCCTCTGTCATGACAGGTGCTGGTAGTGCAGAACCTCCCCTCAATTAACATCCTGGGCATGTGTTCCCCATGTCCTACCCAGACGCTTTAAGTCCAGGAAACCATACCTTTTTCCAGAGGTGTGACTTCATTTTTGTGATCCCTTAGTGTCCTTGGTGCACTAGTTCCACCACCCTTTTTTGAGACACCTGGGGTATCACAAATTTGCTTCTTCTCAATAGGATTCTATCCCTTGTGGTGCATAACACTCCCCTCACTCTCCACAGCTGAGTGCCAACTTGTCAAACAGCCCCCATCAATGGGATTCTTACAAGAAGGTTTTCCACTATTGCTGCTGCATCACTTCCACAACCTTCAGCAGCTTATCATCCTCTCTGGACGCCACCCCAATCTCCTCCAAGGTCATTGCTTTCGGGCACATACTCTGAGCAACCAGATTTATGTAGTCTTCCAGGTATTTGCATGGCATCACGACCCTCATTAGGGTGTGTGTGGATGCGTTGATAATCTTCCGGATTGTCAACCCCCTGTTCTGTATACCACAGTAAATGCATGTCTTGAGCTGAACCATGTACCTCTCAATTCACTGTGGGTGTGTTGTGCTTTGCCCCCAAACAGGCTGACCAGCAGATTGTTATCTGTGATAACTCCAAACCCCTACAATTGCAAATGCAGGTGGAACTGGTGCCCCCTCACTTGATGAGGACTTCCCTCTCGATTTGTGCATTCCTCAATTCTGTTGTCATCAGGGCCATGAGTGGTGCCCACACTTCTGGTTTGTGCTCCTGAGAAAGGACTTAGCCAGCCTCATATGGCTTGCATCAACGACGTGCCCATTGTTCTTCTGGGGGAGTCAAAGTATGCCATTGTGGTGTCATATAGCAGGGCTTCTTTGATACTTTTAAACACTGTCTCTTCCTGGGCATTCCGTTATCATCAGGCATTTGTTTTTGTGAGATTCCTCAATGGCTTTGACAGAGTGGCATGGTTGGGAACAGACCTGCCGCAGTAAACGGCCATTCTGAAGAAACTCCTTCCCTCTGTGGAGCTTTGTGGGGCAGGGGCTGTTTTGAAGGACTCCAAATTGTGAGGGTCCACTTTCAATCCTTCTTTGGGAAACACATATCCAAAGAATTCGATTTGCATCTCAAAGAAAGAACATTTGTCCTTATGCAATGTTAGCCCATATTTTCCCATTGGAGGATGGCTTGTAGCCTTTGATGGTGCTGAGCTATTGTTGTCAAGAACATCAGGATGTGATCACTGATATTTATTCTCCCTTGTGCCCTGACAGCATTTCACAGATTGCGCTCTGAAACACCTGGGCCGCTGAAGAGAATCCAAAGTTGAGACGCTTGTTGCTCCGCAGCTGCAGGTGAGTCAAAAATGTGGTTATATATCTGCACGCCAGGTCAAGTTTTAAAAACCATTGCGCCCAGTTGAGGTTCACAACTTCATCCATGTGGGCTTAATGTGTCGCTCACGCTTTATGGCTTTATCAGGTAGGCGCTTGTGAAAGCAGAGCCAAAGGAATCCTGGCTGCTTTGATTTTTCAGTGATGGCCATGAGAGTCATCCTCAGTTGAGCCTGACACTATCTTTATGATATTCATTTGCTCGAGCTTCTCTAGCTCCTTCTCTACCAATGAAAGAAGTAGAGAAGAAGCTGACACTATCTTGATGTAGAGCCTGACACTATATCGTTGACATTCATTTGTGCGAGCTTCTCTAGCTCCTTTTCTGGCAATGGACAAAGGTGGAAAGGTACTCATCTGTGCATGAGGGCTGTGTGACGGCTGTTCCCTTCAGACTGGGGTGTCTTTGGAACAGTTGAGTGAGCCCTCTCAAAATGTCATCCACCTGTTGGGCATGTTCTTTTTTGTGTGAAGAAAACTAGGACCAGGTTTCTACCATGTGGCAGGCCAACAGTGTTCCTTCGCTCTCCGTAGTAACATGAAACTGGGCTTGTGTCTAGACTTCTCCATTACTGATAGTTACAGTAATTTTATGTGCCAGCTTGAGGAACTGTTGTCCTCGATTTGAATAGATTTGAAAGGGCTGCAGGTTTCAATACTGTTGGATATTAATTACATTCAGAGATGTCCCTGTGACAATCACGCCTTTACTTGTGTGCCTGTGATCACTATCTTGCACATTGGTTGGGGTGATCATCTGCTTTCCCCATGTGTGGTGTATGAGACTAAGAAGATCTCTTCTTTTTCTTCGTCATCCTCGCTTTGTCTATCAGGTCCCTGTTGCTGAGGTTGTCCAGCTGGTGTTCTCCTTCTAGTGTCAGCCTTCGAAGACCTGAGGAGATGCATGACTTCCCCAGGAGTTTGTGTCCAAGATCCCAACTTGTGCACTCTTAGCCAAAATGGCTGGCTTTCCTTCCTTCAAGGGAAGATCATGAACATCCTAATAAGGTCATTTCCTTACCTCACGCATGGTTCCAACTGAATGTTCTCAAGCCAGCTGCTCAAAGTCCAAACTAGATCGAGCATGCGACCCTTATCATAAGTGGGTTGCTTGGTATGTTGTATGAGATTAAGAGAGTGCATTAGTTCAAAAAACAGTTGGCCATTAAAACTAATATCAGACTCATTAGCCCAGTAGTTACAGTTTCCAGCTATCACTAGCACTTTATGATTATTCAATAGGGAGCAGATAGTTTCATAGAACACAGTAAGGAATCTAGCGATATATTAAGGGGTACGATAAATGACCAAAAAGGTCAACAACCTTTTTCCAAGCGAGAGTTTCAATGCCAAATAGTCAACCTCTAATTTAGGCTCTATACGTATTTTCATCACTATGCTGCTTTATGACCACTGCAGCTCGCCCCAGCCCATTTTATTATTTGGTCAGTTTTCATTTAAAAGCAAAACACCATCCGGTACGGCTTCCAGTACAGATGGAAGGGGCGGTTTCTCCATTAGGACTCAGGGGCTGCACCCCTCTTAAATTCCTACACGTTTACATACAAATATATTATACGGATCAATTTATTTAGAGATATGATCGTATCTCGAAACAAATCAATGTATTTAAGTCTGGGCTGCCTGTTTCAAGCTGCCTGCTCTGCCTCTTTCTGAAGCAGGAGACGGAAGCCAGGCAGTAAATCAACTGTCTAACAGGGCTTCTGTTGTAAAGCCCTTCATTGCCATTGTGGTCTGTGGTGGTATGCACTCTGCGATCAACGTCATGGTTCCGGGCGCCCGGAGACTTAATCCCTGCGTGATTTCTGATGTCGGTTATTCACACGCAAAAGATCCCCCTCTTTCGTCGTACGTGGAAGTGGATGCAAGCACGTCTGATTTGGTGCCTTGTTCTCGGTAATGGGAGGTGTTTCACTGCTAATCTCTGGTGTTATGTATATTGTGCTTAGACCCCTCACCACGCTAACCATCCCCACTGTGACACCCCAGGCCCTGGCTGCACGTCGCTGGCCCTGTTAGAACTAGAGCTGCAGCATTTGTTCCCCAGCAAAATGGATCGAAAAGATGGGCAGGCCAGCCAGGGTACTTGTTCCCTTGTGAAGTTGATCCAAATATCCGAGTAAATGGCAAAGTGAAAAATATGTGCTTATAGTGGACAGTTCTCTGATGTATGATGATTTCCAACAAGTTCCATAAGATGTCCTCATGGCTTTCATTATTTGTTCATGACCAACATTCCAAATATGTTGGTACTATGTTGGCTGTACTAAGAATCAGTGGGGATGATTTGGGAGTCACAGCCAGAGAGCTTCTTGAGTGATCCTAAACCACTAAATCTCAATCGTGGATGAAGAGGTACATGAAATAATAGTGGGAATATGGGCCACCATTGAGCAAACATTTTGACGCTTGTGGCTCTCTAACTCTTCACTCACTTTTGAAGGGGTGGTTTCTCCATTAGGGCTCAGGGGCTGCGCCCCTCTTAAATTCCTGCATATATATATATATACAAATATATTAAATAGATCGATTTATTTAGAGATACAATCATATCTCTAAACAAATTGATGTATTTAAGTCTGTGCTTTCTGTTTAAGGCTGCCTGCTCCGCCTCGTTCTGAAGCAGGAGACAGAAGTCAGACAGTAAATCAACTTTCTACAATGTGATGCAGGACGCAGGGCTTTCTGTTGTAAAGCCCTTCATTGCCATTGTGGTCTGTGGTGGTATGTACTCTGTAGGCCTGTGACGAGATCAGTGCCACAGTTTTGGGCATCAGAGACTTCATCCCTGCATGATTTCAGACGTCCATCGTTCACAGGCAAAAGATCCCACACTTTCAGCATACATGGGAGTGGATGCAAGCACGTCTGATTTGGTGCCTTGTTCTCAGTAATGGTAAGTGTTTAAATGCTAATCTATGGTGTTATCTATATTGTGCTTAGACCCCTCGCCACGCTAACCTCCCCCACTGTGACAACCCTGGGCCAGGCTGCACGTCGCTGGCCCCGTTTGAACTGGAGCTGCAGCATTTGTTCCCCCACGAAATGATCCAAAAGACGAGCAGATTAGCCAGGGTTCTTTTTCCCTTGTGAAGTTGATCCAAATATCCGAGTTAATTGCAAAGTGAAAAACATGTGCTTACAGTAGACAGTTCTCTGATGTATGATGCTTTCCAACAAGTTAGATAAGATGTCCTTATGGCTTTCATTATTTGTTCATGACTAACATTTCAAATATGTTTGTACTATGTTGGCCCTCCTAAGATCCAGTGGGGACGATTTAGGCGTCACAGCCAGAGAGCTTCTTGAGTGATCCTAAACCACTGAATCTCCATCATGGATGAAGAGATACATGAAATAATAGTGGAAATATGGCTACCATGGAGCAAACATTGTGATGCTTGTGGCTCTCAAAATCTTCATCCACTTTTGAAGGGAGGAGACTAGTGTGATGCAATGGCTTAATGCAATCTTTAAATTACTTTAGTATTGGACAGCATAATAAATCTAATAAACAATAAGATATGCTACCTGGTCACCAACATTTGTACCATGCTCAAGCTGAAAACTTGGAAGACGGAAGACATAAGCTTAGTGCCATGCCTTTCACCATCAATGTTGTACTACGCCAGTGGTAGTGCTGGCTCAACCTCACCCCTATGTTTCAGCACATCGCAGAATTCCAGGCTGAAAGAAACCATGGCCTCTGATTTACAGAACAGACTCCATTGTCCCCACGGCTGGGATTCCAGGGAATCCCTGGGAAGAGCTGACTAACACACCCAATCCCTTCCTTGCAGGAATGGCTGCAAGGCTTGAGAACAAAATGTGGCATAACAGAGCAGAAAGCTGCATCCTGCACAAGGTGTAGGTGTACGTACTCTGAGCTCATGTAAACTTGTGTACTGTAGACGACCATTTCCACACCTATAGGACTTTTCCACATTACTGTGTCCTACTGCCCAGCATACTCGTGTAATTATCCCATGCCAGTCCTTTTCTCCCTATTGCTTCAGTGCCCCTATTGCCAAGCCTCATGACAGTGTGCTCAGGTCACAGCCCTTGTCCCATCATCTGTGCATCTCTACCACTGTACCTGCACATTATCCCCATGTCAGTGGAAGCGCCCCAAATTATGTGCCAGGGTCCCAATGTGCTTGTATGTCTGTCACTTGCTTAAGTGTACCAGAGTATGACATTAAAACTGGCCCTGTCTTCATGCCACTAAGTTAACCCTGATGCCAAAAACATGGATTGACTTATGAACAATGAATTTTAAAAACGTTAAGGAAGTGCATTCGGCGATTTAGTTCCTGTCTTATTTCACATGCTTTACTTAATCAAGCATTCCCCAAGAGATAGCTATTTTATAATTGTTATTGTTTATCTGTATTTTTTTCTGTGCATGCTGTGAGCCTTGCCAGGTGTTTATGAACGGCTTTGATTGAGCACGCCAGCGCTAAGGCTGAAGCCAAACAAAGTGCCTGTCAGTGGGTTGGCCTCTCTGGAGGCTCTGGAGAGCATACAGAACAATGTTTATGCATTCCATTTGCAACTTAAATTCTGTGGAAATGATTGTGAAGTGGGTACTCAGATGTCAAAATATTTGCAAGGCAAAAGAAAGAGAAAATGAAGTGCTTTCATTTGAGGGAGTGCAGTGCATGTTTGGGGGCAGTGAAGTGAGGGAGATGCGAGGAAGTGCATTCGGGGAAGAGTGATAAAAGGGTGCTGAAGAGGACAGAGAGGTGGTTGAAGATGTGCAGATGGACCAGATATGCAGAGAAAAAGAGGATACATATCTAAAATAAAGCACACATCACTGAAGGCCAAAACTCCTTCCAAAGGCTTCAATGCTATTTAATTCACAGACTCACGATTTCAGAATTGAAACATTTCCAATGTTAATTATTTATAACAAATACTTGTTGTTACTCATTTATCATAAACAGCTCACAACCATTGACAAAGCCAATCGTGCTGACAGTTTTAGGTGTATTTCAGTTGTTATGTCATTTATCTGGATGCAATTACATCTCAGAGAGAAACCAAAATACCGGTCAGGTAGCACACTATGGGAATCACAAAAATGTGTTTGACATGTTCCTTTCTAGAGATCCCCCACTTTTTTCATCCCACTTAAAGACCTGTCTACACTTTTTTCTATATAACTGGTTGTAGCCAGCAGCTGTGGGTGCTTCCTGAAGCCTGGTTAGAACATTTTTTTCCAGAGTTAATGCTGCATGCAGTACAAGACACTGGGCAAGCATACATTTTAAAGGTCTAAAGTTGTCACACTGTACAATCCACACATTACAGTAACTGTTAAACATATTAATGCAGCATGATATGGGGCAGTTTTTAATGTGTTTAATATTTCAAGACTATATGTTCCCACTGCTTTGTAAGCCTTTCTTCATAACTACATTCATTTGCTTGTTTGTGTCACTCGCTATTTAAAAGTCATGCCCAACATTTACGCCCCCCACTTTTAAATAGTACCAGCCACCACGGACAGTTGGACATGAATGCTCTGACAACCAACTTTCAGTTAAAATTAAAATATCTGGCTGTTCCGAGTATAATAAATCAAAGATCTCCAAGCTTTGTTTTACCAGAGATTTAGTATTCAGAATGCAGAGCTTTAAGCTATTGTTATCCACTAAAGGAGCCGGACAAACATGTTCTAGATCTGCTCTGACCCTCAAGTCGACTGTACTTTTTCTCAGCATGAGATCGTAGAGGGGAGAGAAATCATTAACAATGTCAATCAATTTAGATGCAGTTCTCTAGACCCATAATAATCACAGACTACTAAATGAGATTAGTTAATTTATTACAAAGCCAAAAACAACTTGACATACAGACACCTCAGGACGAGGGTGTAGAAATACATTGGAACCAATGCAAAGCCAAATCTACGAATAAGGTTAAGGCAGTGCAACAAGCACAAGACAATTAATTCAAGAATCAGGATAAAAAAGATCAGGGAACAGGTATCCAAATTCCCCTGCATTGAGGGTTGATGTAAATAAAACATTAATCTATCCCTACACTAGCACTAACGTGACATCCCGAATTAAGCGTTCTTCAGGGCAGGATCGATTAAGGTGTCAGTGTGTGTAGTCTTCTTCAGAAGCCTCTCCACTTCAGTTGGGTCAAGTAACGTAAAGCTACTGAGACAGAGCTCGTTCTAAGATGCTCTCTCTCCGAAGGCAGAGAAGAAGTGGAGCTCTTTCCCTACTTACAATACTCCAAATATCTCAGGTGTCTTCCCATGATTCCTTTCAGGTCATGCCATCCAATCAGGCCACATTCTCATAGGCAGCTTTCCATGGGACGACGATTACTCCCAAACAGTAGCACGATGACCTTGATTCCCAGGCCCTCTCCGGTGAGAAAATACAACAGTTCTCCTTATCGGCATTAGTTCCCAATGTATCCTCATCTCTCCTTGCCTAACTCCTAAAACAAAGACATTATTCTAACGAGCAAGGGCACTTCTTCCACCTGCAACATAAACGTGAGAAAGAGCAGAATCTAACATGCACATGGAAATCGACTATTAACTCAAATGCGAGAGCTTCCAGGGAAAATGCATTTCAGGCCTACAAATTCAGCTAACATAAGAGAAAAGAACATGAGATTTACGAAGTTATATAGAAATTGAGACATATGCAGTTAATATTTTTATCTATATATCAGTGGCGGCTGGTAAACTTTAAAAGTGGTAAGGCGTAAAAGAAAAATCAGAAATTTGCCTAGCAAACAAAATTGTCATGAGGAGAGTTCAGGGGGCTTCATTCCAGATCAAGGAGCCGGTGGCTTTTCAGCAGATAGAAATACTTCTGTGGATTTGGAGTAAAATTAAAAAGTCTTGACAAACGCTACACCTGAATATAGAGTACCACCTGTGAGTTACACCTTCAAAGCCAGAGTTTGTTCTAGGCTAGGGAGATCGTGGTGGATAGAAGAGCTTCCTGGAAGCCCTGGTGTCAAGGCTTCTTAGTATTGTGGCAGAGTTTGGGCATACATGCAAATCTAGTGAATGCATGTACCCATGATAATGGGTATAGTCCTGCTGAGTGGAATGGTGTTGAAGTGAGTGAACTGAAAGGGATATTCTGCTACGTTCTAAAGATGTAAAGTTGTGCAGTGTTTCCAACACAGTATTTTAAGCATACTGAGTTTGCCTTACCTCGGTATGTATCTCTTTGAAAAAAATGCAAACTAAAATAATAAATAAAGTAAAGGCACCCTCATCTCCCTGTTCATCCTAGGAGCCCGACACCGAGGGGTTTATAATCCTATGCTGGCCTACCCCACTCCATTGTCTGCTGCTCTGCTGCCTTTTTTGCTCACTTCATTAGGCGTTCTGTTCACCAGTATAGTGTTGGTTACGTTTTGCAGCCTGTTTCCTTGTTTCCTATTCCACCTTCATAACATTTATCCTTTCTCTGAGCATTTGCTTTATTGCACTGCACCCCTTACAGATATTTCAGCAGAGGAACTTGCTGTGCACTTATAACACTTTTGAGCAAGCAGGAGCATTGTTTTCATGCAGTTTATTAATGGCTTAAACCCTGTCTAGACGGACTTTCTTCCTTTTGAGGTCTATAAACTATGGACCATTATTATGCATAATAGTTACAAACAACCAAATATGAAAATAGAAGACGTGGGTTCTATGCCCATTCAAGGGCACAAATTGCATATTGGGATATGTGAGTGTCAGAGCAAGAAAGCAGGAGGCGCACACTATGCTATGTAAACCCTGCCCTCTACACCACCACTCACTGGCAGCTAAAGCAAAAAGTACACTGAGGTTTGCCAATCTGGCAAAAGGGTAGTTAATCCTTCACAGCAGGCCATGATTTGTGACTTTGGTGGGTACGCTGTGAACACACATTAGGACGCAAAGCTATTGTACCGGACACAATTCATTTAGAAGCTTTGTTCACATAACCAGGCAAGATGGCTTAGCGGCAAATTATTTTGCCCCTGCTATCTAAAATTGATGTTCATGAAGTCGGCTTTAATAATCAAATTTAATGCTGCAAATGCAAATTTTCTGCAACGCTGGTACAAGCATGTGCTGAGGCAGGTGTATAAGGCATTGTGGAAAGAGTTAATACATTGCAGGCTCACGGTCTACCCTCCGGGATTGGGCTTGAATGAATGTTTATTTACAGGTGGATTCGAGCCTTTGCATATTTAGATATTCATTGAAGAAATTTCCAAAAGCAAAATATGACCTTTGAAACTGCATGCATGTTGGGTAGGTCACAGCTGAGTTATATCTTGTTATAAGGCAGAAGGTTAAAATTACCTCATTAGTAGACTTTTTTTTTTTGCTTTAACCAGTTAATTAGGCTGGGCTGTTCCCCTGGTTCGAGGACATTCCATTCTCAGTGTGGCTATCTCTCGCAATAGTGTACTTACTGTAATATCACCATGTGTGACCTTGGACATATTAGTAAATGCCCTGGGGCTACCCAGCGCTTAACACCCCCACGTCATTACTCGTTCATGCCATATATGACAACACCAGCCTCAGCAGGCAAAGATAGCCACTATCACCTCACCTCCCTGACTGTGCAGCGCTAAGATAGGCTAGGAGCGAAGTGAAAGGCCACCTTACTCCAGCACAGAACAGACAGGCAGGACCAGTTCAATTTTTCTGCAAACATTGGGACTGCCTACTATGGATCTGACAGACGTCCCGGTCATCACAAATAAGTGGCTATGGTACCCAGACTGAAGCACCAATTATCAAGTGGATGTGGCTCTTTTCATGGAAAAGGAATTCACCAGACAGACGGTAAATTATGACACAAAAGAGCCTACCTAAGCTTTACAGCACTCACTGTTTTTCAGCGCATGTTCAGACTCTCTACGGCAGCACAATCAATTTAGATCGGGAAGCTAGGAACTGGATTCTGCGCAGTGGGCCATCGAACCTTGAGCTGATATGCTGCGCAGAATCCAGTGCTGATCTTCCTGTCTGGAGCACCTAAGCCCACCCTTCATGAACTCGTCACAGAGTGGGGTGGGGTCAATGAAACCCAATGTCCCCTCCCCGTTCTATGACGAGTTGGGGAAGGGTTGGGTGACATAGCCTGAGTCCTTGATTAACATGTAACCTCTGCGGCAGCAGGGCTTGAGCCTGAGGCGCCCAGAGGATTACTTTAGTCCAGGGTCATCAAGGGCTGAAGCTTATGCCAGGAGGCTATTACTTTGCCAAGCAGACGGCATCATGGACCTCGGGTCTGTGAATTACTCAGCCCAGCAATTGTTGACCGTTGGCAGCTAAAAGTATCTGCGCATCGGCACATTACTAGCAGTGCAGTGCAAAGATATTTATTTGAGGCGTGAGGGTGACTGGGACAGATGAAGAGTTGCGCTCTAAGTGTGCATGTACATTTTTCTTATTGTTTATTTATATAAAGTTTTATATAGTGCGGACGTGACCCAAGCGGGTATCAGAGCGCTTTACAGATGTACAGAAGTACAAACAGAGTTGCATGTAAAAAACAACAACAATGATAAGCAAAGTAATGGAGATGATAGAGGAGCAGTAAAATATGCCAAGGCAAGAGGAAATAGTGTAGCATTTAAGTGCAACAGACAAATAGAGGGGTTGAGCACAAACCAACGTTGTAGACATAGTCAAAAGCAAAGGACCCCCTACTGATGGTAGGTGCCGTCAAACAAGGGCATTCATCCATAGAGCTTTCAGTTCTTTTTTTGAAAGAAGCCATAGAGGGAATCAGTCTGATGTGCCTAGGCAAGGAGTTCCAGATTCTAGGGGCAATACCCGAGAACGCCCGATTATACGTTTTCTTTTTCTGGAATGTTTGAGGTTTCAGCAG
Source organism: Calotriton arnoldi (assembly GCA_963921515.1). Classification (NCBI taxonomy): domain Eukaryota; kingdom Metazoa; phylum Chordata; class Amphibia; order Caudata; family Salamandridae; genus Calotriton; species Calotriton arnoldi. The sequence continues at coordinate 570,052 of CAWUFW010010744.1, read as the reverse complement.
CAGAGTGCTGGAACTCCTAGAAGATCGGCTCCCACCAGAGAGCTCCAGTTTTTGGGCTAGGTACAGAGGGGTGCTAAAGTGAAGGGCCTTGTAAGTCATGCACGCAATCTTGAGATGAATCCTATCCTCCAAAGGCAGCCAGTTTAAGGATTTCAGTACCGGCGAGATGTGGCTATTTCTTCTGGAACCTGTGATGAGCCTTGCCGCTGAATTCAGGGAAGCCCTGAGCGGAGCCAACTTGTATCTGGGTGGCCCACAGAGTGTTGCGCAGCCATAGTCTAGCCTGGATATTACTAGAGCTTGAACAGCAGACTTGAAGTCGTCTGGGGGTACGAAGGGTTTTATCTTTCTTAGAATACTCAAGTGGAAGTGGGCACCTTTGGTGGCTGAGTTAATTTGTTCCTGCATGCTCAATGACTTGTCAAGTATAATTCCAAGAGACCTAGCAGAGTAAATGATGTGTGGGGTACAGTTGAGAGCTGTTAGGTGGTTCCAGTACTCAGCGATGATGGCAGTCTGTTTGGTTGGTGCTATCAGGAGGAATTCCGTTTTGGAGGAGTTGAGCTTAAGATGTTGGGAAGTCAGCCAGTGTTGAGTTTTGAGTAGGGTTGAGTTGAGTGATTTGATGTCGTCTGGGGAAGAGATTTTCAGGTAAAGTTGGGTGTCATCGGCATACATGTGATAGTGAATGTTGGATGAATTGAGTAAATCCGTAAGAGGCTCCATGAACAAGTTGAAGAGCGTGGGGAGAGTGCAGATCCCTGCGGGACCCCAAGAGTGGATGTCCGGGAGTTAGAAAGGGAATGATTGACTTTAAATCTTTGCGTTCTGTTGATGAGAAAGGAGGCAAACCAGTTTAATACAGGGCCAGAGAGACCCATCCTCCGTTCCAGTAAGTCCAGGAGGTTATCATGCTTGACAGTATCAAACGCTGAAGATAAGTCAAGGAGGATTAGAAGGCAAGCTTCATTCCGATCAAGCATTTTTAGGGCGTCATCGACTATGTGAGTAAAAGCCGTTTCAGTATTGTGGCCCTGGCGAAAACCCGATTGGAATTGATCTAAAAGCTGGAATTGATCAATGTGGTTACAAAGTTGGACAAGAACACATTTCTCAAGGAGCTTCACAAGAGTTGGAATGCTAGTGATAGGATGAAAGTTATTAAAGTCCTCTTGGTCCGCCGTGGGTTTTTTGAGAATGGGCGAAACCTGCCCGGCCTTCAGACAGTCAGGAATCACGCCTTGACGTAGGGAAGCATTTACTATTTTGGTCCAGAGGGGGACTAAGGACCCTTTCATCTCATTGAAGAAACTAGAAGGCAGAGGGTCACTGAATTGGTAAGAGGGGTTCAGAGTAGAAAGCAAGTTGAGAATAGAGAATTCATCATATGGAGTGAATTGGCTCAAGCAGGCGTTATTTTTCTGTTTCTGGCATTATCTAGTTGGCTTCTGAAGAAGTTCGATTTTGCCCTTCTGATATGTTTATTGTAGGAGCTTCTTCTAGATCTCAGGAGAAGGAGGTGTTCCGGGAACGGGGCTCCTCTCCAACATCGTTCGGCCAGTCTAAGATTGCGTCTCTTTGAATTTAAGCTATCGTTGAACCAAGGTCTGGAGTCTTTAGAGGACTTTCTTTTAAGTTGTAAGGGGACAACAGAGTCTAAAATACTCAGTAAAGAGCTGTTGTAATGATCCGTGAGGTCCTGAACCTCGGACATGTCAGTAGGAGGCAACAAGGTGTTCTTGCTGAGGGAGATCAGGTCATTCATGTTTGAGTTTCGGAGGGATCGTTTCCAGAACCTGGGATTCTTGTCTTGTGATCTTTTCTTGGACCAGGGTTCAATGATGTGGAAGGAGATATAATGATGATCAGAACAGTCACACAGGGCTATCGAGACCAATTGAATAGCATTGGGTTTAGCTATAATAAGGTCCAGGATCGAGCCTAGAATGTGTGTAGGACTATCACATATTCGAACTACGTTGAGGTCCGCCAGGAAGGTTTTGAGAGTGGTCGCTACCGGATCTTTCAAGTCATTCCAATGAAGGTTGTAGTCTGCGAGGAAGATTTGGGTATAATGATGAGCCACATTAGAAGAAATGATTTCCATGATATCCTCAACAAAGGGGAGGTTGTCACCCGGCGGATGGTAAAAAATGTGCAATTTGCATAGTGGCCTGCTGTTGCTGGTGATGTCAATGCAGAGGTATTCGCAGGAAGAGACAGCATCTATGTGGGATTATTTAACAATGAGACTATAATGGTATATACATGCGATCCTACCACCAGGTCTGTCCGCTCTGTCCAGCCTAATGATGTTATGGTTCGGGGGGACTAGTAGCCAGGATGAGTTCAGCAAAGTCTGTGGCATGTTTCACAGCTGATCTACAATTGATGAGCATGCACTTCAGATGTGGAGTGGTGACAGAGGAAGCGGGCTGAGACATGGGAACTGGCTTGAGGTTAGAGAAATTTATAGCATTAGTGTTGTGACTGGGTTTTCTGAGAGGGTTCGGAGGAATGGCTAGAATATGTTCCTGATTATCTGGCTTGTCCAGGAGAGAGGGATTATAGGAACGCAGGAGAGTGTCGATATCATTTCCTGTGAAGGAATTCATGAATCTAGAGGGTCTAGAGGGAGCGTTCGGGAATGGTATGGTTCTCCAACGAGTGGACGCATACGATTGAGAACAATCGATGGTAGAGGGGGGGAATGGAAGCTTGGAGTGGAGGGAAATATCAGGTGTAAGATTGTGTCTGTAGATCACAGACGACCTGTCTGTCCATCTATCGTTAGCCAGTTTAGTGGTGATGAGTATGAGCTTTTGCAATCAGCCTTGAGTTGTTGGATATCAAGCAAGATAGTGTCCACAGCGGAAGAGGGTACAGAGCGTAGATTTTTTTTTTTTTAGAGTTTTATATAGCGCGAACTAGCCCGAGAAATCGGTTATCAGAGCGCTTTACATGAGCACCAGTTGCGTTACATGAGGACACATTCATTTTTGTTAGGGCCGGGGAGATTAAGTGATTTGCCCAGAATCACAGGATGTTGAGCGACGTTGCCGAGACTCGATCCCGGTTCCCCAGCTGCGAGGTCGAGCGCTCTAGCCGTAAGGCTACATCCTCTCCCCAATGAGACTCCGAGGAGTGTGTCAGGGAACCCGTAGGCTGAGCCGGAATACTGATGGGAGCGGTCGTGAGTTGATGGCCAGAGAGCTCCAGGTAGGGGTTGGTTGGCAAGGAAAGGTTATTAAGATGGCAGGGGAGAACTATTAAGCTGATCCTCTAGGTTTTCTGGGGACGACATGGTGTTGGAGTGGATCATAGGAGGGGAATCGGGCTTCAGGAAAGACATCTCTCTAGCCAAGGGGCAAGAAGGGTAGACCGCAGTGTCAGTTAGACCAGGGCTCACGCAGGGTGAGTGGAGGTAAGGTGTGGTGGAGAGGGGAGCAATGTTCTGTAAGACCGCATTCCAGGTGATACCACTCACCCGTCGAGAACCCGTATCCCACCGCAGTGAAGGCGAGATGGGAAAAAGAGGGGGCTGGAAGCATTGGAGGAGGATAGGGGAGAGTAACAGGGGGGTGAAGTTACCAGAGGGGGTCGTTTGGAGGGACAAAGACGAGGGTGGGGCGCAAAGCTCATACGTAGGAGTGTCAGGAACCTGGTTAGAGATGGAGTTTTTGATAATGTGAAAAATTTCCTCAAAAGACCCTAGATGGCTGTCTGCAGCTTGGATGAGGATTATCCCATTATTATAGATGGAGATAGTAGCATCCGCTTTGAAAGTATTTAAAGGTGCTACCACTAACCTAGTTCCATGAGCAAATTTTTGGGAAGAGGTGATCAGGCAAAGAGAACGGATAGCATTCCTCCATTTAGCTCTTCTTTTCGAGTAGAAGATGAGATCACAGGTCTTAGAACCCTTAATTAAGGAGCGGTAAGGGTAAGAAATTAGAGTTTCAGGGTGAGCTTTGAGAACTCTATGTTTGAGGCGTTTCAATGCGTTTTTAGATAGGCTAGGAGGGTATTCAATAGTAAATGCATTGATACCCAGTGGAATTAGCTTAAACTGTGAGTTAGGATCCATGATGTTGAGTGGTAGACAGCCAGAATAGAGATGTGGAGGTGGAGAAGAGGGAGTAGGTAAATGTGTGGCCACAAAACAAAGAGAGACCTAGCTAGAACAGTCAGACACAGGAATATATTGCCGAAATATGGGTTACAAAGGTCGCCCCCTTGGAGAAAGCACAACCCAAACGCCAGAAGGGAGCCTTTTTCAGCTCAGGGAGGCCTTACAAATCTAGCGGAGACCAAGGAGCGTATAGGTCCAAGAAAATCAGGAGCAAAAAGGAGGTTCTATTGGCCACCAGAAGTGATCCTGCGGACAGGCCTAGAAGAGGAGTCCAAGATCAGTGGCAATCCAAAACCATTCCAAGATGGCCGCCGTATTTGCTCATCCAGTGAGGAGGCTCGTGGGAGGCCTTACAAATCTAGCAGAAACCAAGGAGGGTAGAGGTCCAAATAGATCAGACCAAATTGTTTCTTATTTCTTATTATTTGAGGTAGAAAAATAAAGGGGGTGGAGCCCCTTAGCCCTTACCGGGCAGCCGATGCTGCTATATATAAAACAACACATTTGATTTTCTGCGGAATTCTTCATTTATTCTACATTTTGGTCTACACATATCACATTCATGTATTACATTACAAGATCCTAACACTTAGGTTCACACAACAAAAGATTATATGCAGATGCAATCAACATGTGTGATTATAATGCACCCCTACAATGAAAAAATGGATTTTGCGCTCCATCACCACCTTAAGGGCGGGTTTGAGCAGATCATTGTTTATTAACACAGTCTGGTGTGGTGTTGTGATGTCATGTGCCACGTGTAGTTTGGAATGCTCAATGTGACGGATTCCAGAATAGATACAGAAGACGGTTGAAGAGAGGATGACCGCAGCAGACGTCTTTACATTGCTTCCTTTGGCTCGGCTAGTCTTGGAATAAACTGCCACTTATAACAGACACTTGTACGTGTCATCTCTACATCTGGAAGTTTTAAATCCCAGTTGTGTGTAGTACATGAAGGGTCTCATTTGAAAGATCTGACATTACCTTATTCCAGGAGATGAGTTCGGCATAGAGATTGCCCCCTGGACCCGTTCAGGAGCGGACCGGCGCACATGGGCTCGCTCGCCTTTGGCGCGCCAGCAACGCATCAGCACAGCAAGTGCGCTTAAATGCTCCCTTTTGCACACCTAGTGCACTAGCAAATTCACGGAGATCATCTAGTTCCTGTTCTAACCTAGCTGCCAAAACCAAACTTCCCCTTTTAGCGTTTTAAACGAAATACAGAGTGCAAAGTCGATTTGAAAAAGTGCAGAGTGCAATGTAATAAAAAAACGTCAATTTAACACATTGACAACTTTTAAAAATGTAAAAAGGACAAGTTAATGTGCCCAGCATCTCAGCTTTAACACCTACGGTGCCCTGTGGGTTCTGTGGCTTGCAGTGCTGCAGGACTCCCTTGCTGGTCATCTGCCATTCCCAGGGATCACCACTCGCCAATCCTCCAGGGTCATTCATTCTCAGTGCCCAGTGTGCCTTTCGACCTTCTTTTAAGAAGTATGCCTTTTTTATTAAAGCAAAGTGCTTTTGCCTGGGCAACTCACGTGGTAGTTGAGCTGCTTGCTTGTCTCACTCCCAATTACAATCCAGTAGTGTCTTCGGGCCAGGCCTTGGAACGGTTGCGCGCAACATCAAGTTATTAAAGGAGCACTTCTCTTCTAGGTCCTGCAATCATTCTGCCCTCAGTCCTTGCTAGGGATGGGCATGGAGGTGTCACCTCTTCCCCGCATGAGGTTGCACGCCTGCTCCTCATGATCTTGCGCTTCTTGTAGCTGCCTACTCCAAAGCCGGCAATGGAGTGCCACACTTTCACCTGTCAGGAGAGTAATTCTCACATGGAGGAGCCCTGGTGAGAGCAAGCAAGTGCAGTGCAGGATGGGGTGAAGGTGATCACACCGTTGTTGTCGGAACAGGGAAACTGCTGCTGGAGCCTCATGCAGCATCAGTGTCAGAGACCGGGGCAGCAGCAGGTGTGTGCGTCTCTCGCAGCAGGAACAACAGGTCCCAGCAAGCAGGGACTAGTGAGGCCCACATCGTGGTTTACAGTCACTACTTTTGTGTGCCACTTGGAAGTCTAGTGGTCTGCGTGGGCTCGTGCTCAGAGTAAGCCAGCAAGATTGCAGTGTTTGCCGGCATGGCTCGCGGGTGGCAGGGCAGGCGCGTGGTGCGTGGGGGGGTCATGCGGGGGGATTACAAAACAAATTAACTTACCTTGCCACTGGGTCCCACGTCTCTGCTTCTGCTCTCCTGCCTCCGACTCCAGGAACAGGAACAGGAACAGGAAGCAGGCAGCCAGGCTCCCTCCCCTAAGCCAATCACAACGCTGCAATGCAGCATTGTTATTGGTCTGAGCGCTATGACACGGCACTCAGCCAGGGGCTGTTCTCCACGCAGGCTGTAATGTAGCCTGCTTGAAGAACGGGGAAAGTATGCATGACGGGTTTTGGTGGCCCAAGAGGGCCGACCAAACAGTCATTGCGCACTTAAGAGTGGGCAAACCACTCCTCCCCTGCCCTGAGAGCGTTGCTCCACCCACCCGCCCGCCCGCCTGCCCGCAAAACAGCAGGACACAAAGCATTGAATATTAATAACTCTAAGTTATCATTTTATGTTTTTACTTGACATTGCTTGAAAGTAGTGGGGCGATGCTCATCCGCCATAGTGGACGAGCCACCACTGCAAGGTTGACACTAGACAAGGGATGCCCAGTTCGGCAGTGAGCCACGAGCAGCCACGCTCCCCTTTATTTAAGTCCTCGGCCACACCCGGCCATCAGTTTGCAGGGAATAGCTCCCAATTACATGTAGGGGCTGGGTGGCTCCATAAAGCCCTGAAAAACCCTGGTCATAAAGCGAAATCGAGAACCATTAGCTGATGAAATATGCATTTTGTATAACTGCGCATAGATTAGCACATTTTTTAACTCTGCACATGCTAGACTGAGCATGAAACAGGACAGCCATGGACTATGCACAGTCTAGGACACCAATGGACACATCACAGATTGACATCCCCTGGTCTGTTTATAGGTTAGGACATACCTGGACTCTTTAGAGACGAGGGACTTTGAATTGTGCTAAGGACACTCTTAAACCACATTGGATATGATTATCCTGGAATGTGTACAGGCTAGAACACCCTTTAGCTCTGCAAATGTAAGATTTCTCCTGAATCCGACATATTCTAGTTTACCCAGCGGCTCTTCAAAGATTACAACATTCCAGGTCTCTTTATAGGCTAGGTCAGCCCTGAATGCCACATAGATTAGGGCCGGTGAACTATAAAGGGGGTAAGGCACCTTTGAGTTGTGCATAGGCTACAACCCTCCTGGTACTAGGGCACTAAGGAACTCTGCATAGGGAAGAGTACACCTGAATTCTACATAGAGTAGGACACTCCTTGATTTTGCATAGACTAGGCCATATATCCCTTATTATGCCTAGGTTAGGACATGTCTTTATTATGATGAGATTAGGGCACAATCCTTAAACTCTACATAGCCTAGGATACCCTTATCATCTGCATATGCTAGTGCACCATCCTCAACATATATTGGCCAAGGCACCCTTAGACTGTGCATAGGCAAAGGCTCTCCTGTGCCCTGCACAGGCTAGGACACTGATGGCTTCTGTATAGATTAGAAACATCCTTGGGTTTAAACAAAGGAAGACACTATTCCTAAAATCTGCAAAAGTTAGGACATTCTTTGATTCTACATAGACTAGGACACCATCCCTGGATTGTGCATAGGCTATGACTGTGAATGGGCTCTGCATAGGCTGGAGTACTAGCCTTGAAATCTGCATGGACTAGGACACCTCCTACTCTACATGAACTGTGGCACCTCACTCCAGGACTAAGGCACATGAATTCTCATAGACTGAGGCAACCATGAACTCTACATAGGCTAGTACACTAATGGAATCTGTATAGACTTTACAATTACTACAGTCTGCAAAGGAGGACATCCCTAAACTCTTCATTATCTAGGATAACCTTAGACTCAGCTCAGAGGACAACTCACTTGCCCTTTCTCAGAGTACCTAGTACCCCACCACCCTTGAACTCTGCCTGTACAGACCATGCTGGACTCTGCATAGGCTAGCCCGTGCATAAGTGCTTCAGAGGTGAGGACTCCTCTGGAATTAGTGTAGATTAGGTATAGGCTCGGGAAGTAGGGGTATGGGGGTGCTGCAGCACCCCCAAAATAGCCATGCTGGAGTTCCAAAGGTGAATGAGCTTTAAAGATGACTTTAATTTTGCTGTGCATTCAAAGACAGGTTAAAAGTCAGTCTAGTCTTCTGACTAAGTGCTGCTTATTCTTTTAACATGGAGACTGGTGTTTGCGTTTCTATCTCTGATTGCAACGGGTAGGGATTTTGTACAGTGATTTTTGTGATAATCTTGCTGGTGTGAAAGAAGAGGCTGTAGGATGTAATTTTCTTCTAACACACAGCAACATTTAAATTGTTGTATGACGGAACAACGCATTCCGTTGCAACACATCCCTTTACCACACATGCATTACAACGGGAATGTCCTTACCACGTATAACCTTTACCATGCATGCTTTTACAACGTATTTTGTTGTAAAGCATGTATTAAAAAGGCCTATGCGTGATAAACGTTTTCCTTGACCACTGCCCTCAGTCCTCAAGCTTGTTCCCAGCACTCCCCCTCTCTAACCATTTCTAAAATTACCCGACCCCCTGCCCTAATCCCTAAAACTAGATCCCAGCCTGATCCCCACCGCGCCCGCCCTTTTTAAAAAATACCCGTCCCCTGCCCTTAGACCTAAATCTAGACCCCAGGGCGACCCTCAGCCCTTTAAAAAATACACAGCCCCTGCCCTAAGCCCTAAATCTAGACTCCAGCAGGACCCCCTCCTGGCCCCCAGCTCTTTAAAATATACATGACCCCTGCCCTAAGCCCTAAATCTAGACCCCAGCGAGACCCCCTCCTGGTCCCCAGCCCTTTAAAATATACACAGCCCCTGCCCTGAACCCTAAAGCTGTACCCCGGCACAACCTCCCCCTGGCCCCCAGTTGCTTTTAAAAATAACCCACCCCCAGTCTTAAGCCCACAATCCATCCTAAAAACAATCCCCCTTACCGTAACAAGATGATGAGGCAACTCTTGTGAGGTGTGGCACAGGTCGTCAAGAGGAAGCGGAAGGATCTCTTCGCTCCTCTAATGACACTGATAGCCTTGATCCTGTAGGTGCCTTTACCACAGTTACCAGCATATGCCCTCACCACATACGTTGTTAAAAAATGCGTTGTGAAGGCTATGCGTGGTAACAGTGCATGCGATTTGACGCATGCGTGGTAAAGGTTCTGCGTGGAATCAGCCGCATTGTAATGGCTGTTTCCACATTTAAATAGCTATAAATGAACTGTACAAATATCTCGAAATAAATAAGTAGTTAGGAAAGCCCAAATGAAGATCTTTGTTCCTAAGTCTGAAGTAAACACAGATTTTAATAGGATGAAAACAAATCAAGACACTTTACTTGGTGATGCGCAAATGACAATTATTCGCTAAAACCTACTACACCCTTACCACTCCTGCTGATTGGGAGTGGCTCATGTGCGACAATTGCTCTTTGAGTGATCCTTGGATTATTCAGAACCCTTATGAGTTCAGTGATGTAACGTCGATGGCAGCAGCCTCAGTCTAAAAATTGTTCCAGCACCACTAAAATTAGGGAACCCCTGAACTCGGCATAGACTAGACCGCCCTAGTCTTTCAATATCAAAGGACACCCCTGGGCCTGTCTCCTGATCCTTGCACTCTTTCTCTAAATGCACATAGTACATCCATATGGTCCATCCATTCTTGTAGCAGGGTACAGGTGTTCATGGTGACAAAAGAGGGGCTATGTTAGGGCCGATCTGCTAATGGTTGATAGAAAATTGAAGGATGAGTGCCCCCCCCTTTGCAAGAGGAGTCCGAGAAAATGGAAGGAAGGTGGGCAGAAACACATTTATGCATTCACTCAGCAGATGATTCTAATGGAGAAGCTGCTCTGTTTAAAATTCAAAACCAGAAAAAGAAAAGCAAGCAGAGTATTAATTTGTCAATTTATATATAGTATAGACTTACAGAAGTAACAATATAAATGCATTTTTAGATTTGGCTTCAGCCAAGACCGTTTGATTTTATTAAAATAAAATAGATAGCATTTTTAGAGAGAATTTCAGCCAGTCCTCTTCATCCATTGGTGAGTTGTCACATTCACATTTTTTTTCTGCCCCATACAGCATGGACAATGGGCCAGCCCACTTCAGCCATTGGTTATCTTCACTGTGATGGCATTCTGTTCTTTCACAAGGAGCACACAAAGGGGCATATTCTCAAGGAGCTATCGCCGAATTAGCGGCACTTTAACGCATCCAAAGTCGCGCTAAATTTATCGCCCCATTCACAAGCTGGTGCTAACAGCCCATAACACCAGTTTTCCTGCGAAAGCAGTCGCAAAAAACATCGCCACAGATGACCCCGGCAACTAACGCTAATGAGATGCAGAGTAGGCGTTCCCGAGCAAAAAGCCGCGACAACACCACAACGCAACATTCTCAACGACCAGCCACATCGGCGATAGGAACACAAAACAGGCAATACGGCGCGTTACCAGCAGGAAATTAACACCTGCTCTGACCTGGTGCAAAGTCGGACGTCAACCTGCACAAGAAAAGGGAGCCCAGCCCACAGCCACACCTGAAGAACAACAAATGCCATGGAGCCACTCACCATGCACCCCGGAGCCCCCAGAGGGCAACAACACCCACCGCCACCACCCCCAGGACCGCCACCCCCCCAACGGACCCCCCTCGGACCACCACAGAGGCAGCGCAGACAAAGACAGCGGACCTTCAGGAAATGCACCAGCCCCACAGACCTAACACCAGACAATGCCAATGCCCACTACAGGCCCAAAAGGAGAACCATCCTCCGCATCCTGAACATCATTGCCCACAGGCTGACGGTACCAACACAGCGGACAACCAACATCCCTTCGCAGACAAAGCTGCTGGCTGTGCTGCACCTGTTGGCCTCTGGTATCCTCCCAAACAACAACCGCCCGAGTCGGAGGAGTCTCACAGCCAGCCCCATCCAAGTTCCTCACACCTGTCCCGGATGCCCTCACCAGCTAGGGACCCCAGCACCCATACGCCCCCCACAATGTGCAGGAACAGCTGGAGGCCAAGCAGGGACTATACACCATAGCTAGATCCCCGCACGTGTTGGGGGCAATCGACTGCACACTTGTGCCCCCTGCCAACACCGCACACAATACCCCAACAGAAAGCACACGCATCCCAACAACGTGCAGGCAATAGTGGACCACAGGGGACTCCTCACCAATGTCATGGCCAACTACCCAGGCAGTGTGCATGATCCCTTCATCTTCCGACAGTCCAACATCAACCAGCGCTTCCAGGATGGCACCCATGGGAATGCACTGCCCGTTGGCAAGTACCAAATGAACACACCACACACCTCAACCCCACAATCATGCAACTCACAACTCTGGCACTCCACACATCATAAAATCACATACAACATGCCAAATAACATGCCCCCCCACCAGACACGACAGCACAACTTACTGTGGCAACCTTGGTCAGTCATGTACATGAGCTATCAACGGCATGGCACCTCAGCCACACAATACCGGAATGTGGGGAGAGGTGGGAACCAGGCATGTGCGAAGGAGGCAAGTGACCCATGAATGAGTATGTACACAATGCCAAGTGTGGCGGAGATGTGCTGGACAGACTGCAGTATGCAGACCACAGACACGTCTACATGCACTGCTGGTGTTTGGAGTGTCGTGGACAGTGGACGCAACCATGTCACCCCAGCCAGTGGGGAAGATCGCGGAAATGTAGCTTGTGACGTCCCCCCCGTAAGCATTAGCGGAGTGGGCTGGCCCGGCGTACGCCAGGCCAGCGCAGGGGTGTGAATAAAAAGCACGTAGCACTGGGCGTGGTTCTCTTCCGGAATGCCCAACGCGTCTGCCAGGGCAGCGCCTCCCACCCCGCCACGAGGCCGACGCCGTCGCCGTGAGAGGTGTGGCCTGCGATCCTGTGCATCTGCTGCACCCCGGGCCGCTGGTCCCCGGACCCGTCATGCCCGCCCCTGCGCAGCCAGGCCTCACTGCTCACTTGCCAACACCGGCGTGTGTCAAAGAGGGTCCACCACATGCCGGCGCAAGCTCCAAGCCCAAGGCCCGCGACCTTCGCAGCCTCCTCAGACCATCACGGCCTCCCCGACACAGGCCCGCTTTATTCCTTTTTCGTTGACATACTCCACCGCTGCCTCGGGCCTACACTACGCACAAGTAGGTCACACATTTGGAACTGAGTCTTGATTATGCTATGGCAGAGTACACACTTTATGGCTGAGTTTAAATCACTATACTCTCTTCGATGTGGTGACACAAAGTATGTGCATGGCATCCCAACCACACGTGTCTGTGGGCCCCTGATGACTACGCCTTCGGCCTACACTGCGGACGAGTAGGTCACACATGTTGAACTGATCTGTGATTTCTGCATGGCGGAGTACATATCATTGTACGCAGGGAGACGAGTAAGAGGAAGACGCGGTTCAGTCCGGAAGAGGAAAGGACCATCGTTACGGAGGTGTCCGAACACCGCCGACAACTGCCCTGGTGTCACCAACCCTGTGCATCGCGGGCCAACCACACATGTCTGTGGGCCCTTGATGACTACGCCTTCGGACTACACTGCGGTCCTGCAGGCCCCACTCAAATCCATGCCAGTCCGTACCAGGCAGGACACGGCATCGTCGCTGGCCAAACACCCGCTCAGCTCTGTCGCTACTGTCTCCGTCAACCGCGAGTCATCCCCACATGCAATTTCAATGCCGTGTGTCAGTGTTCCAGGAGGAGCTTGCTGAACAGCGGTTGGCCCGCGCTGGCCGCTGCCTCCGGACTACACAGCGGTCGAGTAGGGCACACATTGGGAACTCAGTCATGATTCATTTATGGCAGACCTGATATCATTGTACTGGCCTCGTCGCAGACTGCATCCCCTTTCAGCTCCGGTGCCACTAAGTCTGTTCCCCGACAACCATGGACACTTTCTTCTTGAGATTTGTTGGCGACTGAGTCCATGGACTGGGGGTTGTCTTCATCATCATGTCGGTGATACTGACTATGTGGCCAAAACGAGGCTGTAGCATTCCACTTCTCCATTTGCCGCTTCCGGCCGGCTCCTGCCCTCGGCATCATGCCCTGGAGGACACCTTCCACTGTCCCCCGCAAACCTCTGCTACATTCACCTTCGACATCGACGAGGACCCGCTCACCTCGCGTGGCCCTATCTCACTGCACCGCAAGTCACCGTCCTGTGGTGGTGTGCCTGTGCGGCCGCAGTGCATCCGGGGCCACTAACTCTGTGCAGCTCAAACCATGGCCCCAGTCTGATGGCATGTTGGATGGCCTCTGGGTCGATGGTCTGGGGGTCATCAACGCCATGTGTCTGTGGCCCTGCGCAGTCCGCTGCCTCTGGCCTCAACTGTGGTCCACCTTGGCTCACACATCAAATCAAGTCCTGACCTGCCCGGACGTCGCATCACCGCAGGATGCACACGCCACCACCGCCAGGACCGACTCCAAACAACAGGTGCCAGAGTCGGAAGTGTCTTACTGCCAGACTGTCAGAGTTTCTCACACCTGTCATCGGGGCAATCATCAGCTTGATACCCTGCTCAGCTCTTCAGGTGCCACTAACTCAGTGCACCACAAATCAAGGAACATTCTGCTTGCATGTTGGGTGAACACTGCACTCCCTCCGGCTACCACCATGATGCTTCACAGTTGTTTCTGTTGTGCTGGTGTTTTATGTTTCTGCTTCAATTGTGATCACTGTTCAAGTTGTTGCCAGCACCAACGACTCCATGAGGGCTGGCTTACACTCACCCCACACACATCTAGCACATGCGTCACTGTACATGTGACCATGCCAATAAAGGTGTCGAGCGCACGTGCCCGTGGCCAGTTCAACGAACTATCTGTGTGTGTCCGTGTGTTCATGATGTATGCATTTGTGCCCCGGGCATTACAACATCACATTGTACCTTGTACAGAGGACGCAGCCATGTCACCTCAGGCAGCGGGTGGGACATTGCAAATGTAGCTTTGTCGTCCCCCACTCAATACGTAAAAGGAGTGAACTGGGCCGGCTTACGCCAGTCCGGCGTGGGGGTGTGGATGATCATCCCGTGGCTCTGGGTGTAATTCAGTACTGGAAATGTGCAAAGGCATGTGTCTCTGTCGCAGTGTGGGTGTCCGTTGGGGAGTGTTGGTGGGCCCTGATGGGACTTAGACACCCACATATGTGATCTGGTTCAGCTTCCATGAGGTAGTAGCCCACCCGCACATGTTCGGCCACCCCCTTCTGGCAGTCTGACACCTGGCCTTGGAATGCGATGTGTGCTTGGGTGGGCTGCTGGGAGCCAGCCGGGGTGGTGGGTGCGTCCAGCTGTGTTGTCTGTGCGGGGTGGGGTGTCCTCGATGCAGCGGTGCTGCCCTGCTCCTGGAGGTCGATTGCCTTAGATGTCCATGGGCTGTTGTGGGGCGTAGGTGTCGGAAGTGTGGTGGTCCTCTTCAGCATCACTGTAGAGTTGTCTGGTCTGCTCTGCTGGGGGTGTTGTTTGTCCCTCTGCAATGTGGGGGGATGCTTGTTGACATTGTGTTGGCATGTATGTTGCCGCATTGTTCAACTTTACATTCAGACTTCATGACAATGTACATTGTGACTGTTTGGGAGGGGCGGACTATTTGATGCGGGACAGTGGACATTTGGACTACATGACGTAGGTGAGGTTGTACACGTACATTTGCATCTCACAGTTTCCTGCTATGTCAGATGTGATTGGCCATTTTCTACGCACAGGCGGACCCAGTTGTGTCCTCTGTTCTGCAGTGTAGGTGTTGGGCTGTGTACCACATTGTCGTCCATGTGGGTGTGCTGTAATTGCTATGTGTGTGTGCTGCTTTGTGTGGGAGTTGCACCTGCAGCTGTGATTTTGCTGCCCCTTATCCCTTGGAGGCGGTGTGCCTTTGGCTTTTGTGCTTTTGAGGTGCTGTGATGTTGGCAACCTGGGTCATTTGTGCTCTTGGACGGTTTTTGTACTCTTGTGCATTGTTTGTCTGCAGATGTGTTGTTGACGTCAGTGGTTGTTTGTGCAGGTGGATGTGTCAGAGTGTGACCTGCTCCTTTCCGGATGTGGTCCACACTCAGCCATCTCAGTATCGTGGCGTGCACAGGGTCATGGTGATTGTACTCCAGCCATGCTGCTGGTCATGTGGTGTCACTTGCATTGTCAGTGTGGCTCTCACATATGCATCTTTGCTGTGTTTCGCACGGGTGCATGTGTGTGTTGTGTAATTGGTGATGTGTGGGGTGGGACCCCTTTGGGCACATGGTGAACGGGGGCCTACTTGATGTTTGTATGTGTGCTGCAGTGTGCCACGGGGATCAGGGACATGACCCAGGGTTATTGTGGGTGTGCGGTGTGCTACACGTCATTGTGCATGTGTGCCATTGTGCCCGTCCACCCCCGTCCCCACAGTCCCTGTTGTGTCAGGTCATGTCGAGCAGTGTCCGGACTCCCGACTCCATGCACCGTCTCCACACTGATGACTGTGGGCGCCATTTGCTCCAGCTCCTCCTGTGGCGCAGGACTCCCACCTCCATTCGCCCTTGCTGCCTTCCTGTTGGCAGCGGGTTTCTGCTTGGTTTGGCTTTTGACATCGTGCCAGCGCATCTTGGCCTCCTCGGCACTCCGACTGCATTCACGATGGGATGCCATTTTTCCGTCTGTATTGCCAATGACACAGTGGTGGTGACGGACAGTTGTTGTTGGTGCTCTGTCACCTCCGTGACGACGATCGGGTTTTCCTGCGGACTGTACCCCGTCTTCCTCTTCCTCTTCTCCTTGGCCTTCCCCGACCCCGAGGTTCATTGCTGGTGGTGTGTGGGGCTTGTGGGGCTTGTGGGGTTCGCGTTGACCTGGGCACTCGTTCCGGGTGCATCCATTTTGCTGCGCAGTTTGATTTGTTTATGGTGTGTTTTTCTTGTTCAGCTTTTATGGTGCATTTTCCCGCCAGACGCGTGGGGATTGCAGGCCTATCGCTGGTTGTCGCTGTTTTTTTTTTCGTGGTTGGCCTGATCGCAACTTCATTAACGTTGGTGTTTCGCATTTTTTCGGCGTCGCATTGTTTTTAACGCGGTCGTTTGACGCGTTATCATGGGACTATCGCATGGTGACGCCAGGTTGAGAATGCTACGTTAACACGGCGTTGTTTTCCCGTGATGGACTGCGATGTGAGAAGTTGCGTTAAGCTAAACTTGCGGTGGTTATCACACGTTCTTGTGAATATGCCTCAAAGTAGTTTCCTATAATGCCAGGGACCACGATGTGTGAATTTAGCAGTTTTTTTTATATTGACAAGTGCCCAGGAGTTTCCCCGGCACTAAAGTTTTAGAAAAATAAACATGACAAAACAAAATGAGCAACATCTAGGCAAAACTGCTGGCAGCCAGCTATTGGCTTTGCCAGTGCCATTTTTAATTAAATGCATCTCACACCGAGCTAGCACCAAACATTCAGATCACCAATTGCATTGGCATAACAGGTACTGCACAAAAGGAAGGCCATAGAACCCTTACAAATGCAGTCCCCCTCCTAATAATAACTGAGTGAGCGATTTTTTTAAAGTCTACCATACACCAAGTGAATCCCTGTGCAAATCTGCCATTTTCACGCCGGAAGGGGCTCTGTTCATCACAGAGGCAAAGGTCTCATATTAATACCGGCAAGGATATGGCTGCCGGTTATTTTCTTTAACACAACCTGCATCGAGAGGGTGCAATGCACCACAGATTTTATTTATTCATGCCTGAATAAACTTGCACTACCACTAAATCCTCGTTTAAGGAACTCCTCATTGGGAAACACATCTAGGATACATATACTGTGAATAGGATGGATTATTTCTGGACACAAGATATGTGCAGTCTTAAATGTGTGTCTAACATTGGCCTCTATTGAATCCCATTCGGGACGGAAATACAACCGGATATAAGGATCTTCACGCATTGAGTATAGCCCTGAAGAAGTCGCTGCGCACAGCTGTAAGCGCGACGAAACGCGTGTTGGCTAAGGCTGTTGTGAATAAACTGAAGCGCATGTTCCAGCAAAGACTCAAACTTTTGTCACACTGTCATTGATATAATTAATATACTGTTGGCATGTGCAGGGGACTGTTGTTCTGTTTTACCAGAGGATATCCACACGTTGGGGAGGAGGGTGGTTCTCCCTACCCTTATGCACCGCAATCTTCACTCAGTACTAAAGTGTACTTAACTGTGTATTGCCCAGGAGCACCAACACCCTATAGAACCACCTACCAAGCAGCTCATTTTCACAGGATTGGCTTCTACATGAAATGTGCTAAAAATGAGGCTAACCACAGACCATAATTGTGCATTGATCTACAGATACCTGTGTATCTGATTGGCCATCATTGCCATCAATCAGAATAGAAGCCTGCCATAGGACCATTCTGATTGGTGGGCAATCAGAATCGATGTGGGCAGCACACACCTCCCTGCTCTAAATTTGCAGTTAAGGGATATTCTGAGTAAGGGAAACGGCCTGAACAATGCGGTCAGAGCCACACGTGCCGTTCCAACGCAAGTGCAACCACGCTTGCCTTAACCACGCATATGCCTTAACTACGCATATACGTTGTTAAGGCAATGCGCGGTCTAGTCTCTGAGATGGGCAGGCCCAGGAACAGGAAGGATCGAGAGAGGATGCAGTGAGGTAAGTGGGGCTGGGGCTGTGATTTGAGGGGGTGGGAGGTAGTTTTTAATGGTTGAGGTAGTTTTTGGGGCTCAGGGTTATGGTGTTGGGGTTGATTTAGGGCTCATGGGGAGGGTCAGGGTAGTTTTTACAGCTTGGGGGGGCAGGGTAGTTTTTAAGGCTCAGGGGGGTCGGGATAGTTTTTAGAGCTCGGGGGCGGGATAGTTTTGAGGGCTCTGGTGGGGTCTGGGTACTTTTAAGGGCTCAGGGTGGGGTTGGGGCACTTTTTAATGGTTGGGGGGTCAGGGTACATTTTAGGGCTTGGAGGGTCGGTAGCTTTTAGAGCTCAGGGTGAGGTCTGGGAACTTTTTAGTGCTCGGAGGGTCGGGTAGTTGTTAGGACTTGGGGGGGGGGTCAAGCAGTTTTTAGGGCTCAGGAGGGGTCAGGGAAGTTTTTAGGGCTCAGGGGTGGTTGGGTTAGTTTTAAGGGCTCAGGGTGGGATCGGGGAACCTTTTACGGCTCAGGGTAGTTGTTAGGGCCAAGGGCAGGAGGCATAGGGTGTGATTTTTACCACACACCCCTTACCAGCCATGCCTTTACCACGCAATTGCGTGGAAAAGGCATGTCTGGTATAGGCCTGCGTGGTAAAGGAATACGTTGTTCAGACGCATTCGTGGTTTAGACAGCATAGTAGAGGAACACGTGGTTTAGCCATGCATGCCTCTGTCATACAACCTCTGCATAAGCAACCCATAGGCCAGGGTTTTCTGGTGCTGGACATGAAATCTACCCATTGTTTGGATTTGGTCTCCACAAATGGATTTTAAAAATGTGGATTTTGCCTGTTTTGCTTTCAGTGAAATTTTGCTTAAGTCCACACTTTTGTTCAGAGAGTTTCCTTTCACTTTTTATCCACAAACTAGCCTGTAGAGTTAATGGGCAGTTTTTCTTCTTTCCTCAGCACCTAGGGCGCGGATTTTGGTATTTCACTTAAGACGTATTTAGGCCTGGGTGAAATGTTGTTTACAACGGCGTCATCTCGACATAATTTCTGGGATTTCGTGTTAGCATTGTTATGCGGAATACCCTAGATTATGCCATTAATTAAGATTTAGGGCCTGAGTTAGATCTTGGCGGATGGGTTACTCCGTAACAATGGTGATGGATATCCTGTCCACCGTAATGTAAATCCCATAGGATATAATCGTAACGGAATGCGGGACCGTCCGCAAGGGGTGCGGCGGTCCGGCACCTGAAATTAGGATGCCACCGTGGCGGTGGCAACCCCTATTCCCAGCATTGTGGCGGGCGGTGCTCACAGCACCGGCCGCCACAATGCTGGGAATAGACATCGTGCATTGGCATGCACAAGGTGACAGGCACCGCGCGGTGCCTGCCACTTTGTACATGCCAATGCAGGGAGGTACCATAGGTACCCCCCATGTGCACCCCCCAACCCCCAACTTTCTGGGGGCCCGCTACGGGCCCCCAAAGGCAAAGACCACATGCCTTTCCATGGCGGCAATGCTGCCATGGAAAGGCTGATCTCCGCAGTCATCGTAATGTGGATGGCGGTGTCTTGCAGACACCGCCACCATATTAACCGTGTTTTCCGCCGGTCGACGAGTCGACCGGCGGAAAAGCGGCAGACGGTCTTTCCATCCGCTGCGGACCCCCCAGCCATAATAATAATATGGCGGGGGGTCTTTGAAGGGTGGATGGCGGGCGGATCGCCCCCGCCGGGCCAGCGGTGACTACCGCCGGCCCGGCGGGGGCGATCCGCCCGCCATCGTAATGACCCCCTAAATCAGGCCCTCCATTGGGGTAAAAATCCTATTGCAAGAGCATGGGAACAAGAAGAACAAACCTAATGCCAGCGAGTGTTCTTCAAGTCATACGCAATTTTGTTCTCTTTTTAGGCAAACTGTGTCCTCGCGTCAGAAAAGGACACGAGGTCACAGATCAAGCTCAAAAATAGCTTAAAAAAACAGATTGCCATTTGAATTCACATCATTTTCTGGCCATTTTACATAATTTCCTCAGAGGAGATTATGTGAAATTCTCCCAGGGCTGTATTTTTTGAGTTGCCTTCCGTTTTGCTCTTTCAATTGAAAACATAAATGATTTTCATCCTGCGCCTCACCTCACTCACTATCATCTTTTATTTTAGTTTGTTGTAGAAGTCATGTATTCATACAGTTTTAAGTATGTAGACAATTAGATTACCAAACAAATAGAGCTTCCACATAATGACGCTTTCCGATTACACTTCCAATATGTAGGCAATAACTTCCATTTATCTACATAGAAGTATTGTTCCTTCAGTGAGGAGAGAAGATAATGGTTTATATCCATATAATCGTTAGACTATAGCTGGAGGGATCACCTCAAGAGGAGTCTGGTGTAGTTCAGTTGCTGTGCCCCATCTGCTCCCTAAACGTGCTTGTGGAGTCATCTGAAGGGGTGAGTGTAGCCTTCAATGTCTATTGCATCTTTTTAATATGGGAGGGGGTTAGAAATGTTTAAATCACACTTTGCCATCACTCCATGTTTAATCTCTGAGAGAGGTAATCTCAATGAGTAAACAAACGGTGGTGGCTTGATTTCTGCCTGGAAACTGCCATTTCTTGGCATGTCTCTACAGAAGACAAGGTTTATGAAGGCCTCTGGGGCCCCTTTTCTTCTGTCATGTTTCTGGAGTGATGTCCATCTGCAAGATTTTAATTTACCTCTATCTGAAGAGATTACCAGTCAAGTCAAGTCAAAATAAGCTTTATTCAAAATCACGTAGTGAATCATAAAAGCTACAAAATATGACAGTATCAAGATTTAAAATTAGTTAAAAAGATAAAAACACAAGTCTAAAAACAGCCATCACCATAATTGATAGGAAATAGAGTCAATGTATGGTGACCGGATGTGCCTGAGGCACCAGAACATCATGCTTCTAATAATAGCTTTTAATTTGACAAACTATTGACATCTGCAACTTTGGTCCAGCTGATTCAGCTGCGGTGAACCCAAACTACAGAACCCAAAATGCACTTGTTTAATGATGGAGGATCAGGACTGAAAATATATTGCCGCCAGTGGCATGGAGCCTGCACAACACTGCAAGCCAGGGTTTGTTGCTGCAACCTTCAGGTGGGTGAGAGAGGCATGGCAGCTCAACACTCCTTCAATTCTAGGTGTCTTTCACTGCCCTCTAGCTGCTGGTGCTTCTTGCTTATTACTAACTAGAGACCCAGTTGTAATCGTGACGTAGACAGGGTGGGAAAAGGTAACTTGCCAAACCACTGAGTCACCCGGCTCCCGTTTGCTGGATATGCTTAATTTGTTCTCACTGTAAATCCTTTGCAAACAAAAGCATGACCAGACAGATGTTCATTAAAAGTCAAATCCACAATGACATTTTCCCAAGGTAACTGTTTCCTCCTTCTCACAACTGAAAATTGAATTTTCCCTAGATAGCCGATGAAACCATGTATTCACTGCGTTAATTTCACCGCAAGAGAGGGATGTGTGTAATGCCTCTTAAGATTCTATAGCCAAGTTCCCATACCTTACTGAAAAGTGGATTATCCATCAGTGTCTGTTTCCATATTGTCATGTTAGTACAGTAGGGGAGAAATTACAAGAACCTACCTTTGAGATGTGACTTGTAGATAGATGAGTGTAAGGGTTCCTGGTTATTAATGGATATTCTTGTCAATAAAGCATGGCACATGGAATTGAAAAAGTCACATAGCGCTGATAATCGAGCACCTCAAAAGCAGATGTTGGTGGTGAGTAGACGTTATTGTGACGAATCATGTCCTGATTGCCTTTTGGATGCCCAAGGATACTCCTGTCTTACCAGCAGAGTCAGGAGGTCTTTGCACAGAGAACTCTCTCTATATCCCTGACGGTGAAGCCCACCAAACTCACCTGCAGTGTGGCATCAGTCGATTGGAGCCTGCAAGAGTGGATATAATGTTTACATATTAGTCCCTCTTTACAAGTTGGGGTATTTACACGCGTGGTAAATACCATTTCTCGGACTCCTGGTCGAATTTGCTTTTTTAATGCCTTTTGTTCCTCCGGCCAATTAAAAATACAGGTACAATTCGCCTGCTCCACAATATGTGAAACTCTTTTTTCGCCTACACCCAAAATGTAACAATGTTTTCTTACGCTCGTTCTGCTGATCTGCAGACAGTCACTTCAAGATTCCCCATATGGTGGTGACGTGGTCTCTCTGAGTAAAGGATTCTAGGAGAGAGACCGGCTCCTTCTGGACAACTGAAAGGTATTAATGTCTCATATAAGGACTGTAGAGCCATTGACATAATCCAATATGCCATGCAACCGAGTGACTATAGAATGGATAAACCTTCCAAGGCACCAGAGGTAGAACCCTATTGTCTTATCCCTCAGTCCAGCTGTGTCCTGTGCCGAATGATTGGATCCCTCGTGTTCGGTACAGCACACAGCAGCACTGAGGGGTAAGACAATAGGGTTCTACCTCTGGCGCCATGGACGTTTTATGCATTATCTGAAGTCCGATGGAGGTTCCCTTCCATTAAAAGGCCTGCCGTATTTATCATGGCACTTCTATGCACGTATTTCCTACACGGTTCAGCCATGTGCAGCACTGAGGCACGAACAATTATCAATGTTTCTGTGCATTAGGCTCAATGATTTTTTGTTGTTGTTATTGCATAATTAATCTCCCGCTTAAGGGAATGCTTCTGCAAATCAAAAAACAAAATGCCACGTGTCAGTAAAGTCAGATGCCCGTCGGTCTACATTACAGTTTCGGTGGAAATGTTCGGACTGGGTTAGTGAGAACCCTTTTCACCAAATGACCCTGCCATCCTGGTGGGGGGCGTCATATTTATTGAACAGCACCTTGATTGGACAGCAGTCAGTGCACCCACCGCATCGATTGGCTGGCCGAATGTGTACGAAATTGGCAAAGCCAGTAGGTCTCTCTCTGTCAATGTTTTTAGCCATATAATACATCAGCGCGGCTGCTGTTCCTTATGGCTGAAAGTTTTTTTTTTTTTTAAATCATATGACATGACCAGCACTGACCGGGTCATTATGTTTTATTTATTGCTGGTGGGAGCAAGGGACGGCATCCCTCACAGCTGTGGAGCATGGCTAAAAGTAACAGTTTAAAAAGCGCAATGACGCAGCCAAAGCTGGCTGCACTATAGCTTCTTTTTCATTGTGTTTTTTTTAATTGCTGGCAGGAGGGTGGGCTTTATATCCATGTGGTACAGCAGCCTGCCTGCTGTGCAGCATGGTTTAAAACAAGAAAAACAAGTATTTGCAATGCAGTAGGTCTCGCATTTGCGAGATTTTTAGCTATTGGCATTGTAAATGACAATGCCTTTTATTTATGTGTTTAAAAAACCTGTAATAATAAAAGGCATTGCCATTTACAATACCAATAGGTCAAAGTTTCGAAAATGCGAGACATATTGCATTGCAAAAGCTTGTATGCTCAAGCCCTCTACAGTGACCTAGATGACAAGTGTTTTTACAAAACGAATACATAATTAAACAAAATAAGTATCCCATATGCGTTTTTCCTTCTGCAAATCTGTAGGACCTTGAGCCTCAGTCCAAATGGTTGCAGTGAGATGAACCTGGACTACAGCTCCCAGAATTCACTGGACTGTTGTGAATGTCCAGAACTGGGACACTGAGGGCCTGATCACAGAGCCATCTGGCAGCCTTTCTCCTGTGGCGAATGCCCTCCTGTCTATCCCTGGACTATTCTATTCTTTACTGCCCAGGTTCCCCACGAGCAGCAGGAGTCTGACCGAGTACAAATCGTTAAATTCTGATGCAAACTCCGCCCCTCTATAGGAGGAGGGACACTTGCAAATCTCTAAATAAAACAACTGAACTGGTGAATTTTTCAAATTTCCGGTGCACTCAGCCTGCAGTGTAGGGGGCATCTCCAGCACCCCCAAAAAAAGTGTTGCTCTCTACTGAAGAAGGACAATTATCCTTAAAAACGTGTCTAGAGATACACAGCACTGGATGCACCAACAAGGGTGAAAAACTAAAGCCTGACACCGAAGAAAGTGTTACCATGCACTGCATTTATTATGATGCATGAATGTCTGTATACCTGTAACCTATATCTAAGTACAGTGGTGTGAACATGGGCTTCTATTGGAATTCTCCAGGGCATATTATCAAGCCCATTATCGCCGCTTTAGCGGTAGTTTTCTGCCGCTAAACCGGCGATAATTTTAACGCCGTTCTTGATAATATGCCCCTTAGTTCTGCAGTAGTAACAACTAGGTCCTGAAGAAAGCCATGATCAATTTGTGATCAAGATTGGCTGAAACATCATTCACAGCATTTTTCACCAGCGCGCTCGTACATTTATTCAGACCGCGCTCTTACTGCTTTTAACCCTTGACACCACGGGATACCTAATAAATTCATTTTTCTCCTGGTAGTCAATTTTAACTCACTTATTTCATACACTGCATCACCACTCTCACCACACTGTTTCATGCTCCATCGATCTTAGGAGATCTAGCCCCCGGATAATACTAAAACATCCGCAAGCTCCTCCTTTACACTAGCAAGGAGTTGTTAGCTCCTTGGCTGCACCAGGTTGCAGCCAAGAGGAGATCCCAAATGATGAAGCATGCCACCTCGGTGGGTGATGGGATTCCGTCCTCTTAAATAGGACTTCCCTAAGTTTTGTTATCCTGTTGGGTTGCGCTGGTTATTTGTCTGTGTATATATATATTTTTTCTAAGGACCCGCGGATTCTATGTTGTTGATACATCCTGTCCTCACCAGCTGCCCGCATCTACTTGAAAGAACAAGCATTTGCAATGCAATAGGTCTCGCATTCACACGAGTTTGAGCTATTGGCATTGTAAATGACAATGCCTTTTATTTATGTTTTGGGTTTTAAAACATAAATAAAAGGCATTGTCATTTACAATACTAATAGCTTAAACTCTCGCAAATGCGAGATCTATTGCATTGCAATAAAGAGCCTTCTCGACCGCT
Organism: Calotriton arnoldi; assembly: GCA_963921515.1. Lineage (NCBI taxonomy): Eukaryota > Metazoa > Chordata > Amphibia > Caudata > Salamandridae > Calotriton > Calotriton arnoldi. The sequence continues at coordinate 545,040 of CAWUFW010010744.1, read as the reverse complement.
TGTTGGATTGTAAATATCAGAGGAAGAGACCGGCCTGCGACATCTTCAAAGTAGTGATAAATAGTGCAGTGAAGAAGATGTGTAACTGTTGTAAATGACACAGACACAAAGTGTGAAGTGAGAGTTACATATGATCCGAGCTATAAACACTAACAAATCGCTCCAACACCTTTCGCTCTGTGATTACACTGTTGCGGCTCAGGAGGAAGAGCGAGAGGGGGGGCTAGTTCCTGCCCTCTCCGTGATTTGAGTGTGCAGTGTGGCATTGCGTAATGTCATTGTTATCTTTGGCCTAATAAAAAACACTCCAGCTGTAGTAGGGCCCTGGCTTCACCTCCTGGTGCAGGGCGGGCAGTGCTTTATGGCAGGCATGGAGGGAGGGAGGGATGGTCTCGGCTGCAGCTCCGGCCATGTACAGTGCCCCTGCTATTACTAGTAAGCGAGAGGTGCTGAGGTGGTGGTATTGGTATTGGTGGTGGTGGTATTTGTGGTGGTGGTATTGGTGGTGGTGGTATTGTGGTGTTGATATTGGCGGTGGTGGTATTGGTGGTGGTGGTATTGGTGGTGGTGGTATTGGTGGTAGTGGTATTGGTGGTGGTGGTGGTATTGGTAGTGGCAGTATTGTGGTGGTGGTATTGGATTGGTGGTGGGGTATTGGTGGTGGTGGTATTGGTGGTGGTGGTATTCATGGTGGTATTGGTGGTGGTGGTATTGGAGGTGGTGGTATTGGTGGTGTTATTGGTAGTGGTATTGGTAGTGGTGGTGGTATTGGTGGTGGTGGTATTGGTGGTAGTGGTGGTGGTATTGGTGGTGGTGGCATTGGTGGTTGTATTGGTGGTGGTATTGATGGTGGTGGTATTGGTGGTGGTGGTATTGGTGGTGGTGGTATTAGTGGTGGATGTATTGGTGGTGGTATTGGTGTGGTATTGTTGGTGGTGGTGGAGGTGGTGGAATTGATGGTGGTATTGGTGGTGGTTGTATTGGTGGTGGTGGTATTGGTGGTGGTGGTACTGGTGGTGATGGTATTGGTACTGGTGGTGGTGGTATTGGTGGTGGTGGTGGTATTGGTGGTGGTGGTATTGGGGGTGGTGGTATTGGTGGTGGTGGTGGTGGTATTGGTGGTGGTGGTGGTAGTGGTATTGGTGGTGGTGATATTGGTGGTGGTGGTATTGGTGGTGGTGATATTATTGGTGGTATGGTGGTTGTATTGGTGGTGGTATTAGTGGTGGTGGTAGAGGTGGTGGAGGTATTGGTGGTAGTGGTGGTATTGGTTGTGGTGGTATTGGTGGTGGTATTGGTGGTGGTGGTATTGGTGGTGATGGTATTGGTGGTGGTGGTGGTATTGGTGGTGGTAGTGGTATTGGTGGTGGTGGTATTGGTGGTGGTATTGGTGGTGGTATTGGTATTGAGGGTGGTATTGGTATTGGTGGTGGTGGTATTGGATTGGTGGTGGTGGTATTGGTGGTGGTATTGGTGGTGGTGGTATTGGTGTAGGGTATTGATGGTGATTTTGGTACCGGTGGTGGTATTGGTGGTGGTATTGGTGGTGGTGGTGCCGCCCTAAAAATGTGTGCAATTTTCACCCATCCTAAACAAAGTAGGGCGTCCCTGAAGCGGGCGCCGCACTTCTACACAGTCAATGCAAACAACAAGAAAAGAGTGCACAAAGGACATTAAATTAAAAAAAAGAACACCACAATAACGGGCCAGTCGCCTGGGAGGGTCGGAAACACTAAAAGGTGGGACCAACCAAACATACCCACCAAACAAATGCAGCCCTTTATGAAGGGCACTAACAGGAGCCAACAGAATACATGGGTGGTGCTTCACACCCATATTCAGACACTACAAGCCTTGCAGAGCAGCGCATGTGCGCTGCTAGGCTCGACCTAAAAAGCACTCTGAGTCTATGAGTCAGCCAGTGCTAGCTGCGTCATAGCGCTTTGTTGTTATTGCTAGAGGGAGAGCAGGAAGCAACATGGAGGGAGGGCAGGAATGTAAGGTGGATGGCAGGAGCAACAGGGTCAACGGAGGGAGGGTGGGTGCAGAGGAACACAGACAACAGGGGATGGAGTGGGAGGCCCAAAGTGCATGCAAGAGTTAACATGGACAATGGGAGAGGGAGAGTGGGAACATAGGGGCAAAGCATGCGCAACGGGCAACACTGATAGCCAAAGGAGAGAGTGTACGAGAAGCAACTTAGACAAGGGAGGGAAAGCAGGTGATGGGGAAATATGGAGGGACGACGGGTGCGGGCAACACAACAGATGGCAGGGGGTTGGCAGGAGAGAGGAAAGCGAGGGGGAGATGTACAAAAGGGAGACATATGAAAAAGATGCACTTTGGTATACTCCTTAAAAGCCAAGAAAAAAGTAGCATCTGAAAAACTGAGCCATGGAAGGACAGAATTACTGCGTCCAGGTGTTGCAGGGATTCTGCACATACACAGAACTATGCGCAGGAAGACAGGACCTCAGTGAATAGAGGTGAACCAACCTACCACATCAGTACCCAAAATCCCAAACCGACTAGCTATAGTGTCTCATTTGTTCTCCTCCAAAGATCACGGAGCTACAAATGATTAGACAACCCAGAACACAACACTCCCGACTCTCTCAGGAATCGCGGGAGCAAGACGTACTCTTTCGCTCACTCACTCGTACTTTGTCCACAATGAGAATAAGCAGTCACTGAAATAGTTCAAAATGTTTATTTTAACTATCGTGCTCTACAATACATTATACGTGCCACTACTAGCATCAAAATGCATAAACTCAGCACAGTTAGCATTGTTACAATTCCATAGAATACAAAGGGAGAAGTCATTTTATAAAGACTGTGGAAATATGGGCATATAGGCCTGACCACCCTCCCCTTGACTAGAAGAAGTTTATTTTATAAAAAGGACGATCTCTGGGCTTTGACAGCAGACCCCATACCTTAAAGCCTGGATGTAAGGTTTACATCATAGGAACAGCGGAGCTCTTCTCCATGGAACGGCTTTCTCCAAGTGAGTTAAAACAACATGCAACAACGTAATATCAAAGCACGAGTCTTCAGTACTGCAGCTGTGTAGCATGTTATGTCTAGCTGCTAGGGACTGACCAGAACAGAATAACAAGGGGCATTGTTTATCGACCTTGCACATCGCGTTCAGACTAAACTCCAGGAAAGGCAGAGAACGCGAAAAACAACCCATTCTCATGTGAAAGGCACAAACAAAGTCTTGCAAAAACAAAGTCATGTAGTAGCGTGCGCAAAAGCAGCATCATGGCAGCGAAGCTCATGCTAACTTAGAAATGTCGATAATGTGCCTAAGAACCATATAACACCCTCCCCCTGGTAAGGTCATAGGACATAGACAAAGGACCAAAACAGAGTTCACCAGTCAAGCAGAGTTCAAAGCGTTTGAAAAAAAACAAATTGGAAAAAAATCAAAAGTTAAAATTTTTTTTTTTTTTTCAAAGTTGTCAATAGGGCCTATTGAAGGGGAGCAACCTCCGGGATAACAAAGTTATTATGAAGGAGGTGGTAAGTCCATCAAGGTGTGTGAACCGAGTAATGCAATTCCCTCCAAAAGATCCTTCCTATCCAATTAAGTAAGTCGAAGGAACAAACGTGCTCCTCGTAATCAGACGCCTCTAAAAGCATGAGTAGGCAACTTGCGTGATATTCGATGAAACTTCGTTGCAGGACGGTCTGCGCAGCCGCACAGACATCCCATTCAGCCAAAACTCCAAGTGCAGCCGCACGCGCCATATGGCCATCCCCAGAACAAGCCTGGTCATGGGCCTCTAAGGGACCCATCAACTGGTTAAAATCCGGGACGGGACGTATTGGAGAGGCATATATCCAGTGCCCAATAGAAGGGGCATCGCTGACAGTAAAAGACTGGTTGCACGCAAGTGAAATCAGCAAAGCAAAAAGTCAATCCATAACTGACGCCAAGCGTGGCTAATGGCAAGCATCCAAAAATCTGTTGCATGCGATCACGGTACAGCTGCAACTGGCCTGGTCTGTGCAGTACCACAAGATGAGCAGCCATTGCGCAACAGGAGCAGGAGAAGCAGGATTCCAGCGCCTAACGTCAAAATCAAGGGGAGCCCTCCGAAGACGCTGGAAAAAATAGAATGAATAAAATCCGGTATTACTCCAAATATAGTCTGAAAAGAAGTCACAAGGCCAGATCCCAAACATTTAAAAAATAGTGCAAGGCCTGCGGTGTCAGATGCATTAAATATTTGGTGTATTAGTTCTCCAAAATGCAATGGGAGGTTGGTGTTCAGAAGGGACTGTATCTCTCCAGAAGTCCTAGCCACCTGTAACTGGAAGGTCTCGCGGGCGGAAGTGAGAGCCACCTCTTGTTGGAATAACAGCGCTTTGAGCCTGCTCAACTTGTTGAAATCTGTTTTCAAAGTTGTAATGGAAGGCCAAATTGAGCTATCTAGACTCCCATGCGGGGTCGGAAAAAGCACATTGCTACAACAAGTTACGCGCTGGGAAACCGTTACTAAATACGGGACTCCTGCCCGTAAACCACAGCAGTCTTGGTTGTTTCAAAATAAGATAAGTGCCATTTGTAAGCAATGAGAAAGCGGGAGTTATTGATGGCACCGGAGTACCTTTTAAAAAGAAGGCCAGATTAGGCGCGGAAACGTTACAAGCGCCGTGCAACTTAACGTGTTTGCAAACAAGGGAATGTCCTACTGTAGAATCGCAGTCTTCCCCTGTTAGGAAAACTTCCTAACCCCCTCTCTGACATCTGTAAGTGAAAGGCAGGGACCACAATTCATGTAGAAATGCACTACCCAGTGGTTCAAAACGGCCAATCGGAAAATATTGCATGCATGATGTAAATTGAAATAGCGAAAAAGGGAGAGAGATAATCCCATGAATTAACCAAGCAGCCGAGTCTGTTTCCGCTACAGAAAACGGCAAGGGCTCTAATTGTTCAATATGCAATAGTGTGTATGTAGCATCTTTCATGGACATAAATCTTTGTTTATCAGTCAAATTAAATGGCAAAAATAAAGCAGTGGCATTCAAATAATCCCAAGGTACTTTTCCCATTTTAAGAGTCTGCAATGTCCAAGCAAATTGCATAACCGATCGTAACTGATTTTGACCATGATATAACACAGATACATCACTTTGAACAATATCAATAACAGATGAAACAATATTATCCAATGTATAAATGCGTGAGGAAAGTGTGTTTATGCTATTATCTATTACGGCAAGGACTTTTTCTAAGTTGGCCTGATCAATTTGTCACAGACGAAATGCAGCTTCCATCTGTGAAAGTTTCCAAATTTCATTGTAAGCAGCATACATGAATCTTTTTGCTCTCGGAGCCCTGGGTCCCAAGAGAAAATTAGCCAAATTAATGTCATGCGACAGCAGAGAAAGATGTTGCTTCACAGATGTCAGCGTAGAATGTTCCAACCATTGTTGGCATAATTTACCAACCGAGTATGTGGTAACCGAATGGGAACTTGGATAACGTGGGTCCGGTCTAGTCTGTGTGAAACCAGGTGTTACATTATAAAAACGCATTTGACATGCATTCGTATTAGTTTGCCACACTAACCACCCGGAAGAATCAACTTCAGAGACATTGAAAGTGTCATTTCGAAGCAAAGCTTGCAATGCCTCAAATGTGTGTGTGCGCCAATCATCGTATTCCGCTAAAGACGGAATGGATGGCGTATTTAAATTTTTGACAGCTGCCAGGCCAAAACAAGTTGTTTGGTACACTGTATCATTTAAAAACAAAATTTGTGCTGGGATCAGGCAGGCACGATGGAAAGCTTCAGTTCCCTGAACCTGCCAAGGCTTCGTGCCCCAGATTGATTTTAAATCAACAGTATCTTTCCAATGATCATAACCCTGCGTAGCCAATTTAGTTCTAAACAAGTTGGCGTAAATCAATTTTGTGTGGGTCAACATAAATTTGGATTTTGTAGATGATCGAAGTTTAAAGTAATAGGATTCCGGATTAGATATGTCATAATCTGTAAAGTAAGTGAATTTATCCCTAAAAGTTTTAGAACTCCTCTCTACGGGAGTAGGACAATGTTTCCATTGTGTATAATTAATAACAGGTCTTAATGTGTTTGTTTTGTGTAAACAATGATGCCCATAATGCTGATAACAAAATAATTCCCCATAATTGGCCGAATTTAAATACAAATCTTCAGCATCAAAAGCAGCATAATATTTTAAATCTGAAAATAGTGCATGTACTGCTTGCACATCCTGTAAGAAAGTGGCTCTGTATATACTGAACCAAAGTAAGGTTCAGTGTGCACAGAGTCCACAGTCCCCAGAGGTTTGTCAGAGGCTAAAGTTAGATATAACCTTACTCTCTAAAGTGGTAGCTTGGTCGAGCAGTAAGGCAGTATCAGAGGACAGTGTAAAGCATTTGTTGTACACACTCAGTCAGCAAATGGTCCCACACACTCAAGAACTGAACTCTAGGCCAATTGTTTTGTATATAAAAATATATTGTTGTTTTATTTTTAGAACCACAGGTAGGTATAAAAATACTTTCTCAGAATGAGATGCTTTAGATATATACTTTCAGTACACAATAGACTGTTGAATGCAATAGCTACAGTTGTTGCAATAGGCAACACAATTTAAACACAATTATATCATTGAACTCAATGGAGAATTTTAAGTAAATGCAATATCAATTACTTTACCTATGATTTTCTTACTCAGGGCTGGATCCTGGATTCAGCCCTGGTGCATTTCCTGTAAAAAGTTGAAAGAAATCGTTTTTTGTTACACAGGCGATTTTTAAGGAATATTTGTTTGTTTCAAAAATCGACACTTAGAAGAATTTCTGGAGAAAACCAGGCAATGTTATCCTATGGAGGAAAATCAAGTTATCGGTAAGTACAGTTGTAATTGCTTTTCAGGGTCAGTGCTGGGCACCAAGATCCAGCACTGGGATCTCTCCTGATAACAGGTGAGTAATTTCGTTTAGTTGATCGGGCGATTTTTAAGGAATATTTGTATGTTTCAAAAATCGACAGAAGAATTTCTGGCAAAAACCAGGCAATGTTATCCTATGGAGGAAAATCAAGTTATCGGTAAGTACAGTTGTAATTACTTTTCAGGGTCAGTGCTGGGCACCAAGATCCAGCACTGGGATCTCTCCTGATAACAGGTGAGTAATTTCGTTTTCGTTGATCGGACGATTTTTAGTTATTATTTTAAAGTTTCAAAAGTCGACAGAAGAAATTTCAGTGTAAACCAGTCAATGTTACCCTATGGAGAAAATGTAGGTTATCGGTTTTCAGGTAAGTACTCGACTGGCAGAGATAAGGTTCTGGGCATAGACTCAGGGGTCTCCCAGGGTCAGGTAGGTACAGTTGGTACACCCTCAGTGGCACAGGGGCGGCCGGGTGCAGAGTGAGTTAGGCCCAATGTTAGCCTATGGCGGGCAGGGGGCCCTTGGTTGGTGGCTGCTGGCAGGCAGGCCACTCGGCTGTGGGAGCAAAGCTCCTGGTCACTTACTCAGGGCAAGTGGGGAAGTCGAACAGGGTAGTTGGTGCACCCTCAGCGGCACTGGGGCGGCCGGGTGCAGTGGGCTTTTGGGCCGTCGGGCGCCCAATGGTTTTCAATGGGAAAGCTGCGTGACGAACAAAGGCTGCAAGCTCGGGAGGGTGATTCTTCAGGTGCGACCACCACTTCGAGAGGTAAGTTGGGAAGCTGTAGGAAGGGTAGGCACCCAGGAGTTGGGCACAGGAGGCCGTGGGGCGCCGGGTGCAGGGGTGTCTTTAGGCGTCGGAAATCTTACCCTCGGCTGGTCGCGGTTGGAGGGGTCCCTGGTTCTGAGGCTGCAGGCGTCGTCAGGAGCGTCGAGGAGGGTCCTTGGGTGCTGGATTCTGGGTCACAGTCGCCGGGGGGACATCCTCATGGTCTTTGTCCACTCAGGCACAGGCCGGGCTCGGCGGGTGCAGAGTGTGCAAGAGTCGCGGTTCCTGGCTGGCACCAGGGGTTTGTTACTTGCTTTTGAGCAGTACCACTGCTCATGGGAGTCCCAGTCTTTTTAGAATTACAAGGCAGTCAGGTCCTCCGGGGTTTTCGAGGTTGCTGACCACTGGAGATGCCGGGTTTCAGCAGGAGCAGGTTCGAGGGTCGACAGGCCTGTAGGGCTGGGGCCACGTCAGTTGGTGTCTCCCTCTTGTTAGCAGCTGCACGGCAGGTCTTCTTTCTTCTTGTTCTTCTTGCTTGTTTCTGTTTCGGGATCTAAGGAAGGAAGGTTCAGGGTGCCCCTAAATACTAGATTTAGGGGCGTTACAGGTAGGTAAAGGGCAGGGACCAATGGGTCCCTTCCCTGGGGTGGGTACACCCCCTATCCTGCCACTCTCCAGTGGGAGGGGGCAGGAGCCTAGTCCTGATTGGGCAGGGCTCCCCATCTTCAAGATGGCGAGAGCCCGGGGATGTGCTTCACCTCGCCTCCCCCACCTGAGGGGTGGGGTTGGCAGAGGCTGGCACACCCCCTCTCCTCCCTTGGGGTTTCCCGCCAGTCTTCCCGCCAGAGTGGGGGCTAGAACCAGTGGGGACCAGTTGCTGAGTACAGCAAGTGGTCTGGGGAGGCTCACAAAGGCGGCATGCCTTTGAAGCTTCCCACTGGCCATCCTGGGGGAGGTGACCTAGCACCTCGCCCAGGACGTGCATTGTTGCAGGCCCGGGAGAGCGGATGGCTCTCTACCCAGGGGTCCAGCAACGTGTCTGCTGGGTGGCAGCCTAGGCATCCTCTCAGACAGGACGTGGATTGTAGGTTAGGTTCAGGGCGCAACTCTAAGTTGCCCTCTGTCGTGCATCTGACATTAAATCCCACACTGGCATCAGTGTGGGTTTAATGTGCTGAGAAGTTTGATACCAAACCTCTCAGTCTTCAGTGTAGCCATCATGGTGCTGTGGAGTTCGTAATGACGACCTCCCAGCACCATATACTCTTAATGGCAGCACTGCACTTACAGTACCCAGGAATGGACCTGGGTACTGTAGGGGTACAGGGCTCATGCACCTGTACCCTCACCACTGGCATAGTGCACCCAGCTAGAGGGGTGACTGAGGTATGCCAGGGCAGTGTGTTTAGTGGACATGGCACACAGGGATGTGTGCCATGTCGACTCTCTGTTTTGTTCTGCACCAAGACACTCAGCCTGCAAAGGCAGTGTGTGTGTGTCAGGGTACAGGGCCTCTAAGGGTAGCACAATAAGTGCTGCAGCCCTTAGAGGCCTTCTCTGGTCACAGTGCCCTGGGTACCTAGGGTACCATTTACCAGGGCTGACATGTGGCCAGAGATGCCAATTGGGTACAGTTTTGGGGAAAGAACACAGGCCCTGGGAACCTGATTGGCAGGGACCCAGGGCACATCAAGTCAAAGTGCATCAGTGGTCTGGCAAAAAGTGGGGGGGTTACTGCAAAAGAAACCCACTTCCTTACACATCCCAATCATCCGAATGTATGTCCAGTGTTACCACAACTCCTAGAGAGACACGAAACATGTATGGTACGCGAAGTACTTTGGTCGGGCCGTGGACTTCGTAGGCTACTTCGTCCCAAACGATGCCATCTGCAATCGGGAATGCTGAAATGTTAACATGAGACTGATCACTTTTCATGATATGGGACGATGTGTGAGGGGCCAGAACTCCATCGACCAAGTTTACAGCAGAGCGTTCTGGCAAGTAATGACCATTGATGAGCAAAAAGAACACCGTCACAAAACCAATTGACATGAAGAGGAAAATCAGGATAAGCAGCAACCAAATGTAGGTCCAAGGAGGGACCAAGTAAGTCTTTTTGAACCAAGAGAAAAAAATACTTAATTTAATCGGTGTGTCTGCCAAACTGGATGTCGAGGAAGACGAGCCGGAAGAGAGGCTGGCATGATCTCCATAGTAGCCACTCGTAGGTTGATTTATCAGAGGTGGAAGTGTCGGGTCTGCTTGATGTTCTCCAGGACTGTTCGGCACCTCACTTACGGACTCATCAGGATGATATATATACTCGACATCCATGGTAGAAGATAGAGGTCGGACGGGTGAAAGATCAGTGATAGTGTCCATTACTTTCTTAGCCCTACGAGGACCAGTGGAAGATGATGAAGTCAGTGTATCTAATGAAATCGCGTTGCACGAAACAGCAGGCGTGACACTATTCAGAATCGGCCACATGGTGTAGCTTGACACTATCCACTGAGATATATCTTTTGTCTTTGCGACCAGGTAAAGGAGGTAAAATGACTGTACGAGTACCCTTCAGTCCAAGCACTGGAACTGGTGCACGATAAGAGGGACCAATTTCTTTTTTGTTCTCCAGCTTTTCTCGTACCAGATCTCCGATTTTAGGAAGCCAACCAGCAACTGGAATCAGTAGTGCTGCATCAGTGGATGAGGGTAAATGTTCAGTTGCATAGCTGTCACGTGTCTTTTGTAGATCCTATAACACAGTAGAATGATTATCTACGTCAAAAGGTTGCGGCAGCCGCCACAACGTCTAGACCATCAAGGTCTGGCACAAACATTTTAATGCCAAAGAGCATTTTGTATGGGGTGCGCCCACCCAGAGATCGTCTAGGGAGGTTATTAAGTGCACATTGAACCCCATACAAGTGGGCCAGCCAGTTCCTAAGACTCTAGCTGTCAAGGATTGCTTTAAGTCACGGTTCATTCGCTCCACAATTGAATTGCCCTCAGGCCTGTATGGAGACGAAAACTGCACCAGCACCCCCATTGACTTCATCGCATCCTTGTACGCCTTAGAGGCGAACGCTAGACCTTGGTCAGAATGGAAGGTGCCACAGGCAAACATCCCTACAAAGACACGCAAATCCCTGATGACGAGCGTCAGCACTGCGTTGTGGCCAAACCCAAAGGAATCTAGTGCACGAATCAACTGCAAGAAATATATATTTATACGCAGTATCAGAAGAAAGAGGACCGCAATGATCAAAATAGATACAGCCAAAAGGTTGATTAGAAATACACGGCTGTGTTTGCGGTGGGCGGGTGACCGTGGATGGCTTGATTTGCTGACAAATGTCACAAGAAAGTACATAATTATGGGTCTGTTTATATAAACCACGCCACCAGTACCGTTGCTGTAAAATAGAGACTGTCGCTAACACACCGGCATGTGCAGATGCTATGCCTTCGTGTGCGGCTTTGATCAGAGCTTGTCTGCGGTCCAAGTTGGGAATCATCCGATCCCCAACGGAAGGAATCAAGGCATAAGGAACTTGTTCGGGAGTTATATGATAAGAGTATTTCGAAGGGAAACCCTGAGGATAAGCAGTTCCCTCCCATGTTGCAGCTACCGCTGCCAAAATCTCATTATCTATTTTAGTCATGGATCTTGTAACTGCAGCTACGGAACACGTGGCTACTGCAGACTTGGCCGCTTCATCAGCCAAAGAATTACCAAGAGCATGTGCTCCCACACGCTGATGGCCAAGAGTATGTATAACATGTATGAGGGGCAGACGTTGTTTAAGATCTGCCACTCAAACCCAAAGCGTTTTATGCTTAATTGTGCTGCCTTTGGAATCTCGATAGTCACTCGAAAGAACAAGTTGTCATTAAAGGACTGAACACAGTAATAAGAATCGCACACAATAAGAGTATTCACATTTGGATCAGCAAAATCGAGAGCAAGTACAAGAGCACGCAGCTCCGCCAATTGCGCCGTACAGTCTCCAAGTGCCTGAGTGTGCACAATGGAAGATTTAAACTCTCCATTAACAATTGAGCCAGCAACAATTGCGCAAGCAGCTGAATAAGCATGTTTGGAACTCGTGGCCGGTTGAGCCGAGCCATCAGTGTAAATGATGCATTCGTACTCATGTAAAGGAAGCAGAGACAAGGGTGGAGGATGAACGCGTTCATACTGTAAAACCTCCTGTGTTTGTAAGGAAGGATCAAAGATAAACGTGACATCAGCCGACGTCAAAGAAGTAGCCCATTGTATCCAACGGGGATGTAGTGCCTTCGAGTTAGGTACACTCGCCTTAGTCACGGCTTCCAAAGCAGGGAAGGGCGTGACCATAAGAATGCGTTTGCCTTGCTCTAGTGAGCGTTCTTTTAGAATTGCCATCTGTACTGCCGTTAAGATTTTTTCAATAGTTGAAAAGTGCATTTCAGCAGCAGTGTGTAATTGTGATTTGTATGCAATAGGTATTGTGTCTCCCTCATTGAACGTCAAGTAAGTGAAACTCACTGTCCCAGAAACTATACGTATTACCAGGTTTGTGGTGTTGTCGCGCGTTAACAAGTACTTAGTTGCAAGCAAGTCAGTTTGCAAAGAATTCAGAATAGAAGTATGTTCCGGAGCCAGCTGGCAGAAGAAAAAGTTGGTTGTATCAATGCATAGAGTAGTTTGATACGCTGGGCATAATCGGGAATGTATGTCCTCCCAAAATTCAAAAATCCCAGCAAAGACTGAAGTTTCTTCAGTGTAGAAGGGGGTTGCAATTGTGCACATTTCTCCACGAAGTGAGGGGCCAAGCCCTTTCCTTCATTATTGAGCTCATAGCCCAAAAAGAGCACCGCCAAATGGGCGATGTGCGATTTTGCAAAATTGAATTTATATCCATAGTCGGCAAAGGGCAAAATAATCCTGTCGACCCGTACAAGATGCGGCATAAGTTCATCGTCTGTCAGATAAATGTCATCAACGTACGAGAACGCATCTGGATCTATGTCGTCAACAATGACACGACACGTGCAGCAAAAGCCCCGGGGCTATTCTTATACCCCATAGGCAATTGTGTAAATTTTTTCTGATTCCCGACGGCAGTGAATGCTGTCAAATCACGGCTCTCAGGAGCGAGATTGTGACTATAGAAACCATTAGAAATATCAAGTGTAGTTTTGTATTTCTTACGAACAAGATTGTTCACCAGTGCAGAGCTGTGAGTGTTCTGCACCGCAAAAGTACGACAATGACTGTTCAAATCTTGGTAATCCAATACAATCCGATGTGAACCATCAAGTTTTGATACCGTAAAGAGAGGATTATTCATCGGTAATGTACATGGTTCAATCACTCCTTGATACTCCAACTGTGTTAGAATATCACAATCGGAAGCTTTTGCTTCATGTCTGATTGGATATTGCGGTTGTGGCTGAGGCATAGAGCGTAAAGGTATTTCATGAGCCGGTGAATCAACATCCCAACCCACCTGATTATGATACACCGCTGGGGCTAGGGCCAGAGCCCACTCAGCAGCGAAAGCCTGTGCATGCTCCTCAGGGACATGACACGGAAAACTCAGAAGTATCACGTCTTCCCCCTTCGATGCGGCCAACACAAAGGGTGGAGGCCAATCTGCCTCCGCTAACAAAATGTCATACGAGGAGGTGAGATTCTCCCAGAAAACCGCCTTGATTGGACAAGGTATATCACCTTCAATTTGGAAAATTATTTCATAGAGCCTATCCGGGGGGGCAACCCGGGTGTCTGCAGTCTCTACTGTAATGAAGATATCAGTTGCTGTCGCCTCCAGACAGGGGCGCAGAGCCTCCCGCACTATGGTAACTTCCGCTGCGCTGTCGAGCAGAGTCACTGCCCATGTCCAATCCAGGAGTCGCGTTCTCACCGTCTGAGGCATACCTCGCTGTTAGAGCAGCAACTTTCTTCTTCTGAAACGGGGGTCGAAAACGAGATAGATCCTCTTGTTTTCCTTTTACTTCAAACTGTCGAGGCTGATCTCGTCCCTGTGGCGCAGGTTGAATTTTGCCACGATCTTGGCGTTCCCCTCCTCCGACTTGAGAGCCAGACGTGTCCTGTGAAGATCGAGGAGAACGCTGATCAGGGACTTGAAATCTATCAGGAGACTTAATTTGTGCGCGATCGCGCAAGTCATAAGTACGCTCAGAAGACTCAGGTGTCGGTGAACCTGCACGTGAACCTTGCTTCTGCTGTTGCTGCCCCTGTTTTTTATTTTTCCAGTTCTTTTTAGGAAAGACCAGATGCCCATCTTTATCAGTCTGGGCTTTTTGTTGTGTTTGCGTTTGTGTTTGCGTTTGTGTAAAAGGCTTAACTCCCAGACTATTGCGGCCAATGGTCTTATAAGCCTTTGCAATAATCTTTGGTAATTTGCGCGGCTTGTCCACATCAGGGACAGCCTCCAAGCGGTTTGCCACTTGAAAGCTTACTGCATCTCCCTTGACATTGGCAAGGATCCTATCAGCAACCACGTCGAACACCCCTACCAATCTCATCCCCAGCTCCACAGCCGCTTCGGCTCCGTGTTCATCTTTTTTTTTTTTTTTTTTAAATCTCTTTATTGACATTTTCAAATGCATATCAGCACGTCCCCTCCAACGTGGAGGTAACGCCAAATTACAACAACATAACATCTTACAACTGTGCAGTTGTTCATGAATCTTACAGCTAGACACTCCCCATCTTGTAGCTACATCTTTGGTGGACAGCAATACAAACAAATATATATTAACATCACTCCATCACAGTGTTTACAGTAGTCTGAGTTTGCGAACTGAGGAATTGGCGTAGAGGGTTTCATATGTCTTTCGGTTTGGAAGAGGTAGGGAGTTCCTCCGCATATAGCTCCAGGTTGTCCCTGCAGTATACTAAATCTTTAACCCAGTGTTCTACCCGTGGTGCCAGTGTGCTCTCCCAGGTCATTGCCACTCGCCGCTTTGCCATCAGTAGCGCTATACGGACAAACTTTCCAATAACCCCTTTCAGCTGTGGTACGTAGCTCAATAGGCCAATCTGCGGCAGGCACTGAAGGGGCACCCCTGTCATGGTGCGCAAGTGTTGAACAACAGAAGTCCAATACCTATAGACCAAAACGCAATCCCCCGCCAAATGCCAAAAATCGGCCTCGCGTTGCCCACATCTCTTACACTGGCTTGTGTCACGTAATCCCAATCTATGCAATTTTAGAGGGGTATGGTAGATCTGGTGGAGGTATTTGAAGTGAATAATTCTTAAATTGCCATTGGGCGAGAGGGAGCCTGTGAGTTTACATATGTGTTCCCATTGTGGCAATGTAAGTGGGGGAAGAAGTCTATCATTCCACCGAGCTAGACTTTTGTCGCTGGCGTAGGGCTTCTCTTCCCGTATTGTTCTATATAGTTTCGTTACTAATTTGCGACGTGAGGGTGTAACTAATAGCAGTTGCAAAGCTTGCAGAGTAGGTGGTTCAGCGGGGAACATGGGATAGTGTGCTTTCATCGCTAACTTTAGTCTATGAAGCGCAAAGTTAAAAAGCATAGTGGGATTGGATATGTATTGAAGCTCTTCTGGCGTAATAAATTCCCCCTCCGGGTAAATGTCTTGCATCCTTTCCATGCCCGCCTCCCTCAGCAATCTCACAGGACCCGCCTCGTGTGTCACCGAGAGCGCCGCGTGATGAGCCAGCGGCAGTGCAGGTGCATAAAGTGGGTGCTTGGCTGTTAGTTTTCCAATGGCTTGCCACGCAGAGATGGTGGTGTCAATTGAATTAATTTCTTGTCGTGGTGTGCCCCTTTTCGAATGTGTAATAATGCCAGTAAGTGGGACGGGGTGCGCATCTCCATCCTCCACTGCCACGTGTGGTGTAAAAGCGTGTGGCCTAAACCAGTAGTACGCATATTGTGCCTGGGCGCAGAGGTAGTAAATATAAACATCTGGAGCGCAAAACCCCCCTCTAGCATAGTCTAGTGTCAACGTACTCCAACTAATCCTTGCTTGTTTGCCTCCCCAGATCAATTTCAACAAGAGCGAATGAATGGTGACGAAGAACCGCGTGGTAAGTTTTATAGGGATATTGCTAAAAAGATATAAAAAACGAGGCAGAATTATCATTTTGATGAGAGCGATACGTTCTGCCAGTGATAGGGGTAGTGTCATCCATCTCTCGACCTTCTGTTCCAAAGAGGTGCAGGCCTTCCCATAATTTTCTCGTACAACTATCTCTGGGTCCCGATGTACCCACACCCCCAGGTATTTAACCGGATCAGTAGACCATAGCAGAGGGTACTCCATGACTGGAGGCGTGGTCACTGCTGTTAGCGGAATTATCACTGATTTCCCCCAATTAATAGACAGCCCTGAGAAGAGACCAAACGAATGTATTCCCGGAGTATCTGAGCTAGATATTGTTGAGGCTCCCGTATGAACAACACCATGTCATCGGCATACAACGAAATAGCAACAGGGCAGTGCAGAAAATTTAAAGCCGATTCCCTGTGGCGTTGTCGGATTATACAGGCTAGGGGCTCCAGCACTAGAGCGAACAGCAATGGCGATAAGGGGCAGCCCTGCCGCGTGCCGCGCCCTATACTAAATGGTTCGGAAGTGTGGCCACCAATGCGCACCCTCGCCGATGGGTCGGTGTAAAGGAGTCGTATCCAAGTTACAAAAACCGGAGGGAACCCCATAATCTGCAATATCTTAAACATGTATCCCCACTCAATGGAATCAAATGCTTTCGCAGCATCCAGTAGCACCGCCGCTGCATGTAGTGAGGGATCTAACACGTGAAACATAGAGAATATGGTGCGCAAATTATGTGATGTAGAGCGCTCCGGTATGAAACCAGATTGATCAGGTAACACCAGACTTGTCATCAGGGGTTGAAGTCGCGTAAGAAGTATTTTGGCTAATATTTTCGTGTCAAAGTTGATTAGGGAGAGGGGGCGGTAGGAATCGCATTCAGTAGGCGATTTATCCTTTTTAAGAAGAGCAATGATCATTGCCTGTCGAAGCGATGGGGGCAAGCTTCCAGACTCGTGTGCCTCGCCATATACCTCTAATAGGTAAGGAGTCAGAAGATCCGCATATTCCTTGTAAAATTCGGCCGTGAGGCCATCTGGGCCCGGGGCCTTTTTATTTGGTATAGAGCAGATAGCTGCCTGTATGTCAGATGCTTCTAGCGGCTGACTAAGGTATTCACGATGCCCATCTGAGAGCCACACGCAGGCAATGTCCGATAAATAGTCTGCGAGTTCCGCTGCCCCTCTGGTTCCCCTTGAGGTGTAAATATCAGCGTAATATACCCGAAATTGTTCAGCAATGGTTTGAGGTGTGTAATGCTCCTCTCCTTGTGCATCGACTATTTTCGCGATGTGCTGATGGTCTGAGCGGAATCGAAGCTTCGCAGCAAGGTTATGCCCTGGCCTACCCCCCTCTCCATAAGCTCGTGCAATGTGCCGCCAAGCAATATATCTCGTTTCCATCTCGACTTGTTCATTATATTGCGTTATAAGTTCGCGGATGCGCGCAAGCGTGTTAGTGCTGGGGGCTGCAGCGTATTCCCGCTCAAGACGTGATAACTCCTGCTCGGTTTTTGCAAGCTGTCCTCTAAGATCTTTTAAAATGCCCGCTGTAGTGCTTATACATACCCCCCTGATAGTAACCTTAAAGGCTTCCCACAATATGGCTGCGCTGTCTACTGTGCCCAAATTTTTGTCGAAATAGTGTACAATTTCGTTCCTGACGGTGTCGGCATACACAGGATCCAATAGCGCCTCTGATCGGAATCTCCATGTAAACGGGCGATGAGTGTTAGTGGGGATGGAGATAACAAGGCGTACTGGATTGTTATCTGATAGAGTGCGGGGAGGAAGTCTATCTCCGCGACCCAAGCATTTGCCCCTTCACTCAGCAACCAGTAATCCAATCTGGACCAGCTGCCATGCACTGGTGTAACGTGTGTGCCCTCCCTTGCCTCACTGTGTCGAAGTCGCCATGCATCCACCAACCCAAATTCAAACATTGCGTCTCGTATACCTTGTGCCACTCTGGGGGTACGCCCGCCCTGCTGCCCAGATTTATCCTTTCCTGGGTCTAAATGTGTATTAAGGTCTCCACCCCATAACAGCTCTGCTTCTGGCCATTCCCGCAGTACATTAAACATTTTAGTGAAACATTCAAGGTCGTCTGCGATGGGGCCATACATATTCACAATAGTCACCAATGTTAAACCCAGTGTGCCGTGCACCATGGCACAGCGTCCCTCATGATCTGCATAGGTGTTAAGTGGGGTGAAACGGAAACCACGTTTAATCAATATGAGCACCCCCCTCGTATAGGACGAATAAGACGAGGCAAGTTTGTACCCAGCCCATTTAGCCGCAATCTAGACTTCCTGTAGAAGCGCTATTTGAATGTTGTGCCTGTCTAAATAGGCAAAAACCTGTCTAATTTTCTTAGGAGAGTTGAGCCCTCGTATGTTCCAAGTTAAGCAAGCAAACTTGTCATTTAGTATCGCCATTTTGAGTGAATACCACCATGCATTTCCGCTACCCAACCACCTAATTGAGTGTCACTGCATGACCATTTGCTGATCTGAACAAGCACATAAACAAAACCCATTCTTCCAACTGTCTGTCCCCCCACCCCCACCCACTTCAGCAAACCCAACATGCTAAAGCCATCCCTTAAAGAAACACATTTCCCAATTAAAGAAAACATAACGCCAGAACAGTGCGGGGGATACCCACGGGGGAACGCAGTGGCACTACTCACTCCCCGGGAGATAAGGGAGGTGACCGACCCCCATTACAGTGTACCCCTCCCACGCCACCATCTGTTGTAGCGTCCTATAGGCAAGGTGGCAGTGCTTGACAAGTGTGATAATCAAAGGGGACATCTCTATTATAGCAGCCATATAAAGAGCAGTCCAACTCGTGAGCAACCCATCAGTCTCGTCCAGGTGGTATATCTCACATTAATCTTGTCAGCCAAAAGCAAGAATCCCAGCTCCCCTGACTAGGAAACCCAACATGCCATACCACATAGTATTTATAACAATATATCTTAGTTGTCTTCATCAGAGTCATCCCGGACCGGCGTCTTCTGGCGTTGAAGCGATTTAGGAAAGTCCATGGCTTGCTTTGGGCTGGTGAATAACTTGGCTTTGTCATCTGTCCCAATACGAAGACGTGCGGGATATAACATGGCATATGGGACCTTTTCTGCAATCATATCTTCTTCACTGTCTGATATTCTTTTCTAGCAGCTTGAACAGCCGCCGTGAAGTCAGGGAAGAAAGCCAGTGTGTTGCCCTGATAGGTGACAGTGCCCTTCTGTCGGGTGATGCGAAGGACTGAGTCGCGGTCCCTGAAGTTGAGCAGTCGCGCAATAATCGGTCGGGGGGGACCCCCTGGCAGCGGTCGATGCGATAATGATCGGTGGGCCCTTTCCACAATTAAGAGTTGCGATAGGTTCTCAGCGCCACAGATGTCTCGGAGCATGATCTCTACATAGGTTTCCAGGCGGCCCACATTGGTTGACTCGGGTAGGCCCGTGATGCGCAGATTGTTGCGCCTCGAACGAGCTTCTAGGTCCTCGTTCTTGGCTTGGATCACTGCTAGAATCTTGTCCATGTTCGTTACTTTCGACGATATCTGCTGAAGACCGTCTTCCGTGGTTGATATGCGTTGTTCTGCTTCGCCGATTCTAATGGCCTGATTGTCTAATTTGGCAGACATGTGCTCCATGCGAGTATTGAGGACTTCAATTTTCCCATCTATAGATTGAAGGCTATTCTGTATGGCCAATAATGTCTTTTCCATAGTAGAGGCAGGTTCTGTAGGCACATCTAGTTCGGAATCGGAAGTGGCTCCCCGACCAGATCTGCCAGGCTTCTTCTGCTCGAATGTGAGCCGAGATTGTGATTTATCAGGTTTCCCCATGGTCGATATGGTCAGCGTTACACTCAGCGCGGCACACTGATAGTGAGTCCTGCTATGGCCAGTTCAGCACTGGATCACATTTCACCGGTTGTGCTGTGGGGGCCTGGATAAGAGTGAGGAGCAAGCCTCAGAGCTCAGCGATGAACGCCCTCCAGCTGAAGCTGAAGCTGGAAGCCAGACTGGGGAATTGGCGATATCCCCCCACCGCAACCAGCGTCTCCAAGTCGATGATGGGCCGTGCGAAAGTCCCAGCGCCCGCGGGGCCCACAGCCCGCTTTGTCAGTTCCCACACCTCAGGAGCCAAGCCAGAGTCCTCGAAGGCCGGAGCACCCCCGAAACTTGTCCTGTGGAGTCGGCATGTGTGCTGTGCAAGCTGTGAGGGAGGAGGGTGAGAGGATGCTCACTCCCTGTGCGTGGGATGTCCCAGGAAGGCCCCCGAAAGTAGGGAATGCTCAGCGGTCCGCAGGCCAAAGAGGGGGGGACCCGCAGCAGGCCCGCACGTCAGTCACCGGAGCCCCCCACAGTGCTCCAACCATTCACCGCAACTGGGCTTGGAAAGCAGCGTCTCCCGCTCAGGCGGGCCAGCACATCACCGCCGAGATGCGCCTCAGTTCCTCCGGCTGCTCGCTCACGTCGCGCCGTGCAGTCGACTCCAGGCCTCAACTGTAAGCTCTTGCGCGCTGCCTCGAAGATGGATCACACGAGCGCCGCCACTCACTGTGCTGCCGGTGGGTAGATCGCCACGTCCGCCGTTCGCCCCCGTCTGAAATGGCCGTCACTGCCAACGATCCCGAAGCAGCTCGCTCTCAAAGGCAGGCACCGTCCCTCCTGCGCCCCGTCACACCCGCCGCTGTACTTAGAGAGATAGGTGTGCCCCCACAAGGCGCTCAGGCCCAGCGGCGACAGGTCTCGATGTTCGCCGCCATTTTGCACTAACGTTGTTCGTCCGGCCCTCCGCGCGGTGTTTAGCGCTCCCCTCTCGGAGGCGCCTCCACAAGCCAGCCAGCTGTTCTCCCCGACTCTGGGAGGCAGATCCGCCACAGTGTGGGTCCCGATGGTGACGCGGGGGTTAGGATAATGCAGGATGTTTGGCGTCTGTCGGCAGAGCTGCTCTACAGCGCAGCCATCTTGCAGCGCGCCAAGCCACGCCCCCCGGCTCTGTGTTCATCTTGAACACGCTTAATCACTGAGGGGAGCACAATCATGGAGGGAGTGCCGAAACACTTCGAATATACCGCTGCAAACACCTTGTCCCAGGTGTTACAGTCAGCTAACTCGGGAAGCAAGTCTTTAGGCAAACTAATAGTCAAAATCCTGTGTTTATCCACAGGAGAGGTATTTGGAAAAACAGCCTCTAGTTGTCCAAACTTTTCAGCAAGCCAATAAGGTAATTCATCCTTATTCTGTGGACGCTTGCCCATTACTGAATTAACCATAAGGGGACTGATGGCCACACCACCAGGTCCCGCCGGTTGCGCAGCAAGGCCAGGTGGTCCTACCTAGACGTTGCGCGTGATGTACTGTATAACAGACCTTTGTAAGCGTATTAAAGACGTATGTAATACCCTAAGGTCTCCAACTGCAACAGTTAAATAACGTGGGTGTGGGGTATACCCAGCCAAAACGGGCCAAGTGGCCCCATTTATCGATAAAGGGCCTAAGCGGACCATTGTTACTGGGTGAGGAAGGGCACCATTAAACCAAATTTGGTGTTGCCAAGCTGTAAGCGGAACTTCAAGAGCCCTATAAGGCCGATAAGCGTGAGGAAGGGCCGTGGCAGTGTATTCGTGAAACAAATCATCTGCTCCATCCACAGCCGGAAAAGTGACCCAAGAATAAAACACCTTAAAGTGGTAAGCAGGATTCGCTTCCACTACAAAGATAAGCTCAACACCCGTATTAGGCACTCCATATGTAGCCAAATATGCCTTGAGTGCGGCGCGGCTATGAGCCGGAATAGCAATTGCCATCACGTAATTCAAAGAACAACAACTTAAAGCGCGGCAGCGCAATAATGGGTAAAAATAAAGAGAAACAACCTTTTAAAACTTCAAGCTTGAAAGAACCTATAAAAACATCAATATAGGAGGCTACACCGTCACAGCTGTCTCCGGAAACAGAAGTGAGGGTATTGTGGACAAGCACAAGCAATACTCAAGCATCTCGCAGATAAGAACCAGACCAAACGTTGGTGGCGCCATGTTGCAGGGATTCTGCACATACACAGAACTATGCGCAGGAAAACAGGACCTCAGTGAATAAGGGTGTACCAATCTACCACATCAGTACCCAAAATCCCAAACCGACTAGCTATAGTGTCACATCCTTTCTCCTCCAAAGATCATGGAGCTACAAATGATTAGACAACCCAGAACACAACACTCCCGACTCTCTCAGGAATCGGGGGAGCAAGACGTACTCTTTCGCTCACTCACTCTTACTTTGTCCACAATGAGAATAAGCAGAGTCACTGAAATAGTTCAAAATGTTTATTTTAACTATTGTGCTCTACAATACAGTATACGTGCCACTACTAGCAGCAAAATGCATAATTTCAGCACAGTTAGCATTGTTACAATTCCATAGAATACAAAGGGAGAAGGCATTTTATAAAGACTGTGGAAATATGGGCATATAGGCCTGACCACCCTCCCCTTGACTAGAAGAAGTTTATTTTATAAAAAGGACGATCTCTGGGCTTTGACAGCAGACCCCATACCTTAAAGCCTGGATGTAAGGTTTACATCATAGGAACAGCGGAGCTCTTCTCCATGGAGCGGCTTTCTCCAAGTGAGTTAAAACAACATGCAACAACGTAATATCAAAGCACGAGTCTTCAGTACTGCAGCTGTGTAGCATGTTATGTCTAGGTGCTAGGGATTGACCAGAACAGAATAACACGGGGCATTGTTTATCGACCTTGCACATCGTGTTCAGACTAAACTCCAGGAAAGGCAGAGAATGCGAAAAGCAACCCGTTCTCATGTGAAAGGCACAAACAAAGTCTTGCAAAAACAAAGTCATGTAGTAGCGTGCGCAAAAGCTGCATCATGGCAGCGAAGCTCATGCTAACTTAGCAATGTCGATAATGTGCCTAAGAACCATATAACACAGGCTCCAGGGAAGGGACAAACACAGGAAGAGGAAGGAAGCCTAAGGCAACTGACCAATAACATGCAAACAAATGAAAGTGGCAATGACACCAACCAATGGTAAGCATTCTGCGGTTTCTTAGCCCACTGTTAGAAAACAATATGTCGGAGGCAAAGCATGGTGTTTGGGGAAAATGGGGGCTCTATAGAAGAGCTCCTGAGGTGGCTGCATCCACGGGCGATCTCTCCACACATGAGGGGATGCCTTAAAGAGAGGGGGGCAGATGGTCAGATGAGCCACCAGGGGCCGGGGAGGGCCACCTTTATTCGATACTGTGGCTTCAAGAGACTCCACAGTAGCCGTTGATACTCCTCACTCCAGCACATCCTGCCAAAAACTTCATATGACGGCACCTTCCGCATCCTGCACTGCACAAACCAGATGTTGGGGAGACCAAGGGGAACAGCAACCCAGATTAAGCAGCACTCTGGACTCCTGAGAGGATGCCAGGGTCCCACCCATCCCACAGGCAGTCACAAGAGACACGCTGCTAAAACTCTCCTGGACCGTCCCAGAGGGGCCTGGACAGCCGTGGCCTAGCCAGAAGCACCCCAACAGCCCTGAACGGTGAGTGCTTGGATAGCCTAACCATCCCCTCCACCTCGTTCTGCACTACGCTTCCTGATGTACAACCTGTGACAGGGGCCCACTACAGCAGACCACCTGTAGCCCGCATCCACTGGTTCCCTCCTGCCATGAGGGCCTAACCCAGCAGTCATCAAGTACCTTCAGCCTTTTGCACTGCTTATTCCCATCGGCCTACTCACTGGGGAGACCAAAATTTTAGGAAGTGGGAAAACATACAGGAAGGCACACCACCCTCCCCTACAGCCTACGGAAGCCCTCACCACTTTCATCAGCGGCCACGGGTACTCAACCTCCCACCACCTCACCTCTTACCAACTTGTAGGCAAGACCAGCATACCAGGCCTCACATCACTTCCTATCCTTGCTCACCGGGGACACAACTACAGCTGCTACAACACTCTCCCCATTACATGGTGGTAGCTGATGGCCACTAGGTTACCCCTTCCCCACCACAGGCCATGGACACACCTCGGAGATCCTGCCTCCAACAGGGGCATCTTCTAGACCTCCTCATCAAGAACTGGGTCCTTCATCCCCACGGACCCACCATCCCAGGCCTCGGGGACAGGACTGAGTATGTGCCTGCACATAGGTCTGTACCACTGGGTGAAGATCGCGAGCCATTTCCAGTGAGCCACAGACAGTCCCAGTTCATAGTGATCACAGATTTTGTCCCTGCACCTGCTCGGCCCTCAAAAGCACCCCACCTTAAACCTGACCACAACACAACTTCCCCATAATGTTGAAACCATCGAGAAAACATTTTAAAGAGGCCGTGGTGGAACAGCAGCCTAACAAGGGTAAAGACAGTGACCCACAGCATGACTCAGCCCTGAAGATCATACTGAAGGAATTGACAGCCTTCAGAACCACACTCTCAGAAGTGGCGGACGATACTTCCAAGACCTCGGTGGATATCTAGTCTATCTGCCATGACCTTACCTCTTTCAGCAACTGACTGGCCAACACCTAGGTGAAACTCCATCCCATTGACCAGACACTGTCATCATCCATAGACTGTGAGCAGGACCATTGGTTAAAGATTGTGAAGCTGGAAGATCGTAATCAACGGGACAGCTTGTTCCGGAGTTCCAGAGAAACTGGAAGGTGATGACATGTCGGGGTTTAACTTGTAAAGCGTAGCTGTAACCTGGAAAGGCCTCTCGGTGCTAGCTAAAGGAACTGCTAGAAATTAGGTGGCATAAAGAACTACTTTGAACAAAGCCAGGTTTTAAGTGCTTTTCTGAAAGTGAAATGATGGTAGATAGCACTGAGAGTGTGCAGTAGGCTGTTCCATAGCTGAGCAGCCTGCACCGAGAAGGCTCGCCTGCCTGCACGTGCCTTTTTTAACTGAGGAACATGATGAATGTTAGCACTGGTGGAGCGTAGTGGTATTAAAGGAACAAAGCATCAAACTTTGAGAGAAAGCCTGGTCCTACTAGATGAAAAGCAATGTGGACAAAACAGAGGCACTAGAAGAGAATGTGCTTGGACACAGGCAGCCAATGGAGTGGATCAAGTGCTGCTGTTGTAGCGGCCCTGTGTGGAAGAAAAAGGACTAGCTTGGCGGTATCTGCTTGTATCCAGTACAGTTGTTTGATAGTGTGCTTAGGAGCTCCTAGAAACAAAGCGTTTCCATATTCAAGTCTGCTCAGTATGGCACTCTGCACTGTCAGTCGGAGTCATTGGCAGGGGAGGAGGGGGCAAGATTTTGCGTAGGATCCTCATTAGCGAGAAACACGAGGCAGAGAGTTTATTAACATGGGTAGTGAGTAATAGCTCACAATCTATATGCACTCCTCATCTGTGAACTGAAGTTTCTACCACTGGAAACTAATAGTCTTCTGTGGGCCATACGTTTGTGGGAAAGGAAGGTCTAGGACTCCCTGTCTGACAAAGCATGACCTCCTCTTTTCACTGTTAAATTTAAGTTGTCCATTCAAATAGAGATATCCCTCAAACAGTCGCAAGGGCGGGAGCCTTGGTCAAAGGGGATGATTGATTGGGTGTCACCTGCATAGTTGACAAACTTTAGTGCGTGGGATGTGATCAAGAGAGCTAGCAAACTCAGTTGATATTAACCAAGGAACTCTGACAGCCTCTTATCAACATAATTAATTTTCCAATATTTTCTCTGGAAATGGCAAAAGTGAAATGAGTCTGAAATTGCTGATGACAGTAGGGTCAGCAGAGTTTTTTTTTTTTTTAAACAGGAAGAACTAAAGCTTTTTTTCCATCGCTGCTGGAACTGTAGCTGTTGCCAGGGAGAAAAATGGGGGCAGAGGGGCAGTTAGTAGGTCGAATTGTGAAAGGGGATTGCCCTCTTACCATTTTATCTCTTTTATTCATTAGCCACATGAGTTTTATTCTTGAAACTAAAGCTAATTTGTACGTGCACATCAAAACAGTTCTATCTAGTCATTGTCAACTGCATTCACGTAGCCACTAACCCCTTTCCTTATTTCTTAGAGTTACGTTGTGTGGCTCAGTCGCTGTTTCTGTGCTGAGCTGTGGCAGAGCTCTTTTTGTGGATCTCTGTGCCTTTATACTCACACTTTGAAGGTCTGTTTTTCCTGGTTGTGTAAACTTGTTGGTAGCCACGCAAACGTTTGGTCACATCCTCCCCAATTTCATTTCTGTATTCGAGTATCCTTTGCGTTTTCATTTCCAGCTTCCATTCACGTGCATTATATATAAAACTCTTACCCAGGGACAGCACACTTGTTTTGCCTCTTAACTGTCCTTGGCTGGAGGTTACATATGCTCAATCTTAGACATTTCAGCGATCAAATCAAGCTTTATCCATCACTGCACTTAGGCTTTGGAATTCACTTTGAGATCCTACTAGGGCAGATCCAGGGCTCTTCAGCTTCTAAAAGGAACTCTACAACTCAGCAGTGAATTTGTATAAGAAAGAGTGCCGGTGCGCAAAGCTCTGCTCAGAAGCATGCGCGACCGGTGCAATTAAACGTCAGTGTGCCGAATACCAAGGATGTGTGAGTGCGGAAATCTTATAAAAATCTCCATAAATAATGTCACTTCGAACTTACTGAACAAACTTGGAACTTCGCGCCTTCCTAAGTTGATGAACCTTTGCCACCGTGTTAGAATTCTTTCACAACAACATAATCTTTTGCATTTGATCTTCAGCCAATAAAGAGAGGTTTGGTGAAGTTTTAAAAGTTTATTTTCTCATTAAGAGATTAGTCAATATTTTTTTGTTTCTTTTATTCAGGTTTGTCAGATCAGATCAATGACAGAAATAATCAAAAAGACTAGCTAGAACCAGCATAGAAAATAACAGTGTGTTCCCTTCAGAATATAGTCCCAATTCTAATGTAAAGATCTATCCTATCCTAACAAGCACCCTTAAAGAGTTCCTTCTGGAAAAGAGCAAGTAGAATTTTGAAGCAAAGTCAGATAACTATGAAAAGGATCAAACTTCCCTTAAAGGGTAGGTCTGGAGACTCAGCCGAGTACTTCAGACAGTTGAAGTTGTTTGAATGAGCCGAGAGGGTGAGACAAATCACAGCAGTAGCTATGATCAGCATAAAGACAGAAAGTCTCCTCAATCTGTGTAAGGAGAAGTCAAAGAAAATCACCGTCAGCAATAGCTTATGGTAATTCAAGCTAGCACAATGAAGTGCTGAGGGGCATGGCAGGGTAGGAGTGCAAAGACTGCCTTGACTTTCTAGCTAGGAACACATACTATATAGAAAGGTCACTAAACATGTTGCAAAAACAGGTGAATATGTCATCAGCATCCAATGGAGGAATATCTTCCGATGGTCTGTCGTCTTTGTCCTCGGTTCCTACAGTAAACGTCCATGTCAGCATGAAGTTATTCAGAGGTGGCTACAACATATTGCAAAAGTTACATCCATGTAGGCTCTCATGGGAACCTTTTGGAAGATAACTCTATTAACATAACTGTTTTGTGTCCCATCGTGTAACAATGACCTGCTTTATGGAATGAAACATTTGAATTATGGTATGTCCTGGTTAGATCACAAAATATAAGCTGCATCAAGCATTTTCTTTTCATTATTATGCTTGTTTGTTATGAATATGTGGCAAACTAAACAATTTAAATACAGTGAAGTCATATGGTGTTAGAAAAGAGAAATACATTTTGCAGGTAACAGCACATTTCACAAAAAGGCCAGGCTCTATAATTCAGCTATAACGTTAAATCACTATTTATGAAAGGCATTTATTTTTCTTAAAGGGATAGAGAATAATAAAAGAATAGTGTGGCCTAGCAGTTGGAGAACAATAGAAATGAGAGCTTTTTGCAGAACTTTAGCAGTATTTTCCACTTTTGCACATTTAATAAAAGCACATTTCCTAACATCTTCTTTATTATATATTTCTTTGTAAATGTTTAAACACGTTTTTATGTTATTATGTGGTAAATTTTTCATAAAGGTTTTCAGCTTCCTCAGTTGTATGTATGTATAAGCTTTATTCGACAGAAAATGTCATAAAAGCTATAGATAAAAAATACATTTAAAAAAAAAAAAGAGAAATACAAACGTGCGACATCTTGAGCTTATATAAACAGGCAGTACAACATGGTAATCAATTGGGCCCTTGGCATAATAATACATGTATCATATTCAAATGATTAAAAACAATACAACAGAGACAAATACGCAATTGATGAATCGAATGCAAATCTACAATAAAAACAGGATAAAAACAGTAAGCACTTCATCTTAATAATAGATCATTAATATGCTGAACATTTTTGAATTTTCCCTGACATAGCAGCAGAAGTTAACAGGTAAAGTGCTTGTGCATGAGAATTAGAACAGATTTGGAGTTGTGGCAAAAATTTGTCACAACTTTATTTGAATTAATACTATGCCATTCTTGAAAGAGCTTTCCACCTAATAAGCCGTGCTTGTCCTAAAAACTTTGCTACGCAGCATGCAAAAAGAGGTCTAGAATCGGACCTGAGAATACGCAATGCTGTGTGGTGATCCCGTGTGCCCAATTGCTGGCAAATCAATTTGAGCCATTTAGCCCGTGAGGAGTTATATGCCGGGCAGGCGAACATTACATGGGCAGTACTTTCTGTCAGGGCTTTGCAGCATGGGCAGTCTTTTCCATTGCTTGAGTGGCATTTCGCAGTCGTCTCGCGAACAGGGAGGGTTCCAAACCTAAAATGTATATACAACATCCTGTCCCTAGGGACCTGGATTATGTCGAGGAAGGGCTCAAGATGTCTAATTTGTTTATGAGAGTAAAATTCTGTTGTTAATTTGCCCACATTAGGTTTGCGGTTCTCCCGTTGGTCCACCCATTCCCAATATAGGCGTTTGAGCTCGTCTCTCCTTGGGGGTTCCTGGCTGTCCCAATAGGTTCGGAGTCCAATGGCTGTCAATGTTTTTTTTACATTGGAAATCCAGCCTATTTTGCAGCCAGTGTCTAGGCGGATGATCTCAGTGAGAGCTTCGGCATAAGAAAGAATCTCAGGGGTCGGCCTAATGCGAGCCCAAAAGAGTAGTGGGCGTAACCTGGCTACGTCGCTGATCGACCGCCTGCCCATGTCCAGCAATAGAGGGATCAGGGGAACATATTTGGGTAACGTTACCAGATCTCTAAAAAATTTATGTTCGGATCGGCAAAGCTCATCAAGCTTGTCGAAACCCCAGACCTCTGCTCCATAAAGAGCAGAGCTAACTGCTTTGGCGTCATAAACCTGGAGGGCGGGGGCTATCGGCCTAGTGTGTGAAAGGCGGTGTTCTTTCCCTATTGCTCCAGCCACTCGCTTGTGTCCCAACAGCATCTTTGCTAAATGGGGTATCCAAGACATTTTGTCGGAGAGTCTTACACCTAAGTAATCAAAAGTGTCTACCCTTTCCAGGGATACCCCACCCAGTAAAGGGCCATTCCTATATAACTTGTGGCAGTTGAAGGCCATAAATTTAGTTTTTAAGCTGTTTATGACCAGTCCCCGATTATCACAGAAGAGTTGGAATCTGTCAAGGAGGTGTTGCAACCCAACTGGGGTCTTCGATATCAGCAGGGTGTCGTCTGCAAACAACAAGGTTGGTACCTTGTTGCCCCCCAGGATAGGCAAGTCTGCAGGCACCTCCTGAAGAAAATCGACTACCCCATTCACGTACAGGGAGAACAAAGTTGGGGCCAGAACACAGCCCTGTCGGACTCCTCTGCTAACAGGGATGTGTTCTGTTAGCTGCCCCTGCACCCCCCACCTGACCTGGGCAAAATTGTCCTCATGGAGCCGGATCAGTAGTTTAAGGACAAAAGGGGAGATGCCCATCTCGCCAAGCGTCGTCCACAATTTGGATCTAGGGACCAGGTCAAAGGCAGTCTTCAAATCGATAAATGCGAGATAGAGACTGCCCTTGCCTAGCACCACTACCTTCCAATAAATAAGGAGGAGTCTAAACACCTGATCCATTGTCCCGGTCTTTGGTCTAAATCCGGCCTGATATTGGGAAAGGATGGCTTCATCCTCAGTCCACGACTGTATCCTATGCAGAAGCACCCGACCGAAGACCTTCTGCATAGCATCAATCAGGCTGATTGGTCTATAATTGGAAGGATCGTCCCTAGCACCCTTTTTGTAAATGGGGACCACTTCAGCGGCCCTCCATGACTCTGGAACCGGGGCTTCGCTAGCTATTGCATTTACTGGTAATAGGGTGTAACGTGCCCAGTGAGAGTGATCGGCCAAAAAAAGATCGCCTGGCAAGCCATCTGGACCCGCTGCTTTCGAAGGGACAATTTTGCTTATTGCAGCTTCTATCTCCAATAAATTGAAACACTCAGCTTCTACCAGGGGCCCATTTAACCCGTCTAGTTCCTCAGCTGCAGTGGCCTCTGGCATTGAGTAGAGCTTTTTAAGGTGATCGTGCCAAGCCTGACCAGTGATGAAATTTGGAGGTGAGAATGCGCCTGATTTGCTTCCCCAGGTGACCAATTTCCAAAACAGGTTGGTGTCTTTAGATGAACATGCCTCTTTAAGTTGCTGCCAGCGGGATTCATCCCATTCTATCTGTGCCTCCCGCTGGGCTGCTTTGTAGGAATTTCTAGCGGTTTTTATGAGCAGCTGATTTTTCTCTTTAATAGCTGCAGCCAGGATCGATCTTTTTTGCCTGCAATTATGGTGTACCACGAATATGGGTCCTTGGCATTATTACTAGGTTTTTTGCCCGGGCTGGGAGCTTGAAAGTATGCACTAATTTGGGTGACAGTGTGTGTATGGACCCTGAAAACGTCCACCAGTCTGGTTGCACTGTAGACAGCAACTTGGAGCTCAAGTGTTCCTGCAATTAGGTCGTGTTTAATACCAGCAGTCTTTGTGTCATGCAAAACTACCTTCTTTCATTTCAAGAACTTTTTGCAGTTTGATGGAACTATATCCCTAGTGGCTGTCAAGGGTAAGTTACTCAGCTGGTAGTAAGGTGCCTCCCACAAGGGCTTCAAAGTTAAGCATAAAGGATTGTGGTCGCTCTCTGTGGTCGAACCCACAATCATGTCGACCAAATTCCCCCACAATTTCACATCGAGGAGAATATAATCAATCCGGGATGGACAGTTGACTCTATTGTAGGTGTTAGCACCTTGCTTATCTGATGGCGACCTGGCGTTAACTGCCCTCAGCCCATACTCCATAGTGATGGCATTAAGTTGGAGTGCCTGTTGTGTCCATCTTTTGACTGGGGGGAGGTCAAGTTGGGGGACTGCCCATCTATTGTTTTGTTCTTCTGTTCCCGTTAGGTCTTCTATAGCCAAGGGTTCAAAAGTGCAGTTAAAATCTCCTGCAACCACCACTCTAGAATGGGGTGAGCAATTAACTAAGCATTCATCCAGTGCTGAAATGGTGGGTGAGGGCCTGCCTCCTTTTGTCCCTCTTGCGTAGACATTGAAGAGTTCAATTATGGGTCCACCCCTTGGCCCCCTAATGCTTAACCACAGGATATCTGGGCTTGAGCTTGTTTGAAGAATAATTCGGCAGTCAAGGGCAATATTTATCCAGATAATCAAGACCCCGGACGGGTGCCCTCTCCCTGTGAAAGTTGCGGGTAAATGAAAGCAAGTGTAACCAGCTTTATATAATGGGACCAGGCTCCACATCTCCTGGAAGATACAGACATCAAAACCTTCCACTAGTTGATTCCAATGAGGGAGTGGGATTTTGCTACTTAGACCCGCCACATTCCATGACACAATCTTCAGCTGTTGATGAAATGTGGAACCAAGAGCGGCACTTTGTGTGGGAATATGGGTATTGATTGGTAGATGGGATGATGTTTGCGAGGCTGGATATATGAGAGTGCCAAGGGCTATCTCTTCTTCTACAGGGATAGAGGGTCTACTTATGCTAGCCCTACATTGGGGACTACCCTTGTCGCAATATAAGATGTTATGAGGAGTCGGAGTGGCAGAGGCAGTAGCTGTATGGTTGGGACTAGGTGTAGCGATAAGTAAGTCCAGGCGATGTGAAGCCAGATCCTGTAGTCAGCCATTGACCTCAAGAGAGGAGGTGCCTGCCAGATGTAGTGGTGGCTGTAAGGCTGATGTCTTGCCTTGCTCATATATCGGAGTATGACTAAATTGAATGGAAGACCCATCAGGAGGGCAAGTGCGAAATTCTAGAGCAAGGAGGTTTTCCGCCATCTCAGTTTCCTTAAGGGTAATCTCGATATTATCTAGTGGATAGGTCGAAGAGGTGCACCTCCGTGCCCTAAGAATATCGTCTCTGATTACTGATCGGCAACCCCTAACATGACGGATCCAGTGAGTCACCTTGTTGATCAGGGAGTCTTCGCTCTCATGGCCATTCTTGATATTAATTTTCGGGACATTGGTCATATAATTTATTTTAGTTTGCAACGAGTTTGTGATGGCTAGAGTAGCTAGAGGAGGCAACTGGTCTTGGCTACCGTAAATAGAAGGTTGGGCATGTCGTAGAAATGTAACCCTGCAGCTATTTGGGGGGTCTTGCAGGGCTGCTAGCCTCTTGAGTTTGTCTTGGATAGTAATATTAGAATTGCTTGTTCTCCCTACTAAGGCATCGATTGGAACTTGTCTGCAAGCGGGAGTAGCAGAAATGGCCGGTTGATGTAAAGTGGGGCCGTGAAAAGTACAACCTTTTCTGGGAGAAACTAGCTCTTGTGTCACAAAGTCATTATGGGAAAGTTGCAGAAAATGACTATGTGCAGAGGTACCATACTGTGTGCAAGATGGATCCGTCTTCAATAGTGTTTTAACTAGGGTGGTAAGGCCTAGCATAGTTTTCATGATACCTATCTCTGCTCTAAGTGTATTTATGATGGAGTAAGTGTCCAGAGGCTCTACTTTATTTTCTGAGCTGGTCGTAGCAGCGACAAGAGATGGCGATAGGGGCACGTTGTCATTGCGTTCATCGGTTAGATCCTGAAGAGGTAAGAACCTATTTGCGCAATGAATTGCGGGTTCAAGCTGCTGGGTACTAATGTCAGTGCAGATGTTGGAAGTAGTAGAGGGTTGGGATATGTCCTGAGTAGTCAATGCTAGCTTTTTTGGCTCTATAGATACCCTCTTGGGGGGTTGTCTTTGGAACATTGTTGGAATGACGGAGGGGCGATTTGTGCTTGGGCTTAAACGTGGGCTTGAGGGAGATCTGCCGGCTGGGCTGCCTGAGATTGAGTGCACAGTCTGGTTATCCACAAGAATGTCCTCGCACTCATTAATCAAGGTGTCAATCCGATCGAGAACACAGTTGCTGCCCGGATGTTTGAGTATCTTCCTAGCCTTTTTCCCTTTTGCTGCTCGGTTTCTCCCACCTCCTCCAACGCCCTCCATACTTTTTCTCTTCCCCATATTACACGCTCAAAAGACCACCAGTGCCAAGAGGAATCAATATACTAGCAATAGAAAAGCCTATACACTCTGGAACAATCACAAGCAGTCTAAGCAGGTAAATAATCCCCAGGAGCCAGGAGAGTCAACGAAGTAATCCCACGTGATGGTTAAATATTGATAGCAGGTGGAAGTAATGAAACAGGAAGCACAGTACCTCGCAAAACAGTCTTCAACAACCAACACGATCCTGGATACAGATGTAAAGGGGGTGGCCCTGCCCTGCCTCTTCCTGGCAATGACGGGCAAGGACGGGCCCGCCCTTGGCCCAGGCTTCGCACGGGCGCGTCCCGCGCACGTCCCGCGTCGGTTTTTAACTCGCACCTCCTGGCGCTCTGAGTGACGCTGTGCACGCAGTGGGCGCGGTGCAGCCTGGTGCGATGAGTCCTGGCCCCTGAGTCCCGGCAAGAAGGCTGGCGAAGGTTTGGTGCAATCGGGCTTCCTCAGTTGTGGAACTTGAATCCACCCCATGCCTCATTAATCCACTACCAGACACTCCATGTTTCTATGTCTAACACTTGCAGTTCCCTTTGTGACCAGGGGTGTAGCAGCCCCTGCAGACCTTTGCAGTGCAGGGGGCCCCAACCCACCATAGGCCACACAACCCTTCAATAGGGGCCCTCTTCAGCCCAAGCTCAATGAATATTTGTGAGATATGGGAGACCTGGCGAACCCTCATCACATTCTGCAGAGGGGGAGCATTATTTTGTGTTACACCGCTGTTTGTGACAGTTTTTCAGTTTTTCTCTTCCTCTTTGTTTCGGCTTTGTGTGTTTTTCTCTCCCTTGGTCTCAGTAACTGTCTGATGCAAAACAATAAGTGCTGGTCCCCAAAAATGAGTGCCAGTGACCCCCTGCCAACTCAAATTAAGCCATAGTTCTACTCAAGCTTTCATTCTAGTTTGATAATTTTTAGGTTGCTTTCATGATGGTTTCTGCTTTCAAATTTTATTTATTTTGTTTTATAAGTGTATTTTGTTCATTTTGGATTTGTTGTTTTACATTTATTGTACAGCACCCTACTACCCATGGAGAGTATGCCAAAAATGAATAAATAAATAAGAATATGCTTAGCAGCATGAACACATAATACTAATGACATAGTGATCAAGGTATCATCACCCAGGAAGTTTTTAATACTTATGAAGGCTGCTTGAGTTGCATCTTCCATTCATCTTTTCAATGTGACCTACGTTCTGGCTGCTTTGGTTACATGTTCAGCTACGAATAGGCTGGTGTGAGCATCGTACTAGTGGGGTCTTCAATCCTCAGGGACTTACTCAATGTGCCACAGTCTGGAAAGTATACTGCCCACCACTGAGGACGTGTGGTGAGATAAATACTCCCTCTGGTTGGTACAGGTGGATAGAGAGCTGCACAACCAAGCAGAAAATGAGCTACGCTTTTCCTTATATTGTTCACCCAGGTGTTTTCCACCTAACCTCCAATTACATATTAGTTAAAAAAGATTTTGCCTGCAGAGGGACGATGTGTGTTGACTACTCTCCCCCATTTGATGTTAGGGAACCCTTAGATTAGGGGTGTATGAAGATGTCTATTTTTACCTCATATACAAAAGTAGGACACCTGCATAAAAAGAGGTCTACACAAGACTAACCTTGTCTAATAAAAAATTAACACAACCCTGCACTAGATCTCGCCCTATTGCCACGTGGGATAAGGGGAGCAGTGGCATTTGCAAAGTCTGAAAAACAACTCCTGCAACCTTACACACTTCTAGTTCCAGTTATATGAATGCATGCAGTTACCTTACTCTCTGGTCATTGGGTAAATGGCTGCGCTGTATTTGAAGGAAAATACTGGGGAATTTTCCATTGTTTCAAACAATAAGACCTTGTGAATGTGGAGGCCAATCAGCAGACGGGTCTGCAGTTAAAGGAGCACTGCCAGAAGTGAGTGTGGTATTCAGAACTCTGCAGCCATCAACCACCCTTCCCCCCCAAAGCCCCGCTGGGTTGGTCTTGCCTGACCGGTGAGTCATCACAGCACGTCCTCATTTCCCCCTAAATCCATGATCTCACATATTGATTCAAGGCACAGAGGGCAGCACGGGGAGCCACACCCTGGGCTGTGACCAGGAAAGGGAATACTTTCGTGTTTAAAAAAAAATAAAACTGTAATATCAGCTTGATTCGTGCCAGACCCCTCCAGGGTTCAGATCACCAGTGAACGTCTGTGAGAGGAGAGCATGGACAGTGTTGGGAGGCATTTCCAAAACATACACTCATTTTATTCAAAGGGGAAAAGCAAGAGAGACTTAAATTAAACTTCTTTCTTGGTACAGCACAGCGACAATATTTAGGGCCCAAGGACTTTCGCACCTGAGGACCAAATTACGAGGTAGGGTTGTCTTAACTATATGGCAAGAAAACTCAAACTATGCGGCATAATACAGCATATTATGTGGCAGTATTATTTTATTATTTGTCACTTTAGCATACATAAAATCTGACTGGACCAATGTTTTTCCTGATTAGCACCAGTCTGACACCTGAATAGCAGAAATAATCTGAAAGGTGAACATTTTACCTATGTGAAGGTGAAGGGTTTGCCAGCGTTGGCCACGATGGTTGTACTTTTTCATCAACTGTTAGTCATTTTGAACCGCAATTTTTCTTTTGTTGTTGTTGAAATTTATATTGTATCCAATGGTGGAATATATGACAATTGCGGAAAATCTATAATTAGGTAGAAAACTCTATGGCTGCAAAATCGCATCACCCAGTGGCCCATGGTAAATTGTAGTCCAATTCTGTGCCAACGCGTGCACCTTCTGTACCTGTGCACGTTAGCACCAAGAGGAAGTTATTTGTGCATTGATCAGTGATTTACAATCTTCACCAATACACAGAGCATTTAATCAGACACCTGTGATGCGTTTTCTTCTCTCTCTTCAAATGCTTTTGTCAGGAAGTAGAGTTACAATAAGTTGTGCTGGGTCCATGTTATTTTTAAGGCCTGCAGCCTCTAATGGCTTTCTATCTAAACACAATTTGACTTGAATTGCTGTGGCACTTAAGCCCATGCTAGAAATAGGAACAGGGAAAAAAGTGAAACTTTACGTCTCAGTGTTGTGGGATAAAAAGTCAGAGATGCTTGCTTTGTCACACATGATTATTATTATTATACAAACTTTATTCGGCAGTAACTCCGCTATAAAAGCGATGGTACATTAAGAACAGAATCAAATTAATAAAAAAACATGTTAATTCATCGTGCAATAATCATACAAAAGTCACTGTCATTCTCCTGGTAATCTAAACAGTCTCAATCTTTAGAATAACTCTTAATAGTACATTGGAACAGCATTAAATAATTACATAGGTTCCTATAGCATAAAAACAATCATACATTTTTTAAAATTTTCCTGTGCATTTACTTCAACTATCGCTCTAGCATCAATCCATGGTAGCCCTCTCCATCTGAGTCAAATCTGGTTTTCCTAGATCTTAACATTGCACTTAAAAACGCGTAACAACATACACTGTACGATCAGTTTGCAATAGTTGCAAGTGCAAAAGGGCAACACATGCTTGCCTGAAGCCCATTTCTTTTAAATAAGGTTTAAGAAATTGTTGTCTAGGATGGGAAAAATATTTACATACAAAGACAAAATGTAAAATATCTTGTGGAGACCTATTGTCGCAGCCACAAAGCCCCCTGTCCTCAGTGCGTGCTACAAAACCAGGAGGAGAGGCAACTAAGTGGTGAAGCATATTAAATCTAAAACGGGTAATTAAAAAACGCTCATGTGGATTAGTTAAAATTGAGAGGTAAGGCTCCATACCTGGCGTTGATTTAACTAGCGCGTGAGCTCTTACCGTAGGCTTATTAAGTTCATTCCCTTCACGCTCAACGCTGTTTGTTCTAAAGACTAGGGGGCATATTCACAAGGAGCTATCGCCGAATTAACGGCACTTTATCGCAGCCAAAGTCGTGATAAATATACCTCCCCATTCACAAGCTGGTGTTAACAGCCCACTGCACCAGTTTACCCGCGATTGCAGCCGCAAAACACATCGCCACAGAGGACCCCCGCAAATATCGCTAATGAGATGCAGAGTAGGCGTTCCCGTGCCAAAAGTCGAGACAACATCACACCTCAACATTCACAACGACCAGCCACATTGGCGATAAGAACACAAAACAGGCGATAAGGCGCGTTAGCACCAGGAAATTTACACCTGCTCTGACCTGGTGTAAAGTCGGATGGCAGCCAGCACCACAAAAGGGAGCACAGCCCAGGGCCACAACCAAAGGGCAACAGATGCCATGGAGCCACTCATCATGCGGCCCGGACACCCAAGAGGGCCACAACACCCACCGCCACCACCCCAGGACCCCAACCCACACCCGGAACACCCCCCCTCCCCCTCACGGACCACCACAGACGCAGCGCAGACAAAGACAGCGGACCCCCAGGAAGCTTACCAGCCTCACAGACCCAACATCTGACAATGTCACCATCCACTACAGGCTGAAAGAGACAAACATCCTACGCATCCTGACCATCATCGCCTAACAGGCCTACGGCACCAACACAGCTGACAACCAACAACCCACCCCACACAAAGCTGCTGGCTTGGCTGCACCTGTTGGCCCCTGGGACCCCCCAACCAACACCCACCAGAGTCGGAGGAGTCTCACAGCCAACCACATCCAAGTCCCCCACACCTGTCCTGGACAACACCATCACCCTGGCACCCCAGTCCCCATACGAACAACACAATGCGCAGGATCCGCTGGAGACCAAGCAAGGACCATACGCCCAAGCAAGATGCACGCACGTGTTGGGGGCAATACACAGCACACATGTACTACCTGTGCCCCCTGGTGACACAGCACACAATCACCGCAACAGGAAGCACATGTCTCACATCAATGTGCAGGCAACAACAGAACACCGTGGAACCCCCAACAATGTCGCCTTCAAATACACAGCCAGTGTGCATGATACCTTCATCCTCCGACAGTCCATCATCAACCAGCGTTCCCAGGATGGCAACAAGGGAAATGCACAGCCCCTTGGCATCATCCAAATGAACACCCCACACACCTCAACTCCACAACCATGCAACTCACAACTCTGGCAATGCACACGTCACAAAATCACATACAACAGGCACAACAACATGCCCACCCACCAAACATGACAGAACAACTTACAATGTTCACATGGGCAAGCCCTGAACATGAGCCAGCAACGGCATGGCACCACAGCCACTTAATAGCCGAATGTGTGGAGAGGTGGCAACCAGGCATGTGTGAAGGATGCAGTAGAACCATGATTGGGAAAGTACACAATGCCATGGGTGGCGGAGATGTGCTGGACACACCGCAGTATGCAGAATACACCCCTATCCATGGCGACATACACCGCTGGTGTATGGAGTGTAGTGGACACCACCATGTCACCCCAGCCAGTGGGGGACCTCGCGGAAATGTTGCCTGTTACGCCCCCCCTAAGCGTCACCTGAGTGGGATGGCCCGGCGTACGCTACGCCAGCGTAGGGGTGTGAATAAAAAGCACGTAGGCCTGGGCATGGTCCTCTTCCGGAAAGACCCAGGTCTCTGGCAGGGTGGCGCCTCCCACCACGCCACGAGGCCGACGCCGTCCTCGTGAGCAGAGTTGCCTGCGATGCTGTGCGCCGGCCGGACCCCGGCACGCTGGACCATGAACCCGTCAGGCCCACCCCTGCGCATCCAGGCCACACTGATCACCTGCCGACACCGGCGTGTGTCAAGGAGGGCCCACCACGTGCCGTTGCAAGCTCCAAGCCCGAGGCCCGCGAACTTGGCAGCCACCTCAGACCATCACGGCCTCCACGACACAGGCCCGCTTTATTCCTTTCTCGTTGACGTACTCTACTGCTGCCTTAGGCCTACTCTTCGGACCAGTAGGTCCCATATGTGAAACTGTGTCCTGAGTCATGAATGGCAGTGACCCCAAATCCGGGCCAGCGGCCACAGCACCAGACCCCCCCCGATCAGTGAGGCATAGTTCCATATGGGCATCTTGCGACACGTGGTGCCACTAACCCTGTTCAACGCCAGCCGGCGACACGTGGTGCCACTAACCCTGTTCAACGCCAGCCGGCGACACATGGTGCCACTAACCCTGTTCAACGCCAGCTGGCTACACGTGGTGCCACTGAACCTGAACTACGCAGGCCGGTGGGGCCATCCAACCTATGCCGGCGACACTCGGTGAATGGGCCGTGCTGACCGCTGCCTCAGGCCTACACCACGGTCAGGTAGGTCACACATTTGGAACTGAGTCTTGATTACACCATGGCAGTGAACATTATTGAAGGCAGAGAACAATTCACTATACACCCTTCGATGTGGTGGCAACATGTCTGTGCATGGCATCACAACCACACGTGTCTGTGGGCCTACGCGGACTACTGTCCTCGGCCTACACTGCGCACGAGTGGGATCACAGATTTGGAACTGAACATCGGTAATTCAAAAGGCAGAATACATTTCATCGCACGCACGGAGAGGCGTAAGAGGAGGACGCGTTGCAGTCCAGAGGGAACAGGATTATCGTTACGGAGGTGATTGAACAGGACATGTTTCAAGTGTGATCTCAAATATCTACCGACAACTGCCACTGTGTCACTAACTCTGTGCCTCGCGAGCCAACGACACGTGGCTGTGGGCCACTGATGACCGCTGCCACCGGCCTACATTGCGGTCCAGTAGGTCACAGAGTCTTGATTTGGCAATGTTGGAGTTCACATCTGTGTACCGGCATCATCGCAGACTGCATCCCCTCTCAGCACCTGTGCCACTAAGTGTGTTCCCCGACATTCATGGACACTCACTGGTCGTACATTGGTGGAGTTTGAGTCTATGGACTAGGGGCTAGTTTTCATCTTCATGTAGCTGATACCGAATTGTTGGTTAAAACGAGGGTTGAGCTATCCACTCCTCCATTTGCTGCTTCCAGATGACATCAGATCTTCCGCATCATGCCCTGGAGGACACCTTCCAATGTCCCCCGCAACCCTCCGCAACATACACCTCGGACATTGATGGGGACCCGCTCAGGTCGCATGGCCCATCTGACTGCACTGCAAGTCACCATCCCGTGGTTGGGTGCCTGTGCCGGCCGCAGTGCATCCGGGGCCACTAACTCTGTGCTGCTCAGGCCTGGGACCCCTTCTTCTGAGACATTGAATGGCCTTTGTAGCGATGGTCTTGGGGTCATCAACGCCATGTGTCTGTGGCCCTGCGAAGTCCGCATCCTCCGGCCTCAACTGCGGGCCACCAGGGCCCACACATAGCATCGAGTCTTGACCGGCCCGGACGTCGCATCACCGCAGGAGGCACATGCCACCACCGCAAGGACCACCTCCAACCGCCATCTGCCAGAGTCGAACCGGTGGTCCTGACAGACCTACAGAGTTGCTCAGACCTGTCGTGGATGCCATCATCAGCCTGATACCCTGCTCAGCACTCCAGGTGCCAGTGACTCAGTGCACCGCAAGCCATTGCCCATTACTGATTGAGTTTTGTGCTGTTGTGAGGTTGCGCAGCAATGTCACCTCATGCAGTGGGGAAGACCTGGGACTATGATGAGGAAGATGTGTCAAGTGTGCGGACGGGAGAAGGCACAGACAATGGGAGGGCAGGAGGCTACAGCCCCAAGGCAGGAATGCAGACTGGTGGTGGTAGTCAAGCTACACACCCGGATCTAATACTGGGTATTGCGCTGTGGACTGCGGACGCAACTGTCACCTCAGGCAGTGTGGGAGACCTGGGACGTTGATGAGGAAGTTGATGCAGGTGTAACACACCCCACTGGATCTGCATCAGGACTAACCCGAAGGGACACAATCCTAGCAATTTCTTCACATGAGCGCGCTCTTCTCTAGTGCCCCTACCTCAGTGCACTGCAACTCACGGAACCTCCTGACTGAATATTGGGTGACCTCTGTCCTTACTCCGGATCCCTCTATGTTGCTCTGCAGTTGACTCTGTTATGCTGGTGTTTTCTGTTTCCATTACCCTGGTGTCCACTGTTCAGGTTGTTGCCAGCACCAAGCACTCCGTGCGGGCTGGCTTATACTCACCCCACACACATCCAGCACAGGCGTCACTGTACATGTGGCCCTGCCAATAAAGCGGCCGGGCGCACGTGCCCATAGCCAGTTCAACATGATATGTGCATGTGTCCCTGTGGTCTTGTTGTATGCATGGGGGCCCTGGGCCCTACGACATTACATTGTACTGTGTACAGCGGACGCAGACATGTCACCGCAGGCAGCGGGCTAGAACCTGGACATGTGGCTTTGTCGTCACCCACTCAATTCGTAAGGGGAGTGGACTGTGCCGTCGTACGCAGAGCCAACGTGGGTGTGTGACTGATATGTGCGTGCCCCTGGGCGTGGTTCTGTACTGGATATGTGCATCTGCATGTGTCTCTATGGCAGTGTGGGTCTCCTTTGTGGGGTGTATGTGGTCCCTGAAGGGTATTGGACACCCACATATGTGTTCTAGTTCGCATTCCATGGGTTCAGCAACACCCGCACCTGTTGGGCCACCTCCTTTTGGCGTTCTCGCACCTGGTATTGGGGTGCCATGTGTGGGTCGGTGAAGTGTTGTGAGCCAGCCGTGATTGCGGGTGCTTCATGCTGTGTGGTCTGTTGCAGGGGCGGGGTTCTCCTCTGAGTAGCTTGTCTCCCCGGGTCCTGGTGGTGGGTTGTGTGGGTTGTCCATGGGCTGTTGTAGGGTGTCGGTGTCGAAGGTGTGGTGTTCATCTCCGGCATCATTGATGGGTTGTCTGTTCTGACCTGCTGGATGTGTTGTTTTTCCCTCTGCATTGTGAAGGGGAGGTGCATGTTGGCATTGTGTTGGCGCCTTGTTCTTGTCGACATGCAGACTGTGTGACAATGTACATTGTGACTGTTTGGGGGGTGGTGGCTATTTGACAGTGTACATTTGGCCTACATGGCTGATGTGGGCTTGTAGCCGTAGATATGCATCTCACAGTTCCCTGCTCTGTCCAATGTGATTGTTCTGTTTCTGCGCCTGGGCGGACCTAGTTGTGTCCCCTGTTCTGCAGTGTGGGTGTTGCACTTTGTGCCACATTGTCATGGTATGTGCTGTGATTGCTATGTGTGTGTGCTGCAGTGTGCCACAGGGATGGGGGACATGTCCCTGGGTAATTGTGGGTGTGCAGTGTGCTACACCTCATTGTGCATGTGTGCCATTGTGCCCATCACGCCCCGTCCCCCCAGTCCCTGTTGGATCCTCACCCTGTTGTTGTTGTGTCAGGTCCTCTCGAGCTGTGTCCGTACTCCCTACTCCTTGCACCGTCTACACACTGATGACTGTGGCCTGGGTGTCCTCAGGCTCCTCCTGTGGCGATGGACTGCCACCTCCTGTCGCCGTTGCTGCCTTCCTGTTGGCAGCGGGTTTGTACCTGGTTTAGGTTGTCACGTCCTGCCGGCGCCTCTTGGCCTCCTGGTTTGGCCTCCTGGGCACTCCAACTGCACTCCAGGTGGTCTGCTTGTGGGTCAGTTGCTGGTAGTGTTCTGTCACCTCCGGGACGCTGGTCTTGTTTTCCTGCGGTCTGCACCCCATCTTCCTCTCCCTTTTCTCCTTGGCCTTCCCCGACCCAGTTGTTCCTTGCTGGTGGTCTGTGGGGGTTGTGGGGTTCACGTTGACCTCTGCGCTGGGTCAGGGTGCATGGATGTTGCTACGTGCTTTGGCTTGTTTCTGGTGTGTTGTTTCTGTGGTTTTTATGGTGCAATTTCCTGCCAGACACGTGGGATTTGCAGGCCTGTGGCTTCTTTTCGCTACTTTTTGTACCGCAATTGGGCTCATCGCATGATTTCTCGCGTTTCGTGTTTTTTCGGCGTGGCGTTGATTTTCACGCTGACATTTGACGCGCTATCTGATGACTATCGCATGCTACCGCCTTGTTGTGAATTCCACGTTGACATGGGGTTATTTTCCCGAGATAGGCCGCGATATTGAAAGTTGCGTTACGCTACTCTTGCGGTAGTTATCACACGTTCTTGTGAATATACCCCTAGATCTTTTTTATCCACCCTCTTCATTTTTCCATAATTCACGAATATATCT
This sequence comes from Calotriton arnoldi, assembly GCA_963921515.1. Lineage (NCBI taxonomy): Eukaryota > Metazoa > Chordata > Amphibia > Caudata > Salamandridae > Calotriton > Calotriton arnoldi. The sequence continues at coordinate 501,626 of CAWUFW010010744.1, read as the reverse complement.
GGTCTTCCAAGGGCACTAAATGAATCTTTAATATATCTTAGCCAGGGGATTTTCAGTGCATGATCCATGGAAAGACAATCCACAATTATTGCTTGGTTAAAAGAAGTCAGAGATGCTTGACTTGTCACACATGACACAGGGCCACTTGTCAGATATAACCAGCTCTGTGCCAAGATGCAAAGATATTCTTTCTACACACAAGGTTGCGGAAAGCAAATTCAGCATGTTTTACAAAGTAAGTTCACGTGAGCCGATCTGTGAAGTTGAGGCCTTCCATAACAGGCCGCTTCTTCCCTCCCTAAGGACTAGGACGGAGAGGAATCAGCACAGGCAACTGAAGAATACAGTATGGTCTCTTTCTTTCTTTATTGTATCTCGGAAAGTGGATCATAAAAGATACACATTCATTCAAAAAATTGTCATGAATTAAAAGATATTAATATAAATATAAACAAGACTGATAAGAATGCATAAAGCATTAAAAACATGCTATAATAAGAACCTTATTAAACATTCTGCTCTACAGATAGATATGGTGCAGTCCCTTCGAACATCTGAACTACACAATAGTCTCTCCCCAGGAGTTTTGACACCTCTTCCACCTCCCTAGAGGCCTGGTTGTGTTTTAAAAAACAAGTCTGAACTCAGGCCTTGCCTTTTTTTGTTATAGCTTCTGGATTTGCAAATAAGGTCAGTACGTATGCAAAAGTTGCACAATGGGTCTAAATCGCAGATTTCAGGGTAATTTTACTAGTCCAAAATGTAAGATGTTTTCTGTAGATACAAATTTTAGATGATACAGACAGGAAATTTCATCATGATCCTATAATTCCACCAAGGGGTTCTTTTTTTAATAACATTTCTTTATTAATTTGCAACAATATAACAGCCAGATAGCACAGCCATATGCATAGGCCACATGATGTATACAACCCCCAAAGACCTCTTCCTTGTTTGTAGCAGAAGAGCTTGACCATAAAACATGGAACATAAGAAAACTCCCTTTTACCGCACCGCCCTCTCCTTTTTACTCCCTCCTCCCGTGCTGAGAATATTGCCACATATCACCAGTACACCACTTACTCATTAAGGGGTTCTGAAAACATGATAGTATATCCCTCTTTTTGGTTGCAGCACTAGAGAGCGGTACAGATCGTTGATTGCAGAACATTTGTTGTAGAAGGCTGGGGTGCGTTGCATGTCCCAGAACATTAATGTATGTAGGAGCATTACAGTTTTAGGAAGGCAGTAGGTTCATAGATTATGCTTCACATAGTGGAAAATTAGATAAAGTAAGCCGTCTGTCTGATTCAATATTAGGAGAGAACATATTGGGGAAAGAGGATAGAATTTGGTTGTATCCCGAAGGCTGTTGTGAGTTATCTTCCTTCAACGACAACAGAAGTTTTTGAAAAGTAGCTCGGGCTGACTTTATCCCCTCGGACGTCTGAAGCAGGACTTGTGGTCATGCAGGATGTTGTGCTAGGCATTTTGGGAAGATAAGATGTATATTGAGCTTTGGATCGAGAAAGGATTTCTTGTGCAGATACTTGATAATAGAATGTTTTGGAGTGCTGGCATGATGTCTTTAAGAAGGCATCCTTTTGTGATTGATGTGAGGTCTGATTCAAGGGAAGAAAAGTAGCACACCTCCACTGCCCTGTTTTATTTACAGACCACTCAATTGTGTTCTGGTTAAATTTCAGATCCAAAAAAGGTTTTATCACCCATTTTCGAAATTACTAGGAACTCCACACAACATTCAGTTGGTGCAGTGTTTGCTGCTGTTTGCTGCTGTCTCACAATAGGAGAGATTCTGCTGTAGGACACCCATCACTTCTAGCAAAAGACCACCAAGAGAGAATTTCTTTGGTGGTAGAGGATAGATCAGTTAGATTACCACATTGCTTGATGTGCTTACACCCTCATCTAGCACCATGGCCAATGACTCCTGTATTGAACATGTGAATCCGCCTTTCCAGGGGAACAGCAGTAGGCAACTGTGTGCAGTTAGCAGTCATTGACTTCCTTTCTATATGCAAGGCTGTTTCCACTTTTCACTACTGTTAATTCACTGAATCCATTTCCACAATATAGGAGTGGTGGCTGGTAACCTTAGAAGTAGTGATTAGTAAGTAGGGAATAGTAAGTGTTAAGGATAGACCTGCTGTGCTGCTTCCTCACTTTTGCGTGATTTTATCTACTGTTAAGTGTGCTCATTGTTTTATGATCTTAATTTTTTGCCTTGTTTCTTCTCGGGCTATTCTTTTAATTTTGTCTGCGCTCCGTTGCTCTTTTATTATTGCAGAAAGCTGACTGTTTTGGATGGGGGAACACTCACTTCTTTCTTGTGCACGAGGTTATTGGTGTTGCTGCTTTTCTCGCTGCGCTGCGGGTACATCACAGCCTTGTTTCCTCCTCTGGGATGTCTAGAGGCACCATTTTTGGTTCTGGTGTGCTCTTGTTGCCCAAGTAATTTATGGGGGGGCACTTCAAAGGGAAGGTCAGGGTGCCAGCAATGCTGTTTGTGGCAGTAATATGTTGAGGGCTCACATTTGTTACTCTTCATTGGAACTCTTGGCTCTACAGCCTAGTCAAATTTGAAAGGGTGAGCTCCAAGTGGTTGTTTGTTTGGGGATCTTTCCTCCACATCCTGTCACTGTCTTTGCTCCTTCGCCTTGCCTAAATTGTGTAGATGAGGGAGTGTTACTGAGGTGTTGAGGAGCAAGGTGGGTTGTCGCAGGGAGTTTCCCTTCCCTTCTGCTTTACAATCAGTGTTTAATCACTACACAAGTTATCTTCCCATATGTTTAATCTTTCATTTCAGGAGGAATCCGATTTTCTTTTTATGCCAGAGGTATGGTTTATGGATTCCTCCTTCCCCAATATTGACCCCCCAGAAGTCGCTAGGGGTTGTCCTGGTCTACCGGCGGCGAGGATATCCTGGGGACTGCATTAAGTCACGTGATGAGGCCCTGGCCTCATCTGTTCAGGTAGGTCACTTTGTTGTGTTGGGGACTTTAATATCTATGCTGATTCTGTTTTGGACAGTGACACCTCAACTCTGATGAACAAAATGTCTTCTTTTATCTTTTTTAAGAGAGACTCTTTCCCGACCCATCAAGTGGGGCACATTATTGATCTTGTTTTCTCAAATTCTCCTATGGAGATGGTGGACGCTTGAACTATGCTCTGGTTGACTAATTTCTTACGAAATTTTAGTGGTCACAGAGCTTTAGAACTGGCCACACAAATAGGAATATCCCAATTTCCGCTTGGGCTTCTAATCACATTAAATCAAACTACTCGCTTAATGCTCTTACTTGCTTATTACCTGCTTGTTCTAGCAACCTTGAATCTGATGATAGGATGGTGGATGACTGGCCCTTCACTGCAGTAGCCAGTCTTACCACCAATATCTGTCATATGTCACAGCCACCTAGCTCCTCCGTTCCTTATTTCACGCAGACTTTTGCAGTGGAAAGAAAAATCTGCAAAAGGGCAGAAAGATGATGGCGTAAAGACTATCATTTGGAAGATAAAGAGGCCTATAGTGTGGCTTTGAGGAGATACCACTCCGCAATCAAGGCAGCCAAAATTTTGTTTTTTGATATGAAGATTGCTGCAGCCAATAATAGGCCACAAGAGATTTTCAAGACTGTTAAGAATTGTTTAGCCCCATCAGCCTGTTGTAGTGCTATTCGACGCCTCTCAGGAACAGTGTAAGAAGATCTCTGTGTTATTCCAGGATAACATTTCTAACATGCAACTAAATTTAGCTTTAGTGTTAGAAGCAGGATCAATCGTAATCTCGAGGCAGGGCATTTTATTTCAGTTTGGTCCTATTGCTTTAGCTGAATCCGAATCTCGTATTTGCAAATTAAAGTCCGTTCCTCTGGTGGTGTTTGTCCTACAAATCTACTTATTAAGGAGGTGAAAATAGTGGATCCCATTTTGAACAACTTGTTAAATCCGTATTTATCTACAGCCACAGTTCCAGCAGTTTGAAAATATGCTACACTAGTGCCTCTTCTTAAGAATCCCACCACAGACCCTAGTATCTCGGTGTGTTTTACGCCCATCTCTGCTTCCAGCATTTGCTAAGATTCTGTAGAAATTAATAAACAAACAGCTTTCAAAGCATTTGGAGACTAATAAATTGCTGCACTTCATCCAATCTAATTTTAGCCCTAGGTTTAGCACAGAAACTGCCATTCTCACAGTGTCCAAGACTATCAAACTTTCCATGCACCAGGGTGGGAAGGTGGCACTGATATTATTAGATCTTTCTGCGGCCTTTGATACAGTGCCACATACCCTCCTTCTGCAGTGTTTACTCTTTTTCGAAGGAGGTGGGCTAGCATTAGATTGACTTTAGATCTATTCTTGAGAATAGAGCACAATCTGTTTTGCTTCCCCCTTCTCTTCTGGCACAAAGGGTCTCTCGTGGGGGTGCCTCAGGGCACCTCCCTTAGTCCAACTCTCTTTAATATATATATATATATATGTGTGTGTGTGTGTTAGAAATGGGGATCTCTAGTTGGCAGAGGTAGGTACCTTTGTCCAAATAGGGACCCTTGCTTCTAGTCAGGGTAAGGGGGATACACTTCTAAAATAACCCCTGCTCACCCCCTTGGTAGCTTGGCATGAGCAGACAGGCTTATCTCAGAGGCAGTGTGTAAAGCATTTGTGAACACATACAGTAATACAGTGAAAACACTGCAAATGGACACCACACCAGTTTAGAAAAATAAGTAATCTTTATCTAAACCAAAACAAGACCAAACGACAAAAATCCACAATACAGTTATCAAGATATCCTTAAAAATAGGTTATTCACTCAATTAAAGGTTCTAGCAAAAAATAACTCCACCTGGAGTTATTACAACGTTTTGACAGATAAAAATCCCAAAGTACGGCGCCGACCGCAAGGTGTGCGGCGTCGAGCCCGGAGTCAAGCAGACCCACAAAGATCAGTACCTTGGAATCTATGAAAGCAAATACGGTGCACGGCGTCGGGGAGGTGATGCTTCGTTGTCGCTGGGCGGCGTCGGTTCCTTACGACCCCAGGAGAGGTGATGCCATGGTTCCTTACTGCGGTGCAGGGGAGGTGAGACATAGGTTCCTTACTATGTCGGGGAGGTGACGTCACGATGGCGGCGAGGCGGCGGTGTTATAATTGGCTTCTGTGGCAGCTGAAACAGCAGTTCCAGGTGCAGAGAGACAGAAGAAATGAAGTCTTTGTGTCCCTGAGACTTCAGAACAGGAGGCAAGCTCAAATTCAAGCCCTTGGAGATCTTTTCTTCAAGCAGGTGACAAAGCAAACAGCAGTCCTTTTCTCCTTTCCATGGCAGCAAGTAGCCACTGCAGGCCAACCCCAGACAGCAAACAGCACAGGGGCAGTATTCCTCCTCAGCTTCTCTGGCTCTTCTCCTTGGCAAAGGTTCCTCTTGATTCCCAGAAGTGATCTAAAGCTCTGTGGTCTGGGCCCTAATATTTATACAACAAAATCCTTTGTTGTCTGAAGGCAGAGAGTGTCTGTACCCAGCCAAAACCAGTTCTGTCCTCACTGGTGAAGCTTCCTGGCAGGAGGTGGAGACAGCATTGTTGAAGGTAGACCAGGCCCATTCAGGTGAAAGGAAATCTCCTCCCCCTACTCTAAATGCATCCCAGGTCCATTCAGCCCAGCCTTGACTCATCAGGCTCTCTGGAGCCACTGCCCCTCTCCAGCCCCTGTCATCCAAAAGCCAGACATGCAATACACAAACCTAGCAGAGGCACACTGGATGGTGAAGCAAGAAAATACCTACTTTCTAAAAGTGGTATTTTCAAACACAGAATGTAAAAATCACCCTCACTAAAAGATGCATTTTAACATTCTGAGTTCAGGCATACTAAACTTTATTTTCCTACCTGGTTCCCAGGGGCAGTTATGTTTATAAGATGTTATAAACAAACTCCCCATTCTGTCCTAAGGGAACAGGTAGCCTTGCAATAGTGAAAAACGAAATTGGCAGTAAATCACTATCAGGTCATGCCACCCACACCAGGGCATGTCCTACCTTTCACGTACACTGCACCCTGCCCACAAGGGTAACTTGGGCCTACCTTAGGGGTGTCTGATATGTAATAAAAGGGAAGGTTAGGGACTGGTAAGTGTGTGCACTTGCCAAGTGGACATGGCAGTTCCAGACTGCACACAGGCTCTGTAATGGCAGGCCAGAGTTACATTTTACAGGCTGCTTCTGTGGGTGGCACAATCAGTGCTGCAGCCCACTAGCAGCATTTGATTTATAGGCCCTGGGCACACATAGTGCACTGTACTAGGGTCTGACTAGTAAACCAGATATGTCAATCATGGAAACACCAATCCATAACAACAATTTACAGGGAGAGCATATGCACTATAGCACTGATCAGCAGTGGTGAATTGCCCAGAGTCATAAAACCACCAACAACAGGTCAGAAAAAATACAGGAGGAAGGCAAAAAGTTCTGGGATGACCCTGCAAAAAGGGCCAAGTCCAACAATATCTTTCTCCCTTGGCATTCTTGGTGGCATCCTTTGGTGCTAAAGTTATATCCTACACTCATGAGACTCAGCTTCTCTTCTCCTTTACGGAAGGAGTGGATACAAATGGGGTCCATGTTAAGGCACTCCTCCCTCGTATTTAACTGACTACACCAGAGTCAGCTGATGTGCCATATGAGCAAAAACGAGGTCCTCTTATTTGTTGATTTTCAATCCAACTGGTGGTCCAGCTATTTGCCGAATAGAGGTCCCTCCCCCCCCCCACAGAGGTGGTAAAAAACCTAGGGGTCAAGTTTGATGATCAGATATTCTTTCCTCCCACAGGTATCTGCAGTTGTTGGAATCTGTTTTGGTCTATTACACTCTCCGAAGAAATTCTTTCAGTTTCTTCCTATGCCCACTAGGAACATAGTTATCACCTTATCCCAATAATTAGTATGGGCATTAATATAGCTTTTATTATTCCTTTCCCAGCTGTTGAGAACCAGTTGCCAATTGTACTCAAACCCTTCCCGAAATTTCTATACAGACTTGGGGGCAGATCTACAAGAAAGTGCCGCAGCGTGGCGCTGCAAGCCCTTTGGCTGCGCCACGCTGCGGCACTTTCAGAGCACAGGAATGCGACATATTTACAAGAATATGTCGCATTCCTGTGTCTCCCTGCGCTGGCGCACAAACAGCTGCCAGCGCCGGCGCAGGCACCCTTGCACCATGGTGCAAGGATGCCTGCGCCATGGGGAGATTGTTTCTGTGCAGGAAGGGGCACCTTTCTGCACAAAAACAATCAGTACAGGCTTTTCCTCTTTCAATGCGTGCTGCAGAATGCAGCACGCATTGAAAGAGGAAACGAGGAGAAATGAAAACATTTCTCCTCGGTGCGCTCTCGCTACGCCACCTCTAGGGTGGCGTAGCTTAAACGCATCTCCAGAGTTACGATTTCTCGTAATTCTGGAGATGTGTCTTGTTCCATGGGTGTTGCGTGGGAACACCCACAGCAACACCCATGGAACGCCCCTTCACCGCAAAGTGCTGCATGTGAAGGGACGGTATTTACAAGGAGAGGAAAAGTCACGCATGGTGGCTTTTCCTCTCCTTGTAAATATCAAGGAGCCCCCTGCGCCACCAGTACGTCACGAAAAGTGACGTACTGGTGGCGCAGGGGGCTTGTAAATCTGCCCCTTGGTGTTTCCAATTCTTGTAATTCAGGTCTCAAATTAGATATATTTCCTGCAAATTCCTCTATTTTCCTACTCTCGTCTGGTATGTACGAGCAGGAGTGAGTTAGCTTTTGCATGTGACAGACCCCCCCTTTCTCAGCCAGAAGGATATCTAGTGCAAGACGTTCTTGCAAAACCGTAGACCATATAGCAATTAGTTGTGTGTTAATTAGTAATAAAGCTCCAGATGTACTAGTTGCAATTTTATTCATTACCGTGGCTAGTTTCTCGATCTTCTCATCATTTAATATTATCCCCACTAGTGCTATCACCGCTCCAAAAATATCTCCCGTTAATAAGGCTCTGCTTCCTGCATTTCGCTTATGTCTGCGTGGTGGTGTTAGAGTTAATGCTTCTATGCTATTGAGATGATACATTTTTGGAATTAGACGCCTAAATAACATACTCCTTTCCAGTCAGCTGGTAATAAAAAGTAAGCATTTAGTCCACAAATGTAATACACCCCAGGAAAGACATTCTCAGTTCCTTGCAAATGTTGGCAAGTTTCCCTAATAATTCAAAAGTGTGGCCACAACTACTAATTCCTACATGTCTGGTTCATTTTTTTGTTCGTCTTTTATAAATGCAAACCTTCCCTTTAAGTCAGCTGTCCTCAGTGTGCCTTCATTGCTTCTCAGGCATGAACCATCAACAAATAGGACAAAGTCGGGCTAAATCAGGTATTCATCCTTAAAGTCTGGACCTGGCTTCATGCATAGTTCCGTGACACTTAGGCAATCATGATCAAAATCATCATCCTTGTCTTCTGGTTCAATCACAGGCAATGGAATAGAAGCATTTAACACATTACAACGTCTGATGGTGACATTATCTGGTGTAAGCAGACTGCTCATATTTACTGTCTATTATGTGTCAAATATTGTGTTTTTGTTCTGGTAAATAATAACTCAACAGAATGAGGAACCATCACCACTAAAGGATGTCCCATCACTATGTTTTCACTCTTTTCCAGACTTACACTCACCGCGGCCACTGCCTTTAAGCAGCCAGGAAGTCCGGAGGTTACAGTGTCAAGAGAAGTTGAAGCCACAGGTCTTCAAGCTCCTCCATGCATCTGTGTTAACAATGAAAGTGTGCACCCATCTCTTTCCCTGCAAAATAAAGTAAATTATTTTGTAGAGTCTGCCATTCCTAGAGCTGGGTCGTGACACAGTTTATCTTTCAGCTCTAGGAAGGCTCTGGTGCACTCTTTATCCCAAGGAATTGGATTAGACACATCTCAAAGTGTCAGCCCTAGGAGAGGCTTTGCTGTCAAAGAAAAATTTGGTATTCATTGTCGACAGTAGCCAACCATTCCCCAAAAAATTCTGAGCTCTCTCTGTGTTCGTGGTGGATTCATCTGCAAGATGGCTTCCACTCTCTCCAGTCACACCTTTCTGACTCCTTTCATAATAATGTGTCCCAGATAGTGAACTTCTTTTTGACAGTACTGCAGTTTACCTAGAGACAATTTTTGTCCATTTTCTGCTAGGTGAGTCAATAACGCAATTGTCTCATTTTTGCAAGCTTCTAGTGTCTCTGAAACTATCAATAAATCATCCATGCTTTGTATAAGTGCAAAATCGCAGGGCATTTGCAAAGACTCAAGATTTTTCTTTAGGATCTGATTAAAAATAGAAGGGCTCTCAGTATACCCTTGAGGGACACAACACCATGTGATTGTCCTCTGTTGGAACACAAATGAAAATAAGAACTGGCTATCTTCATGCAGGGGCACTGAGAAGAAAGATTGACACAAATCAATGACTGTAAACCGTTATGCAGTACATGGAATTTGGAAAAGCACAGTTTCGTGCAAAATCCGAGACTTCAGCATTTACTGTAGTTCTGAGGTCCTCTGGCAATTCAGCAACTGTCAACAAGGTAAACATTCCTGCCTGTATTTTATTTAATTAAATTGAAATCAACATACTCATCATGAGTCTGAAATGCAACACCATCTGGTGTGCAATAAATTGTGCAATTTAATTTACACAACAGATCCCTTCCTAATAAATGAACTAGACTGGAATCACAAACTACAAATTGGTGTTTTTCTTCAACGGTCCCTATTCTGACTGGAACTTTTTCTGAAATTGGATTTGACATTTGTTTATTTGTAAGTCAAACTACTTGGATTGTTCCTCCTGAGAGAGGTAAGTCTGGAACTTCCCTTGTTCTAACTGTCAATCGGGTAGCTCCTGTATCAATCAAAAACGATACATCGTAACCATAGACATTTGCATCAAGGACACTTTGGTCCACCTCTAGGACTGCGCCAAGTACACAATCCTCTTCCTCCCTCAGGCACCGTCATTGTGAATTTTCAGAACTAAACTCATCCATTTCAAACAAAGGAAATTGCCCTAAAGCATCTTGATTTATTTAAATTTTGAACTTGTGGAATGATATTTTGATTTGGATTCGGGTTTAATTTCGGTAACTGGTTTATATTCTTTCAGGGATTTCCCATTTGTCCTGGTACAACAGGTGTCATTTGGTTCTGACCATGCATTTGATTTTGAAACTGGCATATCTGCATTCGTTGACCTGTCCTTCCCTGTGAATTATGAACTTGCTCTGCAATATTTTCAGGATTAAATCAACTTTCTCACTTCCAATGCCCCACCCTATTGCACATGCACCAGGCAGTAACTTTCTTCAAAGCGGCAATGTCGGATCCAGATCCCACACCTGTAGGAACACCTCTACCTCTTCCCTGAGACACTCGCATTCCATTTGGATTCTTCACAAATCCTGCTTGTGGGGCAACAACTCCCTGCATCATACCCTGACCTCCAGCCAACGACGGAACTTGAAACACTTTCTGAGCCAACCTCGTCTGAACATAAATTTCTGTTTAATCTTTCTCTGCTTCATGTCCAATTCATCACTGCAATATTTTGCATATCGCAGGAGTTCATCCAGCGATTGTGACTGCCAGCAAATTACATTATGTGTGATATGTGAACTAATCGCAGGCTTCAATCCCAGAACAAACTGTGACACAAAAATCCCTATATCCTTCTCTTCAGAATATTGACTTCCACAGTGCTGTTTGAAAACCTGCAACAACTTAGTTCATAGTATTAATGAACAGATTCTTTTGGTTCCTGAGTCAACCAGTCTATGTCTTCAGAAGGAATTTATCACTTCAGAAAATGTACTACTGCCTCGTATTTCTCCATCACTATAGGTGACGGGGCACCTGTGCCTTTTTCTCTCTGGGGCTCAGCTTTAGGCCATTGTACAGAAATTTTACACTCAGACCACAAACCTGCTGGAGCTACAACATCAAAGAATCTATACAGGTCCTTCCACAACACCTTTGAAATTTTAATAAACCTTTCCACCTGAACATACTGCTGTACAGGCTTGTCTCTCAGCTTTGGGAAATTGTTTGTAAATGCTGTCAAATCACCTCTATTCTGTGGAACATGTACATACGTACCCCCAACTACTTCTCTCTTAATGGATATTCTGCCACTTCTCCCCCTGCATCCTGTCTTGCTTCCGTTTCCCTCTTTTTTTTTCATGTTTTCTTGCCCACCTAAGTTATAATTTTTCCGCATCCTTCCATCTGCGGATGCATTTTTATCAATTCCGTGATATGAGCTTGCATCCCTGGAATCCTCAAATTTTCAATAGCTTGGTCATCCAATTCAACTCAATATTTTCGATGCAAATTCACATTATTTGTAAGATCCACATCATATTTCTTTGCTATTCCTGCAAAATAACTGTGTGTAGTAGCTGCTCTGTGGGTAATTTCTCTACATACAAAGGTAAGTTCAAGTCTTTTGTATTGATCTGAATGTTCAAAATCCAAACATCCCCTAATTAATTCCTCCAAATGAATTGTTCATTTTGGAATATCTAAAGGTTTATCCTTTTTAATTTCTGCACCCTTCGGAGGCTCTGCAGCTTCCGCCCTTCTTTTCCTAGTCAGTTCCTCAATCCACTTCCATATAACTCGCTAGAACCCAAAAGGGTCATAATGACCAAAGTTCCTCTTCCGTCTATCAAGGCTTGTAAATTTTGTTGAGGTCTCCACAGCACTAGCTGTGTATTCTGTGTAGTCAGTACTTTGACAACCAGGGTCGTCGTAACCTGTAAGCTTCATTCTATTTGGGGTGGTGCTGTAGGGATTACTTGTGGCACAACTGGGTCAGTGTCAATGGGGACCACAGTTATTGGTATCCTCATTATTGATGGGGCAAATTGTAGAACCTGTAAGGGTCGTTCAATTGAAGGTAGTTCTGGTTGTACTGGAGCAGTAGGCACAGTCTGACTCACACTAACGCTTATCTCTCCTGAATCAGTATAGGTCACAGGAGGTGGTCAGGATGACAGCGTTTCTTCCAGTATCTCATCTCCTGAGGACGTATCTGATTCTTTTCCTTCTTGCTTAACTGCATCTTTATCCTTCTCCTTAACTTCTGATGTAAGAACTAATACAGTCTAGTTCCCTCGATAATTCCCTTCCTCCATCTACTCTGCTCTTCATCCCATTGGGAGTTTGCATAATTCTTCATTGCTCTACCTGCTCTCCTTTGATATTTGAGGAACAAACTTCTTATAAAGACTAGTTCTGGAAAACTCAGCCGAGTTTTCTACAATTGCAATAGCAACTGCATTTAGAATAGCGATCTGTGCAGTAACATTGATCACAAGTTAATAAAGGCAAATCACCTCAAGAATATCTAAAAAAATCAACTCTTCAAAAAGAAGAGTATTGGGCAAAGGAAAATCCAGAAGCAGGACCACCGGACGGGTAAAGGAACGGAAGAGGTGTGGCTACTAACTAACTAGGAACACTCATCACAATAGTTTTCTCACACAAGTATCAACTTCTGAAGGAGTCTTCACTTGATGTCCAATCAGAGCAGTTTGCAAGGTGGTGTTGTCAGTCATACAATGCATCTTCTTCCGATTCCCACAGTCTGCACTCTTGTCATCCGGGTTGATACAGTTTTCTAGCGTAATTGTTACATGAGGAAAGGTTCCCATGAGAACCCTCTTACCTAAGCTAAAAGATGCATTACAACATAGACAAAGACTAGTCAGTAATGTGAAAGCATATATCAAGTTATTCGGAAGCAACATTTATAAAGTCTATGTCACCATTTATTCTTCACAGTTTCAATAAGTCTATTATATTCTAGTGAAATGATCTAACATGGGGTGAGGAACTAAATGACAATGATATTAGAATCAGCACTTTTCTAAATATAACATCAGTCCTAGGCAGTTGCACAAAATGTGTTACTATGAGCAAAGGTCGAAAGGAGAGCTTTGGGCCTAGTTATTACATAGGCTAACGTATAGCTACTTGGTGCAATTCTTTTTAAAAACACACATTTATAAATGAAGCATTTCTAATGACATGATTCACTTCTACAGTTTTTTCAGTTTACTTATTAATATTCTAGCAAAGTGCATTCACATTTTTATTTGAAAGTTATTTTGTAAATGAGCATTTCAATAACATTTAAACGTGTTCTAAAATGCAATTCTAACATAGTAAATAAGTCGATTTTCTAAATGAATGGTCATTTCTCCCAGTTGCCCGTGCCTGAGAGGTACATTGACACAGTGGGTTTAAGACACTCTCTAGTTTCCCTGTCACCCATCCTTTTCCCAATGAGAATCGCTTTTAATTCTTTCTTGCTAAATTGTAACACTCCAACAGGATCCTCAATTCTCAAATTCCCATCCACTTCCTTCAGCAGACTATTCACATAGGCCAGCCATGGGATTCTCACTCTATATTTCAAAGTTAGGCAATCTGTTATCATCTCTTTGGTGAATTTAGTGCCATCTTTACTCCATATATTATGCCAAAGAATGATGGGGCGTGTCTGCAAACCGTCCTCTAGATAAGGAACCACCAGTTCATTGTGGACTATGTAAGAAGAGATTGAATAGGGCTCTGCTAGTAGTCTACATAGGAAAAGATTTTCCTGGGTCTGGAACAGTTGGCAATTTGTCAGGCCTCACAAAGAGGCCCGGTAGTTGACACTAGGTATACATTTATTATTATATAAGGTCAAAAGCTCTCTAATGGGCTTGTTTCCAATTTTAGTTGCAAAACTAAAAAGGACATCTGGCGATCTAATGAATTTAAATTTTGCTGCTTTCAGGTGTGTCCCCCATTGGCCGTTATCAGAAAAATGAAGAACTACGGGCCAGCTGTACGACCGCAAGATTTTGCGACTCGCAATTTGCACCAACCTGTGACTCGCAAATTGCGAGTCGCTAAATTCAATGTACCAACACAACCGTTCCCCAAAGAGCGACTCTCAACGCAAAATTGCGATGATGCAAATTGTGACACGCTAAACACTCACAGATAGCTTATGTGGTTGAAAGCATGCATTTTGCATGCACAATTAGCGTTCGCGGCTGCAAGCATGCATTTTGCATGCGCAAATAGCGAGTGTGAATACATTTTTTTTTAAAAACATTTCCTGGTAGAGCAGAATGACCCCAAACCAGGAAGTGGTGTCCCTGGAGAATCCTGAACAAAATTAAAAGCTCATGGCAAGGTGCAGCAGCTCAGTACAACACTGATAGCCAAAGAGAGAACAGCACAGCAAGATGGCCAGCCAAACAAGTGAGAAAGAAGGGAAAAATGTCGACATGCAGACTGTGTGACAATGTACATTGTGACTGTTTGGGCGGTGGTGGCTATTTGAGTTGGGACAGTGTACATTTGGCCTACATGGCTGATGTGGGGTTGTAGCCGTAGATGTGCGTCTCACAGTTCCCTGCTCTGTCCAATGTGATTGTTCTGTTACTGCACCTGGGTGGACCCAGTCGTGTCCCCTGTTCTGCAGTGTGGGTGTTGCACTTTGTGCCACATTGTCATGGTATGTGCTGTGATTGCTATGTGTGTGTGCTGCAGTGTGCTACGGGGATGGGGGACTTGTCCCTGGGTAAATGTGGGAGTGCAGTGTGTTACACCTCATTATGCATGTGTGGCATTGTGCCCATCACCCCCCGTCCCCCCAGTCCCTGTTGGATCCTCACCCTGTTGTTGTTGTGTCAGGTCCTGTCGAGCTGTGTCCGTACTCCCTACTCCTTGCACCCTCTCCACAATGATGACTGTGGCCTGGGTTTCCTCCTGCTCCTCCTGTGTCGCTGGACTGCCACCTCCTGTCGCCGTTGCTGCCTTGCTGTTGGCAGCGGGTTTGTACCTGGTTTAGGTTGTCACGTCCTGCCGGCGCCTCTTGGCCTCCTGGATTGGCCTCCTGGGCACTCGGACTGCATTCCAGGTGGTCTGCTTGTGGGTCAGTTGCTGGTAGTGTTCTGTCGCCTCCGTGGCCTTGGTCTTGTTTTCCTGCGGTCTGCACCCCGTCTTCCTCTCCCTTTTCTCCTTGGCCTTCCCCGACCCTGTTGTTCCTTGCTGGTGGTCTGTGGGGGTTGTGGGGTTCGCGTTGCCCTCTGTGCTGGGTCAGGGTGCATCCATGTTGCTACGTGCTTTGGCTTGTTTCTGGTGTGTTGTGTCTGTGGTTTTTATGGTGCAATTTCCCGCCAGGCGCGTGGGATTTGCAGGCCTGAGGCTGGTTTTCGCTACTTTTTGTACCGCGATTGGCCTCATCGCATGATTTCTCGTGTTCGCGTTTCGCATTTTTTCGACGTGGCATTGATTTTCACGCTGACATTTAACACGTTATCTGGTGGCTATCGCATGGTACCGCCTTGTTGTGAATTCCACGTTGACACAGGGATATTTTCCCGCGATAGGCTGCGATAGTGGAAGTTGCGTTACGCTACTCTTGTGTTAGTTATCACACGTTCTTGTGAATATACCCCTGAATTTTTACTGGGGCTAGTTTTTTACAAGCTGTCTCCACCCAGTTAGTATATCGGGTGGTAGCCTCCTCCACTCCTGTAGGCATCTGGCCAGCAGTTGTAATAAGCATTTCTTCTAAGTCTGTGCCCTCAATTTTGTTCCAGGCTCTAATTTCCATCTGCCTCTTAGGGCCCCCTCCCACAGCGCGATGATCTGGAAGGGCCAGCTCAAATTGTACAGCTGCATGGTCTGTCCATACGAGAGGCAACAAACCAGTGTAAGAGAGATGTTGGTGGTTGGAAAAAATTCCATCCAGAGTATGCCCTGCCACATGGGTGGGCTCTGTCACGTGCTGCCTAAGGTCAGCACTGTTCATCATATCTATGAGGGCCACTGTACCTGGTTCCGTAAATGCTTTCAGATAGTAGTTAAAATCTCCCATGATGGTAAAGGAGTCGGTGCAGAGCCCCTCTTCCAACAGATTTCCAATTGAAGTTATAAAGGTGCTCCTAGGTCCCGGTGGTCTATATATTAAGATGCCCTTAAAAGTGTGGTGATGGGATAAGCTGAGGCTAAAGGACAGTGCCTCGCAGGCTGGGTTCGAGACTGTGTGAAAGACAGCTTTAATTGAATTGTGATAAATTACTGCTAAGCCCCCCCCTTTCCTAGTTGGCCTGTTTAGAGTGTGGCATAGGAACCGAGGTGGGGTGGCTTTGACTACATCTGGGCCTGAGGCTTCGTCTGTCCATGCTTCTGTGACAAATGCCAGTTTAATATCCCCTCCCTCTATAAGAGTCGCACACTCTGTACTGTGCTTCACCAGAGATCTGGCATTAAGCAATATGGAATTTAACACAGGTTCTTCATGCTCAACTGTTTTTGCCTTTTTGTAGTTAATGGGCTTGATGGTCTGGTATAAAAGTTTAGGCAAGGTACTGTTACAGTTGGAGCAGGTGACTAAAAGAGATGAAGGCCTTGTGTTAAAGGTAAGACACATGCAGCCAATAGCCTTACCAGCTGTGTTCAGATCTAGTAGTTGTGTTCTAGAGTACTTTAGAATTGTAGGTTCACCTGGTATCAAATGGGCAGGGGTGCTGGCGCTGAGCGCGGGCCAAGCGCCGATGGGCACAGACGGCTTGCCTTTGGCGCGCCTTCAGTGCACCAGCGGCGCGCCCACTGCGCGCTCGCGTCAGCATGTCTAATTAGAGCGTATGGGGAAGAGAAACTAGCCAGCTGACAACAATACCCCCAAAATGGCGGCCCGCTTTAACTAGCGCGGTCCCCCAGCGGTTGCTCGTTTTCAAATCAGCAACAGCAACACAGATTCACGGCAACATGCAACAAAGAGGTATTTAAAAAGTATTAAAAACCATTAAGTGCAGAGATTTAAAAGATCAGTTGTGCAAAGTACTCAATATCGCAGTATCATCTCCCTGCTCAAGCCTCAGGAGGCAGTAACGCTGCGCGCTCGCGTCAGCATGTCTAATTATAGTGTATGGGGAAGAGAAACTAGCCAGCTGACAACAATACCCCCAAAATGGCGGCCCGCTTTAACTAGCGCGGTCCCCCAGCGTTTGCTTGTTTTCGAATCTGCAACAGCAACACAGATTCACGGCAACATGCTACAAAGAGGTATTTAAAAAGTATTAAAAACCATTAAGTGCAGAGATTTAAAAGATCAGTTGTGCAAAGTACACAATATCGCAGTATCATCTCCCGGCTCAAGCCTCAGGAGGACGGATGAAGGGCTGGATGATCCTGGTTGTTCCATGTCTTTGGGGAGTGCTCCTGCGCTCGACACAACAGCCCCACAGCAGCAAGCAACATCACGTCGCACTCTGGGCACAAGGGTCGGGGTACACCGTCCGACCCAGCGATCAGGAAGGCTGCTTCAATTTCGTAGGCACGCTCCAACCCACACCAGAGCAGTCAATCAGTCTCCTTTTGCTGGCCTTGAGGATTCCATGTTAAAGGTTCAGCACCTGCAACAGAAACAGATCAGGATGATGAATATGAAGTTGAGCAGTGGATTTGCCAATATAACACAACAATTGGCTGACAATCAGGCACGTATCGAGGGCAAATTTGATGCCATGACTGGAGCTATTGTGCAGCTGTGCACAGAGCTGAAAAAGGACAGAGTACAGAACCGGAGGATGGAGCGCAGCAGCTCACACGAAATGCACTCCATGATAAGGGCAATTGGTCGGCTGGCAACGGCCACAACTCAGCACAGTAAGTGCACACTGGCCCTGCAGGTCGAAATGGGCCACTACAGTGGCGATGTAGCAAGCGGCCTGCAACAAATCACTGCTACTGTTGAGGCTATTCAAACAAACATGCTAGCTACCAGAGGAGGCACAGACACTGCTGACAGTGAAGTGTCCAGCCGCAGCAGTGTTACTACTGCAGATGCACCAATCCAGCGGCGAAGCAGCAGTCGTCATTCTATGCTCCCAAGTGGCAGATCCACACATGCTGGACATAGGGGCAAAAGATAAATTCATTTTCTGTTATGTTCATTTCCCTTTTTTGTGTGGTGAAGTAACCACTTTACATTTATAATTTACGTTGTTTATGTTGTGTGAGATGGACAGGTTGTCCCATACTCTAAATCAATATGCCATTCAAATAAAGGCAAATTGCAATACACAGATTGACTGTTTCTTGTGTAGTTTATTGTGCATATATGTGAATGGTAATGACGTACCTTGAAAAGTAATGTCTGGCTATGTTGTCCCTGCGCCTTCTCACCTCTGCTGCTGAGTTTCCCTCGCTTGGCTGGTGGGCTGGTGGGCCAGGCTCTTCATCCCCCGAGTCTGTATCTGACAACTCCATGGGCAAACCACGCCTGCATGCAATGTTGTGGAGTATGGCACAGCTTGCCACAATTTTGCAGACTGTCTCAGGCATATACTGCAAAGCCCCGCCACTCTTGTGTAGACACCTGAATTTAGGGCCTGATTCACAGAACTAACTTACGTCAAAATCCTAAACTTACAACAATTTTGGTATTCACAGAATAAATTTACACATTTGGGTATTCACAGAATGAACTTACACATTTGGGTATTCACAGAATGAACTTACAACAATTTTGGTATTCACAGAATGAACTTACACATTTGGGTATTCACAGAATGAACTTACAACAATTTTGGTATTCACAGAATGAACTTACACATTTGGGTATTCACAGAATGAACTTACAACACTTTTGGTATTTACAGAATTAACTTACTCATTTTGGTATTCTCAGAAGGCACTTACTCATCAATGAGTAAGTGCCTTCTGTGAATACCAAAATGTGTAAGTTACACAAAATGTGTAAGTTACACAAAATGAGTAAGTTACACAAAATGTGTAAGTTACAAAATGTGTAAGTTACACAAAATGTGTAAGTGTCTTCTGTGAATACCAAAATGAGTACGTTTATTCTGTGAATACCAAAATGAGTAAGTTCATTCTGTGAATACCAAAATGGTAGTAAGTTTAGGATTTTGTCGTAAGTTAGTTCTGTGAATCGGGCCCCTTGATTTTAGTATTCCAAATGTGCGCTCGATGACTGACCTGGTGCATCTATGTGCCCTGTTGTATCGCCTTTCATGTGCGTTAGAGGGAGACAGGTACGGTGTCAGGATCCAGGTACGCAGGGCATACGCACTGTCACCTGCGAGGAGATGTAAGAAGTTGAGACAACATGCAGACAGACATTTATGTGCAAATACATCTCACTGTGGGCGTGGGGATTCATTACCTAGTAGGTATCCTTCATCAAAGTCACCTCTTTCTAATTTCTGGTATATGACACTGTGTCTGAAGATGTATGAGTCATGTGTGCTTCCTGGAAATTTGGCTACAATGTCTGTGATGATGTAGTTTGCGTCACAGACAACTTGGATGTTGAGTGAATGTGTGCTTTTTCTATTACGGAATATATATTCTATGTGTGATGCGGACATATGGGCACATGGGTCCCATCTATGCACCCTATGACCTGTGGGAACCTTGCTATTCTATAAAATTGCATTTTGGTATTTTCAAGTTCCTCATCATTCCTTGGCAGATAGATGTGTTGATGGATGTGGTGCAGCAGTGCATCTAGGAAATTGTAGAATAAACGCAAAAGCGCACTCTGTGACACACCTCCAGCCACTGCAATTACGTCTTGATAGCTACCAGTGGCCAATAGGTGGAGGGAGCACAACACCTGCACATGTGTTGGGATTGCATTGCTGCACTGTGTTCTGCCTTCCAAATGTGGCTTAAGGGTGTGTATGAGGTCTAGGATGACAGTGCTACTCAGCCTGTACTGTTCATATATCTCTTCCTCTGTATTCTCAAACAATGTCAGCCTGACTCTGAAAATCCTCTCCTGTCTCCGCCTCCTCTGCAGAGCAGCAAGTATCCGCATACTCCTCTCTATCACATACAGGGCAGCCATTTTGGAAAGGTTCTGGTGCATTCTGAGCCTGTTTTTATAGTTTGGGACTGGTTACCACTTGTTTCAGGTTAGTGGTAAATTGCATGCGCAAATGGCCCGTTTTGCGCATAGTCGCAATTTGCGACTACTCCGTACATATTATTTTGCGAGTCGCTATTTGCGACTCGCAATTTAGTATACGCAAAAAGCAGTCACATTTTCTGCGACTCGGTATTCAGTCGCAGCGCTAAATTTGGTTTTGAGAGTGCATTTCGTACATTGCATACAGCCATTTTTGCATGCGCAAATCAAATTGCGACCGATTTTGTGCATGCAAAATGGTCGTACATCTGGCCCTACGTAAGTAAAGTTTTCTGTTTCAGAAGTGCTTTTCCCATAATATAGGGACGTTTTCTTTTTGGGCCCCTCTTTCCTGCATATCATAGTAAATATTTTCTTTCGATTGATTTTCATATCCCTGTCCTCCATGTACAAAGTGAAACCATTGATCAGGAGCTGGAGGCGGTTAGCGGTCTTAGAGATCAAGACAGCATCATCTGCATCCAGGAGGACAAGCGTCAGATATTGTCCAACTTTTTGGGCATCTGCCTTAATCTTCTGTAAATGCATGTCCACCCAATTACTATATATCAAGAATAAAAGGGGCGCAAGAACACAGCCTTGGTAGATTCCTCGAGTAATTTTAAAACGTAGTGTAACTTCTACCCTTAACCCATATTGTACCCGTGATGTTACCTGTGCATATAACTGTGACAGGAAAGTCACAATCTCGATGGTGACACCCATATTAGCCAGTGACTGCCACAGCATTCAAATATCACTTTTAAATATATTTCATAAATGTGTTCCTTTTGTTGTCAACATTAGCTTACTAAGGTACAGACATTTCACCATGAAGAAATGTAGTATTATCATTTGAGACAAATATAAAAACACGCCATCTTTTCAACTGTGTGTGTGAAAATGTCTTTCACATGCATACCTTTAAATATGTTCTCACACATGCAAACACTCATACACATACACAATGCTACACTACTGCAGACAGACAGGCAGGCAGACAAACACTCACTCACTCATACACGTTGACCACAGTTTCCCAGAACAGGTCCTTATATGTCTGTTTCAAGATGCCAATCCCAATCTAAAAGATATGAAGCACCCAAGATACCATGAGTAGACAGTAAAGTGCACATCCAGTGCAAAAGAAATGAAACAAGATCTGCCTTGAGAGAAACATGTTTTCCTAATAAAGTGCATTGGTGTTTCCCCCACCACACATTCACTATTATATCACTTTCATCCTCAGAACACCTGCATCATGCCACAAACTTCTTACATGGGAAAGCTGACCCTGTACAGAGCAGTGGATAAAGAGTTCACTAGTATTCACTGATACCATTTTCAGATAGGCAGCTGTAGAACATGGTAATTTTTGCCTGACCAATTGGAGGTAGGGCAAATTGGCCCTCTAATGCAAATTGAGTAGTGAAAGAGAGCCATATTTGGGGTGTAGAGAGCCCCTCACACCACCTTGCCCCAGTGCCACTACACCTGCTGTACTATTGATAACTACAAAACCTCGATGGCAGTAGCTTGCCAATATTTTGTTTTGCTGCAAATTCATTCATGCCCTTGATTGGTGATCTCCAACAGTTGCCTCTACACAAACACCAGAAGCAGTAAATCAGGTAGAGATATCCGTAGGTAATTTATTTTTTGACCAATACACTACACTGATGCCGGAGCAAGGCACCAAGGCAGCCAATTTAAACTTTAGGATAACTGGTGCAGAAGTATTGGGGGTACAAACAGAGTTGGTTGAGCCACTGCAGGTATGAGTCAAATGTCTAGTATTAATAAGTGTGACACAGATAGTCTCCTATCAGAAAAACAATAAAAAAACAATATACCAAAGAATAAAGGGCCTTTATTAAGGGAAAGCTCAGGACGACTGAAAATATACACTTAGGGCCATATTATCAGAACGGCGCAAACATTAACGCCGCTTTAGCGGCAGGAAACTGATGCTAAAGCGGCGATAAGGGGCTTGATAATATGCCCTATAGAATTCCAATAGAAGCCTAGGTTTGATGTCCTTGACACCAGAACCTGGGCTTCTATTGGAATTCTCTAGGGCATATTATCAAGCCCCTTATCGCCGCTTTAGCATCAGTTTCCTGCCGCTAAAGCAGCGATAATGTTTGCGCCGTTCTTGATAATATGGCCCTTAGAGTCTTGTTGAAAAAATGGATATTCCAATGGTAACTAAGTTATGTATCCTAGTTATTAGTGAATAGTTATAGAGAGAGCCTAATGAGTTGAAAGAAATAGAGAAACAATCACAAGAGAAAAGGAATAAACTCATGACTGAAAAGGTGGTTGTGTTTTTTATAGGACTTTTATTTTACAGATAAGCTGGAATTAAGCATTTCAGATTCACAGAAGTTTTAGCACACTGGGTTATAGCATGAATCTACAGATAATAATAATCTTGCCATGACCTTGTGATCTTTCTACTATTTAAAATTCTCTTTCTCTCTGTTCTTTTTTGCTGGTTTGCAGTTAATTCTTGATTAAATCTCTATGCTCTTTATGTCTGTGGTTGTGGCTTTTTACATCCACACATGTGTTTCACACTAGCTGATAATTTACAGTTATTTAATCCGGTTTCATGGAGTGCCACGCTCGGCATGCATCACTTACGTCTCATCAGGAAATGTGTGCGCTATTATTGATTAATGTTTATTTGCTTCTCTTTTTCTCTTTGCCCTTATGTGTAATATACTCTGCTTCTTCTCTCCTTTTTTCCGGTGTATACTTGCTGCCTTCTCTATTTGAACAATATATATTGTGTATTGTTCTGTTTTTGTTATTGTTCTATAAATGAAATATGTATGATACAAATCATTTTTTACTTCAGCCTTCAAAAAGGCCCTAGGCTAATTTGCCACTATAGGGCAAAACACGTGTTGGCTGTGTTGCATATATGGTCTTTAAAGGTTGCCTACATGAAAGATGCTTTGAATAAATAATCGAATTTTGTATGGATTCCCTTAATGAGGTCTCCTTTAAACTGACATTGGAACTATTCTAAGCACTGTATATACTGTCTGGTTTAAATAAACAATGTATATGCATCACACTTATTAATACTAATTATTAATTTAGGTTTTGGGCTTTACCTAACTAGAGCATTTACAACCAATCTTCTATAAGGGTATTATTGGACAAAGAAATTCAGATAAATAGCCCATTTTCCTGTCAGGGGCCAAATGCAATGGCAATAGTTAATATCAATATTCCTTTTAGTGTTTAACAGAGATTAATATTTGCTCTGGTTGGAATCCATACTGCTTTCTTCTCACTTCCTCCCTATGTCTAACTCACAATGACTAGTTAGTTCTAGAACTGCAGGACATACCCTTAACAAAATTCACCTTTTTTGATTTTGTAGCTCCTTTAGTAGTTTAAAAAGGCTCGTTTACCATTCTGGGTGATTGCAGTCTTTGTCTAGAAGACACTGCTAATTCCTTTACAATTATTTTCTTTGATCACGGTAGAAGACCTGTTCTTATCACATGCTAACGGCTGCATTCCCCACACCATTTTTTTTAAACAGCAGGAAAATTACCACTTTCACTGTTTGCTATAGAAACAGAGGATACTATCAGTAGAATGTAAAGCAAAAGTATGCAGCAATTAATCCTCTAGAGCTAAAGACATGAGAGATTTTCAGGATAACCACTGGCTTTTGAAAGTATCCCTCACTTAAAATATATCTCTTGTTGGAATCCTGAAGATCTGGTATGCTGTGGCACTGGTGGACCAAATCTGGACAACGCTGGAACAAAAGTGTTGTAATGAAGTAGATGCAGTCCAAGTAGTTTCAAGTAGGTTTATTGAAGATGGATGTTACATCTTAAAGAGAGCCCTACCAGGAGCAGCCTCACTGCTGCTCAGCCCATCACCAACTGACTCTCACACACATGAACATTCCATTCACCAACATTCTCTCACACAGACACCCAGGCTGAGCAGCAGTATAACACATCTCCTTCCTTTAAGGGAATATAAAAACTCTCAGAACAGTATCAGAACAAATGCAAGAAATAAATAACATAGTTCTGAAAAGTAGCATGAAAAATTAAAGGTGGCAAATTCATGCAGAAAGAAGGTAGGAAGAGACACAGGAATACACCATCTCCCTTCTTATCACAACACAACCCACACTCCCACACCAAAACTACCAACAAACCAAAGTACAAGAATCATGCAAGCTGGCCAGGCAAACATGAAGAAAGTACAAGAGTGCCAACAACAAGGTGTAGGAGAAGACCGACCAAAGAAGCAAAGAAAAAACAAACAAAGAAAGGGTGAAAGCAGCCGCACAGAGAACAAGGAAAAGAAAAACTGCCTTTCACCCAAAATCCACACCAAAAACAGCAAAAAGCATAGTTGATGAGCTCACACAAAAAGGAAAGCAGTAGAAGAGGAGAAGCAAGCTACACCAAAGCACTGCCCCCAACACAAGCTGGGGTGGAATGTGTGGACACACACCACATGACACAATACGACACACCAAAAATGCAAAACTCCCCCCAGCGCAAAATGGGGTGTGATGTGTAGAAAACACTCTACACAGAATCTAAGCAAGCGCACAAGACTTCACTCAACCCGTAAAGAACTCCCCCCAACACAAAATGGGGTGTGATGTGTAGAAAACACTCTACACAGAATCTAAGCAGGAGCGTAACGCTACACTCAAAAACTACAGCACTTCCCCCAACAACAAGTTGGGGTGTGATGTGTGGAAGGGACTCCACACTGAACCAAAAAAAAACACTCCCAACGCAAACCTTGACGTGCGAGGGAAAAGGGGCATAATGCAGACGAACATTGCAAAGGAAAGTAAGTGCAATCACATAGTAATATGGACCACAAGTCAAACACATGCACACAACAGCATAAGTAATAAAATGTTGACTATCATTTTGAGAGACAACAAGTAGTAAGGCATTGGACATTATACAACAAGGACAAAATTGAGTAAGCAAGGTTTTCCTCTTGTGAGCGACCTCTCACACAAAGTATGACACTGTCCCAAGAAAACAATAAAATAAAACAAATAAAGTAGTCACCGTGGTCTGCAGTAAAGGAAAACGTGCTCAGGGTTGAAGAACATGTGAGAAGCAAAAACGGAAAGAAACAGTACCTTGCTGGAAGATTCAAAACATGCAAATGTCCTGCGTTTCACCACGAACTGGAGAATAACAGAAGAGACTCAAGGAAAAGAAGTGAAATCAGTTGTACCTCCAAACGAGGATCGGAAAAACTGGTAGGCAGGTCAGGGAATTGCAGTTCATGTGTGCAATAAATACTAGAAACTGGAACACTGGAAACTTCCTCGACGAAGATAACAACTGCAGACCAAAAGAACACTGCGACGTTACTAGTCCAGTGCAAATTCTGCTTGAACTTTATTGAAAGAACAAACACGGTTGGCAAGGCGTGAACAATACATGTTGGAAAACTGCAAGTAATCACGTAGAGCACTCCAATCCCAAAATGGAGGCCCGTACTAATGACGCCGCGCCGGATGGCTCCCGGCATCGCCGTGCTCACAAACGTGCCACACAGCAAGGAAGTTTATGGAGGAGTAGACGTCACTGAAGATAGCTTGGAGACATCACAAGGCAGGTAAGACTGTGCACGTTGAGTGTATGTGCGCGGTGGAGAGCTTGTGCCGTATTTTAAATGTGGCACGAAAGGTAAGACTGCACGCGCTCACTGTGTGCGCGCTGTGCACAGCTCGTGCCATATTTTAAAAGGGGCTAACGAGCGGTTAAACTGCCAAATGTGCAGAGGGGGGGCAGCCAAAGACAGTAATACAAACTAAATGGACTTACCCCCAAAAGCATAGGCTAGCAAATTTCGATCAGAAACTGCTGCACCTGAAAGTACAATGTGACAAGGCTTCACCAATGCCGTTATTAACACTAACTCCGGGAACTCCTGACAAACCGAGCCGGGCACAGAGAAGGCAAGTACTGACAGCTCCCAGCACTTGATTGTTGCTCCTCTCGTTTGTCAAAATGTCACACATGAAAAGCGGGTCTTCTCTCACCTGACTTGAAGCTCTTGCACTGGGAACAATTGCTCGTCACTTGAACACAGCAGAATGGGGTAAAATCAAACACAGTCCAGGCAGTGATGAGAAAACCGCAGATTAGTAAATAGTGGTTGGAGGAGACAGGCAAACAGCTTCAGCATAGTTGAGGCGGGTTTCAGCAAGAACTGGCAGACTTGGGTTGTAGTCATACCAGGTAGAATCCTTAGAAGTCAACTCCTCTTGAAGGACACTTCTTCTTGGGTCACAGCAGTGAGGAGGTAGAAAGTCCAGCAAGAACTGGTAGGCAGCAGAACAAGCAGGCAGCAGAACAGGGAAGGAACTGGCAGGCAGCAGGACAAGCAGGGTGAAGATGCAGCAGGGACTGGCACGCCCGAGTTGGGGCTGACCGGTCTAGTGGTCACTGGTGGGGCTGGGGCTGCCAGCGTCTTCAAGAACATCCAGTTACTTAGCGCTCGTAAGTTGTAGTCCAACAGGTGGCACGCGCAGGTTCTTACTTCTCAAATCGTCGCCAAAATGTGTTGTAATGAAGTAGATGCAGTCCAAGTAGTTTCAAGTAGGTTTATTGAAGATGGATGGTACATCTTAAAGAGAGCCCCACCAGGAGCAGCCTCACTGCTGCTCAGCCCATCACCAACTGACTCTCAAACACATGAACATTCCATTCACCAACATTCTCTCACACAGACACCCAGGCTGAGCAGCAGTATAACAAAAAGGTATAATCAATAAATGTATTTCTCATGAATTTCTGTGTTTCCATGACTTATGACCTATGTAATGAGTATGATACCTTAATTAAAACTACTGTTTCAAATTGGCATTATTAAAGAGGTTGGCTCCTGTTCATATTAGATAGTAATGTTTTTCTTTCTGTAGGGCAGTGGCGGCTCCTCCATTTGGGCAGAGGACCATCGACCCGCTAAGCAAAATGCCCCAAAACAAGCCCCAGAGATTTTTCATCCTCCCCGTCCTGAACCAAGTGACAGGACTAGGCGGGGCTTGTTGCGTGGTAGCAGCAGAGAGGAGGGCACTTTTCAAATTGCGCATGTTCCTTTGGATGGCCATCTTGCAACGGCCAGCCAGGCATGCGCACTTTGAAAGCTCTAACTCGCTGTCTTAAGACAGCTGGGTTAGAGCAAGTGCAGGGCTCCTCCTCAGGAGCAGCGAAAGAGGGCGCTCCCTCCAATCTTGGTGCTGCTCTTATGCAGCATGAGAGGAGCGCCAGGATTGGTTAAGGGAGTTGTTGAGGGTCCCACGCTGGAGGAGAAGATGAAAACTGGACCAGAGCATGGAGGACGTTCATGCAGGTAAGTGTGTTTTTATTTTATTTTTCTTTATTTGATGTGTCCCCCACCCATTTGCACGCCCCACCACTCTCTAGTGCTGCCAGCCATGACTGCTGTAAGGTTGAAGAAGCAGACTTTTTTTTAACTAGCTTGAAAATCACGTAGTCAAGTCAATACTATATTTGGATAAAAAATATCAAATGAACTCAAATTAAAAAATAAACATATGAATACCAATTAATAATTTGTTTTAAAAAAAAGTAAGCTAATTATTCAATCATATAGAATTATTTCTTAGCAATAATGTAAAAATATCTTTTAGATTTAAAAGGTAGACCTCTGCTAATATATTAACTCAAAAAAGCCTAAATAATGTATTCCACGTGGACCCATCTTCAGTGTTATATATTATATTGTTAACTGAAACTGGGAATGATTTTTATTCCTATACATTCTCATACGTCAAATTCATATTTCCTAGAGAGCAGAGTTTATTTTTTTCATGCTAGCTAATCAGGAAACTCTGCCTTTTCAGCATTGCTTCTGTGTACGGTCCGACTGTGCCATAGTAATCCTATATATTTCAATACTACCACTGTTACAAGATTATTTTGAGTCACATTAAACCTCACAATGCACTTATTACTGGCATCACATACCTTTGGCTAATAAATGTTTCAGACAATATTTTCTGTATCTTGCATGCAGAAAAATAAGCAACATCTCTGCATTTTATGTGACAGCCTTAAAGGTGTCCACTGCAGCAACTTCCTTTACTAACTTTATTAATTCTTTCTTATTTATTATCTGTTTATTAATTCACTTTTCTGAACTAGTTCCTTAACCCATATCTTCAGTTGGCAGTACCACTTAATGCACTTAGTCAGGCTTTCATCATCCCACTGCAAGGGAAAATGTCCAGCAGTAGGGCAGTAAATTTAATGGCCCATTGTAGGATTGCCATTTGTACAAAAAACAAGCATTGGCAAAGCCACACGTTCTCGCCCTTCTTATGTGATAGGCGATGGTTTGGCTTTGGCAATGCTTGTTGCGTATGCTTCTAGTATCTGAAAAAAGAAAAACAAAGTTAGTTAGCTGAACGTCATTGGCAAAAGAGACGCATGTGCACAAGTCACCATGAATGCACATATATTTATAGGGTTTTGAGGAAATTTTTGAAAATGCGTTTAATTTACTGTTCTAAAATGGTACACACACACCTTGGAGCCCTCCAAAAATAGAAACAAATGGGACTGCAGAGTTAGGGTGAGCAACGGACTGGGACTGGATATGTGAGGAGCAAAGCTGCACGTGGGGAGAACAAAAAAATATATTTACTACCTTGGACTGCTGAAAATAAAAAAAAGTAGTTCCTTGAATGTAAACTGTGAAAACATACAAGTTATCCTATCAAAAAAGATAATAAACTATGCTCAATTGGAGGGAAAAACATTAAATAAGAAGCATGCAAATGAGATTGACAAGAAGGCCAACCAATGGCAAGCAATGGACTGACCCAAAGCCCACTCTAAGTACTGGTATTGTACACAATTGTCTTTCCACAACAGTCAGATAAAAGCTGTCTGTAGGTAGGGCCTAATAATGATATTATCAAATGAACATGACAGCAATTTTATCACCTACCATCTTCTATTGTTACACTACTCCGTTTTCTCTTGTGGCAGAGCTGTATCTTAGAGGCAGGGTCAATCGTTATGGACTGTTTCTGAACTGACTGCTCTGAACTAAATATTCCAATGAATTGCTAATATGATCTATAGGCCTATCTGACAACAGTTAATTTTTTTCTATTGCTTTTTATAAATGGAAGTACAAACAACAATCAACAACCATAACAAATAACAACTGATTATATAAAATTGATACTAAATATATAACATAAACTCCATCTGCTCTATCCTTTTATATATGTATTCAGACTATAAGATGGAAGTTGAGTACAAATCTCACACTCTGCATAAAAATAATTCATTAGAAAGTCATCACTATACCTCTTTTAACCATATATCATTCAGTAATAATGGGATAAATTCATAAAGTGCTTAAATTCTTAAAGTAAAATCCTACTGTGAATTTAACAGCTCCCCCATAATTTAAAATCTTTTGACTAGCTTTAGCCTGTTTTGCATATAATTGCTCTTATTGACTTACTGTCAACATTTTACTAAGCCAGTCTGCAAATGATGAGATTAATTGGGTCCTCCATTTTTGCGGTATTAATGAGCGACTCACCAGCCTTGAGATATAAATTATTTTTTTAAATCTTGGGTATACGTGGAACAGGATAATAATCCACCAAAGGAATGAATGGGTTTTGATGAATTTGAGTCAAGAAAAAGTTTTCAAGGTATGTAAATATAGAACTTCAAAAGTTATATAGTTTGGGACACTACCCTATGAAATTGGACCAATTAGTTACATCTGTAGCATCACATCTAATAAACAGTGCTATGTTTTCTGGTGAATTTTATTTAAATAGGCTGGAGTAAAATATATCACCCATTTAGAATAAAATTATATCTTCAGAAAGTTGGCTCCTCTCAAAACTGAAAAATTAAAGACAATGATTTTTTCCACATATCAGTATTTAAAACAATTTCTTCCTGCTTTATCCACCTGGTGGAGATTTTTAGAGATAGATTTATTTGATTGACTTTCACCAGATATTGTTTCCAGGACCGTGCTTTCTTCAATGCGGCCTTCTCAATTAGATTAACTATTAATTCCTGGTCAAATATCAATGTTAGCAAAATCTCTTTAAGAGTCACGTATTTGACATTATCACAAGTTTCTATCTGGTCCTATTACGGGCTCTTTTTCTCCTCAGGTTTTCCATTTATCAGAGATCAAAGAATAGTGATCTTAAAAAAAGGTTGATTTCCATTTGGCTAATATTGCACTATCAATAGTGTCTTGGTTCGAAAGGCTAAAACTTCCAAACTGGTTGCTACATTAATGTATAGGATCTTAAAATTATTATAAAATTGGGCTTTTCTTTTCAGAAACCATTGAATAACCGTGCATCACCCAATTTTTTTGTGATTTTATAAGTCAGAAAATATCACTGTCCTTCAACGTGACTTCTATTAATTCATTATCATAATAAAAATCTGGATATTGCATTGTTTTGAATCAAGTGGAATATTGTCCAAAATATGTATAGTAATATGTTTTAAAATTTGGTGATGCTAAACCCTCTTCTACAATGAGCCAGTATAAAGTGCTCAGTGCCAGTCTGCGGCTAGAGTCTTGCCATAGAAATGATAAGACCATGGACTCTATTCTCTTGAAAAAATTTATATATAAAACACAAGATGTGGCAGCACAGAAAAAATTAAACATTTGTAATATTATCTTTTTAATTAAGGCTATTCTGCTGAGCACTGTAAGCAGTAATGATTTCCATTTTAATAGCAGCGTTCCGATTTGGACTAATAAGCACTTATAATTTAATTCAAAACTGTACTCTTTTATATTTGAAATTTTAATGCCAAGATAATGTTTTGGGGGCCTTTTTAGCGGTCTGAAGCTCAGATAGTTTTCACTGTCTCTTCATATAGCAATGACTAAAGGCTCTATAAAAAGAGCAAATAAAATAAGTGAAAGGGGACACCCTTGCTTTGTGCCTCATTGGACTTTAAAACTACTTGCATCCCTCTAATTTATAGTCAGCCTGGCCTCAGTCTCCTTATATAAATTGCATATAATCCTTGTGATCAGTATAGGAAATTCAAATTCTCCCAAAATTTGAAAAGAATGTGCCCCAGGCCACAAGATGCCTTTTTGGCAACAAATATAAAATTATTGTGGGAATTTGTTATTTGTTAAAAGATCCAGGGCTTCAACTGAATAATTTGTGTTTATGTGTAGCTGTCTTTTTGGAACACCACAATTTTGATCTACATTAATTAATCCATGATTTACCTTATTAAACATTTTTGCAATTAATTTCATAAATATTTTATACTCTGAAATTAAAAGGTAGATGGTTTTGTATGAATTCAGGTGCAGGTGGTATTTGTCTTTGTTTAAAAGAAAAAACCTAACTATAGCCCTAGTATTAAAAGAAGATGGGATTGCGCACCCTGAGAAATAAATTACCAACTGTAAAAGATGACTGTTTAAAACATTTTCAACTTCTTTTTTTTTTTACTCTGTGGGAAACCCACCAAGACCACAAACCTTCCAGAAAGGCAGACTGGCAATTACCTCTTATAATTCCTCCCTTGAGAAAGGTTGAAATAAAAAAGTTCTATCTTCTTGCCCTAGCCCACGAATATGATAGTGTACAAAAAACATCTGATCAACTTCCTTGGGCATGACCATAAATTTGCTTATAATGATTTAGAAATAATAATAAATGATTTGTAAAGCGCCTGGTTACTCCATTCGGAGTGTCCCCATGCTAAGGATTCTTATTCTGACTGTAGAGGCCTAACTGCACCAACTTCTCAAGAATTAAATCTGCTTAAAAAAAAGGTTTTGAGTCTTTTCCAAAAGAGTGGTTCTGATCATTCCTGTTGTATGGCCAGAGGCAATGTGTCCTGCCATCCGTGTTTTCTTGATCAGGGATAGCCACCAATGAGGCCCCTGCAGACCTCAAATTTATCCCAGGTTGATATGGTTTTACTGATAGAGCAAGATGTCAGGGTCCTTTCCTATGTTGAATTTTGTGACAGAAACACATAGGGGCATATTCACAAGGAGCTATCGCCGAATTAACGGCACTTTATCGCAGCCAAAGTCGTGATAAATTTACCCCCCCATTCACAAGCCGGTGTAAACAGCCCACAGCACCAGTTTACCCGAGATAGCAGCCGCAAAAAACATCGCCACAGAGGACCCCAGCAAATATCGCTAATGAGATGCAGAGTAGGCGTTCCCGTGACAAAAGCCGAGACAACAGCATACCTCAACATTCACAACGACCAGCCACATCCGCGATAAAAACACTAAACATGCGATAAGGCGCGTTAGCACCAGGAAATCTACACCTGCTCTGACCTGGTGTAAAGTCGGACGGCAGCCAGCACCACAAAAGGGAGCACAGCCCAGGGCCACATCCGAAGGGCAACAGATGCCATGGAGCCACCCATCATGCTGCCCGGACATCCAAGAGGGCCACAACACCCACCGCCACCACCCCCGGACCACCCTTCCCTGGCACCCCCCCGACCAAAGACATGCCACATCAGCCACACCTAAACATGTACAAAATATTCCGCTTGATGCCGCACAATCACAACTGGTGACATGGATGTGTCGCCACAGAAATGACCAGCACACATTCACTTTTGAAGCAACACATGAAACTTTATTGAAATGAACAACGAAATGAAATGAAGACACATGGCCGATCCCCTCCGGACAATACGTAGGTCACAGCCTGTAAGACAAAAAACATGATGAGAAGGTGTGTCCTGCGCACATCAGGACAGAGAGAGAGCGAAGGAGAGAGAGAGGAAGAGTGGGAGGGAGAGAGAGAGGAAGAGAGGGAGAGAGAGAGAAAAGAGGAGAGAGAGAGGAAGAGAGGGAAAGAGAGAGAGAGAGAAGAGGAGAGAGAGAGGAAGAGAGGGAGGGAGAGAGAGAGGAAGAGTGGGAGAGAGAGAGAGGGAAGAGAGGGAGAGAGAGTGCCACCCCTGCGCACCCAGGCCACACTGCTCACCTGCTGCCACCGGTGTGTCTCCAACCACGTGCCGGTATGCAGGGCAGTTCACCATGTCACACATCTGAGTCAGAGCCGTCAGCTGAAACAGAGCCCAGATACATGACTGGCACAGTACACACACTTGCACAAGACAACACCGCCTGCCCGCCCATGCACACCCAGGCAGAGGCACCCCAACCACTCCCGCCGCCCATCGGAGCATGCCCGCCCATGCACACCCAGGCCTCAATGCTCACCGTCCGCCACCGGCGTGTAGACAGGAGGTCCCACCACGTCCCGCTGCAAGCCACAAGCCCGGGGCCCGCGGACATGGCACCCTCCACATCATGCAGCCCAGCTCCGCAGGCCACCAGGTCTCACGTTTGGTGCTGGGTCTTCATTACTCCATGGCAGAGGACATACCAGTGCACCCGGCACCATCGCAGGCTGCACACCCGCTCAGCCCAATGGGTGCCACCAACTCTGGGAACCCGGAAGCGACGCCTCAGTGCGGTAGGCCCGTGCTGCCCGCTGGCTCTGGCCTACACTGCGGTCCAGCAGGGCACACAAAGCCTGAGCTGTCCGGTCCGCCGGGATGGGGCATCATCGCAGGCTGCACACCCGCTCAGCAGCTCAAGGTGCCACTGACACCCCAAGTCACCGTCCCGTGGCGGGGTGCCTGTGCTGTTCGCAAGGCCCCGGGTGCCACTAACCCTGTGCAACCCCAGTCTGCGCCAGGTGGTGGTAGGCCCGGCCTTACTCAAGGCCTCGTGTGCCACTAACCCTGTGCACAACAACTCATGGGCCCTACATGAGTGAGAACCGTGGAGCGGCCGTCATCCAGTCACCACCGGAAGAGGGGAATGTGACGTCGTCGGCCCCTTATGTTGACGGAGTCACATGGCCTGTGACACCTGTGCCGGATGGGTGTGGTGTGTGTGAAAACCTGCCCTCAGGGAGTGGCTGTGACATGCTGACAACTAGACCAGTGACCTGCACACCACCAGCGAGTACGCCCGCGATGGGAAGCAATGAGGGCCCCCCTCGGGGCGTTAGCAAAGTGGTCTGTCCTGCCTTACGCCCGACCAGCGCAGGGCTTGCAACAATGACTCGTGGGATCTGGGCATGGTCCAGTCCATGTCCGGACAAGGAAGTGACTGATGCGTGTGTCCCTGTTGTAGTGTTCACGGAACCCGGTACACAAAATGCAATGTCGCACCCTCTGATTGGCAACCCACAGGATGAACATCATCGACGCAAGGGAAGGCACTGTCCCCACATTCATTCACACATCCATACATGGTTGACGT
Organism: Calotriton arnoldi; assembly: GCA_963921515.1. Taxonomy (NCBI): domain Eukaryota; kingdom Metazoa; phylum Chordata; class Amphibia; order Caudata; family Salamandridae; genus Calotriton; species Calotriton arnoldi. Next base: position 467,239 of record CAWUFW010010744.1, on the reverse strand, counting down.
AAGACATTACACAGCAGTGCGTCACTGGATGTTTATTTGCACATCCAGTGCAGTCATGCAGCTGGAGTGGTACAGGGCAATGCCGAGCACACTACACAAAATGGGCCAGTGGAGGGCCAGCCAGTGTCCATCTGGGAATGACCTGTACTGCGGAAGAGGAAGGGTACAGTCTGCAGTCTGTCCGCCGTGTCTTTGGTCGTCAAACAGGATGTGGCAGTCCATGTCGCTGTCCGAGGTGAGTGCATCGGAGTGTATCGGGGGTCAGTGGTAGGTCTTGAGGCCATGTGCAAAACCAAGCAGTAACAGGCAAGGTGGCGGGAATGGATGCTAGTGCCTGGCCCTCCTGACCATAGTCCCATCCACGTCCTCGTCCCCGGGTGTGTGCCCTGCCCCACCTGTGGGTGTTGCAGTACCGGCTGCGGCACTGTGTGGCAGTGGCACATCAGGTGCCGGAGTGGATACGCCTGCCGCACTGGGAGGCACTGACACACCAGGGGGCGGAGATGTGGATGGTGTGGGGGCAGCAGCATTCATCATCGCCACGCCTTGTGGCAGCAATGCCATGATGAGGACATGCAGGGCACGGTAGATCCCAGCTACATTTCGCTGATGTGCAGCGGCGGCTGCCATCCTTTCCGCCTCCATCCGCGCCATGTCCTCCATGAGCCTCCGCATGTGTGCCAGCTCACGGCTGGCATCGCTGGTGCCACTCTGAGCGGACAGGTATTCTTCCCTCCCTGTCATGACTCCAGAGATGTCAGTCAGGGCTCGCTGGAGCCCATGGGGCGGTCATAGACACCCAAGGATGGCGTCCAGTTTGGTAGCCATGAGCTCGAACCCCACCCGCACCTGCTCGGCCGTCTCCCTCTGGCCCTCCAGCACACGGCGTTGGAAGGCCATTTGTTGTTCCTGGGGGACTTGGGAGGGTGCCGGGGCTGTGGGTGCCTCCTGCTGGGTGGTTTGGGTGGTGGGTGGGGTCTCATGGATGTAGCTGGGCTGCCCTGATCCTGGAGGTGAGTTGCGGATGAGGTCTTGGATGGTTTGGGTGTCGATGCTGGTGTTGTCCTCCTCCTCGTCATCAGTGAAGAGTGGCTGTGACTGCTCTGCAGGAGGTGTTGATGATGCCCCTGCGATCTGAAGGGGAGATGGTGTATTACGATTTGTCCACATGTATGTAGCCGCATGGTACAGGTTGACATTCAGACAGCATGGCATTGTATATTGTGACAGTGTGTGGGTCTGGGCGAGGACCCAGAGTGATTGTGGGTGTGCACTGTGCCCTGCTTGCTTGTGCATGTGTGCCATTGTGGCCATCTCTCCACGCCCCCCCAGTACCTGGTGGTCACTCACCCTGTTGCGGTTGTGTTGTGTCCTGTCGAGCAGTGTCCGGCACCCCGACTCCTGCCACAGTATCCATACTGATGACTGTCGACACCAGCTCCTCCATGTCATCCAGCTCCAGCTGTGGCGCTGGGCCCCCACCTCCGGTCTGCGTTGCTGCCTTCAGGTTGGCGGAGAGTTTCTCCTTGGTCTTCCGCTTGATGTCATTCCATCGCCTCTTGACCTCGTCCATTGTTCGCTTGTGCTCTCCGACGGCATTCACCTTGTCGATGATGTCACGCCATATTCCAGTTTTGGTGCCCAATGACACGTTGGAGGTGACGAAGAGTTGTTGATGGTGTTCCATCACCTCCGTGACTATGATCCTGTTCGCCTGCGGACTGAACTTGGTCTTCCTGGTCTTCTTGTCCTTGCCCTTCCCTGAGGTCCCAGGCTGGTCGTCCGGGGTGCTTGTGGGGTTGCGCTCGTCTTCTGCGCCTGCTCCGGCTGCCTCCATGGTGCTTGTGTGTTGGTCAGTTTGTGTGTGGGTGTTTTTTCTACTTTTATGGAGATTTTTGACGCCTGCCAGGTGTGTGTTGCAGGCCTGGCGCTGCTTGTCGCTGTTTCCTCATCGCGCTTTGGCCCATCGCGTGTTTTTTGGTGTTGTGGTTTGTGTTTTTATCTCCATCGTGGTGGTTGTATCGCAGACATTGTCCGCGGTTTCAGCAGACTATTGCATGGTACCGCCGTGTTGTGAATTCCACGTTGACACGGGGTTATTTTCCCGTGATAGGCTGTGTTTTTGAAAGTTGCGTTACGCTATTCTTGCGGTAGTTATCACACGTTCTTGTGAATATACCCCTTAGTTTTAAAAGCAACTCTTTTACGTACCAGAATCCAATGCAGTTTAGTGAGGGCTGTGCACATGGATGAGAGTCTAGGGAGAGTGAGCAGCAAACGCGCTGTTGTATTCTGTACCCTCTGAAGTTTACTCACTCTGTTTTGAGATATACCAAAATAGAGCATGTTACAAGAGTACAGCCTAGCTATAACTAGTGCCTTCACTATTGATTTTCTGCCTGCTCAGGGAGGAGGCCCAAGATTTTGTTCAGTATTTTCAGAATGCCAAAGAACTATCCGGCCATCTTAGAAACCTGGCTATCAAATGAAAGGTTAACATCGAACCAAATGCCTAGATTTTTCACTTTTGGCTTAGGGGTAGGCACTGGTCTGGAAACGTCTGGCCACCAGGCAGTGGACCAGATAGAGGGTTGCTTTCCTAGGACCAGTACCTCTGTTTTTCCGGCATTAAGCTTCAAGCAGCTGTTGTCCATCGCACTACTTGATCCAGAGCTCACCCTCACCCACCCTAAATATGTTTCCAGGGTGCTAGGCAGCACACTGTGTACTAGCGCTGGGAAATGACAGGAATGCACCGCATGATGGTAAATACGGCACATTCCTGTCCTTTCCCTATCACGCAGCAAGGTGGCTTGCTGTGCTGCGTGATAACTTGATGAATATGCCCCTAAGTATATACTTGTAGGCCTCGCATAGAACCTCTTCATACTGTACTGATTCCAAATGTTCTGAAAGTTATTCCTTGTAAATAATCCGCCATTTCTTGGTCCTTCAGTTCTTATACATTTCACTTCTGAAACCCTGGAGTATAATGTACTTTTACCTGTCAATAGAATCAGGGGTGAATGGTCATTAGTGCACCTAGCATTATGGCCTGTTAACAAGGACGGTCTACAGACCTGGGAGCAGGAATTAGTCTAACCAACAAATGCAGCATGGGTTCACAAAAAAAAAATATTGCCTTTGGGCCACATGCATCAAGCTTTTTTCCGGTCGCAAATGGGCCGATTTGCAGAAGCGGCCTGTTTGCAACCGGAAAAAGCCCTTTTCTGATGCATGAACCCATTTCCATTCGCAAATTAGGTAATCACATTAGTTTTGCGATTACCTAAATTGCGAATGCATTTAGGGAATCGCAAATTGCGATTCCCTAAAGGCGATGCATCAAGCCTTTTAAATGCAAACTGTGCATTTAGGAAACGCTAATTACCATCAACTTCAAGTTGATGGTAATTTGCAAATTCTTTGAGAAATGCACTAAAGTGCTCTTTTCAAAGTGACATGTAGCGCACACAGTGTGCGCCACATGTGCACACTTACCTTTTTGGGGGGTGCATCAGGGGGGCTTTAGGCCCCCTGGCACCCTTGGAATTGCATTCACAATTTGCGATTACCAATTTGGTAATCGCAATTTGCGAATGCAATTCCCATTCATTCCTATGGGCCTATAGTGACATTACCAATTGCGAATCACTATTAGGTAATGTTTAGGAATCGCAATTTATTTTTCAATTCCTACATGCTTAAGGAATTGTGATTCCTAAATAGCGATTCCTTAAAAATCACTATTTAGGAATTGCAATTCCTTATGTTGATGCATGTGGCCCATTGTCTTTTATATCATTACTGAGAGGATCCTTGCCACCAGGTTAGGTCAGTAGTCAACAGTTGCATAATACCAATAATAAAACTACAAACTAAGCAGGCCCCGGAACCTATCATCGTTAGAGATGCTATTCATTCCTTCCCAGTGACCACTCTCTATGTGACTACTCAACTCTTTTATTACATAAATGCATTAGGGGTAAGCCCCATACTTGGTCCAAAGATTCGAAATGGTACTCATGCACTGGAAGCTAGGAGCCCTAGGGAATTGTCCTCATTCACTTCAAGGTTCATTGCCTGCCCCTAAAGTGATAATTGGGGCCTGCTCTGCGTCATGCAGCTAGTAGGCTCCCACCTTACATACCCACTCTAATATAGAAAATATAGAAAAGCACAGAAACATGACTTTTTTTAGTGCCTCTCCTCAAGAATTCTTCTAAGGACATCATTCCAAATGCCCCTGTACTCTCGATGTCCCAGTAACATGAGTTGGTGGCACATCAAAATCTGTAGTTGTTCAGCTGGATATTTCACCTGCTGAAAAAAATGAAATTTCAGTTTGAAACTTGTAGGAGAGTAGGATCTGCTTCTTATAGTTACCCCCACTTTTTGCTGATGTTTCACTGTTTTTCGACTTAGCCAGACTGATGCCCTGCTAATCAGGACCCCAGTCTATCTGCTTTCTACTCTAAATTGACTTATGTACTTTAGGTACACTCCAGATTGAATTCTGGGGTACCCTTGTGAGTCCCTAGTATATGGTATACCATGTACCCAGGGCATAGGTACCCCAGAGGCCTACCAGGGGCTGCAGCATGTATTGTGCCACCCCTGGGAAGCCTTTTAAAATGACACAGCAGGTCTGCTACAGCAGCCTGTGTAAGGTGGTGTATCCACCCCCCCTATATCTCTCCATATCACTGCACATGTAAACCTATCAGTCACCCCTATGGCAGGCCTTAACAATCCTGAAGGCAGGGTGCTGGGTTTCATGTGAGAGGGTGCCCATGCATGAGCAGAGCCCCTCTGCAGCTTTCGGAATCTTCATTCCGGGTTGTTTGTGATGCAGCCAGACCATATACTCTTAAGTGCATTATAACCAAACGGTAAATGCTAACTTTGGAGTGGCTGCATGGAAAACTGTCGTGTTTGGTGTCAAACACCTTGGAATCATACCCCCACACCAGTACCTGGTGTGGGAGTATGATCCCACCCTTCTAGAGGGAGAGACATGACAGCACCGGTTTACCCGGTACCAGCTAACAGAACCCTGGCATCACAAAATGGATGCTGCAGCCACAGACACGAGTCTGCCCTCCTGCTGCTGGACGAAACTCCGGCAGGGGAGGTCTGGACAATAGGTTTCCTGTCACAGGGAGGTGTGACCACCTCCCAGACAGGCTTTAGTGTATTGGGGCTGGGTGGGTGCACTCCAAGAGTGCTTTGAAGTCTGCACTGGGGGTACATTTGGTGTCCCTGTGCATAGTCCATCTCAAACCGGTTGTAGGGGCACGCAGCCCCTGCTCTGGTGTGAAACTGGACAAAGGAAATGGGTGTAGTCACCCCTCTTTCCTGACCCTCCCATAGGTGGGTCCCCAGAGTTTGTCCAACCCCTTCCTTGGGTATAAAGTAGGAAACCCTGACTACAGGACTTTAGATTACACCTGGACTAAACTCTGATACCAGAAACCAAGTACTTCAACGATCTGCACGACGCTGGATGACTGAAGAATCTCCCTTGGAGTAAAGGAGTTACTCCCCTGCAAGGCAGGCACCTTTAACGCAACTGACCGGTTGGCATCTTTGAGCTCCGGTGGACTCCGAAGAATATTGCCACACAGGAGGTGGGTTTTCCTAGGTCTCTGAGGTTGATCTGTGCCCACAGCAAGTCTGAGGCCCGTATCCCTCGTGGAAGACCGCGCAAACCGAACCCCTGGACACCGCAACCAGTTGCAGAAGCATCAGCTTTCCGGCAACCCCTGAGGCTGAGCTTTGTCTTACTTGTAGCCCTGACCCGAGCAGTAATTGCACCGAAGATTGCAGGCCTACACTCAATGAGTGTTCCGTGGGTTGCCATTTTGTGATTCCTCTTGAGGTCCCTTTGCGATCCCTGGTCCGTTGACCTGTGGATCCCCAAGAAGGCAACTCTGACTTTTATTGGGCTTCTCTGGTTGCTCCAGACGTGCCCTGACTCTCCATTGCTTGGGGAGTCCCCAGAACCTTGCTGGTCCGCAAAGAAGCATCTTTTCTTTTCCTGCATTGGTTGTTGTTGCCAAGGCTTGTTGTGGTCAATCCGATCACCGACACCCCAGCACTCGACATCCTTTGTGGGACAGCTAGAATCCGGCTCCTGGTTGTCGTCGACATCTCCAGGACCCCGTGGCTGCAGAGTCAAGCTTCACCTCTTCGCACCTGAAGCACCCAACATCGGTGGGCATTCGATTGCTCCGCTCCTGGTCACTGGCTAGTGACCCAGACTCTGTCCCCTCTGCTTTCAGGTTCTTCACATCTTCGATCCAGGCTTGGATCACACCGGACACTTTTCTCCTTCACGGCAGCAGCACTTTGCAGCAGATCGCCATTGAAAACGACGACGATTCCCAACACCTTTTGACACCTATGCACCCGGCTTCCCTGGGTGAGGTAACTCGAGTACTCCGGTGCTCCCGTGGGTGTTGGTCCTAGAACCCCTTAAGTCTAAAGGGGTTTGCGCAAAGTCCTCTCCTAAGTGTCCTTTATCTTTAAAATTCCACCCAGACTTTCCGCATTGAATCCTACGGCACTCGCGGCTGTGTTCTCACACTGCACACGTCCCCCATGGGTCTCCTGTGTCACTACCTTGGGTGGTTCCTTGGGGTCCCAGTGATTCTACGTGCTCTAGGCACTGTGTCTAGTCAAGTCGTGGTTCTTATACCACTTTCTTAGTATATGGTTTGGTCTCCCCCTGGAGCCCACTGTGTATTGTGCTATTTACTGTCGTTGTAATACTGTGATACTGTGTATCTTGAACTCTAATCTCATAAAGGGATTAGTAGTTAGTGTTTAGAAATAAATACATATATTTTATATATATCTTGTGTGGTTCTCCTTTCATTTAGTTATTCGAGAGGTTATAATCTGGTAAACCAAGCTGCTTTACACTCCTTCAAGACTTAGCCTGAAGGCTGCTCTCCATAGCTACCACTAGGATAGCTTTCAATAAAGGTTGTCTTTAAACCTATCATCAATAAGGGTCATTTGGACTGGTGCAAGATGCCCACTATAACTAGTGGACAGCATATGCCAGGCCAACTTCTCACAAAACTCAAGTAGAAATGAGGACTTAATGGGAAGAAGAGAGCATAGAATCACTGATACATCATATCCAAGGAGGCCACCAGGGTCCACCTATTAATACCCAGTAATTCCCCCCCACACACCCCCACACACCCCCACCAACCGCTAAAGCTACCACTGCCCCTGGTATCGATTACTCCCAGGGCGGGAGAGGCATACTGAGGCCGGTACCCTGGCACTTACAATGAAAGCCTTAGTGGCAAGGACTCTTTCTGTTACCAGTTGCTGAAATCTATAATATCCTCCCACTGATCCTTCAATCTATATCTTCCATTTTGAAGTTTACATACCAACTGAAAATATTACTTTTTTAGACAAGTACACTTAGAACATCTATGCTGAGTGACCTTTAGGGGTTGTGTGTTCCATACAAATGTAATCCTTTCCAGTTAGGTGTGCAAGATACCATATGACGGAAGAAGACAGTAAGGTTGAGAAGTCTAGCAGGTGGAGAAATGTTTCTCTGGTATCAAGAACTCAGTTGACTACATTGTCTGCTTTGTGGGTGGTGTGTTTGGTTCTGGAGTAAGGTGGGAAGTATGATTGATATCCAGACTCCAGGTTGGGTTAATCTAAGTTAGTACAAATTTGAGTGAAAACATCTATTTCTAGGATCTTGTCAAGCTGTGGGACATGTTTGATGATATGACAGTGGTTCAGTTTTCTAGGTTAGCTTTTTTGTAATATGAGAGGGGAAAACCAGCTTTGAATTTACTGGGAATGGCACTTGTAAGCAGGGTTTATTGAGGATGTTAAAAGAGGGATTACTTGCTGCTACTGGCTAGAGGGATTTGACAATAGTAATCGGAGGGGCATCTCTAAAGAAAATGGTTTTGTAATTTAACATATAAAAATGTGGTTGTAATAATTTATCCAGCCGAAGCCTAGAATAATAATCTCTTCAAGAAAGTTGGCTCCACCTGATTCTTCCTTCCAAGAACATTTCGAAAATCAGTTTTCTCAAGAGTAGCCATCGTAGACAGTACCAGTCAGATGATCAGATCTTCCTGACTGGAGCATGGCAATGCCTTCTACTTCGGCATCACTCATTTTTTGATTATATTTATTCAGACTGCACGTGCTCAGATCACTGTAGGCCTCAATTGTTGCATGTCTATCTTATGTTGGTGGCCAAATTGCATTGGCTTACCGGTATGGGGCGCATAATATTTGAAGATTTGTGCATTTGTTCCTGTGCTATTTTCCTGACTATTTTGACTTCCTTCTTTGTAGTTTTTGTCTCTGTATTCCTTCTACTCGTCTATACTACTGTTCTTGTGGCCGTTCCTTCTCTTACCGTGTGCTCAAACTTAGGAACAATCTTCTTGTGGCACACACGCATGCTACCTGCCAATCTGATGGCTTCTAGAAGGCTCTTTAAGATGTGGCTGTCTCAGCAAAAGCCTGCTCATGGGTGCATTGACTACAATCTGTCTAACGCTGTAACACACAATACGTGTAACCATGCTGTTAGACCTGGCATCATTTGGCGTGGTATCCCCTGTCATTTTGCTTCTGACCTCCTGTTTTTGAAAGTCTGTTGAACTTCGTTTTTGCTGGGTTTAGGACGCTGGGTACTTTACCATTGCTGACCAGCGCAAAAGTACATGTGCTCTGTGTCCAAAATGTAATGGTGATTGGCATATTTGATCTACTAGTTAGTCCCTAGTACAGTGCACTGTGTGTGGCCAGGGCCTGTAAATCAAATGCTACTAGTGGGCCGGCAGCACAGATTGTGCCACCCACATGAGTAGCCCTCCAAACCTGTCTCAGACCTGCCACTGCATAGCCTGGGTGTGCAGATTTAAACTGCCATTTCGACCTTGCCAGATCATCTACTTGCCAGGCTAAAACCTTCCCTTTTATTACTTGTAAGGCACTCCTAAGGTTGGCCCTAGGTATCCCCCTGGGCATGGTGCAGTGTATTTAAAAGGTAGGACATGTACTTTTGAGATGTATGTGTACTGGTAGTCAAAAACTGCTAAATGTGTTTTTCTCTACAGCAAGATTTACCTCTCCGATAGGTTAGCATTGGCACTGCCTTGTAACATCTTACAAGTGTATTTTCCAATTGGGAGCAGATAGAAAATTGGAGTTTGGTGTCTCTGGACTAACAATTTTTTTATTTATTTTTTATTTGGAGACAGTAAAAAGACAATCATAAATACAGATATTGCCATTTTCGGCCTTCAATTTTCAGAAGATTTCATATATATACATCCTTACAAATAATTAAAAAAGACAATGAAGAGCAATGAGAGGGGTACGTTAGACAAGTGGGAAAAATGGGTAAAATCTAAAACAGTACAATATAACTTAGAGACATAGAAAGGGATAATAAAACATAACACCTATCTACCTCATTGATGGAGATCGATACCAATACAAATTTCTCCTACGCTATCATGCATAAAGGAGTCATTCTATTATCCTACCCATTCTTTCCTCCTCCATCCTAGGCCAGCCAATCCCTCCCATCTTTATGCCTTGTAAGCCATTTGCTCATTGGCGCCCAGATTTTACGGCCTCTCTTGCTATGACGCCAGCCTTTACAGTTATACAAGGATCTTTCAAGATTATATATGGCCAGCAAGCGACCCAGCCAGGCGTGATACATGGGAGGGTCAACATCCTTCCATTGTGTAGCAAAAAGGAGCCGAGCTACGGCCACCGCAATAAAAACAAAGTCGTTATGCCTTGCATCAAGTTGTTCCTTGTCGTCATAGCCCAATAGCATCAGTGATGGAGTAATACGTACCCTGTCCCCTAATGCCACTAGCAGAAATTCCTCTATTCCCTCCTTTAGGAGCACTAATTTCTCACATCCAAAAAGCATATTTATTTTATCCGCCAGTCCTTGATCACACCAAGACATTTATCGTCCTGTCTTTTACCCCAGCAGAAAAGCTTAGCCGGAGTAAAATAGAGGTCAAAGATAGTTTGATAATGTTGGGCTTTTAAGTTTGCTGAGAGAAATATTCCCTTCCCTAGTGCGATTGACTGATATAGATCCACATCAAGGTTTCCCAATTTACTGGCCCATTTAGTTTCTACCTTTTCTAGGTCGTCGGGAGCTGTATCCATTAATATTTTATATATATATACTTGATTCTAGTCTGAGGATAAGACATAACTTCCACTAGGGGAATTTTATTTGTAGAAATCTTTTCAGTCCCTATTTGGATTAAGAAACTGGTGATCTGCTTGTACTTGAAGTGAGTCCCTGCCATTATTCCATATCTCTGTTGCAGATCTATAAATGGGGACCTCTGGTTGGTTAAATACAGATCCCCTACCTTTGTAATACCCCTTTCCTCCCATTGCCTGCCCAAAGTGTCATACATTGTTTCGGGGAATAGAGGGGATCGCCACAAGGGTGTGTATCTATTATATTTATGTATTTGCATGAGTACGACCATTTTACTCCAGATCTTCCAGATTGCTATTATCACCTTAAACCGCATCTTCTTGTAATAACTGTCCTCTACTTGTCGAAGGAGAATACCATGCGCCGCCCTACCTATAGCCAGCTCATATATGGAGGGGATTTCCCTGCTGACCTCTTGATTCCTGGTAGTCACATTGCCATTTCCTGGTGATACTAGTACCGCCATCTGCTGCAGAAAAGCTGCGTAGTAATAAAATCCTAAATTAGGGGCCACCCATCCTCCGCGTTCTTGCGGTAACGTTAGCAATTTAAGGAATCGCCGAATTTTCTTTTAGCTCCAGATGAAGTTACTGAAAATCAAATCCAATTTCTTTAGGAGTTGGCCTTCGATTTTGAGAGGAATAGATCTAAACAGATATAATATCTTGGGAAAGATTCCCATTTTGAGTACATTACACTTTCCAATTATTGAAAGATGGAGCCTATCCATATACCTTAGGTCCGTACTAATCTTGTTTATCATGGGGGACAAATTTATTTTCCAAAAGGAGCCAACCCTACTGCTAACCTTGATCCCAAGGTAAACTGCTGCATCCTGCCTTTGGGGATCCTCACAGGGGGTATTGGAATTACAGACGATCTACGTTTTCCCTGCATTCAATAGGTAGCCTGACTTCCGGCCATACTCCCCAGCCAGCTTTTGTATTTGTATTGTCGCTGTTTCAGGGTCTGTGGTCACTATAGCAATGTCATCGGCATAGGCCATTATCTTCGTTTCAAAGCCATTGCAACAGATTGGTTTAATTGTCTGGTCTTGGAGGATTTGCCAGGTAAATAGGTTGATATATAGGGCAAATAAAATTGGAGAGCATGGACAGCCCTGTCTTGTCCCCCTGGCTACCTCGATACAACTTGACTCCTGGCCCATAATTTGTAGTCTTGCATAAGGTCTAAAATACATTGCCCGTATAGCCGGTATGATGCCTGGGCCAAACCCTTTCTGTGCCAGGATACCCCATAAATAATGCCAAGAAACTCGGTCAAATGCTTTCCCTGCGCCCAGGAGGATCATAGCCATCTTCCCTCCTGTTACCTCTGCTATGTCAAATAAGGCAATGGCACGCCTGATATGGTCAGTGGTGCCTCTTCTCGGTGTAAACCCATGTTGCCATGGTGAGACAAGATGAGCTATGATCCTCCCTAACCGAGTGGCTAAGATTTTGGAGTAAAGCTTGGCATCCACATTCATGAGGGATATGGGCCGATAGGATGCGGGGTTGTCTGAGGGTCTCCCCTTTTTTTTAAAAAGACCGCTATATCTGCTCCCTGCCAGGATTCTGGGGAGACCCCACTATATTGCACTCCAAGAAACAAGTCCAGAAGTAGGGGAGCAATCTCTGCCTAAATTGCCTTGTAGAGTTCCAGAGGGATTCTATCAGGACCTGCCGCTTTCCCTGAGGCCATAGAATGTAGGGCCTGTAGGACCTCTTAGATTGTTATGTCCCTTTCCAGCTCCTGCCTTGTTTCCTCGTCAACCCTCCGTTGATCCCCCATAATTCTCTCAGTCTCGTCGGAGGTGATAGGATCAATATTATCATGCCGGTATAGGTCCTGATAGAATCTCTCAAAAATCTTGATAATGTCTTTTAAATCTGTGACCTGCTGCCCATCCTGTCCTTTAACCCCAGTGATATTATTCCTGGCGACCCTCTGTTTAGTACGTAGGGCCAGCAGCTTACCCACTGACTCCCCATACTCATAGGTCTCGTTTTTATCTGCTTGAAAACCTGCTGCCCCCTTCCTACTATAATAGCTGCTGATTTCAGATTTTGCTACCACTGTTTTGATGATGGATTAAACCCAGATCAGTTGACTGGGGGTGAGTGTTTGATTGGCTCAAACGTTCCGTCCATCATCCCCTTTTGTATCGCTTTGTTCGCCCTAAGTTGGCGGGGGTATGCCCAGACGTGGGTCCCTTGCTCACTTTGCCACTGGATTCAGGCAAGCCTGGCTGATGACGGCTGGAATGCCAGAAACCGGTCCTAGGATGCTTGTTTCCGGTCCAGGGAAGACATGGCTTGGCAGTTCGGGCTGGACTGTTCCCATGAGGCACAGGGTCAGACTGATTTGCATATGGCCATGTCTGAACTGGGGTGGTGGAGTGAGCTAAAGAATGATGATGGATTAAACCCAGATCAGTTGACTGGGGGTGAGTGTTTGATTGGCTCAAACGTTCCGTCCATCATCCCCTTTTGTATCGCTTTGTTCGCCCTAAGTTGGCGGGGGTATGCCCAGACGTGGGTCCCTTGCTCACTTTGCCACTGGATTCAGGCAAGCCTGGCTGATGACGGCTGGAATGCCAGAAACCGGTCCTAGGATGCTTGTTTCCGGTCCAGGGAAGACATGGCTTGGCAGTTCGGGCTGGACTGTTCCCATGAGGCACAGGGTCAGACTGATTTGCATATGGCCATGTCTGAACTGGGGTGGTGGAGTGAGCTAAAGAATGATGATGGATTAAACCCAGATCAGTTGACTGGGGGTGAGTGTTTGATTGGCTCAAACGTTCCGTCCATCATCCCCTTTTGTATCGCTTTGTTCGCCCTAAGTTGGCGGGGGTATGCCCAGACGTGGGTCCCTTGCTCACTTTGCCACTGGATTCAGGCAAGCCTGGCTGATGACGGCTGGAATGCCAGAAACCGGTCCTAGGATGCTTGTTTCCGGTCCAGGGAAGACATGGCTTGGCAGTTCGGGCTGGACTGTTCCCATGAGGCACAGGGTCAGACTGATTTGCATATGGCCATGTCTGAACTGGGGTGGTGGAGTGAGCTAAAGAATGATGATGGATTAAACCCAGATCAGTTGACTGGGGGTGAGTGTTTGATTGGCTCAAACGTTCCGTCCATCATCCCCTTTTGTATCGCTTTGTTCGCCCTAAGTTGGCGGGGGTATGCCCAGACGTGGGTCCCTTGCTCACTTTGCCACTGGATTCAGGCAAGCCTGGCTGATGACGGCTGGAATGCCAGAAACCGGTCCTAGGATGCTTGTTTCCGGTCCAGGGAAGACATGGCTTGGCAGTTCGGGCTGGACTGTTCCCACGAGGCACAGGGTCAGACTGATTTGCATATGGCCATGTCTGAACTGGGGTGGTGGAGTGAGCTAAAGAATGATGATGGATTAAACCCAGATCAGTTGACTGGGGGTGAGTGTTTGATTGGCTCAAACGTTCCGTCCATCATCCCCTTTTGTATCGTAATGTTAACTCAGCAGCTTCTTGTTTTTGCCTAATGGCTAGGGTGTGCTCTTTTTCTAACGCTCCCAGTCTTTCAATCAAACCATTAATTTCCTCTTTTTCTTGTTTCCTGGCTTTTCCTACGAAACTGATTGTTTCCCCCCCTCCCCCCCCCAAGGCCCGCCTTGAAGCTATCCCAAACCATGCCACATGATAAGCTATACAGATTCATCTCAAAATATTGTACCACCCAGTGCCTAATATGTTGCACATATAGCTTATTTGTAAGTAGTGTTCTGTCAAATGTCCGTTTAGATTGGGCCTGAGTCCCCCCTTGTGATACCAGCTCCATAATTAGCGGGTTATGATCGGACAATAATTTAGGTAGCTTCTTGATTCCTACCGCCATGAGCATGGAGAAGGAGACCAGAAAGTAGTCTAACCTGACATACTTTTTATGAGGGCATGAAAAACAACACGGCAGGAGGAACTTTGTCAAACACAGACACGAAGAATCATAAGTAAGTGACTTATCAGGCATGAATTTTGCACCTGTAGAAGTCTGCCAGAATAAATAGACTAAAATGCGGGCCTTCTTTCTTTTAGTTTGTGAAGAGTAAGGCTGCTTATCAGATGGAAATAACACCCGGAGTGCGCACATTTTTCAAGTAAGTGCGTGAAACATTAAAGTGACACAAAGGGGCCGATTCCGATTCGGGCCGGAAAAAATACCGACCGACTCGGTACTGGAATTAAGTCCGACCGACACGTACCGGCGCCGTCCGACCCGGGTAGTACGATGAAATGCATGGGAATCACGACCGACTCGTACGGAACACAAGGCGAACGACCGACCCGGACGGAAACAAGCTATCCGGCCGGGAAACCACGCGAATCGAACCGACTGACACGCATCAGGAAATAACCCGAACGAAACGTACCCGCGAACTCCGACCCGCGCAGTACGATGCAATGGGTGCAAATTCAGATCGATTCGTATGGAGCCCAAGCCGTACGACCGACACGCATACAAAACCCAGCCGAACAAACACAATACTCCGTGACCGACGCGTACGCCGCATATGAAACTGAGCTGAAACACAGCGGGAACAACTCGGAGAGGCGCGCACGAGACAACTGCAACGTCCTACTCGGTCAGAAGAACGACTCCTACATGCACAATAATCACAAATGAAAAAATACAAAAAAAAAGGGCCAAACAATCAATGACAAAGCCAATAAATACAGGGGGTGAAAAAAATGGAACAAGGACACACCCCCAACTCCACCTACATAAAGGCCACAAATCCCTACCATGATCCTTTGCAAATTCCACTGACCTGCCAGCACAGAACACCATCACACAGCAAACACAGACACACACACAGCTCATCCAACACAAAAGCCACACACCATTAGCACCTCAACAAATAGCACCCTCACACACACACAGCAAAACCTACACACACACACCCTCACTTGCACACACACACACATCAATCACCACCACCACCACCCATCACCATGCCCCTAAAGAAGAATCCAAAGTTCCTAGATAGTGAATTGGAAGTCATGGTAGACGAGATCCTGAGGATAGAGCCACAGTTGTTTGGCACATTGGTCCAACAGACCCCCATGTCGCAGAAAACCAAGATGTGGGCGAGGATCGTCGACAGGGTGAACGCACAATCACCATGTTTGCGCACAAAGGAAGACATCCAGAACAGGTGGTATGATGTGCGCAGGAGGGTCAGAGACCTACTCAAGAAGGATTACCTCCTGAGCCAGCACACCGGCAGTGGCCCTCCTGCAAAACCAGTATACCTCAGGCCCTGGGAGGAGAAGGTGCGGGCCATCCTACCACCAGTGAGCGTATATGGACTAACAGACATCCCAGAGCCTGGTGAGTACACAACTAATATACACAATATTGTGTGCCAATACACACACATCACTCTCAAGGGGACAGTCAAACCATCCACCCCTAGTAAATCAACAGCAACCAAAAGATAATCATCCCAAGATGTGTATGTCAGTTAGATAAACACAATACATGCCATCTCATAGTGATATGTAACTGTGTCATGACATGTGCAAACCTAACAACAAATAGAGCAAGGCAGTGGCACAAATATAACCAACAAACACTGCCTGATATTTTGCCACCACTAGAACACCACCTCACAGGGAAGCTCACTTAAAGGAAGGAATTCTGTGTATGCTGGTGAAGTCAGTGTAGCCAATAGCATGATGGGAGTTGTATTCACAGATACTGCTCACCCTCACAATTGGCCCATCAACACCACTCTGAACCATGCTCACATCACAGGAAGTGGATATGGACTGACAAGATGGCTGACACTGGCTACTGCTGTGGGGAGCACAAGGCCCTGCTGGGAACTGTGCACCAACAAACAGCACAACACCACTGCCTGATATCCTGAAAGCCAACTTGCACTCTCTGCAATGCAAGCACGTTGCATGGTGGGATATCTGGCTGGGTGTGAAGGAGGACTCACAGCACTGACCATAGTTACAAGCAGCTCACCTCACACACCCCCTCAACACAAACTCCACATAACCCACCTGGGAGAATGCAATGCCTCACATACCAAATGAAGATCCCACAAAGAACCACCACCCTGGGTAATGCTGTGTGAAGAATAGGGACACACCTGGGACTTGTAGCCAAACAAACGCAAGGACAACACTGTCAGCCTTCCTGTCAGCACAGGCACACTACCCCACAGGGAAGCAGAGTCAAAAGGAAGGAAGTACGGGCATGCTGGGAAGGGGGTGTAGGCAATAGCATGATGGGAGTTGGAGTCACAGATACTGCTCACCCTCACAATTGGCCCATCAACACCACTCTGAACCATGCTCACATCACAGGGAGTGGATAAGGACTGACAAGATGGCTGACACTGGCTACTGCTGTGGGGAGCACAAGGCCCTGCTGGGAACTGTGCACCAACAAACAGCACAACACCACTGCCTGACATCCTGAAAGCCAACTTGCACTCTCTGCAATGCAAGCACGTTGCATGGTGGGATATCTGGCTGGGTGGGAAGGAGGACTCACAGCACTGACCATAGTTACAAGCAGCTCACCTCACACACCCCCTCAACACAAACTCCCCATAACCCACCTGGGAGAATGCAATGCCTCACATACCAAATGAAGATCCCACAAAGAACCACCACCCTGGGTAATGCTGTGTGAAGCACAGGGACACACCTGGGACTTGTAGCCAAACAAACGCAAGGACAACACTGTCAGCCTTCCTGTCAGCATAGGCACCCTACCCCACAGGGAAGCAGAGTCAAAAGGAAGGAAGTACGGGCATGCTGGGAAGGGGGGTGTAGGCAATAGCATGATGGGAGTTGGAGTCACAGATACTGCTCACCCTCACAATTGGCCCATCAACACCACTCTGAACCATGCTCACATCACAGGGAGTGGATAAGGACTGACAAGATGGCTGACACTGGCTACTGCTGTGGGGAGCACAAGGCCCTGCTGGGAACTGTGCACCAACAAACAGCACAACACCACTGCCTGACATCCTGAAAGCCAACTTGCACTCTCTGCAATGCAAGCACGTTGCATGGTGGGATATCTGGCTGGGTGGGAAGGAGGACTCACAGCACTGACCATAGTTACAAGCAGCTCACCTCACACACCCCCTCAACACAAACTCCCCATAACCCACCTGGGAGAATGCAATGCCTCACATACCAAATGAAGATCCCACAAAGAACCACCACCCTGGGTAATGCTGTGTGAAGCACAGGGACACACCTGGGACTTGTAGCCAAACAAACGCAAGGACAACACTGTCAGCCTTCCTGTCAGCACAGGCACACTACCCCACAGGGAAGCAGAGTCAAAAGGAAGGAAGTACGGGCATGCTGGGAAGGGGGTGTAGGCAATAGCATGATGGGAGTTGGAGTCACAGATACTGCTCACCCTCACAATTGGCCCATCAACACCACTCTGAACCATGCTCACATCACAGGGAGTGGATAAGGACTGACAAGATGGCTGACACTGGCTACTGCTGTGGGGAGCACAAGGCCCTGCTGGGAACTGTGCACCAACAAACAGCACAACACCACTGAATGACATCCTGAGAGTCAACCTGAACCCACTGCAAGGGTGGCATGCTTCATGGTGGGATAACTGGGCCAAGTGGAGAAGGATGGCCGGATGTCCACCAAATACAACCAATGCTGGCCATGCACACACCTCAACATTCATATTGAAATGCCCCAGGTATGCATGACAATGTGCTACACCAATATCAACCTCTTACTGTGACAACTTAGGACAATGCAATGTACATGCCCGTATCCAGAGGTACAGTCACAACTGTCAGGTGTGTGAACCATTGATGCCTGTAGAAACATTACATACAATGTGTGTCTCCTCCAAATACAGGTGATGATGATGGGGACACAGCAGCAGGCGAGGAGGAGTCCCTGTCCCAGGATCCGGGGGACCAAGAGCTCACTGGTGTGGAACAGCCTCTGCCCTCCTCGGATGGTGAAGACCTACCTGGCACCTCCGGTGTGAGTCATCATGCAGCACCAGCTGGACCAACATCTGCACCCACCCCTCCAACAACTGCCAACATACAGACCACCCCCGCCGACACGGACAGACCAAGGACCACCGCTGACAACAGCACAGGGCCCCAGGCCCACCGTGGAGCAATGGATGACAACACCACTAACAACCCCCAAGTGGGCCTCGGGTCACCTGTGCGTGCCACCGCAGGTCCTGCATGTGTCGCCAGGGGTGGTGTGAGGGGTGGTAGACATAGGTCGCTGCTTGCAGAGGGGTCTGGACTGCATGATGACCCACAACTGGCACGCATCGCTGATGCGTACCAGGATAGCACCGGAGCGGTCAGACAGGTAGTGGGGATCCTCAAGGACATACAACAGCAGCAGGCTGACCATCATGCCCGCTTGGACTCCCACATGTCCCGTGTGGAGACACACATGTCTCGCATGGAGTCCAAGTGGGACACATTGCAAGAACTCACAGCGGTGCATAGGGACATATTGACATGCCTCCGCCAGATTAGCACCACTATGGCCACACCTCCCTGTGTGCCCACAACATCTGGTGCTGCAACAACTGACACCGCCACAGGGAGGGAGGAGGACTCTGGCGGAGACTCCCTGCACCGCAGCAGCCTGCACATGAGGGTCCCCCCAAAGAAGAGGGGTCGTCCGAGGAAGGAAAACTGAGAGGTTGATGGCCACGTACATCCCCCAGGAAGCCAACACCTGTTCCGGAAATTATCCTTTGTGTGCAAACGTTTCACCCTGTCGAATGCAACAGTACTTTCCCACATGACATGGGGAGTTCAAGTTGGACTAATGTATCATATGACTGTGGACTTCACTCAGGACATTTCTGCTACCAAGACTTCCAACTCATCAGGGAACTTTGGATCACAATCCCAATGTACAGCACCCACCATCCTGTGCACTATACACACACACATTTCTGTAAATAAAATCACTAGTACACCATACTTGCCACTGTTGTTATTCAAATGTGGATACTGTTATGGTGATGATGTTCTGCCAAATTACACTGTGTATGCTAACTGCTACAGCAAGTACAACACCGTTGTGTGAGTCATGGTGACGTGACACATATGAGGGAGACACACCACTAGGGCTACACAACACAGACACCAGGGCCATCGGACTCATCGCCCACAGTGATGTTGCCAGGAAATACAGTGGAATGCACAGACACCACACCTATTCAGAGTCTGTGTCAACTAGCCCACAGGTGCAGTAAGCAAATGTCAGTCAGATGTGTGACCACAGACAACGCACATCCCAAAGTGAAGCACAGGTTTATTACACATTAGCAACATGTTGTTTCCACTACAAATGCAAGGTTTACCCACGTGGCAGTGGCCACACAGTCAACAAGTGCAGAAGATATGAAGTCCAGGGGTGTGTGGCACATCACTTGTAGGGAAACTACTGCTGCCACCCTGAAAGCTGAATCATGGTGTCGGGGGATCCAAGTTGACCAAAGTACACAGTAAGCAACCTGTGAAGGACAGACATGACACACAGTTAAAATCACTGTAGAACAGGACAGTACTGCAATACTCATGCCCAATACATGTCACAAGACAACTACACAAAACCAAGTTAGCATGTCAGAACTGTTGGGGAGTTCAGACTACCTGGAAGGACACATTGCTGCACGCATCCACTCAAGAAGCACATGGCCACACTAAAACAGCACCAGAGCACCACCCACACATATCATGCAAACTCACGTCATTCACATTACATCTCCCTGGATACTCACATTCAGCTGAAGAAGTTGGTGATGAGCTGTGTGCGGACATCACCATCATCATCATCATCATCATCATCACTGGCATCGTGGTCCAGGCCAGGATCCTCCACAGGTGGCGGATGTTGGTCATCGTCATCCAGGATGAGAGGCAACTCCTTCCGCACTGCCAGGTTGTGTAGCATGCAGCAGACGATGACAATCTTGCACACCTTTGCTGGGGCATATGGGAGGGCCCCTCCTGTCTTGTCCAGGCAGCGGAAGCGGCTCTTCAGGAGACCAAAGGTCCGCTCTATCACTCTCCTGGTCTGACCATGTGCCTCATTGTAGCACATCTGGGCTGGTGTCACAGGGTTCCTGAGGGGTGTCAGCAACCACGGCATGTTGGGGTATCTGGAGTCACCTACGGACAGACAAGTGCACATTAGCTGATTTGGAAAAGTGGGTGGAATACTACAGATCAGAACACACAATGGTACAAAGTCAGTACACACCGACAAGCCAGGCACGCTGGTTCTGCATCTGTGCCATCATCCTCGGGATGCGACTACTCCTCATCACGTAGGCATCGTGTGCTGAACCAGGGAAACGGGCACCCACATGTGTGAAGCTCATATCTGCTAAACATACCACCAGAGCATTGATCGAATGGTAATGTTTACGGTTCCGGTATGCCTGCTCATGTGCCTGTGGTGGTATCAAAGCCACATGTGTCCCATCAATGGAGCCAATGACATGTGGCATCCTCCCCAGGGCATAGAAGTCACTCTTGACGTCAGTGAGTTGTTGACGTGTAGGGAAATAGATGTACTGGTTCAGGCATCCCAACATTGCCTCCAAAACATCGCGTAGCACACGGCTGAACATAATCTGTGACATCCCACCGGCAGTCGCAACAGTGTGTTGAAAGGTACCGGTGGCAAAGAAGTGTAGGGCTGCCATTACCTTCACCTTGGGGGTCAGCGCCGTAGGGTACGTCCGGCCAGGTTGCAAATGTGGTGCCAAGCGCACTGCCAAATCCTCAATCAGCTGCCTGGTGAAGCGGTACCGTCGGATGCTGTCATGTTCCACCATCGTTGCCAGGTCAGGGAATGGTCTATGGACAGCTGGAGCCCTGCAGTGCATAGGTTGACGGAAAAAAGATTGTCAGTCACCCCACATATGTGCCATTCACCATACACAATTTCACATGAAACATCATTACGTGACACAAGTACTTGATGTGTGTGTCGTTCTGTCGGACATAACTCGCACCTACATGGCCATCATCTAACTTCTCAGTACAACATGTGTGCACAAACGGTACCAGGTTGTGCTATGGGAAACCATTAGGCTGTGTCACAGTACCCATTTACTGCTCTCACGTTCCACACACACACCACAGTGACATGTCTGGACATATGCGCCACAGGCATCACAGCTCATTGACAGGTAGATTCCCAGTGACCCTGTCTTGCCACATGGACACTGGCATGACATGGCGTATCATGTACACGTCAGAAAATGAAACATGACTCCCACAGGTAGTAGCCCCTGTCGCATCCGCAGGATCGGACATGGACGCCAGTGACGCACAACATCAAAGTCCATTCACAAACAACGTTGATGTGGAGACTGTCTCCCATCGTGCACATGGAATCAGAGACATCGGAAACACAACATGCACACAGACTGTGGAGGGACATCACTATTGTGGCAATGGGTCATCCTGTGACGTACATGCCTTCCCACATGGGACCCTGGGGGAATGTGACATGTCATACACATACACAACCTGGAAATGTGACCATGCCACATGCTCCAAAATTAACTGTTGCACATCACAGTGGTCATGTGCACAACACACAAAGGACCCTGTCCCCATGAACACATGCATAGCCTGGGTGTGGCTGGCCACAAGTGTCACCACAGAAACCACATGTTAACCCCCATACACAGAGAAGGAAATGCAGCCTTACATGCCTTAGGAAACAATGTGGACTGGGTGTGGTGTTGTAGGCGTGCCCCTGGGTCTCTGGCAGGTATATGTGACTGGCATACGTTCACCAGTGACAAGCATTGTGACATATGCAACTGACCTGTACAGGGACGCGTTGTACAGCAATGGACCGATCGGTGTGCCCGGCCGGCCCATTGCATGTGTTGTGAGCGGGTACGCGTTGTACAGCAATGGACCGATCGGTGTGCCCGGCCGGCCTATTGCATCTGTTGGGAGCGGGTACGCGTTGTACAGCAATGGACCGATCGGTGTGCCCGGCCGGCTTATTGCATGTGTTGTGAGCGGGTACAGCGTTGTACAGCAATGGACCGATCGGTGTGCCCGGCCGGCCCATTGCATGTGTTGTATCCCAAAATACGCGTTGTACAGCAATGGACCGATCGGTGTGCCCGGCCGGCCCATTTCATCTGTTGGGAGCGGGTACGCGTTGTATCCCGAAATACGCGTTGTACAGCAATGGACCGATAGGTGTGCCCGGCCGGCCCATTGCATGTGTTGTGAGCGGGTACGCTTTGTACAGCAATGGACCGATCGGTGTGCCCGGCCGGCCCATTGCATGTGTTGTATCCCGAAATACGCGTTGTACAGCAATGGACCGATCGGTGCACCAGGCCGGCCCATTGCATCTGTTGGGAGCGGGTACGCGTTGTATCCCGAAATACGCGTTGTTCAGCAATGGACCGATCGGTGTGCCCGGCCGGCCCATTGCATGTGTTGTGAGCAGGTACGCGTTGTACAGCAATGGACCGATCGGTGTGCCCGGCCGGCCCATTGCATGTGTTGTGAGCGGGTACGCGTTGTACAGCAATGGACCGATCGGTGTGCACGCATTGGCTGGGGCCTGGCATGGCAACGGACGCGTTTTCGAAGCTCCAACGAGTCTGATGCAGTGAATTCAGTTGGCCAGCCACAACAATGTTGCAAAATCATGGGTGTGATGAAGTTGAAGATTTGAAGGATGCTGTGGGCGTGTATTAGTGCTGCTATTCCATGGATTGGTCAGATTCAGAATATGCAAACGACTTGGACCTATCACTTTGGACACATGGGACAGTATCTGCCTCTGCAGCACACATATAATGCTGACTGTTCCCCTGAGAGCTCACTTGCCTGCACTACATGCTCCAGGACGACATCTGCCACCAACACTGCTGCTGTTTCTGCATCCTCTGGCTACTGCAATGGCACGTACTGTGGAGAGAGCCCCAGCCTTCAGCCTTGAGGAGAACCAGGCCCTGCTGGACAGCCTCCTTCCACAGTACAGCAAGCTGTATGGGAAACCAGGGGAGCAGGTGAGTGTGCTGTCCACTGCCTTACTAATTGTGCATGTTGTCTGACTAGCAGGACTTACAGTGTGCACACCAATGGCTAGCATGCTCACTGAGTAGTTGTCACACCCCAAAGTGTGTAGTTACATGCACTGAACTGGTACAGTGCAGTAACAGTGCATTCCAACTAGGTTTACTTCCCATGCAATGATACCATGTAGTGACTGCTGGCAAACTGTTCATAGCCATTGTTGCACTGCCTGTGTACATCATATGCCCCTGTGATTGAGACATGTATATCCAACTGTGTGATGCACGTATATGTTGCATGTGTAGTAATGGCCTTTTCACTTTGTCATCCTCACAGGTTGATGCCCACCAGAAGCAGGAAATCTGGCTGACCATCGCCCGGGAAGTAAGATCCGTGGGGGTCTACAGGCGCAGGATCCGCAACTGCCAGAAGAGGTGGCAGGACCTTCGGGGCTGGACCCGGAGGATCGCAAGGGTCCAGCTGAAGCTGTCGCCTCCTCGCAGGAGGGGCGGACACCGGACCCTGACCCCCACATGCTCCGGATCCTGGCGGTGGTCTTCCCTGACCTGGATGGGCAGCTGAAGGGCAGACAGCAGCAAGGAGGGGGTGAGTCCATGACTGCACTGTGCACTTTGTCTGACATGCTATGTGCCCTCCTCTGGCCTGGTTAAACTTCCACAGTACATCAGTCATGTGGTCCAGGACCCATGTCCCTCATTTGTGACATGCCCACTTCTCCTCTGATACGCATATGTGTGGCCCTTATAGTCAGGAAATTGTGTCATTTGCGGACTGTGTCATTGCATTTAGCTTTGCTCAAGGTGGGGGACAGCATTTGTTCCCGTGACTATGTTGTGCGACTCATGGGTGGGTCAATTGCTTACACAATGCCTAAGTTCTGACATGTAATCTGGGTGTAACTGTGATATGTGGTCCACTTGCTGATCTGAATCACCACATGTCCCTGTGGAATTTGGCACACACGCATGCTGCTGGTGGGAACAATGTTTGGGCCTCAGGAGTATGTATATCAAGTGTGTCACACATGCTTAGCCACCTGCCTACTGTCCAGGGCTCATCCCTCCTTCAAGTGGAGCAGGACAGTCATGCCTACTCCAGGGCATACAATACACTCTGTACTCCCACTCCCGGGTATCATCTGGCATGTTGTGATCAGTGAAATGTACCCTCAGGTGTCTGCCTCTGTCTCATTGTGCTGTGTCTTCGTTGTCAGGACTACTGGTATGTTTATCGGTTAGGGCTCAGCATGCCATCGGAGATGTGACTATGATAGATGATACTTCTGTGACTTATAGGTGTCTGATCACTTGACTGTGCACACAGGTGTTTGCGACTGTGACTTTCAGGCAGCTGTTTTTCATTCACAGCACACTGTGCGGTGCTCATGTTCAGAGAGTTGTGTTTCATGTCCCCCATATGTCCATTTGGTATGACATGGACAAATAGTAGTACAGATGATGTGGTTTATGGGGGATGGACATGTGCACTTGTCAGTCACATAACTTGCATTCCCCATGCCCTCGGATTGTGACACAGTGCAGACTGTTGTTGGCTGGCTGCCATGGCCATGTGACTGGAGACAGTAATGTATGACTTTGCACGCATTCCTGTATCATGGCATTAAACTTCCTGAGACTGATCCTGCAGGGGAGTGACATGTGCAACATGCACCCCATTGTGGCATTGACTATCCGGACATGGGTGCATCATGGTGTCTGGTGCTGGTATGCATCACATGCATTTCTATTTAGACTCTGGCCATCCCTTTCATCCAGACACCTGCACTGACTCAGTGGCAAGAGATGTGATGTGTGCATGTTCACATACTTCACCGTGTTCCCTGCAATGTCCAACAACTGTGTAGGTGTTGCATGTGTCCACACTGGGGTCTTACCATCAGACAGGCACCAGACAGATGGGTGCAAGGGCAGGAGGGGTGTGAGTCCCATGGTTGACCATCAGACTGACAATTGGCTTCCCGAATCTGTGTGAGGACTTTAGGCAATGTTCAACTAAGGATGCCAGGGCTTGCTCTGTGATGTGCTGTACTTACTGTGGTGTGTGCGGTCAGTGCAGGTGACTGATGTTTGTCTGTTTCCCTAATTGTTTGCAGATACATCCACGTCCACAGGAGGGGACAGCTCCACGGACCAGGAGGAGCAGCGGAGCCAGACTGGGTCAGCATCCGAGGAGTGGTCAGAGGGACCCAGTGGCACGGAGGGCGAGGGGAGCCACACCGAGGAGTCCTCAGCACCATCCACCTCAGCTGAGGACCACAGCAGCTCGGAGGATGACTCCCTTGTGGAGACGGGTCTCAGCAGCCACCAAAGGCCAGCTAGTCTGTCTGGCCCTGCCACCACCACCACCACCACCACCACCACCCTTGGCTCCCATTCTTGAGGTCCGTGGAGGCTCCCGTGCTTGGGAGCGTGTCTCCTTCGTGCCAGGCACCGCACCCCCTGCCCCTGTGTCCCCTGCTGCCCTGAGTGAGGAGTCTGTGTACCTCCTTCGGCAGCTCCATGAAGGGCAGACAGCAATGCTGAGTGTCCTCCATGCACACACCACTCTGTTGACACAGCTGGTGTCATTCATGGAGGGCATCTCGACGGGTATGTCTGCCCTACAGAGGAGCAATAAGTCCCTCCTCCAACAGTCCCTCACCCCTCCCACCTCTGCCCCATCCACACTTCCTGCCACCCTACCTGTCCAAAGCACATGCACACCTGCACAATCACCCAAGCACACAGACACGAGCAGCACAGACACACCCAAGAGAAAGGCAAGACGTGCACACAAGCATCCTCAGGGGACTGATACCACACACACAGGGGATGGGGAACAGACACACACACAGGCATCCAGTGTCACTCCGCAGTCCTCCAAATCCTCTCCCTCCAAGACCCCTTCCCTTGCCTCACCTGCTACCCCACCTACACAGCAGATCTTCCTGTGTGACCTCGGCCTCTTCCCCTCCAATCCTGCTGATCCAGCATACCGGGGAAGAGGAAGTCCACCCACACAGAGGGAGTGCCCTCGCCCCCGGACACCCTACCCCAGGCGCAGGCAGACACAGGACCCCATTCGGAAGTCCCCCGGACCAGGAAGAGCAAGACCCCACCACCACCACCACGCAGCTCCACCACCCAGTCTCTCTCCTCCATCCCCCAGGCCACCACTCCACAGGTTCCCCCGCCACACCCTGCCCCAGGTTCCCCCACACACCGATACTGCATCCCCAGACTGCTTAGGCCCTCCCCCTGCCACTTGCTCTTCCACCCCCAACCCAGACGCTCTGCCTGTTAGTGCCACTGGTGTGGAGACCGGGTCCCCCCTCTGTCCTGCCCACCTCATCTGCCCCCCTTCCACTCCCTTGGAGTCATGCACTGCAGTGGAGTCCACAACCACCCCGTCTGACTCGGGCACTGCAGTGGGGACCCAGTCCACCACATCAGACCAGCCCACTGCAGTGGTTGCAGCACTCACACCAACTGACTTGTGTACCACAGTGGTGCCAGCCCCCCTGAGTCAGACACCCCCACTGCACCCACCACCCCTTCACTGCCTCCTTCTGCCATCCCCTGATCCTGTCCCTGCGGTGCCTGGCCTGCCCCTTGTATGCCCCTCCAAGGGGGATGTCCCCTGTCCGTACAAGTGCAGGCAAGCAATCGGTGACCAGTTGTCACTTATCACCCTGTTGGGACTGTGATTTTGGACTGGCCATTGGCCTTAGTTTCTTTTGGACTTCAGAGTTTTCCTTGCCATTTGCTGAATAAAGCCTCTTTTTGTTTAATTGTGGCTTTTCTTTTGATGTACATGATGTGGATGAGTAGCATCCTGCATTTGCAGTTGTAATAGTGTTCATATCAGGAAAATGAAGTGTTGCTGTGATGGACTCCATGTGGTCCATGGGATATGTGTCCTGTTGTAGTCTGGATCTATGGCATCCTTTGCTGCAGTCTGAGGGTGTAATGTTCTGCATTTGACACAGGGATGTACATTTTGCATTTGTAAATGAACATCTTTGTTTTACACTGATGAACATCTGGTGGGCTTACCACTGTTCAATGTTCCGATTTCCCTGACTGTGTGCCCAGCTCCACTGGACATGCGGTTTTGCACATCAATGTCGAAGGACTCATCTGTGTATACAGTGCAACTTGCTTGACACGTGTTTTGTGTGTATGCAGATGACTGACGTGACACTCCCGTACCCAGGCTGATGTGAGCAGAGGCTTCTGTGTGTTGTGGTTGTTGACTCACTGATG
The DNA here is from genome assembly GCA_963921515.1 of Calotriton arnoldi. Classification (NCBI taxonomy): domain Eukaryota; kingdom Metazoa; phylum Chordata; class Amphibia; order Caudata; family Salamandridae; genus Calotriton; species Calotriton arnoldi. The sequence goes on along the minus strand of CAWUFW010010744.1, from coordinate 439,576 downwards.
GAGTGTTCTGCTGACATGTTTGGGTCGTGCACAGACAAGGTTTGGCACAGCGGACCTTCCACAGGAGTGGAGTGCCCTCATGGCAGTGTGTAATCCTGTGACATTGCGTGGGCCTGTGTTGTGTGTTGTGTAAGCATGTCTGTGCGTGTTCCCTTCCCTTTTCCTACACAGGCTATGTCCCTAGGGATGTTCCTGTTTGTGATGCTTGCTGAGTTGTTCTGTGTTCATCCAGCATCTTGGACCTTGTTTCTCCGTGATGTGGGTGCATGGCAAACTATTGTTCATGAGGTTGTCATACCAGGTTGTCTTTGTTGTCAGGGCTGGGGATGTGGGCAAACGCAGATGGGACACATTCAGGATTCCCCTTGGCACTTGTTGTTTACACAAGTCATGTGATTTTCAGTTTGTGGTAGCTTTCAGTGATTGTGACACGTTGTGTGTGTGACTGCTGCCACTCCTCAGGGTCAGAGCTGCAATGTTGGAAGTTGTGTACGTGTGTTCTTCGTGTGTCACCTTGGCTTCTTCGTTGGTGTGTGACTATGGCCAGGATCCCATTGATTGTGGTGGATTTCACATCATGCCCATGTACGGCATACTGTGCTGTGTGTCAGACATTCACGAGTCTTGTTGACTGGCCATGTGTGATGGGTTTCTGCACCTTAGTTCCCACCACCACCCCTGGTATTGTCATGGGTGCATGTCCAATGTCACCAGTCCATGTGAGCTTCACTGCTGCACATTGGTGGAGATCAGGGTGTGTGGTGTTGAGTGTGTGCAAAAGTGAGTTGTTGCACGGCTAGACCCCTACCTCCATATTGGCCTTGGCTGGCAGGCCGTGCTGATTGATTGGAGCTTGTGTAGGTGTGATGGTAGTTTGTTGCTCAGGACACATGGCTGTGGTTCACAGTGTGAACGACATCTACCTTTGTCATCACAGTGGGATTATCATGCAGGCTAGTGTCAGCACAATGTGGGGTCCCTGGGAGTAGTGCTGTGGTGGGTCTGTCTCTTGCTGTGTTAGTTGCTGTTCCTACAAGCTTGTGTGACATGTGTAATTTGGGCTCCCTCTCATCTAACAATGCCTGATTTCCCACATAGGGGTATCCGATCCATGAGTAACGTTTGTATGGCACTGTATACACATCTGTGTGGTTGGAATTCAGGCCTCCTCATGTGTTGTGTTGTTGCCTGGGGACACTTGCACACCCCCCCCATCACCTGTTGTGTTTGATATGCAGTGTGAGTCTGCCTGTTTGTGTTTGTGCCTTTGCACCACTGCATTGGCATATCTTGAGTGTGCCATTGGCTGTATGTTGTTTGGTGGCTTTCCCCTGCTGTCCCTGGGACTCCTAGGTCATCAGTCAGCACAATAATCATGCTTTGTATGTCCCATTGATGCCATGGTATGGTATTTGTTCACCTGACATCTACAGTCTCCACAGGATATCTACATTTGTGTGTCCATTGGTGCAGATATGTGGGTCAGCATTATGATGGTCACTTCTGTCATTGGGTTATTTGTGAATGTTGACAATGTGGGCCCCCATGGGTGATGTTTGTATGCACATGGCCAAAACGATGTTTCAGTGACACTGCACTGTTTGCCTCGACCAATCTATGTTGCTATGGGACACAAGCACTACTATGCCACTGATGTGTTTGTTGTTGTGTGACCAGGATTCATCCATGCAGTTTGGCTTTGGCAGCTTTTACCATGACTACACTTCCCTTTTGGTCACTGTGGTGATGGGGCTTTAGGCCACATTGCCACACTGTTCAAAATGTGCATCAGCTATGGACACCACACTTCCCTTTTGGTCACTGTGGTGATGGGGCTTTAGGCCACATTGCCACACTGTTCAAAATGTGCATCAGCTATGGGCACCACACTTCCCTTTTGGTCACTGTGGTGATGGGGCTTTAGGCCCCATTGCCACACTGTTCAAAATGTGCATCAGCTATGGACACCACACTTCCCTTTTGGTCACTGTGGTGATGGGGCTTTAGGCCACATTGCCACACTGTTCAACATGTGCATCAGCTATGGACACCACACTTCCCTTTTGGTCACTGTGGTGATGGGGCTTTAGGCCCCATTACCACACTGTTCAAAATGTGCATCAGCTATGGATACCACACTTCCCTTTTGGTCACTGTGGTGATGGGGCTTTAGGCCCCATTGCCACACTGTTCAAAATGTGCATCAGCTATGGATACCACACTTACCTTTTGGTCACTGTGGTGATGGGGTGTTCGAGCCCATTGCCACAGTGGCCATGGTCTGCTTGCATTGTGGAGGCCACACACATTTATGTGTGACACATGTGCTAGGGGGTCACATTGTACGTTCAATGTCATGTTCAGTGTTGTAGGCATTTGACACAGACTACTCACACTTGTCATGGTGTTGGGGGGGATGTAATTTTCTGTCATTCCTTATGTGGGAATATGCTAGTTGTGTCATGCATTACCCGTCCTCTGAGTAGGGGTGGTGTTAGTGGTAGGCATCCATCCCCCCATGAGTGGGGATGGTAGTGGTGACAGGCATCCAGCCCCCCTGAGTAGGGGTGGTGGTGGTGGCAGGCATCTAGCCCCCCCTGAGTGGGGGTGGTGGTAGTGGTAGGCATCCATAACCCTAAGGGTGGGGATGGTAGTGGTGGCAGGCATCCAGGCACCCATGAGTAGTGGTGGTGGTAGTGGTAGGCAGCCATCCCCCCATGAGTGGGGATGGTAGTAGTTACAGGCATCCAGGCCCCCATGAGTAGTGGTGGTGGTAGTGGTAGGCAGCCATCCCCACATGAGTGGGGATGGTAGTAGTGACAGGCATCCAGGCCCCCTGAGTAGGGGGTTGGTGGTGGCAGGCATCTAGCCCCCCTGAGTGGGGGTGGTGGTAGTGGTAGGCATCCATCCCCCCATGAGTGGGGATGGTAGTAGTGACAGGCATCCAGCCCCCCCTGAGTAGGGGTGGTGGTGGTGGCAGGCATCTAGCCCCCCCTGAGTGGGGGTGGTGGTAGTGGTAGGCATCCATATCCCTAAGGGTGGGGATGGTAGTGGTGGCAGGCATCCAGGCACCCATGAGTAGTGGTGGTGGTAGTGGTAGGCAGCCATCCCCCCATGAGTGGGGATGGTAGTAGTGACAGGCATCCAGGCCCCCTGAGTAGGGGGTGGTGGTGGAAGGCATCTAGCCCCCCTGAGTGGGGGTGGTGGTAGTGGTAGGCATCCATCCCCCCATCAGTGGGGATGGTAGTAGTGACAGGCATCCAGCCCCCTGAGTAGGGGTGGTGGTGGTGGCAGGCATCCAGCCCCCCTGAGTGGGGGTGGTGTTAGTGGTAGGCATCCGTCCCCCCATGAGTGGGGATGGTAGTAGTGACAGGCATCCAGGCACCCATGAGTAGTTGTGGTGGTAGTGGTAGGCAGCCATCCCCCCATGAGTGGGGATGATAGTGGTGACAGGCATCCAGCCCCCCCTGAGTAGGGGTGGTGGTGGTGGCAGGCATCTAGCACCCCTGAGTGGGGGTGGTGTTAGTGGTAGGCATCCATCCCCCATGAGTGGGGATGGTAGTAGTGACAGGCATCCAGCCCCCCTGAGTAGGGGTGGTGGTGGTGGCAGGCATCTAGCCCCCATGAGTAGGGGTGGTGGTAGGGTGGTGTTGGTGGTAGGCATCCATCCCCCTATGGGTGTGTATGGCATTGGTGTTGGCCATCCCACCCCTATGGTTCTGCTGTTGCTAGTGTACGTTATTTGTGCATCCCTATGTGTGTGTGACCTATTTCGGGTACGTGTAGTTTGTTTGTATTGTTGGTGTTTGACTTACCGTCTGCGCCGTACGCCGCTCCGTGCCGGTCCCGGTAAAAGATGTAGAGTATAGGTAGGACCTGCGCAATGGGATTCATGCTTGGATCGTCTCGTTCGGGTTTCTCGTGTCTTCGACTCATACTCGTCGCTGGCTTGTTCGTCTCGTAGCCGTGGATCGCCTTGTGGCTCGAAACGGAGCTTATGTACAGCTCGCCCGGATGCTCAAACGTGCCGGATGTAGCGATGGCTTCGGCGCGTACGGATTGCGCATCGTACTAGTCCGGCCGGAAGGTGCTGTGTATTTGCTTCCGTGCGGCTCGATTCGGCGTTCACGGATCCGGCTCGGGCGGGGAACAGGAGCTGGATTGGGTGAGTACGGCTCGCTCGGAAACTGGGTTGTTATACGCATCGTACTTGTTTGTCCGGACGAGTGTACGAATCGGTCGGGAAACACGCATTCCGCTTGTATTTTTTCCGGACGAATACTGTTAGGTGCCCTACCGGCCGAGATCGGAATCGACCCCAAAGTATCCGGAACGTGCCATTCTATTCTTTTACGTGAAAGAATAAACGCGCTTGAATTCTTCCAGGGCACAAATATGACGCAGTTGAAGGCTCCCTAAAACAGCGTGTAGACGAAAAGCACAGACACGCTTTTAAATCATTTTCCACCGAACACAGGAAAAGTGGAACAAACATATAATTGCACAAATCTTCAGCTCCCTCCATGTTGGAAAACCGTAAGTCGTATTTCAAGACTTGGGTCTAGAGAATGGGTTAGACAAACAAATCGACACTGACACCAGATGTCCTGTTTTTCTAGGTCCTGAAATTAAGAACATATCACCAAAAAGAAGCTCATACGTGTCAGCTAGCAGCTAGAGGTACATCATTAATTCAAACATGTATGATCACTAGAGAAACATGAGAAAGGGTTCTTTTACTATTAGGTAACCAGTTTTTCACTGATTTTACCCAACAGGTTACACCGTGCCCCAGCCCTGATGAAAATCCAGTGATTTGCTAACGGGATTGGAAACGCGTCGGCATTTCCTCTTGTCCACAAAGGGTCATTCATCTTTAAAAAATTGTTGTAGTTCTCTGAGGAGGTTTCATTTATAACAATTAGCCCCACAGAGAAGCATGCTACCCTTGTGGGAGCAGTCCCCTAACTAGCGCCAAGACGTAGGGCTTCAGGGACTGCTTTATATAAACTGCAATGCTGGTGTACTTTTGTATATTGTTCAACACTTGCATGTTGTCTGTGATAGTAATTGTTGTTTTGATTTCTTTTCTATAATCGTTGTTTAATGTATCACGCCAATTGTTTGTGTATTTTATTCAGGCATGATTAGGATGTTTGTACACAGTATTGAAAAATATAAATTATGTGAATATATCATATTTAGCCTATGAACTGTTTAGTCTAGGCTCTGAGTCTGCTTAAATAAACAGCAGCTAACAAAGTGGTAGCCAGGTTTTTTCTTCTTGTGTGTAATTTGACATGTCCTACCTGGCGCCTTAGCTTGGACAAAACCCCCCCTTTTTTCCTCTCACTTTTAGAAAGTTGGCATTTTCTGACTTAAGCATTCTGTGCCTTTGTCTGTCCCTGGAATACACATCTGGGTTGGATGACACTTGGGCTTTGTGAATACACTCTAGACAGTCACACACAGAGGGAGCTGAGGTGTGCCCTGCATATCCTGATGGCCCATCACCAGGCTGATGAGCCTTCCTGAGCTAGAGTTGTGGGAGGAGCTGACACTTGCTCCTGAATAGGGCGGTGCGTGTCCTCACACCAAGAAGTCTCCACCCCCTGTAGTGTGTCTAGAGCCAGGGCAAGGAAGGGCAAAGTTGTTTGTACTACAAAGAGTGCAGAGACCGAATATCGAATCAAAAATATTGAGTTGCACAAATATCGAGTTGCAAATATCGTGGGTCAGAAATATCGACAGCAAGAATATCGTGGTCAAGAATATCGACTTAAGGTAAGTAATATCGATTTTAAAAATATCGAAGTGTTTAATATCGTTTGCAGAAATATAGTTGTTAAAAAAATCGTTTGATTATTAATGTTATGTATTTTAGTATATATTTTATATGTATGTGGTGTATGTTTTTTTGTATAAGAATTGTTTGTATTTTTAATATATGTGTTAATGTTTTTTAGTTATTATTATTTCTTTTATTTGAATTTTGCGTTTTTAGTCCCTTAGCGGGTTGTAGGTTTATAGGGGACTAGGGTGGGAAGTAATTTAATTTTATTACATATATTGATTATTTTTTATTTATTAATATTTGTTTAACTGAGATGTTATAGTGTTAAATGTGTAAAGTAATTTAGTATTCATTAATTAATAATTGGTTGTTAATTAATTTAAAATAATGAATTGGTAATTCATTATGCTAATTGTGTAATTAATTTTAGGTGTGTTGTGGTGTTTATAGGTGTTAAGGGTGGGAAGTAATTTATTTTTAATTGATGAATTAATAATTGGCTGTTAATTAATTTTAATTAATTTATTGGTAAATAATTATGGTAATTGTGTAATTAATTTTAGGTGTGTGTTTTGGTGTTTATAGGAGTAAAGGGTGGGAAGTAATTTGTATTTAATTAATTAATATATAGTTGTTAATTAATGTTATTTGATATGTATTTTGGGTAATTGTTTATTTTTTTGTTCGTTGTTTTTACTTTTAAAGGGGTAAAAGGTGGGTATTAAATACATTTTAATTAATTTATTATTAGTTGTTAATAGTAATAGTTTTTAATTTAAAAATACGTTTTAATTGTGTTTTATTATTCGAGAGTTTAATTTAGGTGTGTGTTGTGGATATCATAGTGTTAAAGTGTGTGTAGTTAATTAATTTTTATTAGTTTTTTTATTAATAATATTTTTTAAATTGATTATTAATTATGTTAAATTTGGGGGGGAAATTTATTAAAAATGTCGAAGTGTTTTGTTATTGGTGTGGTGTTATAGGGTAGGAAATACAATAAATACATTTATGTATTAATTAATCTATTTGTAAATATTTTCTAGTTTAAAAGATTTTTTTATAAATGTATTTATTATTTTATATCATATATTATTCGTAGGTTTTTTATATGTAATTATGATTATAATATCTTTTCTTTTTATATATTTAATATATTTAATATATTTGATTTTTCATTTCTAAATATTGTTTATTTATTTTTATGATTTTTTATAATTGTTCATGTTTTTTATTTTTGTTTTAACTGTTTGAGTGTGAATAGTAATTTCTGTCTTTTCGCTATCGAACACTTTCCCTAATGTTGCACTCACTGGGGGGTGAATAGTTATTTTTACCTCTCCGCTATCCAACACTTTCCCTACTGCTGCATTCACTGGAGTTGGAATAGTAATTTTTATACCTCCGCTATCCAACACTTTCTCTACTGTTGCACTCACTGGAGTGGGAATAGTAATTTTTACCCATCCGCTATCCAACACTTTCTCTACTGTTGCACTCACTGGAGTGGGAATAGTAATTTTTACCTCTCTGCTATCCAACAATTTCCCTACTTTTGCATTCACTGGAGTGGGAATAAAAATGTTTACCCCTCCGCTATGCAACAGTTATTCTACTGTTGCATTCAGTGGAGTGGGAATAGTAATTTTTACCCCTCTGCTATTCAACACTTTCCCTACTGTTGCACTCTTTGGAGTGGGAATAATAATTTTTTCCCTCCGTTATCCAACACTTTCCCTACTGTTGCTCTCACTAGAGTGGGAATAGTAACTTTTACCCCTCCGCTAGCCAACACTTTCCCTACTGTTGCACTCTTTGGAGTGGGAATAGTAATTTTTACCCATCAGCTATCCAACAATTTCCCTACTGTTGCACTCTGTGGAGTGGGAATAGTAATTTTTGCTCCTCCGCTATCCAACACTTTACCTACTGTTGCATTCTTTGGAGTGTGAATAGTGATTTTTTTCCCCTCCGCTATCCAACACTTTCCCTACTGTTGCTGTCACTGGAGTGGGAATAGTAATTTTTACCCTCCACTTTCCAACACTTTTCCTACTATTGCACTCACTGGAGTTGGAATAGTACATTTAATTATTTTGCTATCCAACACTTTCCTTACTGTTACACTGATTGTATTGTTAAATTTAAGTTTAAATATTTTTAACAGTTTAATGTTTTAATTTATTATATAATGTTTTTTTATATTTTAAATTATTGATATATATTTATGTTATTTTTTAATAATTTTAAAGTTTTAAAATAAATTAAAGATAATAGTTTATTAATTATTTTAAAGTAAATATATATATATATATGTATACATTAATATGTTTGTGTGTTTATCTTTTTTAAATTAAGTTTACTTGTTATATTTTGTTAAAATGTATTTTAAATTTAATTTATTTTTTTGAAATTAATATTAATATTTAATATATTTAATATATATATATATATATATATATATATATATATATATCGATATTTTTACATCTATATTTTTTACATCGATATTTTTGATTCAATATTTTTGTACTTACCTGTGTAGGTATGGGAGTCGATATTTTTGTAGTCTATATTTTTTTTTCGATATTTTGAACATCAATATTTTCGTTATCGATATTCTATCAGTGAACCCTACAAAGAACTTTCTTTGAAGTCTCCTGCTTCAAAGACCAAAATGTGATAAGTTCTGGACCCCTGACACCGTATACTCGGGACACATTCGAACTGAGGACATTCTGCCAGGAAGAACAGCTATTGTGCTGGCTGGAGGGACTTCCACTTTGCTGTTTGCTTTGCTGGGTTGGCCTGCTGCCTGCTGCTCCTGTCCAGGGAGTGAGAGGATTGGACTTTTCTCTCTGCATCCTGCTTTCTAAGGTTCTCCAAGGGCTTGACTGAGCTTGCCTCCTGTTGCTGAAGTCTCAGGGACATCAAAGACTTCACCTGCATCTTTCTACCAGCACCTGGGCTCCTCTACTGTGAGTCCTGACCTGCCCAGTGGTGCCAAACCCAGTCCTGGGTCCTTGGAGGTGGATTTGGTGCTGCAACCAAGAGACCAACGCATCGACTACAAAGTGCCAGTTCGGAACAGGTGCATCCCTGCAAAACTGCTGCACCGTCGCTGCCTGCACCGGAGCCATGGACACCGCTCGCCGAGTGTGCAATGCACCAACCTTGACTTCAGGGAAGTCTGACTTTGCCGCAGTGCCTCCGAAGAACCACTGCTGAGTGAGTCTCGACAATGCACCACAAACGTCTGTGATGCACCGTCTGGACTACGACGCAACCCTGGCCCTACGTGAATCTCGAATGACACAGCTCCTTTTGTCCAGCGGTTCGACATCGGTGTCAAATAATCGAAGCAGCACGCTTTTGGCATCAAAGCATCATCGACACTACGTTGTCTTCAGGAAACAAGGCCTAGCACAAGCCCCCGACGCTTCACCTTCTCTGCGCAATGCATCATCCCCGAACGGGAAAGCACGATGACTCTGCACCGCTTCAAGGAACCGACGCATCACCGGCATCCGCGATGCTTCACTTCCTCTGCGCCATGCATCATCTTTGATTTCCGATGCAACCAAGGTACTGTAAGGGGATCCTCAGGATTCCTGTATTCAGCCCACGCTCCATTGCGGTCAAACTGAACCTTTGGACTTGTCCCGGTCAAGTACGATCAGATATCCCCAGTTGGAGTTATTGTTTTCTAAGAACTAGAACTTTATTTAACCTTGAAGAATTCATATATTGACTTGTGTATGTTGGATTTTTTTTTATTTTGTTCTTGGTTTACTCAGATAAATATTGGCTATTTTTCTAAACTGGTGTGGAGAACTTTACTTTTGTGGTGTTTTCCCTGTGTTACTGTGTTACTGTGTGTATGTGTGCACAAATACTTTACACATTGCCTCTAAGGATAAGCCTGACTGCTCTTGCCAAGCTATCAAGGGGGTGAGCACAGGTTATTCTTAGTGTGTATGTTACTTACCCTGACTAGTGTGAGGGTAAGTAACTTGGACAGGGTGCAAACCACTTCCAACTAGAGATGCCATTTCTAACACATGCACTTGGAAAACTATTTATTCATTCATTCAAATGTTGTGGATATCTTAAGTTTTACCCCAGGAAGAGTTAATGTGAGCTGTTATAAATAAATTTGAGCCCCTAGACTTGAAACTAAGGCCCACTTCACATTAGAGACACAAATTCGAAAGTTGTTACTGTTTATTTTATTTATAAGAAAGGCTAGGCAATTTGTTTTCATTCTATGGAAAGCATAAGGGGATCACCCTATGAATAGGCAAACTTACGTTCAAGTGCTTTTGCTTACGGCCAGTAAAAAACACAAGGCCGAATGCAGCTGGTAATTCCTCAACGAACCATCTGGGAAGTAAAACTATTCATGTGAGTCTCTCTGAAACATGCGTTGCCTGGGAGAACCACACAAACTGCCCAAAATGCCAGAAATTGGCAAATTCCTTTATCTCCTGCTGAGCAGATTTCCTCTTTTTTATAGTCCCATTTCGCTCCACATGTAGACTGAATAAAAGTGCAAATTTCATCCGTTTTACAATTCGGCAAACATTTTTGGAACCCGATTAGAGAAATGGTTATTCTGTGGTTTCCCAGAGAAATGCCAGCAAAGCACATTTTTATTCTGAAATAATGTAACAATGGGTTTTTGATAAACAATGAAATGCTACTAATAAATTTTAGATATATTTTTCTCTGTACTTTGAATCATTGTTAATCTACGGTGAATTGCCTATTCGTGCATTTTTAGCTGAGTTACTGCAGCATTAATTTACGTTAAGACTTTGATGTAAGCTTTTATTGTGGTTTCATGGATCAAGTACCTCAAACTAGGGGATTAGAGGATTATTTCACTTCCCTCCTTTTGTGTGCTTGTGTGTTTTAGAGAATGGGAGGATTATTACACTTCCCTCCTCTTTGTATTCTTGAGTGCTTTAAAGAGTTTCGTTTGATGTATGGATTAATGAATAACTAGTGATTAATTACAGGACATTTTCATAATAAGGCTGACTTAATTATGGGACCTCATCGTCATCGTCACACTCACACCCGACATATTCTTCTTCATCAAGACCTTGCTCAACCCCATATCTGATCAGACATTGCCACTGCGATCCCCGACAGATATAAAATCCCTCACCAGGAATGCACCAACAAGCCGGGGGAGGAACAGTCATCATCCACAAAGAGACCATACAGTGCACCAACACCACCGACAACACCACTACCCCCATGGAACATCTCAAGTTCAAGCTCCACATGGAAGACAAGACAACCATCATAGGCACCCTCGCATCCTGACCATCAGGCCCTCACTCTAGCTTCTGCAACACCATCCCAGATTTCATTGCACCCGAGCCTTAGACTGCAAGAACTACATCTTCCTTGGCGACCTAAGTTTTCCACATTGATGACCCGAAAGTCAACAACACCGCACAACAGTATGAGAGCCTCGGATGTGACCCAGATTGACCATGACCCTACACACACTACGGACACATGCTTGACCCCATTTTCACCTCCAGCAACTATGTAAAATACATCCATGTCACAGAACTCACATGGACTGATCACTCCATCGTCCGCTGCAGTATCTCCAGCCCCCTCACGGCCACCCCCAAGACAACCAGCGCCCCCCACCAGAGGTGGAACAAAATTTCAGAGACCAGCTGGAAAGACCCCCTCAACATCTCCAACCCCACTACCACCACCAACCTCAAAGAGGGAGTGAAGAACTTCAATGCCTGGATCACCAACTGCGCTAACAGTACTGTTCCCATCAAGAGAAACATCCAGAGACAGGAGCTATGCGACATCCTCACCAACTTCTTCCACGACAAGATTAGGACCATTAACAGAAACTTCAAAACCCAACCCACACCTATGGTATTCCTCGACAGATACGTCACCACCGCAACTAACACAAACCACAGACTAATCACGTGGAACCTCCTCTCCACCCAGGACACCACCTCCACCATGAAATTCATCCATTCGCGAGCTCCCACAGACCCATGCCCACACTACATCTTCAACCTCAGACACCAAAGGATCGGCCAGGAACTCACCACCCTGCTCAACACCTCTATCACCACGGCAACATTTTCAGATGCCTGGAAACACACCAAACTCAGACCGCTACTCAAAAAACCCTCTGCTGCCCCCAGCGAACTCAAAAACTGCTGGCCAATCTCCCTACTCCCATTCCCAGAGAAGATACTGGAAAAGATCATCAACAAGCAGCTCATGACACAACTGGAGCAGAACCAGCTACACAATGCCTCCCAATCAGGCTTCAATCACATCACCGAACCCACCCTGATCGCAGCCACAGACAACATCCAAACCCTCCTCAACTGAGGGGAAACAGCAGCTTTGATCCTCCTCAAACTTTCTGCAGCCTTTGAAACGTATCCCACCACATGCTGATCAAAAGAATCCACCACATCAGCATCCAAGGGGATGCGCTCAGATGGATCACCTCCTTCCTCACTGAAAGAACCCAGAGGATCCAATCCCCACCTCTTACCTCCGAACCCAAGGAGATTACCTGCAGTGTCCCCCAGGGCTCATCCCTCAGCCCCATGCACTTCAACGCCTATATGGCCCTGCTGGCCAACATTGTCAGACTTCACGGTCCCAAAATAGTTTCCTACACAGATGACACCCAACTCATGCTCTCACTCGCCGATGACCCCACCACCACCAGAACAAACTTCCACAGATGCATGACAAGTGTCACCGACTGGATGAAGAACTACCTGCAGCTGACCACAAACAAGACGGAAGTATTGATCTTCGTCAACAGCAGCAACACATGGATCGACTCCTGATGGCCATCAGACCTAGGAGCTGCACACACTCCCTCTGACAAAACCAGAAATCTCAGAATCATCATTGACAACAAGCTCATAATGAAATCACAGATCAAAGCTGTCTCCTCCGCCTGCTTCCTCACACTGCGCATGCTACGTAAGATCTTCAAGTTACTACACCTCACATGCACTGTGACACAGGCCCTCCTCACCAGCTGACTGGACTAAGGCAGCGCCCTCTATGCATGAATCGCCACAAACCATACTACAGAGACTTCAGACCACACAGAATGTTGCAGCCAGACTCATCCAGACTCATCCTCAGCCTTCCCCAAAGAACCCACATCACACCCCACCTCAGACAACTCCACTTGCTCCCCATACAGAAGAGATGCCAATTCAAGCTGCTGACTCATGCACACAAGGCTCTACACAACCAAGGACCCGCCTACATTAACCACCCCCTGAACTTCCACCAACCGTTGAGAATACTACGCTCTGCCTCCCTTTCACTTGCCCATACTCCCCGTACCTACCAAAGCAGAAGTGGAGAACACATTCCTTCTCCCACATTACAGCAGAGCGCTGGAACAGCCTCCCCATGCACCTTAGGACCATCACCTCACTTCTGGAATTCCAAATGACCCTCAAGACCTGGCTGTTCGAATAGGCCTCCGGGGCCTGCGAGCGCCTGGATACCATATCAGGTGATTAGCCACGCTTTATAATTCTCGATTGAGTGCTTGATTGATTGATTGATAAGGGTTTAGTAAAATGATGGTGTGCTTGAGTGCAAGACAGTTCAAATTGTTGAGTGCAAAGGGGCATAGTTCAACATGTTACTTCACTTTGGTTTTAATGAACAGCCATGATGTGGTGAAGTTCCATTGAATAAACAGTTGAAGCATTTTAATTGAAATTCTTAGGATCTCAAGGTGTGATTTTTTTTAAATTAGTTGCGTGATCATAGCTCCTTCTATAAGAGAGATCTTAACAATCCCAGCTGAGATGCCTTGCAGCTTTGCCAGAAATCTTGAGGTCCAACCAGACTGATGTATTGACTAATTGACAAGGTTGAATTCTAGTCTGATTTGGTTGTTGAATGCTGAATGTGGTAAGCTGAACAGGTTTCTGAACAGACTGCATTGTGCCAACTCTAGTTGTTTTATCAGACTGGCTGGGACAATCTCACAGCCATAGTACAGTGATCACATATATATAGCTTTGATCACTTCAAATATGGGTTTTAATGACTGTAATATTGTTGGCTAATTTCAGGAAGACAACCAAAAGATTGCTCTCCTTGGATTTAGTTTCCTCTGCTTGTATGGGAATGGTACAGTAGATGTTGAACCATTTTTTCAGGAATATATAGATAGTGTCTTATTTAATTAATTCATTGCTTAGTTGCCATTCTCCTTTCCTACTGAGATTGCTGCCAAAATGCAGGATATTGGAGTTCCCATTGTTACCTGTTCTTGATTGTACCTGATAGCCCACTGTATGCCACCAATACCATCTTAATTAGTTTGAGTAAGCTGCTACTTAAATCCACTAGCACTATCCCAATCCTGGTAAGTGCCCCCCTTTGGTAGATATGCACCATTCCGGCATCTTCCATTTCTCATGTGTTTCACACTGTAATTTGAATTCCATTGATATTTTAAGTCGTGGTGGTTACTTCTGATGTTCATTATTGGTATATCATAAAAAATTAATCCCAGGCGTATTGCATGCCTTTCTTCAGTGGACAATTAATTTATGATCTCGATCAAAGACAACAAAACAGTACAGTATAATTCAACCCAATTCTGACTAAATTAGATAATAATAAGATGAACATAATTCTCTAAGAAAACATGCTTGCCTATTGAAAAAGAGTACACTTGAGAAGCATGTTTTCTAGAGAATTCTGTTCATACGTTATGAGTTATGACCAAACCTAATCATAACTTGCCTTTAACTTGTAGTATTTATATGTTTATGTATAGGTTCCTGTAATTCAGTTGAGAGGTTTTAATAATGAAAGAAAACTCAAAGATGGGTGCCTTTCAAATATCAGCAGGAATGCTGCATGGGGCCAAAAGTCACCTCATAAGTAAGATGGATTTTATAACTAAATCAAACCCATAAGCCGTAGGTATAACACAATTTGCTGAGGAAAATCAATTTTGAAACCGATTATAAATAACAGAAGGCGAGCATCTAAAATGTCTATGCATATGTGAATGTATACATACATCTACATATGACTGTGACAGCTACCATATTTACAAAAGCATTTCCTGCAGCATTGGCTCTTATAGCGTGCATAGGATGTAAAGATTGTTGGCTGATATATGTCTGTCGAAATCGCGTGCAGGGAAATATCCTCACTTTTTAAAGCATCACATGTCGATATCATAATGTGATGCGTGGGCGTCCCCTTGAAAGGAGTAGGGGAATATTATTCAGCAATGAGCTTCTGTAGACCTCTTTGTTGCTCTTCATGGAGCTTATTTCTGGATCTTCTGTAATCTTTTAATTTGCTTCTGAGATGAACCATCACAAAGGGCATTACAGTTTTCAATTTTCAATTCAATAATTTCTCCAGTGATGGATGCCATATGGTCCTTTAAAAGAAACATTCGGTTTCTTCTCTTTGTTGTAGTATTGTCAGGGACTCATTACTAAATTTATCTGTGTCTCAAATGACATCGACGAATCCAAGAAGCTGCCTGTGGTTCTGACTGTTGCAAACATGGAGCTCAAATGTCCTTAAAGTGAAACAACTGAGTGCTGGGATTAAGTGCACTTACATTTGGTTTCTTTTGCTTTAGCCTCTACACAAACAAAGATGTTCAACATTCATGATTAGCATTTAGTTTTGCTTACTTACACTGTAGAATTCTGATGACAACTAAAAATGGTGCATACTTTGATTACCAATTAACTGTGGCTGATTACAATTAAACTATATTCCGGGATGGAGAGAGTGAGAAGTGATATGGAGCTCACTTACCTTCCAAAACATCTGACCCTACAAAAACAGCATCCCCATCTGTTTTTAACTCCATCAGGGCGCCCTTTGAAAATAAATTTAACCTTCAGGACACCCTAGACTATTTTAAATCTAGGATCCCACTGAATACCTAAAGAGCTCCCTTGGCTACCAAGGCTGAGCCCACCAGATGCACTAGGTGTCTGACGAGCACTCTATGATGAAGAATGCCACTTGAAATCCCAGTGGGTGATAGTCCTTTTAATACCCTAGGGTGATCCCTTTCAGCTGCTATGGAGAGATAGGCTAAGCATGGTACGGGTTCCCTCCTGTTGTTTATGTATGAGTACAATTAAATAATTCTCTTTGGATCTGGCTTCTTGTTGTACTGTGCTGTGTACATCCTACTACCTTTGACCTTTATCTGTTTGAGTCTGGCCTATGCCAGTTTTGGGGGTCCAACAAGGCAAACTCCACACTGTAGAACAAACACGACCACTCTACGCACTATGGTAATGCAAATGGACCTTTCAACCAAAAAGGCTGAAGAGTGCAGTTAAAGCCCTAAAACTCCAAATCTGAAAAAGAAGAAATGTAGGGGCAGATGCATCAAGCTCCTCATTTACGATTACCAAATAGCGATTTTTAAGGAATCGCTATTTGGTAATCGCAAATGCCTATGCATGTAGGAATCACAATAAAATTTGCGATTCCTTAACATTAGCTAATAGCGATTTAGAAATTTCGAATCGCTATTAGCTAATGTGACTCCATTCATTCTTATGGGCCTGCAGGCCCATAGGAATGAATGGTAATGCATTCGCAAATTGTGATTACCAAATTGGTAATCGCAAATTGCGAATGCAAATCTAAGGGTGCCCGGGGGCCTAAGGCCCTCCTGAAGCACCCCCCAAAAAAGGTAAGTGTGCACATGTGAAGCACACACATGCTGTGTGCCCTACATGGCACTTTGAAAAATGCATTTTTGTGCATAAATGGTAATGCATTCACAAATTGCAATTACCAAATTGGTAATCGCAAATTGCGAATGCAAATCCAAGGGTGCCCGGGGGCCTAAGTCTCCTCTGTAGTACCCCCCAAAAAAGCTAAGTGTGCACATGTGAAGCGCACACATGCCCTAAGGGCATGTGTGCGCTACATGGCACTTTGAGAAAATGCATTTTTGTGCATTTTTCAAAGCATGCACAAATTTCCATCAACTTGCAGTTGATGGTGATTAGCGTTTCCTAAATTCACAGTTCGCATTTAGGAAAGGCTACATGCATCGGCAAATAGGGATTCGCAAATTGTGATTCCTTAAATGCATTTGTAATTTAGGTAATCGCAAAAAATTGCGATTACCTAAATTGCAAATGACAAAAGGTACATGCATCTGAAAAGGCCTTTTTCCATTTGTAAACGGGCCTATTCTGCTAATCGGCCGGTTTCGAACGAAAAAAGGCTTGATGCATGTGCCCCGTAGTCCCCTACAAGAATATTGCTAAGGGTGTTATGTGGAAGTCGATAGGAAAGTAGCCTATATTAATTTAGAAGCAACTTGTATTTGGTGGTATTACCGCACAAAGGACACTCACAGATTAATAGAAACATTGCCAAGTCCCAACAAGAGTTCACATCACCGTTGATAGTACAGAATGTTCATGAGGAAAATGATGAGCGATTTAGCCAAAAGCAACCAGAATGACGCCGAACAGGAGAAATCATTCAGC
Organism: Calotriton arnoldi; assembly: GCA_963921515.1. Lineage (NCBI taxonomy): Eukaryota > Metazoa > Chordata > Amphibia > Caudata > Salamandridae > Calotriton > Calotriton arnoldi. The sequence continues at coordinate 422,224 of CAWUFW010010744.1, read as the reverse complement.
AGATAAAGATGTGACCCACGAAAGAAATCTCTATGCTGACTTGTAAGTTATAATCAAACGGGGGTGAAGGCAGTTTGAAACTGGAAGAAGTAACTTGCCGCTGGGCAGCGTGAGTTACCGTGCAGAAACAAAATGCAAAGAGAGGTCAAACAGAACAAGGACAAGTATGTGGCCGGCCATATCAAGAATCCAGGATTCCAAAGAGAAAGAGAAGGAAAAGGGGACACAGTTAAAAAATGTGCTGTGAACACAGACGTGAGCAAAAATCTACTTTTAATAGTGTTTCTTCTATCTTACCATGACATCATGCCTCCAGGCTGCTGGGAAATGTAGTTCAGGGCAGCAGACACCATACATTTGTCTCTTCGCCGATATTTGCAAGCACCGGAAGGGATCTGTTAGAACTGGGGGTCTCTAGTTGGCAATGGTATACACCTTTGTCCAAATAGGGACCCTTGCTTCTAAGTCAGGGAAAGGGGATTACACTCCTGGATAACCCCTGCTCACCCCCTTGGTAGCTTGGCACGAGCAGACAGGCTTATCTCAGAGGCAGTGTGTTAAGCATTTGTGAACACATACAGTAATACAGTGAAAACACTACAGAAGGACACCACACAGGTTTTTATAAAAATAAGTATTCTTTATATAGACTTAACACAAGACCATAAACGACAAAAATCCACATTACTGTACTCAAAATAGACTTAAAGATGGTAGAAGTAACTTAGTTCAAGATGATGATAAATGCAACACGTTTCTCACAAAAGTACCTTGGATGCGTAACGCAAAACAAACAAAGGGTCTGCAGGGAGGGCGATGCGGCGAGCAGGCGCCTCGATGCGATGCGACGATCCGGTGCGATGCGATGAGAGTGCGCCCTTGATGCGGTGCGACGACGTGAAGATGATGCGTGCACGCCCGACGGCCGTGCGGCGAACTCTGTACCTTTGGAGCTGCGACAGGCCCTGCGACACGCCTCTCCGGTGATGCGACGGCAGGCAGCTGCGACGGCGACACGCTTCTCCGGTGATGCGACGGTGACCCTTGCGGTGGCGACACGCTTCCCTGGTGATGCGACGGCAGGCAGTTGCGATGAAGCCACGCTTCTCCGGTGATGCGATGGCAGGCAGCTGCGACGAAGACACGCTTCTCTGGTGATGCGGCGGCGGCCTCCGCGGCGGCGACACGCTTCTCCGGCGATGCGACGGCAACAGCTGCCACAGCGACACGCTTCTTCTCGTTGAGTCATGCTTCCAGCTCCCAGCGACACGCAGGCTTCTGCAGACAGAATCCCCAGCAAGGGAATTCAGGAGGGAGCTGGTGGTGAAGTCTTGTAGCCCTGAGACTTCAGCAGGAGGCAAGCTCTAGTTCAAGCCCTTGGAGAAATATTCTGCAAGATGATGAAATTTCTTTGAAAGTTCCTTCTCCTTTCCTTGGCAATGAAGACCACTGCAGGCCAACCCAGCAAACAGCACACTGGCAGAGGGGCAGTCCAAACTCCTGCAGCTTCCTTGGTTCTTCTCCTTGGCAAAGGTTCATCTTGTTGTTCCAGAAGTGATCTAAAGTTCTGGGGTCTGGGTCCCCCTTTTTATACCCATAAATCCTTTGTCTCTGAAGGCAGAGGGTCCTGTACCTAGTCCAAACCAGTTCTGGGTGCATTCTGCCAGTGCACAACTTCTTCCTTTGTCAGTGTGGGCCAGGGTCATCAGACACTCCACAGGAGGTGGAGCCAGCATTGTGGAAGGCAGGCACAGCCCTATTCAGGCCCAGGTGCTACTCCTCCCACCACTCCCAATGCAGGTAGGTCTATTCAGCCTAGTGCTGACTCACCCTGTCTCCTGGAGCCCCCCAGCCCCTGTCACTCACAAAACCAGACATACAATACACAAGCTAGCAGAGGCAGGCTGGATGGTTAGGCAAGAAAATACCTACTTTCTAAAAGTGGTATTTTCAAACACAGAATGTTAAAACCAACTTCACTAAAAGAAGTATTTTATCATTCTGAGTTCAGGCATACTAAATTCGTTTTTCTACCATGTTCCCTGGGTCAGTTAGGATTATAAGATGTTATAATCAAGCTGCCCATTCTGGCCTATGGGGACAGGTAGCCTTGCAATAGTGAAAAACGAAATAGGCTGTAATTCACTATCAGGTCATGCCACACACATCAGGGCATGACCTACCTTTTACATACAATGCACCCTGCCCTTGGGCCTACCTTAGGGGTGACTGATATGTAGAAAAGGGAAGGTTTAGGGACTGGCAAGTGGGTGCACTTGCCAAGTCGACATGGCAGTCTCAGACTGCACAAAGGCTCTGCAATGGCAGGCCTGAGCTACACTTTACAAACTGCTTCTGTGGGTGGCACAACCAGTGCTGCAAGCCCACCAGCGGCATTTGATTTACAGGCCCTGGGCACCCATGGTGCGCTATACTAGGGTCTGACAAGTAAATCAAATAATCTAATCATGGGGTCACTAATCCATACATCAATTTACAATAGGGAGAGCATATGCACTTTAGCACTGATTAGCAGTGGTAAAGTGCCCAGAGTCATAAAACCAACAAAAACAGGTCAGAGAAAATACAGGAGGAAGGCAAAAAGTTCAGGGATGACCCTGCAAAAAGGGCCAAGTCCAACAGGATCCAAAATTGTGCTGTACTGCAGAGTCACCATTTGCTATGTGCAGTTTCCTATGAGTCAGGCGGTGAGAGTAGGAGAAAAGACTGTTGCACCACATGTCACTACAGGTGCACAAAATGCTATCCTTTGGTAGGTCCTCTGCCTCTGATGGAGCAGGGTTTGGAGAAAATAAAACCTGCTCGGATTATGTCCTCAGTAACATTTACTAACAGTGTGCTGTGAAAATAACGTGCAAAAACACGAAAACACAGGGAAATGCTTTTGCGCATGCATGCACTAATGTGGGGACTAATGCATGAAAACTAGGCCGCATTTGCGTTCTGCTTGAAAATAAAATAATAATAATGCAGTTTTTGCATATTAATGCTCTTGCTAGAAATACCACGGGGATAGTGCAATGGTGGGTGGTGAACAGTGAGAATTTTATTTCATGAAAATAATAATGTTTGTGTTTTGTTCATCGTAGTGATACACGAATGAGCCTACATCTTTGCATGTCAGTCGAGGGTCAAAGAAATAAAATACAAATAAATAAGCTAAAAATCGAACTCAGAGAGAATGGAGAAGGCAACGGCTGATAACCTTCAAGGATTATTGTATGTCTGCCAAGTAACGGAAGGATGGCCGTGGGATCAAGTGCAAAGGTACAAACTTCTTCCACAGAAACTGCAGGGACAAACAATGAAAGTGTAGAGACTTGCAACATGTTACTTGTTGGATGAAACGTGTATTCATGAGACGTGGTTAATGTAATGTGAAAAATATAAAAGAAAGAGTGCTGTGAAAACTTGGACGTGACTATGGTGGTGTGATAGAACACCCCCTAAACTGACCAATGAGAGACTGAGTTTCTGAAAATGTTGCTACAATGATGGGTTGGACATGTAGGTTTTAGGGTATAACTGGGGTGCCTGGGGGTGGTCAGTGTGCGCGTCTTTGGAGAAGCTAGAGAGAGGGAGATCGTCGCTGTCCGTCGGTTTTGCTGTATCCAGATTGAGGACTACTTATTTCTTGTTCCTGTGCTACTTTCTGTTCCCTGAACTTTCTCGGGGAACCCCCATCTACTCCCATGGCCAGGGGGTAGATTTTCCACTGAAATATTTGGGTTAGTATAGCTAAATGATCCGTACTTTGCATAATAATTTGCAAATTTATATTTGTCTCTGAAACTGTTGTCTCTTCATCTATCCACTCCCTCATTTGCATTTTTGTTCATTTTGATATGAGTTTGACACTGTTTGCTCTGATTAATGTTCTCTCTCTGTGATTTAATCTTTGTTTGTTTTGTAAACCTGTATATCATGAGTATTTTACCTTCACATTATTTTGCGATAAACACTGTTAACCTTACACTGAGTTTGTGGTTTATTTGGTAGTATAGATAGATAGTTAGTACTAATTATTATCATCAACTTCTCAACTTTAGGTCCATCGACCAGAGGAAAAGAGAGTTGATATACAGGTTCAGTTATGTATTTAGTGTTAGATATGATCCTGTATAATATGAATAACTGATTTAACGCAAACTTGAACAGCGCAACAGGGATTAGTCTGTTGGGTGTATGAGTATGGGCCAGTGTTTGCGTTAATATTGATTATCGATCCCTGATTGGCGCTGGATCACCTCCTCCTCCTGTACCCGTCTGTTTCATTTGCTCAGTTTGATGGGAACTTGTGTTCTCCTGCAACTTTATCGCAGTATATTCTTTACAATTTGTCAAAGAGTAGAACACAAATTGTGTTCAATAAAAACATCTAGCTCTCTAAATATATGGCGCCTAATTTATAACACCTAATCATTATATGCTTATCATGACTACTTCTCTGTGATAGTGTGACTGTCCTTAAAACCCAAATTGTGTTTGTGCAAAATCATAAAATGCAAACATATGCTTGCATAAATGAAGAGATTGAGTGTTCAGGATTTCACTATCCGTTCTGCATAGTTACGTTATATGGAATATGAGTTGTATGTCTTGTTTTTCAAGTCATTTGAGATTCCTTGTCACTGTTTTCTATACCTTCGTTAGACTTTAATTAATCAATACAATTAATATATTTACATACTATACATGATTGATGTTTACATTCCTTTTTTCTTGTACTAGGCACTATAATGCAATAATTCCAATGATGAACATTTGGGTCTTAGATTGTATGAGTTGTCCTTCAGTTGCAGCCTGAAGCTATTTCTGATCTATTTGTCCCTACTCTTTCCTACCCCATGTGTGTTGGTAGCCTTCGATAAAGTTAAGGCCACATAAAAAATGTTCTAGGGACGGGGTAGAGCATTCTCATTGGCCACCAGGTGGTTCGTTTTCCTTGTCTTCAATATGGACCATGGATCCTCTCCCTGTGAAGAGCGACTCCGTCCTTAAAGCAGAGCATGCATCTGTTGTCTGTGAAAGCCAGCTCTGCCTTCACAATTTCGTATGAACCTAACATGCCCCAGAGAAAACAAGTGATGGGTGATACGTTTTATTTATCTCAGACACTTCATTATTCAAACCTACAAAGGCCATTCACCACAATAGTACTACAAACCTGGAAAAAACTTCACACTTTCAGGCGGTACCTGCCATAAGAGAGATAAGGATAAGGATCAGCTGCTCCTAGAAATATTAAAGTCCAGAAAGCATTCAACTCTAAATAATTTGTTCTCAGGACATGCTTTCAAAATTAGGAACTCGTGGTGCTAGAGAGCCCCGCTGCAAGATGGTCACCACCCTGTGAGGCTCTGTGGGCCGGTCGGAGAATCCGACATAATCCGCCAGCTGCAGCGGACATCGTCAGCCCCATCTGACGGGATAGTACCTCGCTGCCATGGAGGCACACTCCCACGAGCCGGAAAGGCGAAGAATTGCCTCAGCCCGAACGTAGCAGACTTTGACCGGGCTGCGGACAAGATGGCGGCCCGGTGAAACCTGGGGCGATGACTGCGGTTCCCTTCCTGGCCTACCTGGCTGCACCAGCCCTGAGAAATCGTGTGGGCTTGGCGCGGTCCAGCTGATCTCGACTGCGGCTGCCCCCCAAGTGACCCCCCTGGTGACGAACTAGGAAGCGGATGACTGGCCGGCAGCGTCGCCAAGAGCGGGAGGAGCTGCGCGGGCAGTGCTGTGCCCCAAGGAGCTGAAGCGAAGGAGCGGACGGCCCGTGGCTCTGCAGAGGTACTGCGGTGGGCCGTGCAACTTCAGAAGAGGTGCGGGAAGCACCATCGAAGCAGGCAAGGAGCGGCTGGCCATGGGCGGCAGGCCAGCGACGGGACCCGGCCGGCCTGCGGCACCCACACGGGGGGCGGCCAGGCAGGTGAAGAATACCATGGGGGCCCCCCCAGCGCATCAGGTGAGAGGAGCAGCGGGGTGTGCTTAGCAGAGAAAGCTGCGCCCCCCCCAAGTGAGCACAGCAGAGTGGAGACAGCCTGAAAGGAAGCAGCGGGATGAGACGATCCCCCCCTCCTATTGGCGGCATCGGAGACACAGAGTCCGCGGTGCTCCCTACGCACCGGCGAAACACACACTCCCTCCAAGCCACGGATGAAGCCGCTGAAAAGTCGGGCCCTGAAGGGGGGGCCCTTTGGATCGAGGGTGTAGGCAAGGACCCCCCAAATTGCTGAAATATCACAAAGTAGCATGGGGATGGCCTGGTCCATTGGTGCTGTACCCCTGTGGCTGGAGGGCCGGGCAGACCGGCGGCAGAATTACCCACCGGGGGAGTCACGGAATCGCTTCCCTCCCCTCCCCCGTCCAAGAATCAAGAGACAAAAACACTGGGGAGCAGTGGGGACCCCCCAGCACAGCAGAAGCCAGGTGAGGAGCGCAGGGAGTGAGACGGTGTGCTGGGCTGGCCCCCCAGAGCCGAGAGGCTTGGTTACCTTTCTTGCACGTGAGACGATCAAACCCTGGTACCTGCTGAGAGGCGGGGGTCCCTGGCCAAGGGCAGCGGGAGGGCCCACACGCGAGCGGCACGTGGAGGGTCCCAATGTCCAGTGGCCTTTCGGATGAAGATCTTGGCACCTGGGAGTGCCTGAGCGGATACGCCTTCCCCTTGCCGGGGCACCTGGGACACAGAAGCAGAGCAGCACTGAGCCCCTTGAGAACTGCACTGGGTGGGCTGGGTGTGCCTGAGGAGACCACATGCCAAAAGGCCTATGGCTGCCTTGGAGGAGGAAAGAGAGAAGTGGCCCACCTGGGGGGAAACCGGCTAGTGCACCCAATCCAGACTAAGCAGCACTAAGGGGACATGGTTGAACCAGACACCCGCCAACCCAAACTGTCCTTTGACCACCGCCGTCCTCCCAAGAACACTGGTCCACCAATAGAAGAGCAGCTGGAACCAAATGGGAAAGCCACAGCCACGGCAGCACCGGATATTCTTGAAATGTTCAGCGAGCTCAAGCAATCCCTAACAGCCATTGACCAGAAAATCAACACCATGGCTGACAGATTGGACAGAATAAGGGACAAAGTCTCAAGCCATGAGGACAGCATTAGACAGGTTTAACAGCGCACGTCCACACTTGAAGACGATGGGGCAACGGTGCGTGAAAAACTGTTAAGCATGGAAAAAGTCCTGGAGGTTATTAAAAACAAGAACGAGGACTTAGAGGCAAGATCGAAGTGTAATAATTTGCGCATTATCAGAATCCCCGAATCCACTGCAATGTTTTGTGTTGAGGACTATGTTGAGGAGATGCTGAGGTCCATTTTTGGGAACTCCCTGTCGGCGGTCTGTATAGCGGAGAGGGCCCACAGGGTGCTCGGCCCTCAGCCTCCTCCTGGAGCCTCTCCCAGGCCGATAATTGCTCGCTTGCTCAATTACCGGGACAGGGACTCTGTGCTGCGTACAGCCAGAGATCAACAAGAAATCAGGTTCCAGGGTAACGCTGTATCATTTTTTCCTGACTTTACCCTCGCAGTTCAGGCGGCAAGAAGAGAGTTTTTACCCATTAAAAGGATGCTGCAGAAACAGGACATTAAGTACTACCTCCTTTACCCAGCAAGACTTCGCATCTTTCGTGCTGGGAAAATTTCGTACTTTACTGATCCTAAATCAGCTGCCAAATTTGTGTGCGAGCTACGTCCTGCTAAATCGTTGCTGCTCCCGGACCGAGTGGTGAGAGAAGAGGACCGTCTCAGTGATAACGACTGAGGAAATTGACTGGGCCGACTCTAAGAACTCCGGCTAGTGAACTGAACTCTTTGTACCTTCTTATTGTTGCAGTAGCTTGACTCTTACTATGTGCTCTATTTGAATTGCACCTCAATATATTGATTAATTCTGTCCTCTGCACAGGATACCGGACTCCCCGGCTTCTTCTTTGTTGACCGGCCACCCAGCACCTTTTGCTGGAAATTGCTGGGCCCCTAGCGGCTCCCTGCAGGGATAAGTCCTATACTGTTTCTTATCGCTGGCCTTAAGCGGCCTTGTTGGGGGTGGGGGGTTGCAATTCAGCCAAGTTGGTTGGCTGTAGTGGGGGAGGTGGTGGTTTTTGGGGTATGTTGGTTCTTCAGGTGGTTCTCTGTCCTCCCTCTTTTCTCTGCTCCTTCCCTCCCCTTGCCCCGCTGGCCTCCCCGCACGATGCGCCTCAGAGCAGTATGCCTGCTGTGCGAATATAATACCACTATGGCTGTCACGGGTGCCCCTGTGTTGAATGCGACCATGCTTAAGGCAATCACTTTGAATTTCCGGGGTTTGATTGATAGAAGGAAGGCAAGACTAGTATCGGCCTATCTTAACCACCAGGGAGTGGACATCTGTTTCTTGTAAGAATTACACTTGACTGAGAATAACAGTGCATGACTGCAAGCGGGGTGGATTGGGGAGAAACATATGGCATGTTACTCGAATTATGCTAGAGGAGTGGCAATCCTCGTGAGAAAAGGGTTGCCGTAGCACAGCGCAAGGCTCTTCGCGACCCACAGGGGCACTATGTAATGCTGGCGGGCATCCTACGTGGACACCCGATTAGACTACTATCAGTCTATGGCCCTAATGTAGACGATCCAGAGTTTTTTAGTGAGGTTTGGAGGTTGGCTGACACATTGGGGCCAGGTGCGATTATCTGGGGAGGGGATTTTAACATTATTTAGACCCAGACAGGGACAGATCGAGTTGCACTTGGCGACCCCATCCCAGAGCGGCAGCACAAATGGAAAGTATTATGGAAGACTATGGATTAGTTGACGTATGGTGCCACCAACATGCACACAGCACGGAGGGCACTTGTGTTTCCTCGGCTGGACCCACTTGGGCCACAATAGATTTCTGGCAGGTCTCGAAAGACATTTTAGCTGAGGTCTTAGAAACTTCTCACCTGGCAAGAACCCTATCTGACCACTCTCCAGTTCTGCTCAAGTTCTCCTTGCCGGGTGCCGCCAGCAGGGCTTTTAGCTGACGACTCCCCTCTGGAGCTCTGCGCGAACAAGTGTTCCGTGAGGCAATCCGAACTGCGACAATAGAATACTTCGCGCAGAACGACGGCACGTGCAATCCCCTTCTACACTCTGGGAGGCATAGAAATCTGTAATTAGAGGGGAAGGCATTGCGAAACAAGCGGGGAATCTGCGTCCACTACGAGGCGATCTTCGGTGCCTAGAGGGAGAGATACGTGAGCTGGAAAAGGAATTTTTCGCTGACACCAAAAACGAGATCTTGGGGACAATCAGGGTCAAGGTTGCTGACAAGGGAGACTCACTATCTGTGAAAAGAAACCCGGGCCAGGCAGTATGAGGAGGGAGACCGGGCGGGCAAAACACTTGCGGGTCTCCTTAAGAAACCATGGGCCAGTGACTACATCAAGTGAACTACGAAAAACAGACAGCGAGATGGCGATAGGCCAGGCCGTTGTGCAGGCGGAAATGATGTCCCTTTACTCCTCCTTATATGCAGCCAGACAAAACACCATTCAACCCAATCTGACCGCCTTATTTGACTCAATCCAGCTGCTCTGGCTAGACAGCGGCCACCGCAATTATCTGGATGAACCCTTCTCTGTAGAAGACGTGATTGGAGTCAACTGTGCCCTACAAGGACATAAGGATCCAGGACTGGATTGTCTTACAGCCTCTTTTTACAAAGAATTTGCACCATTTCTGGCGCTGCATCTTCTCAACATGTATGACGAATCTCTCGAGCAAGGAGCCCTCCCCCCCACACTTCAGGAAGCACTTATTGTTACTATTTTGAAGCCTGACAAAGACCTGTTAATATGTGACTCCTACAGACTGCTGTCTATGATCAAACTAGATAATAAAATCCTGGCCAAACTCATTGCGTCGCAGCTGCTCCCCCTTTTGCCTCTGATACTCAGAACCGACCTGTGCGGCTTCGTCCCCGGAAGAGCCACGTCGCACAACTTGCACACATTCTTTGCGACTATGCAGGAAATAGATCCCTCGATCCCGGCGGCGGCAGTATTCCTTGATGCCACCAAGGCATTTGATACTCTGGAGTGCCTGTATATGTTTGCCCTCCCAACCCGATTGGGCATCTGCTCCAAATTTCTGACACTGATTGCCCTTTTATACTCATCCCCAACAGCAAGGCTCCAGATAAACGGAATTGTCTTTCCCCCTTTCTCCATGTCCCGGGGTACCCGACAGGGATGCTCGCTGTCCCCTCTCCTTTTCGCTATCGCTATGGAACCACTGGTCGCCCAGCTAAGACAACATCATGCACACCGAGGACTGGCATTTGTGCCCAGAGTGGTTTTGGTGTCTATGTACGCTGATGATGTGACACTGTACGTCAAGCGTCCGGCGGAATATTTAGAGCCTCTGATCAGGGAAATTACATAATTTGGTGGCCTCTCTGGGGCAACTATCAACTGGGGGAAATCGATCATCTTCCCACTAACGGCGGCCACGGCTTGATTTCAATCGGAATACCCATTGGGATGGGCTGAGGGCCCAGTGAAGTATCTCGTGATCTGGCTCAGCCAAAACATTGAAGAATTATGGCAATGCAACTACGGGAGACTTATGGACTGGCTCGAGAGTCGGGTGAGGTGATGGATCTCCTTACCACTGTACCCTGCTGGGCGTTTAGCAATTGATACAATGATCGTTCTCCCTAAGTTTGTGCATGTATTCATGAATCTCCCGCTTCCTCTCACTGCGGCCTCCAAGCGCATGTTGCGTTCTAATTTGATAACGCTCGCTTGGGCGGGTAAACATCCCAGAGTGTCATGGGAGACCCTAACACTGCCTTTCGAACAAGGGGGACTAGGAGCCCCAGACATGGAGCTTTATTATAACTGCGCCAAACCCCAGTTCGGCTTTTACTGGATCTTTCCCACCCAATTTACGGCACATATGGTGCCAGAACACGACCAAGCGTCCCCCATACCGTTTCATATGGTACTCTATAAATCACGCCCCAGGCCGCGCTCTGAGGTGGACACCATTGTTGCACGGCGTGGGCTTGGCGAAAACTGTGCCGAAGGGCGCATTTGGTGGAGATGTATGCTCCCTCTGTGCCCCTGCCGCGTCACCCGGAACTGCCGTTCCTGGAGGACGCAGGCGAGTGACGGAGATTGGGCAAGCTCCGCATCTGTACAATGAGGGATGTGTTCCCTGAGGGGACCTTCACGTCGCTTGAGGGAGTTCTTGCGGACGAGGATAGCGGATTGCTCAACAGAAAAACATATTTCCAGATTCGCGCAGCACTGCGTACAAGATATGTCTCCTTCCCGGTGGCACCCCCAACGTTCCAGGTCCTCAAGGACTTTTTAAATAACCCATCACCTCGTAAACTCATCACCCGTCTGTACGTGGGTATGCAGCGTGAGGCGCCAATATGTGTACCTGCAGCGCGCAAAGGGTGGAAGGAACTATTGGGTGCCCCCATGAAGGATGAGCAATGGGCCTACTGCTGCGCGCAGCCTAGAGACTTATCTCCTAACTATAGATTGAGGCTAATCCACTTCAAGTTCATCCACTGCATTTATAGAACCCCTTTTTGGCTACATAGAGCTGGTCTGAATGAGGACGCGAGGTGTGTGAGATGCCGGGCATGGGAGGCAGATTTCCTGCATCTAGCCTGGACCTGACCGGAAGCTGCAAGTTATTGGGTGTGTATCTTTGAACCGCTGGATGAAATGCTTGAGTATGAGTTGGAGCGATCCCCTCTGACACCCCTCTCGGGACATGTGCGACCTGTTCCCGCACCACACAGGCAGGGCCGTTTCTACCACTAAGCAGCACTAGGCAGCTGCCTAGGGCGGCAAAATGTGGAGGGCGGCCGTGGCAAAAGTTAAAAACATGAGTTCTTTTTTTTTTTTTTAGTCTCTTCTGACTTCTATTGAGTATTGAATCTGCCACTGCCAGCCTGTCCAGGTAGCGTAACTAGCGCGGGCGCGGCTCGCCTTTAATTACACTGTCGACTCCGTGACCAGGGTGACGTGACGTGAGGAGGTCACGTTCGGCGCCACCCACGGCAGCCGCGGGGGCTGTGCCTGTGCGCGCGCCGCAGAGCAAAGAGAGTTACGCGGCGCTACCTGTGGCCCGCCTGCAGGCCTATCAGGTGAGGTACCGGGGGAGACCGGGAATCGGGATGGGATCCGGGTCGGCTGGCAGCGGCAGGCAGACGGTGCCTCGGGGCGAGGGCGAGGCACACCTGGCTGTGCAATGGGGCTCTTCACTTCCAGTCTACTTAGCCTGACACTGCCATCGGCCTTCCAGGGCGCATGCCTTTTATTTATTTATTTATTTATTTATGTGATTTTATATAGCTCGAACATTACCCGAAGGTGTCAGAGCGCGCTTTACATAACAACCAGTTGCATTACATGAGGACATTGGATTATATGAGATACATAAGAGATGTAAAACAGATACAAACAGATAAACTCTCAAATCACAAAGGCATGATAGTAAATACAAAGGTCTACTACATACACTGGTTAGAGTGAATTACAAAAGGACCAGTTACATTACATGAGGACTTAGGAGAATACGAGTTACAAAAAGATAGAGATTGGACAGGGGAGGGTTGACATCAGATGTGGGCTAGTGGTCACACCTGGTCAAAAACCTCTTGCCAGCTCTGAGGAATGTACACCTTTTGTCTTTTGTTCCAGTCGCGTGCAACTTAGCTGTGTGTTGGGGCAACATGCCTTTAGTAACTCTGAGTAGCTAGTGAAAGACAAGGATGAATAGGCTTTGGTTTTTGTTGTGCAGGGAGGGGTCGGCTGCTGAAGAGGATACTGTATTTTTTAGGCTCATGAATTTACAAGCTGTCACACCGCAGCAGACAGGTGTTGAACAACAAGCCCCCATAAAGCATCTTGTGTAGGCATTCTATCCTCCAGGACAAGATATAATGGGTTTGGCAGAGAGATCTGTGTGGTGTTGCAAATGCAACAGGCGGAACTGCATTTGGCAGGGCTGCGCGGGAGGCCTAGGGGTTATAATGGTGTCGCATTGACATTTGGCGAACAAGTTTCATTGCCGTCTTGACCACTGAATTCAGAGAAGACTGATCTGCCACTCAATCTAGATGACCAAGAAGTTGTGCTAAAAATTCCTTGGAAGTAAGGGTTGTAATTATGTTATGACGATTTGTTAACTGTAAGCGCTTGGATAATAGGTGCTATTATTTATTATCCAACTCATTAGTACTTATAGTACCTCCATTTGAAGTATGACAATCTATGCTTGCTCTGCCTGTATTCAAACCTTTGACATGTACTTCTCCAGGTGGTAGATTGGACCACTAAGCTGTGTACCGGGACGTGCAGGTGTAAAGAACATGCCTATTCAACATGCTACTGAATCTTCTACATTGGGTGATGAATGGGGAAGCTTTTAGAGTAGCTGAGCAGGGCCGTTTCTACCACTACTAGGCAGGAATAGGCAGCTTGTGACGTCGTGTCTGGAGCCAAGGGGGGTTTGAAGTGCGTGCAGGGCCTCACAGCGCTGCTGAATGAATTGAGAAAGCCCGTATCCCTTGAAGGTAAATTGATGTTAATGCCAACTCACGAGCTTTAAATCGAGAGGCCTAGGGTTCCTGGTCAGTGTGTATTAGTGTATTCTTCTGGTCATACATTCTGGTGTTACATTGTGTAGGCATCTGATCAACCAGAAGCATAATTTGAATTGTACCTTCACATGCACTGGAAGCCATTGCAGAGATATTGAGGCTTCTATAATTTGATCGCCTCAAAAGGAATTTGCTGAGCTTTGGGCTTGCTGAAGCCTATGAATTTGGAGAACTGGCGGCCCTCCTTAGAACGCAGTATAATACTCTCAGTGGGAAGTCCTAATAGTACCCACTACCATTGCATTTTCAGCACCCCACCTTTGGTAGTGGCTTCCTTAGTGTCCTGTCCTATGACCTGGAGATAGATGGCATCCTACATATTACTTGTCGTGGGGGCAGGGGTTATTTTTTGCGATGTGTCATGGCAGAGGCTTTTGGTGAAATGTGATGATTGGATGGATGGAGCCCAGGTTTTACACATGGAATCGGACGGGATTATGAAGTGGTACCGCCGGCGCCATGAGAGACGAAGCTTGGCATGCCTGATGTTCGACAGTACCTATAAGTTATTACCCATTATTGCAGATGTGCAGCAACAGTCGTCGTTGTACACTGCTGCCTGCTTAAAGGTTCTAGGGAAGAGTTTCAACTGGAGTTATCCCAGTGGCTTGGACCCAAGTTAAAAGGGGAGGGGAGAATGCCCATTGGTGTGGGGGAAGTGGTCTCTGAGTGACTTCATGTTTGAGTGGGGATGAATGATGGGGGGTGGGGAGTCTTTCACATTGAGGATAGGAAAGTGCGTCCGTTATGTGGCAAAGAGTATGTGCTTATTTAGTTATTTATTGTTTGATGTGTTTTTTGTTTAATGTTGAATGCTAGTTCTTTTATATCTAATGCATTAATTCTTCTAGCCTGGATGACCGGGGGAGAGAGTGATGGTAGTAAAAGGGAGGGGGCGGCATTTTTCAATTCTCGCCTAGGGCGGCAAAACACCTAGAAACGGCCCTGCACAGATCTAATAGAACCCAGTGGGTGCATAATTTCACACCCCCATGGAGGCCAGCACCCCCTACCCTCCGATAAACTTTCTCGCTTTTCTTCCTTTCCCCCTCTTCTATCACCCTGCCGTTTGCAGGAACAGTTTAGAAACGCAGAGATCAGTTCCTCAGCGCATAATATTCGAATTCGGAAATGCAAAGATATGATGTAGACGATTTCCTGCGCTGATTAAGAACGCTGACCGCTAAGGCGCAAGTAGGGAAGTGATAGAGCATGGGTCAATGCAAATGCGTATATCTCTGTATCATGCAACGGAATAATGTTTGTACCAAACCACTGTCGTCATCAATAAAAAGAATTGTTTAAAAAAAAAAAAAAGAACGCTGACCGCACTTGATTGTATAGACTAATTTCCTGCATTGCACTGTTGTTGTACCTGTACTTTCTATGCAATTCAAACAATAAAAATATATATTTTTTTTTTAAACCTGGATGTCTCCCATGACTGACCCGACTCAGATTCTCCACACTTTGAAAGACTTCAAAGCATTCACCCTTAAGATATTTCAAATCAACACTGTTTGGTGATCTTAGGAACAGTTCTTTCCAAACTTTTTGTTATGTTGAGCCTACGCCCTTAGTAAAAAAAAAACAACAATGTTTACATTGCCAAAGAGACAGGGCTGCTAATACTTTCTCACTATCAGTATGCAAAAGTGAATTACAATGTGCATTAAAAGCAAGGAAAATGTGTAAGAGGGCCTGAGAAGAAGTGAGTTGGGGGCCACCGAGGGGAGGGTTGCCTGTGTCTGGGGTTTATCTTCCAAGAAATGTTACTTAAATGTTGTTCATTAGAGTTTGTATAGTTTTCTCAACAAAACTATTATGACAAATTAAAAACACTGCAAAAGAGTTAAATGTTTTTATATGGCTTTGGGTGGATGATATCCAAGAAAAGTTAACAACAAAATGTTGTTCTGTGGAATTTATTTGTTCTTACTATAAATATGTGGACTGTAAACCATTAGGAGCAAACAAGGGCCTTGAGTGTGGGGGGCCGTCTCTGGGAGTTTTGGGACGTGGGAAAGGCAGCAAAATTATGTCCAGTCTTGCCTTTTATTGCCCAATAATAAAATACTCAACTATTCCTCTAGTGAGAGTGTTTGTAGCAAGAGTGAAAATGGGTTCCGATTCTTACCAAACACTGATGTTCGGTTGCACCTTTCAGTAGCACATTTTACATATTACCTTGGCTAAACGGTATTCGTTTCCCAAGACCTTTGATAAACGGTTGAGGGTCGGTTCTCTGGTAGAAACGTGCACCATCTGGACATTTCTGTGCCTAAAGAACGAGTCCTTCCAACATATTAAATACCACTGGAATAGATGTTCAACATGTTGACACTGTTAGCATGGGAAATTATAATCTTTAAATCATTTAATAACCATACTTAATTTACATACATATTAACAATTATATGATTTACAAACTTAACAAACACGTCTCTTTATAATCAGCAATCAGAAGTAACTCAATCCTCGATTATATCATATTTGTGTTAAATATACTATGGGTTCTTATGTCAATGCTTTAACTATTTCCTCCTAATTAACATTTCCAATATATGTTTCATCTAACAAATCAATCAGTATATATCCAAATTAGATATCTTCTGCTTAAGATTGTGGCGAGTATGCTAACCAATGAAGAATTTACAAACCAAAGTCCTAAGTAAAAATGTATTCATTATTATTGGGGGGGTTCTGCATAAACTGTTAGCCGAAAGACCAGCGAGGCCACACCATCTCACTCTGGCCACAAGGAACTGAAGGTTCATCAACGAGAGCGACTTCCGCACGCTTGAGGATGCTCTTGCACAGGTGAGAGGCCCTCCTCTGTTCTTTGCGCTGCAGCTGGACTTAGACCTTGTTCCCACCCTGAATGCTTGTGCTGCACCCTCACACTAGGCGGGCAAGCGGGTGAAGGGCCATCCAACTGTAACCTGACTTGCCTAATCTGGGGCTCCTCCACAGACACAGGGGCCCAGAAAGCACTGCATATTAGTGCTCCCGAGTAGGGCTCTCTCTCCCCTCTCCGTTCTTTCATCATTAGACCCGCCTTGATACTAGCAACTTTGGCTGCTTGTGCTGCCGCCTGGGGCCTGGGTGAGCAAGGGGGTTTGAACTGGCCTACAACTTTCTACTGAAACCTTCATCCTCTTGCCCCAGTCTTTGTTGACTAAATGATTGGCAACCTCCGCCTCAGCGGCCTTAATGTCATGCGTCCTCTGCTGGTGCCTCCAGAGCCCCTCCTGCCTCAAAATTCCACACAAAATTGCAATGGGGAAAGATAAGAGCTCTTTTTCACACACTCAACCACTAAATGATAAATTTGAAGTTCCATCCTTCGGCTCCAGAGTGGGGTAACCTGCTCCCTACCCTCCTGTGGACTCCAATGATGTACACACCATTCTGCAAGCCCCTAATACTTCTTGAGAGTTGGTGAACTTCAAGATCAGAGAAGTGCAAATGTATGTATCACTTCTCTGCCAGGACCTACGAAACGTGACAAACAGAGTCTCAGAGGCAGAGGGTTCAATCTTTGTGTTGGAAGATGTTGTTGCCAACCTGAAAACAATTTTTTCTAAACACTTGTCAGCAGCAGCCTCCATGGAATACGGCGTGGACGATGATGAAAATAGGTCCAGATGTATGAACCTTTGCCTTGTAGGCTTCCCGGAAGACGCAGTATCTACTAACCCAGAGAATGTCTTGGAAACATGGTTATTGTCCTGGATCCCCAAGTACCCCGTCTACCCCTGGTTTGTCATCAAAATGGAGCATTGATTCTGGTGCAATGTCTGCCAACTGGTGCCCTCCCATGTCCATTGATTGCTCAGATATTTAACCATCGAGACAGAGACACAATCCTTCGAGAGGCACGTTAACTGGAGACCTCAAGTTCCAATCCTCTTGCAGCACGGTCTTTTCAAACTATATTCGAGCCTTTCAGTGCCAACGGAAATCATTTGATGAGGTTAAACTAAAACTCTGCACCATGGATCTTTGCTACATGTTGGTCCTCCCCACAAAAAATAAAGTGCTCTTCCAAGAATACTCATACTTCTTTGACTCCTCAGAGGCTGCCTGAGAACAGACAGTAGAAAAAAATAACTTGCTAGAACTTAAAACTCATGGATTTAGCCCCCGACAGACAATGAAAGATGTATTGAATGCTTCTGGAGCCGGGGCGCGGCACTGCACGTGATCCCGGAGACATCGCGGACTGGAGCCATGCCTCCCCATGCTTCTCTGACACAGATCATGTCCACATATGCAAAAGGCTGCATCCAGAGACCCAAGTCGATCACAAACCTCCTGTGGTGAAGGATCCTTGAGACCCTGACCACACAGATGATGGACCTTCCACATAACTGCACTCTAAGCAGCGGGCGTCCATCCTGTAGGTGACGAACACTGACCTTGACACACTGAGTTGTCTACTCGAACCTGCACCGACTGGCAGAACCGGAAATCATCCTACATAGGAGGTTCCCACCTCCAGCATCCGATACAAGTGGTTGTTTGAGGGCTAGCTGTATGGAAGTTTTAGGGTGACAGATGTTACAAAGGGTGGAAGTATGGGGTAGGGGCTTGTTGGGGGAGTTTTGAGGTGTTTGCAATGTTTCTGTTTCTGTCTTTTATTGTTTCACCCATACACAAGGTACTTTTGATCCTATAAATAGTGTATGGGCTAGTCCAGACCATACATCATCTCCTGAGACACGACCCTTTGAGAGACAGGCAGAGGAATGCCAGTGCCTCCCTTGTTGCATTTCTCCCCTTTACTTTCGTATGACAACCCTCACAGTCTTATCTTGAAATGTCAATGTTTTCTAAACTGCATTAAGAGGACCCATGTCATCCCATATGCCTAACGCACCAACCCATCGGTCCTCATGCTACAAGAGACACATCTGTTAGGATCTCACTGCCCCTTCCTCCGTCGATTTGGCAATTGTAGAGTGTTTCACTCCAAGTTTACAAGAAGATCCCGGAGCACCTCAGTACTTCTTCATAAAAGCTTCCCATTAACAGTGACATCAATATCGACAGACCCCCCAGGCCAGGTTCATTGGAGTAGAAGGTACCCTTGCTGGGAAACAACACAATTTTCTCTGTGTCTACATCCACCCACAGGTATTGACCCCACCCATCAGAGCCACTCTACTGGCCTTCCCGACTGGCACTACTATTATCCTATCATCGGTGGGGACTTCAACGCCCCCCTCTGTCCCAGATGTGGATTCCTTTGTGTCCCCACAGCATCGCGCACACAAACAGCCAGGCAACTGAGAGACTGGATGGACTCCCTAGGCCTCTGTGACACCTGTAGGCTCTTGCACCCCCAGGACAGGGAACACAAACACACCTCTGCAGTGCAAAAAAAGACCCTCTACCGCATAGACCTGCTCCACATACCTGTGGCCACTGCCCCCATATCCGATCCACAGATATCCTCTCTTGAGGTATATCAGATCACCCCCCATTGGAGCTCTCCTTTGGGACACTTACCATGGCTTGGCAGCCAATCGCGTGCCCCAATGCATGGTATCTAACTGATGAACACTCACTTACGTACTGAGTTTTTATCCTACTTTGACATGCATTATGGCACATTTGACTCGCCTGGAATACTATGGGTGCTAGTAAAGCCACCATTAGGGGTCTGGTGAAAAGTTATGTCAGACACAAAGAACTCTCTAAACTTCATCGTATCGTGGATCCAAGACAAGGAGCGACATCCCTTAGATTAGGACCCTGAGGTCACTGACTAACATTAGTTACAGCCTCACTGCACCAACTGGCCCTAGATGAGGCCTGTCAACATTGGCGGGCATAGGTCTGCAATGTTTATCAACATGGAGACAAAACCAGAAAGCTGCTCTACTAGTTGGTCACCAGAGACATGGCCTCCAGAGTAGTCCCAGGAATCTGTGACCCCTTGGTTCAAAGGAAACCTAATCCTGAGGAAATTGCTGCTGCTTTTGCTGACTACTATCACCAACTTTAGGGCTGGCAGTCACGCTTCCATTCTGAATGGAATAGCCCTCTACTGATGCCCATTCCCCTTCCCTCTCTGTAGGCGCCAGTATGGGCAGCCTTAGACTGCCCCATCACCCTTGAAGAAATTGAAGAAGCAATACAGGGAATGCATTCTAGGTAAACACCCGGCCAGGATGGCTTTCCTCTCAAATACTACAGGGCATTCGGAAGTACTTTCTCTCCTCACTTATGCTGTTCTCTGAGACGACCGACAAAGGAGCCTGACCCCGCACTTGGACACCGCAACTATTGTGGACATACCCAAGTCCGACCCTCCACCCACCCACTGCGAGGCATATTGACCCATTTCCCTCATAAATACTGAGATCAAAGTACTCACAAAACACCTAGCCAACAGGCTCCAGGATGTTCTCACTGCTCTGATCATCCATGCCTGGCAGGAGTACACAACAATGTGTCCGACGTCTTCACATAGCCCTGGCCCACCTGCACGAAATTCAGGATCCCTTATTTTCCTGTTGCTCCACTTCGAAAAAGCATTTGACTCTTTGATCCCTCCTTTCTCCACATGATTCTCACCATCCTGGGCTTTGGACCCCATTTCCGTAAATATACACAACTCATCTACTCTGAACCCTCAGTATGTGTGTTGACTAACAGGGTGCTTTCCGACACCTTTCCAATTCGACAAGGGACCCAACAGGGCTGCCCGCAATATCCCCCCTATTCCTTGCATTAGCCATTAAGCCCCTCACTTGTCTGGTGTGATGTGATGCACAACTATTCGGCTGGAAATGGAAGAAAGGACTCGAAGAGAGAATAGCTCTCTATACAGATGACGTCTTCCTTTTCCTAGCAAATCCCGACTTCTCCTAGCTTCGCTGCCTGTGACTTCTGCCTTCCTATGAAGATTAAGCCTTTCTACAAGCTTATCAAGTCTTTCTATCAAGTTTAACACAAATAAATCCCTCCTGATATCACTCCAAGGTGACAACGACGTGATATCCTGGCAAAATTCCATCCCAATAAGGTGCTGTGGTATTACCTATAATGGTTCAATCCTCTACCTGAGTTCCCCCATGCACTAGGTACAATAGTCCCTGTTCAGCAACATTCATCAGCAGAGTTCTGTGGAGAAAGAGCTTGCCAGAGGAGGAAGGCTGACCTGTGATGTGCTGTGACTGGGTTGTGTTATACAATAGAGCTTAGTGCAGCTTTTGCTGCTCTCCAGTGTATTTTTCTTGCATCCTTACAGAGGGCTTATCTTCTGAAACATGAGAGTCCATATAGCACTAGAACCAGCCTGGCATGTACACTGAACTTCTCCCTCCTCAGTGCTAAAATGAAAACTGACTTCCACAAATGGGCGCAGCTCCCACTGACTGTGCTTGGAAAAGTGTCCCTCTTTAAAATGCTGATTCCTCTATGCCCTTTAAATTTTTCCACTATCAATCCCTAATAGTTGGGTCAAAGACCTGCCATCCACAATTAATTGATTCTTATGGGGTAGCCCCCCGCCCAAATAGCAACAGGCAAATGCCTAAGAGGCATGGGGATGGCCAATCTACAATTATATTCTTGAGCCACTCAAACCCTGGTGATCAATGATTGGTTGTCTTGAGGGTGGAATGACCCGGCATACCAAGCTGAACTCACCCTACTTGACCTAGATAGTATTATGGGTATACGCTATGGAAATCCCATTCCCTGAATCCTCCCAGATGTCACTAGAGTGGTTCTCTTAAACTGGCGAATGACATTGCGGTCGATGGGATGGTTCCATGGATTGACATCACATAATCCTTTGTGGCAAGGACAATATCTTCCTCACACAATGCAACTCAAGGGCTTTCACAAATGGGACAGGACTGGGATTACCACACTGGGAGATGTAAGCCGGGGGGGGGGAGCTTTTCATACATTTCAGGGCCTGCACACCCATAACTGCTTATCTCTGACCCAATTATACAAATATCTCCAACCCAGTCATGCCCTTTCTAGATAAAAATAACAAGGGGATGGGAAGAATTTTCACCCACCATGCCACCTCAGTTTGGACCCAGCCATATGCAAATCAATCTTGACCCTGCTCTTCAGAGGAACAGTCCAGCCCGAAGTGCCAGGCCAGGTCCTCCCTGAACAAGAACTCAAGCAACCTAGAAATAGTTTCGCCCTAGTTAGGGCTCTTCAGTCAGGTATAGCTTGGTTCCAGTGGCACAGTTAGCCTGGGACCCAGGTCTGGGCATACCCGTGGGACTTAGGGCATTATATCCCAAAACAACAAGGTGACAGATGGAATGCTTGAATTAATCTCAGCCACTGGCAATTGCTTAGGGTCGTATCTCAATCCACCATTTTTCACCCACCATGCCACTTTAGTCTGGACCCGGCCATATGCAAATCAGTCTTGAATCAGTTCCTCATGGAACAGTCCAGCCCGAACTGCCAGGCCAGGTCCTCCCAGAACTGGAACACAAGCAACCTAGGATTAGCTTCTAGTTATAAGGCAGACATGGTGGACCTGCCTGCATTCAAACCCTTGGGGCCAGGCTCGTGATAGGGGTCCCTGGGAAAGGGGGTATCTCTCAGGTATATCAAGCCCTGGATATTAGTGCCCCAGAGAAATTTGCGGCCCTTTGATGGAGATGGGAGACATGGGTGGGCCCGCTTGATGACGTAGAATGGCAGGAGGCCTGTATGACCCTCAAGAACTGGCTATATCCTCCCATCTCCGTTTAATCCAACTGAATTATTTTAACACCACCTATCTCTCCCCACTGCCTTTAGCATAAAGGTAAGCTTCCTGCTCTGACCTGTTTCTGCTGCACCTGTCCAGATGCCAACTTTTTCCACATAGGGACTGCCCTATTATTGCCAAGTATTGGAGCCAGATTGGGCAACCCATGGCCAGGGTATTGAGATACCATGTCAACCTGATGGCAAAGGTGGCTCTCCTGGGAATTGTGGGAGACTTGGGTAGGGCACGGAGTGTCCGCACTTTGGTGGGTATTGCTTTGATTAAAGCCAAATGAGACATAGCCTGTGGATGGATGCTTCTGATGACCCCTTTGATGCCATCTTGGTGCAAATGTATGGGTTGATGCTCACAACAGGAAGAACCAATCTACATAGCCAGTGGTACCCCAACAAGAATGCTAAAATTTGAGGTAACTGGCTGCACTATTTCGGACTCGACCTGTAGGGTGTGATGATGTGTACTAGCGTACTGAGATACTATTTGCTGTTGAATTACCTTGGTCCAACGAGATCATCTAATTGTGTACCTGTATGGGTGTTCACTCTTCGCTGTCTTAAAATCAATGAACTTGTTTATTAAAAATGTATTTTTTTGGTTAGTATATTAGGTTTAAAAGACTTTGAATCTCTCAATCAGAATTACTGAACAAATTCTGTAATGTTTCTAGATGGGTTTCTTCTTACAAACTAAGGGCCTCATATAACCATGGCAGGCTACTCATCTAGCAGGGTCTGATTGCCAAAAGTGCATCTATTGATGGATGGGGCACTTTCAGCAAATGTAAATGTTGACCTGCCCACCATGTTTTTGCGACCCACTCAGCATTCTTTTCTGCTCTGCAAAAAGAAACCCTCAAAACAAAACAATCCCCTCGCAGGGAGTAATCTCCCTGAGAGCCACGACATTTTTAGTCCAGAACAAATTGTTGGAAGTCACACTGTAGTGGTCTGTCCTTCTCTCCTTGTTTGGAATACTCGCACCATGATGTTCTGGTTGCGAGTATTCCACCTCAGAATGTAGAAGCCTATGTTTGAAATGTGGTTCAGTTGCTGCCCGAGGGTTTCCTGAGCCGGTTGCTGCGCAGCACCTGATGAGAATAAAGCTTTACTTACTTCAACCTCTCTTCGTCCTGCGTCCAATTTACTACATTTCTGATGGCGACGATCTTCAGGTGTCTGCAGAACCCATGGCATTCTACGGAGTCCGGTTTCCAGTGGTGCTCTCCTCCGATTGTCGGGGGAAACGTCAACTGGTGAAGAACGTTTCGTATTTAATTTCTGCGCTACCCGTCTGGATTGAGAGGTACTTTTTGATTTATATTCAGCGGCACCGGCGTAACGAGACAACGTGTTTCTGGTTGTTCTCGTCTCAGAGGAAACCAAGTCAGGGCAGCCAGCGTGCCAGTTTCCTGACGCACGCAAGCGTGGGTGCCATCTTAGGGGTACTCTGGCGAAGCTCCTTGCCGTACGTCATCCGCAAGACGTCAGTTGCCATTCTAGGAGCTGGAACTGCACTGCGCTTCATCCAACGTAGCGGCCATTTTATGTGGGCCGATTACTCTGACTTGTTCGTTTCTCGTGGATGAAATAAAGTCAAATTTTCAATTCGCATAAAACGTGCATACATCCTACGGTCCCGAAGGGAATCACCTGTTTGGGCACCCATTTTCTTACGCATCAAGCTGACACGGTGACACGCACACCTGGCGTGTCAACACAAAAAACGTTATTAAAAAAAAAAAACGTGCCTACGTTCTTCAGCCTTCAGGGGTATCACCTGTTTGGATACTACCTTGCACACACGGTGACATGCACACCTGGCGTGTCAACAGAAATATCAATTTGTGTTTCACTAAACGGTGGCACGCACACCACGCGTGTCAACCACAAAAAGGAAGAACAAATTCTTTTAACGGTGGCACGCACACCAGGCATGTCAGTTTTAGTCAAGGAGGAAAAATAGTGCGCACACAAGGTGACACGCACACCTGGCATGTCTACAGCCTTAAGGGGTACCACCTGTTTGGGTACTCCTTTGCACACACGGTGACACGCACACCTGGCGTGTCAACAGAAATATCAATTTGTGTTGCACTAAACGGTGGCACCCACACCACGCGTGTCAACCACAAAAAGGAAGAACGAACTCTTTTAACGGTGGCACGCACACCAGGCGTGTCAGTTTTAGTCAAGGAGGAAAAATAGTGCGCACACTAGGCGTGTCAGTTTCAGTCAAGGAGGAAGAAAAAGCTGTAGTTGTTTTTTTGTTTTAGCTGATCACGCGCACCATCATTACGGTGACACGCACACCAGGTGTGTCTATGTGCTGCATCGAGTCGGAACGAACACGCTTGCCATCTGAACGGTGACACGCACATCAAACGTTCTGCGTACATAACACGTTTTCCTTCCTCACCTTTATTCCCATTTTCAACCTCTGTGTCACGCACTTCTTGTACACCTACCAGTTGTTTTTTTTCTTCACATCTTTTTCTACGGTGACACACACATGCCTTGTGACCAAAAAAGATTGTCATGCTTTGTCTTTAAAAGTTCTATCTCTTCTTACTTGGTTTAGCTTAGAAGGTTTTAACATACTTTATACTTTACTATGCAGTCTGTGTCTCCTCCTCCACCTTTTTTCGAACTTCCAGGTAATCCACCTATTTCTTGGAAGAATTGGTATGATGCTTTCGTCACTTACCTTGGTGCAATAGGTGCGTCACGTTACAGGGCAGAGAGAAAGAAATGCCTTCTTCTACACTCATTGGGGTTCGAAGGCAGGTCCGTCTACAAATATTTGCCAGCTTTGGTAAGTGCACAAAATGATGAGGACATAGATGAATTCGTAGAAGCTGTCAAGAAGTTGGAGTTACGTTTTGACGTTCAACCTAGCCTGGTAGTGATCAGGCACAAGTTCTTCAAACGTGAACAGAGACAAGGTGAAGATGTTGATGCTTTTATTTCCGCTCTGCGTAAACTGAGCTCTGATTGCCAATTTGAGGCGTTCACGGAGCAGCTAATTAGAGACCAGTACATTTGTAAATGTTCAGATAAGAATATTCCGCAAAAATTGTTGTCCATGGGCAACCCTTCCCTTGAGGAAACTATTTGTATTGCGAAAAGTATTGAGCTCTCTAAAGTCTCCGTTAAAGAGTTAGAAGAAAAGGTCACTACAAACGATGCTGTGTCAGTCGTTAGGTCTAAGGATGGCTCTGCCATCTCTTATGCCATGCTCTGATAACAAATTTTTCAAACAAACAAATGTCTGTTTCCGTTGTGGGAATCTTTCTCACTTCAAGTCGGGTAGGGTGTGTCCAGCTAAAGGTGTTGTTTGCAGAGTGTGTGGAAGATTAGGACACTTCGCAAAAGTTTGCCAAAGTGGGAAGCGTGTGAGTCCAGCCTCTCAGAACGTTAAACAAGTTTCTTCCCCCTCTCCAGTTGCGAATGTGACCAGTATGGAGAATGCTGGTGACAATTACTGCAACATTCAGGATGACCTGAGAGACATGGTTGTGGTTGTTAGTGAGGCGAGTGCTACTGAAGGTGACATCTCTGAATGTGTGGATCCTTACGTTGACGTTGGTATCGGAGAGAAGAAAGTGTGCTTGTTAGTCGACTCGGGTGCGAGGATAACCATGATCACCCAAGAATTGTTTTGTGAGGTTTGGGGCTCTCGCCCTCTGCAACCTCCTGATAGGTCCCCAGTTTCTTACGAAGGAAGGAGGATTGAACTCGCCGGTTATTTTGAGGACATTTTTGAATTCAGGGGTAGGAAAATTCATGGTAAAGTGTACGTGGCGATTAAGGGCTTGTCCATTCTTGGGTGGTTTCATCAAGGACTATTCAAAATGGTGCTCAGACCTGGGACCAAAGATTAGGTTTCCCTCGTTCGTTCTGATGACTTTAAGGTCGATCTTTTCCAACACTATCCTTCTGTTTTTGGTGGGGGTCTAGGTCAGATAAAGGGCTTCACACATGCTATTAGGGTTAAAGACGGTGCCATACCTATCAAGCACAGGCTTAGGAATGTTCCCTTCAGTGTTAGGAATCAGTTGGAACAGGAACTCAACGATTTGTGTCAGAAAGGGATAATCGAGCCTATCGAATCTTCCCTTTGGCTTTCTCCTCTCATTGTCGCAAAGAAAAAGAATGGTGAGCTTCGCGTCTGCGTTGACTTGCGCAGTCTCAATAAGAGTATTTGGATAGATTCTCATCCCCTCCCGAAAATTTCTGATATGTTGGCTATGGTCAGTGGCTCAAAGTGGTTTAGCAAGCTGGACTTAGTGTCAGCTTACCACCAGGTGGTTTTGGATCCCGCTTCTAGGCATCTTACAGCCTTTGTGTCGCCCATTGGTTCCTTCCAATACTGCTGCATGCCCTTTGGATTGGCCTCTGCGGCGGCAGTGTTTCAAAGGATTATGTCTTCCATGCTCAAGGGAATAAAAGGAGTCGTCGTCTTTCAAGACGATGTTTTGATTTATGGTGAGTCGTGCAAGTCCCATGACGAATCCCTGTATCGTGTCTTGGATGTTTTGCAAGAAAGGGGTGTTGTCTTAAAAAAGGAAAAATGCATATTTAATGTGCAGAGGGTGGAATACCTAGGCCACGTGCTTTCTGAGCATGGTGTTGAACCCAGGCCCGGTCTCGTCAAGGCCATTGTCGATAGTCCTGCTCCCAAGGATAAGGCCGGTCTGAAATCGTTTGTTGGGCTCTGTGAATTTTATTCACGGTTTGTACCTGATTACGCCACTAGACTTCAACCTCTAACCAACATGTTGAAAAAGAGTGTGGCCTTTGTTTGGGATGACTGTTGTCAGGAGGTGTTTGAGTGGATTAAAACCCAATTGGTCAGTCCCAAGATTCTTAAGCCTTTTGATCCCAATGCCTTGTGCAGGATCACTGTAGATGCTAGTGGTTTCGGTCTAGGGGCTATTCTTACACAGTGTGTTAACGGGACTGAACACATGTTGGGTTATGCCTCCAGGGTGTTGCGTGGTTCCGAAATGAACTTTGCTGTGATTGAAAGGTAACTTTTAGCGTGCTGGTGGGCCATCAGGAAGTTCAATGCTTACATTTGGGGCACACACTTCCAATTACGCACTGATCACAGTCCCCTTGTTTCTATCCTCTCAGGGGATAAGCTCAAAGAACATACTCCTAGGATTGCTCGTTTGTCCACAAAGCTGCTACAGTACGATTTTGAAGTTTCATACATTCGAGGAAACAAAAATGGAAGGGCTGATTACTTTTCCAGGTTTCCTATTGTAGAGGATAGAGATGTTGATGTTGACGACGAAGACGACTGTTTTGTTGCCAGTTTGGTTTTGAATGACATGTGTGCCGTGAGTGAAGAGGAATGGAGAGATGAACTGTCTAAAGATGCCTTGCTCTGCCATGTTGTTAACTGTGTCAAGAATGGTTGGCCGAGAGAGAAAAATGCGCAGTTCTCCTTACAAACTTTTGTAAAAGTTTCCATTGAACTTTCTGTGGAGGATGGTTTACTGGTGCGTGGTGACAGATTGGTTCCTCCAGAAGTGTTGAGAGCGAGGTTGGTCAAGGGTGCTCATGAGGGGCATTTGGGCAAAACGCTCACCAAGAGAAGGTTACGTGAATATTTTTGGTGGCCTCAAATGGACAAAGATGTTGACGTGTTCGTTGGTGAGTGTGTGGTATGTTCCAATGCTGAGAAAAGCTTTAATTTAAGAACTTCCCCTCTCCAACCCATTGGTCTGCCCTCAAGGCCTTGGGAAAAGATCGGCATCGATCTTGTCGGTCCTTTCAATGTGCTTCCTGCTTCATCTAGATTTGCAATTGTTGCCATTGGCTATTATTCAAAATTTCCGGAGGTACGCTTCATTGGGGAGCCAAATTCAAAAAATTTTATTGATTTTCTTAAAGATGTTTTTCTGCGTGAGGGGTTTCCCTCCACCATTGTTTCTGACAATGGTGTGCAATTCGTCAGTCAAGAATTCGAGTGTTTTTGCGGCAAGGTGGTATTACTCATTCCAGAAGTTCACTTTATCATCCAAAAACAAACGGCCTTGTGGAACACATGAATAGGGTCTTGAATAACTGTGTGCAGTGGGCAATAGCTGGGAAGTGCAATGTCCAGAATGCTGTTCGGTCCATGTTATGGTTCTACCGCACCACACCACATTCTTCTACCAAGGTGTCTCCCTATGAACTTTTACGTGGGAGAAAACCGTGTTCCAAGGTGTGTCCTGGTTGGATGTCGAAGTGGGTGAAAATGGACTCTGTGATTGATGTGGATGGTTTCGTAAGGGATAATGTGTCTCAAGCGCAATCCCGTCAGAAAACGTACTTTGATACCAGGAAAAGATCCGTACCCCACTTGTTTGTTGTTGGTGATGTGGTACGTGTCAAGATTCCTGTACACAGCAGGAAGGGGGACTTAAAGTTCTCTGATCCCCTGGTTGTGGATAAGGTTTGCGGAAATGCTGTCAGGGTGGACAATAAACATTGGTGGAATGCCTCCCGAATTGTCAAACTGTCTGGGAAACGTGTTAGCAATAATTTGCATTGTGAATGGTCTGAAGTTGATGGGGATTTGTCTTCCAATTCTGATGTAGTAGAGGATTTGTCTTCCAATGTTTCTCCACCTGTCCGTTTACGCGGGAGCAGTAGATTACGTGTTGTTCCCAGCAGATACCATTGATCTTTTCTTTCTTACCTCTCTCTTGTTCCTCTTTTGGTCTGCTTACGTTGGAGCTGTTCTTTACCTTTCCTCTTCTTTTCTCTCTCTTCTGTCCCTTTTTCCCCGGTCTCTTTTTCCTTTCCCTCTTTCTTCCTTTTTGTTCGTTTATGAGGAGGAGGATATTGTAGTGGTCTGTCCTTCTCTCCTTGTTTGGAATACTCGCAACCTGATGTTCTGGTTGCGAGTATTCCACCTCAGAATGTAGAAGCCTATGTTTGAAATGTGGTTCAGTTGCTGCCCGAGGGTTTCCTGAGCCGGTTGCTGCACAGCACCTGATGAGAATAAAGCTTTACTTACTTCAACCTCTCTTCGTCCTGCGTCCAATTTACTACACACACCTTCGTTAGAGCTTCCACCACCATGACTCAGTGGATGGGTCATTGGT
Organism: Calotriton arnoldi; assembly: GCA_963921515.1. NCBI lineage: Eukaryota > Metazoa > Chordata > Amphibia > Caudata > Salamandridae > Calotriton > Calotriton arnoldi. Next base: position 392,674 of record CAWUFW010010744.1, on the reverse strand, counting down.
CAATGGCTTTCAAAGGCTGAGCCACCGAGACCCTATTCTTGGAAACATGGCAATTCCTCAACCTCTAAATGAGGTAGGGTAGCTAAAAATTTGGCAGGGCTGGAACACATCTGATTAGCAGAGCGGTTTCTACTCTGCCAAACCCTAAGTCAGGCCTTAAGGGTTTTTATAATCAGAAATGTCATTACATGCAGCTACTTTTTCTGCTAATGCATGTTTCCAAAGACAGATGAAACGTAGATTTAAGAATACTCCTGGAGAAATGGACAGTAATTCCTATAAGACATAAGAAACATGCCTCCAGAATAGTTATAGGATAAGGAGAAAGCTATATGTGATGTGAGTTACTTAAACTCTCACCTCGATTTGAATCCTTGCAACAAATGTGGAAGCACCGCCTCAAAAAGTGTATTGATTTTCGCAGACCGTCGTGCACAGTCCCTACAGATATCAAAGTATTATTTGGTAGCTACGCTCTCAGCCACTTCGGACCTTTCGTCCAGCCTATTTAGAGTGCATCGGTGCCGAGTCACTCAAGATAGGGCAGACAGGATATGTGCTAGTTTTTGTGGGATGACCCACATCCGCTAAACTTTAAATCTAACACTCTGACGGAAAACTGTTTTGTTGGAATGGAGGAGAGTTAGCTCACGCCTCCTTCTTTATTCCTGAAATCTCTTTGTAAGCACATCTTATATGCCACAGTGCTAAGAAGCTATATTTTCGCAAAGTGCAGTCCTTTACAAATAGTTACACAAAACGCACTAGGCTTCAACTATGTTGCATTGCCCACTATTTGTTTTGTCACTCATATGTGGAACTGAACAACACCTAGCACAAATGTTTAATTATTAACTTGTGTAGGATGAAATTAGATGTGGGGCACAGACACAGTATTCCCTATGCAGCATCTTGAAATGGAGCCATTTATGTCTGTGATTCACAGAGACGAAGTCTGTGTGCAGCAATACTTCATTTGCATATCAGAGATTGTTACTCCAATGTCAATTTCCCTATCATTTATTTGAGTTGAATAACTATCCAGTCAAAGCTCAGTGATTTATCTGTATAGATTAGAGACCCACCGTGTGGCGTCCAGGGAATTAATGAGCTGAGTCAGGAGTGTGAACTCCAGTGACTCCTCGGGTGTCACTTCCCTCCCAGAATGTCGCAAACAAAAGTATAGGATAGTTGATGTCAAGATCTATGGTGATCTAGAGAAATACATTTCCCTCCCACATATATATGCCCAAATTCAGCCAACCCCGTACTACGTAGGAGCAGTGGAATTAGTATTTCTCTGGCAGGTGGCAAAGGTGGATGGTGAGCTAATCATGCTGCCGGGAAATATATAAATGTATGCCCACCTTTCGGCACATTGTCTACCAGGCTCAATAGATTGCTGCCACTTTTTGAATTTCATTCCGGGGTCTCAGCAGCCCTTTTGGTCTGCTCTCTTTCTGGTATGTGATAGACAAATCTGGCATCTGGGTGTTACCAAAATCTGGGGTAATGGCACTGCTACACTGTTCTTAACCTGGGACTTTGAATCCCCCTCTTGTTCATATAACAAGCAACAGAGTCTCCCAATTGATTTTAGCCTGCTTGTCTGCCACTACTAGTTTAATTCACACACTTTTCAGAGTTTGGAAAAATTGCTTTTTTAGCGGGATGGGTATACTGATGAATAAATAGAGGAATTTGAAAAATAGTATCATTTTTAGGTTGAAGCCTCTGCCTGGTTTGCTAACGACTTCTTGGGCACATTCGGAAAGCTTCCCTGTGAATGCAGTCTGCCCATTGCTTATCATTGGCTTTGTGGTTTGTAACTCACATTTGCTTGCTTTCTATTTGCTGGCTCTATTTGATTTAGGCTGTCCAACTTGAGTTTGTCTCTTCACTTGTCCAAACCCTGTTTACTGTATTGTTCCGCCAGTACTAGATTTCTGTAAAGAAGCCTTTAAATCTTGTTCTTATCTTGTCACATTTGCTATGCATTTAAAGACCGAGGTCATATGTCAGGCTCTGTCTTCCAGGGAGCTTGGTGTTTACTTTTCTTTCTCTTCAAAGTGAGATGATTTATGTGCTAATGATGTTTCAATCGAAGATGTGTTGTCTGTAATGGCAGTGTGCTAACACACCATGCATAATCAACACCAGTCTACTCTGCACCACTCCACACTACGCCACTCCACGCCACTCCACATTGCGTCATTGCACTCTACTCTGCACCACTTCACTCTATGCCACTTCACTCTACTCCTCTCTACTGTATACCACTTTACTCTATGCCAATGCACTCTTCCGCACACTACTCTACTAGCACCACCGCACTCTTCGCCAATGCACTCCACATTACTCAAATCTGTGCCACTCTATGCTACTCTACTCTGCAACACTGCACTCTATGCCACTGCACTCTACACCAATGCAATCTACTATGTTCCTTTCCAGTACACTCTAGGTCAAGTACCTATAATCTAACTCTGCACTCTATGCCACTCTACTCTACACCACTGTACTCTACCATGCACCACTCCACTCTACTCTGAACCAATCTTCTCTATGCCACTGCACTCAGCATCATTGCATTCCACTCTACTCTGCACCACTCTACTCTACTCTGCATCACTGCACTCTACGCCAATACACTCTACATCAATTTACTGAAAAACCAATGCACTCTTCGCCAATCTACTCATCATCACTGCACTCTACGCCACTATACTCTACTCTGCAACACTTTATGCCACTGTACTGTACGCCATTGTACTCTATCTCACTGCACCCAATGCCACTCTTTTCTACTCTGCACCACTGTACTCTATGCTACTGCTCTCTATGCCACTATACCCTGCGTCACTCTATGCCACTGAACTCAGTGCCATTGCACGCAGTGACACTCCTCTCGGTGCCACTCCACTCCACTCTGTGCCACTCTACTCTACTCGGAGCCACTGCACTCTAGTCTGCTTGACTGCACTCTGCGCCAATGCACTCTACACCACCTTACTAAAAACAAGTACACTCTACTCCACTGCACTCTATGCCAATCTATTCTTCACCTCTGCAGTCTACGTCATTGTACTGTACTCTGCAACACTTGACGCCCCTTCACTCTATGCCATTGTACTCTATGTCACTGCACTCTATGCCACTCTATACTACTCTGAACAGTGTATTCTACACCACTGTTCTCTACGCCACTCTACTGTGCACCACTCTATACCGCTGCACTCCACTCCATTGCACTCTACGCCACTCTACTATAAACCACTGCATTCTACGACAGTCTACTCTGCAACAATGCACTCTCTATCACTGAACTCTATGCCACTGCACTCTACACTGCACCACTCTGTGCCACTCTATTCCACTCTGCACCTCTCTTCTCTACACCACTGCCTTCTATGCCACTCTACTCTAAACCACTGCACCCTGCGTCAATGCACTACATACCACTTTACTGATAACCAATGCACTCTAAGCTACTGCATTCTACGCCAACTACTCTGCACCACTGCACCCTATGCCACAATACTCAACTCTGCAACACTTTATGCCACTGCATGCTAAGTCACTCTATTCTACTCTGCGCTACTTCTCTGTGCCCCTCCACTCTGCGCCACTCTATTCTGCGCCACTACACTACACAACATTATATTCTGCAAGACTGCACTCTCTGCCACTGAACTCAATGCCTCTCTACTCTGCACCACTGTACTCTAAACCATATGATGCTATGCCTCTGCACTCTATGCCACTCTACATCATTGCACTCTATCACTGAACTCTACGCCTCTCTATTCTACTCTGCACCACTGTACTCTATGCCACGGCTCTCTGCACCACTCTACACTGCACAACCCTATGCCACTATACTCTTTGCCACTCTACTCTATGCCACTGCACTCTTTGCAGCTGCACTCTATGCCACTCTACTCTGCCAGACTACACTCTCTGTCACTGAACTGCTTCACTCTATTCCACTCCACTCTACAACACTCCACTCCACTCTATGCACGATACAATGCTACTCCACTCTATGACGCTCTACACAACTCCCTCTATGTCACTCCATGCCCCTTAACTTCACTCTATTCCACAACACACTACTCAACTTAGCGCCACTCCACACATGCCACTCCACTTTGATACTCTATGCCACTTGGCTCTACAACACTCTTCTCTACTCTAGGCCATTCCAGTCTCTTGCACAACTCCACTCTATGCCATTCCACTTGACAACAATCTACTCTGCTCCATGCCACTCTACTCTAGAACTTTCCACTCCACTCTTTGCAACACCCTTAGCGCCACTCCACTCTAATCTACACCACTACACTCCACTGTATGACACTCTACTCAACTCTACACCACTCTATTTCCCCTATGCCCTTCCACTCTACAACACTCTACTCTCTCCACGACACTCCACAACACTCCATGCCACTCCCCTTCACTGCACTCCATGCCACTCAACTCTATTCTCTACCACTCTATGCCACTCCACACCACTCCATAACACTCCATTCTACTCCAACTTACGACACTCCACTCCACACCACTCTCCTTTGTGAGCAATCCAGAAAGCAATTTTGTCATTTTTTAAGAACACCTTCTCCATAATAGCAATTTATAGTCTGTGGACCTATTGCCTGGATTGCAATATGTATTACAACGGACGTCTCCGTATGGTGGTAATAATTTGTTTTTTTAGTGTGTCATCAAAAACTACTCAAGAATTCCGCTGAATTAGATTGTTTCACGTTGGGCGCAAAATGCGATGATCTGGTTTGCCAGCACCACCCAACAGAGCTGCAGGGGTTCGATTTCTAACCCCCTGGTGCAATGACTCAGTTCACTGTACAAATTAGAAATCCAGTTGGACTGAGACCCATACACAACCCACTCAGCAATATTGTGCAGGCTATGTTTCCTGGTCAGGATGAATCCCATTACATGATTTCATTGACACAGTGGAATGCTAAACCCTCTTTTGTAAATGAATAACACACTCAAAATACATTTTTAAAGTGTTTATTTCTAAAACTAGTCTAGTGAATGAAACATGAATGGTAACCACAAAAAATGAGAAAATAAATGCAGAAATGCTTGATAAAGCCAACAAAAACAATATGAACATTCCGAATATGGCTACTACGTTCCTAGCATCCTAACACCCTATCGCTACTTCTAAGCGCTATGGTAAATTTTAGCAGAAGCAGAAAATGGCAAACCTATAAATCAAGTTTCTTAAGATGGATCACCCTGCATACCTTTTCTCAGTAGAAAATAGCTGTTTAGGTATTCTCTATCCCAATCTTTGCCTGGAAATGATAAGCTGTGGAAGGTTGTAGGCCACTTCCCTGCACCACTAACAGGCACTGGTTGTTGCTGCAAACTAGTGTGACCTCTGGCTTGATAGTTGTAGTGTGAACCCCCCTAATTATGGCCAGATACTTGGGTTTTTATAGTATCTGCCAATTTTATCTCATGTTTATAAAATTAGATAGCAATTGGAGAGACAGTCTCAACAAGACAAAATAAATAAGGCAATACATGTGATGGAGCAAGGACTCGTAAAGAAAGAGACTTGCTCGAAAGTGATCCTCTCGTTTAACTTGCTAACGAATTACTAACCGTGTCTTGTAAATAATAATACGCACCACAGAAACACGCGGGTTAGCGAAGCTTGCTTATGTGTGTACTAATGAAAATAACAATGAAAACGGACTAATACAGCTTTAAACGGGGAAATCTTTACTGCGCATGCGTCAATTGCATCTACGCAATATGACGAGGTAATGCTTGGAGGGAAATTCTAGCGCATGTGCAGAAGGCATTAAAATGGAGTCTTGAAGACTCACGTGCATGGCATCTGCTTAGCCGAAATGAAAACCAGCTATTTTACTAATGCTAATGCGGGGAAAGTATTAATAAGTAAAGAGGGTTAGAGTAGAGATGGGTGGTATACAGTGAGACCGTTTATTTGTGAAAGTAATATTTGTCTTTTTGACTTTATTATTAGTGCGCATTTGGGCCTCTCGAGAATGACCAAAGTAAGCTGAGTCACATGATTTGTGCGCAGGCCCACAAGAAAGTTAACCCGGAAGGATGACCGAGTTTTTGACAGCCGTCCAAGGACGAGAATGATGTGCCCTGAGAACGGAGGGTGAAGAGTTCAGCCAAGAAGACTCTTATTCATGATTTTGAAATAAATGTTACTAATAAAGTTTGGATATGTATGGGAACGAAAGAAATAAATAAAGTTTAAGGGGATGGGTTTTGCAAACAATGGAATGATAGAATAAAAGTAATATGTAAGCATGGTGTGATGATCATCCCCTTTGCCTGACCAATTAGATTTCGTATTTTACGATATTGAAACTTTAGTGGGTGGTACATGATGAACGAAAGGTATAATTGAGGTAGCTTTTAGTTAGTTAGGTAGCAGAGCTCGGGATGCTGTCTGGGAGTTCGTGTTGCTGAGATGCTGACGCAGGGAGGGATGCTGTGAGATGCTGATGAAGAAACCGAATGCAGAACCTTCTATCCTAATTTAATTGGGTTAGATAAGAAGATCGCGGAAGAAACTCGAGGAGGAAGAGAGTGTCAGAGAGGGGTGCGACGCAGCCGTCGGTATTTAGAGAGGTCAAGTATCCTGTCCTGATTCCTGTCCTGAAGTCTTTGTCTCCTGATCTATCTCGGGGGACCCTCACCAGCCCTTTGGCCAGGGGGTTGGTCTTCACACCATCCTTGGTAATTATTATTTCTTGTCCGTTTGTAGATGTTCTTTTCTCTCTATCCTCTCTTTTCTGAGCATAGTTATTGCATGAGTCTGAAGTATTTTTGTTTAATATTATTTCGATTGAATTTACACTCTTATGAATGAGGGTGTTTGTGCTGAAATTTTGAGATGGTTCACATTCATTTAATTTAGATAAAGATTTTAAAACTTCCCGAGTCTGTGGTTATTTACTTTAATTAAAGAACAGTTAAGAATTATGTTCATTATCACCATCAATTAGTTCAACTAATGGTCCATCGACCAGAGGAAAGAACTTTTTGATCAGTGAAAGGTTAGTTAGGAATGTTAAATAACTAATCTTGAGAAATATGAAATTATAAACTAAAAAACTCCAGCGGTCTACTCGATTCAGAGTGTGTTGTGTTTTATTGGCCCAGGTGAGTATATGGTAGCGGAGTATCTGTTGTTAGTATACCGCTGGATCACATGTGTGATCTCTATCTATTTATTTTATTTATTTATTTGAAGAGTTTTATATAGCGCAGGCTAGACCCGTAGGTATCAGAGTGCTTTACACAAGGAATCATAGCAAGTTACAAATTACATCCGATACCAGAGCATAGTAAAACATAGGCAAAAAAAACAATGTTACAGTAATTCGTCGAAGGGAGGGGCAGGAAGGAGACACGGCGGGGAGACGGGGAGAACAGTGCCCAATGTCCGGCTGGGTAGGTGAAGGCCGAGGAGGTAAGCCAGGGCGGATCTCCTCTATAGCTGTCTAGCAGCTCCACCGGGCATCAGCCATGTTGCTCAGGTCTCGGCGGTCAGGGAAAAACAAGGTTACATTAGTTACGGTTGCATAGTCAAACACAGAAGAAACAAGTCCCCAATATAGGAATAGAGGGAATGGGGAGGGGGGGTGGAAACAGGGGGCTGGGAAGCGGAACAGTTCTGGCGGATCGGCAGTGGGATAGAAATACCTCGTGGGGGCCCAGGAAGTAAGAGTAAACGGGCCCATAGCTCAGATGGGGTCACATAGTCATTAAGTCCAGTGTCAAGATTAAGCCACCGCGATAGGTCATCTCGGCAATAGGGGGGTACCGTGCAGCATCGCGTTCCATGCCTCCGTCGGTAGTACCTGTACTCCAGAGCGAACCCTCAATGCGATTGGGAGGTGTTTATCAGGCTTCTGCACTATCGGGTCAGAAGTGCGTGGATGCTGAGTGTACAGTCACAAATGATGTGGAATGTCAGGTTTCCACTAGGCGGGCGTCATCTTATATGCAGGGAGATCAGAGACAATGATGATGCTCGTTATTGTACCCAAATAACAAAAGGGCAGCTGGCAAGCGAAGAGTTATGGATCTGGTACGAGTGAGGCAAAGCGTTAACTCCCCTGACATGGGCACAAATGATAAAGAACTGGTAATGAGCGAGCACTACTAGTGCGGTCGCCATTTTAGGTTCAGGCAGTGTTAAGAGGTCGATCGCCCTGCCAAACATATTGGGCTATTGAAGGAAGGAAATAAAATAAAAGGGTACCTTGAATAGAAAATTGAGAGGCCCTCTTTTTAGGGGAGCAGCCACTCGGGAAGGCGCCTCTTAACAAGCAGTAGAGCGGCGAGCCGGCTCCCGACCCGCGTCTCCGTCCCAAGGAGCCGCCATCTTGGAGTCAGGCAGCCGGGATCGCCCGTTCCTCAAGTGTGATCCTTCCTTCAGAAGAGCAAGGCGGAAAATATTGCAGTGCTCGAAAGGTGCGGGGTTGGAGTCTCTCATCAGACAGTAGAGAGGAGAGAGCCGACTCCTGACCCGCAACTCCATCCCAAGGAGCCGCCATCTTTGAGTCGGGCAGCCGGGATCGCCCGTTTCTCAATCTTGCCGCCTCTCGTGGTCAGTGCTATGAAAACCTGGTGAGTAGTATCTGCTTTCCACTTTCCCAGAGCAAAGGTGTGGCAGGCCGCGGCAGGGGTCTTCATGCCGCTGTGAACCCCGAGGACTCGGAGGGTTCTCCTGGGCAAAATGTCTGTCCGCTTCTCGTCGCCCTCGCCATTCAGGGGTCTCAGTCCGCTCCGGCAGCTGCAGTTACGGCCCGTAGCAGGTCCCCAGCTCCGATACTGGACTTCGGACGGCCCGGGAAGCCTCGGGGATAATTGCAGATGACCCGCAGGGGTAGGAAGCCCTCAGAGATAATTGCAGATGACCCGACTACTACCGGGCGTCGGCCATACTAGCTCGGTCTCAACGGGGGAAAGCCTCGAGCCCGTTTTCCACCACGAATCACGAGTTCGCAAGCGGGGGAATTAGCGCAATGAGGACCGCTGAACAGCAGGACCTCAGGTGAGAAGGAGGATCTCAGGAGGAAGGTAGAGATCTGGGGGAAGTCACCAGAAAGGCGATGCCTGGTCGGAAGCTCCCGGCCGGAGCTCCTCACCAGTCGGCCATCTTGCGCATCAGTCTGCATATAAATAATTGCCCCAATAACTAAAACAATAAAAGCATGTCAGTTTTCACTGTAAGTATCCATGATGTTATGGTAGCGATCATAATCAAAACAATAAAAATACATCAGTTTGAATAGGAGGCAGACATGATACTAACACTTCTGCGCATGTATAAAACTTCACACTTTCTACTAAAAGAGATAAAAGAATCTGCAAGCATTCTTATGATAGAAATAGAAAGGATTTCAACTGGACTTGTCTCAGTGTTTACTACACCTGCTTCCCCAAGCAACCTGGGTGTTCTGCTCTACTCTCAACTTAAAGCTTGAATGAATACTGTGTGGCCAGATGGGTTACATTGTAATTTTTAAATTGTAATTGATCCTTACTCCTTTTATTCCTCAGGCACTCAGAAAGTATCATTGCATGGACCAAGGAAAAGGGGCCCAAATAATGTGCGTTAGCAGATGATAGCAGAAGACGGTTAGGTCCTGAGATACAAGAGTGAGGAGACTTTATATGAGAATACTTAACATCCCAGTACCGGAGCCCATGCTTTGATTCGTCAGATCGGTGGTGTTCCAGTGGTTTATGGTAATAGCAGAGGAGTGAGTATTAATAGGGTTACACTTTAACGGCTTATGCTTAGCTTGTAGTGTTGTTGCAATTCTGTGTTGTTTGGCAAAGGTATTTTGAATGCTGTGTGAATGTAGCGCTTAATGTGAAGAAGCTGACGTTGTTAACGGGTCTAACATGGCCTAAGATCCCGGGATGTTATTAAAAAAGTGTAGAAGATACTGTATTGTAATTGTCTGATAAGGTTTTGTGATGTCTGTCATGAGGCATCATCGACAGCCCATTTGATATAGGGACATTTATCTTTATGTGTGAAAGTGAGGCATGGTTAGTGTGGTGGACCTTTTGCACAAAGGGAAACTGTACTGATTAGGGGGATTCCCCGCAGGTCGGGATTTCATTTGAAAGTGTGTCACAGTCGATCGGAAAGGTGGTTACGAATTATTTCTTGCGTGATTGAATTCTGTTGATTTCTTTAGAGAAGCAGTCAATTGTTATTTGTTTTCATTGCATTATATTTGTTTGTATGTGTATCGCTGAAGAGAGTGCGTTTGTGAAAATTGTAAAGGAGGGGGAATCGCTGCAAGGAGTGAGACTGACGTCACAGTGTGCCACGCTGGGATTGGTTGGTTGGTGTGCAGCCCCACTGCTATTGGTTGTCTACATCATGGAGTGCTGCGTTGTTATTGGTTGTTGATTTGGAACAAGAATTGTGAGTAAATTATTGGGTCATGCATTGAAACAATCAATTCTAAATGTGATAATTGACGTACTTATACGAAAATGAAATGTTTTAAACTTATACAAGTTTTAATTAGGGGAGATGTGACAATGCCTGTTAGGGAGGGGGAAAAGGTACAACCCGAAGTTATTTGGTTTAAACAATGGCACAAGATCACTAAGAGAGAAGGTTCACTGGCGTTTTCACGCTATGGTACATTTAATGTGAGAATCACTGAAAACTTGAGGAGGATTTTATATGAGATGAAACCACAGCCTAGATTTACACAGTTTCAAGTGCTCAATGCTTGGGAGCGTGCGGCTCATGCCGCAGAGAAAGAGAGATATCAGGGAAAAGCTAGAAAGGCAGTGTGCACTTATGCGAGGTGGGATACAGAACAGAAGAAGTGGAGAACCGACATCTTACAGGGAGCTAAATTGTATCAAGCATTTACCGGTGACAAATTTGGGATGGGCAGGAAGGAGAAGAATAAGAGAGAGAGGAAACGAGAAAAGGGAAGCAGGTGAGAGAAGTGAAAATAGTGAGAATAGTGACAGTGATACTAATGACAGTCTTTTAAATGTACCATTGTCAGAACGCCCGCCTCCATACAATGAGACCTCAGTAATGGGAGGGGGAAGCACTAATGCTAGTGTGAAATTCCAGAATTGCTACTGTACCAGTAAAGGTGAATCCTCATGCAATGGGGGCCACCCTAGGGAATATGAATCAAAATGCGATGGGAGGGAGTTCGGGGATTTGTGCCCCTACTTCCCTTGCAGCTCTGAATATTCCTGATGCTCTCACTGTCCCAGTCACCGTTGGCCCTATAGTCCCTATATATAATGCCAGCTCCACAAGGAGTTTTACACATAATTTGGCTGTTCCAACTGACTTGAGAGCCCCAGAGAAGGCTCCTATAAGTTGGAATGAGAGAAGGGTTATTCCCTTGGTCCCAATGAATGTGAGTTCCCCTTGTGGGGTGAGTGAAGATTCAAAGATGAACCAGATAGGGTTTTGACCTATGAGATCATTCCCTGTACTGCCAGACCTAGATACGTTCACATGGGAGTCACCCTTGAATGTGCATAGTAACACACCCAGAGCGAAAGCGATATCTAAAGCTCTTGATGTGCAATCTAGTCCTACTGTTCAGGAATTAGATGAGTGGTTGAAAGCTTTTAATGCCACCTTGAATGAAAATGGAAGCACTGAATTGAGTCAAGGAATGATCAAGTCATCATTGAGAGTGAATTTGGTGGATGTAGCTAAATTAAAACTTGAATTAGACAAAATGATAAGTGGGAGTCTTGAATTGGCTCGAATAGATACATATCAGAAAATTTTAATTTTGTTTATGAGCAAGGCTGTTACTAGGAGAGTGAGACAAGTTTATGATAAATTACCTGAAATAGCTCAGAAATAGGATGTTGATTTAGAGCGGACAAAGGCTTTACGTGAGAGCCATGGACTCTGCTTTTGTGATCAGGATTTAGAAAATATAAGAATACCAGGGATGAAAATGCTAATTCAGGAATTAATTCAAAGTATCCAGATTTGGAGTGGGCTGAATAAGTGGAAAGTTAAATGGTCAAAAAGGGGAAAAGTCCCTGAAGATCGATGGGGGCACCGCCTCATTCTGGAGGGGGTGGTGGGAGCTGCCCATTTCCCTTTACAAGAGGTACCCAGTGGAGGTTATGGTCATGTGCCTTGGAGAAGGAGTGATCTTGTGTCATTCACTAATGATTTTCCCAGGTTAAGAGAAAAGCCTGTGTAATGGTACAAACAAGTTGAACGATTTGTGGAAATCTCAAAAGTTTTATTTAATACTTTACATTGTGGTTGCAAGTGATTTATGGACTGAGTGTAAGATAGCCACAGAATGGCCAGAGAGAACCAGCAAGGGACCAATTGACTATGGTCTTTTACACATAGTAATGAGAAAGTACAACCAGGTGATGACATAGTTGAATTCTAAAGTGTCACCTCAAGATATTGACTGGGTCAAGATTGATCGAACGACCCAGGAACCCAAAGAGATGATTCATGCATATTATGAGAGGTTGTTACAGGCATTTAAGCAGTATAGTGGAATGGAAACATTGGAGCCTAAGAACGTAGGACATTTTATGTCTAGGTTTGTGACAAGATTGAGGCCTGAAATTAGCATGATGATTCAACATCATTTGATTTGTTGGCAGAATAAGTCGGTTGATAAGATTTAGCGATACGCCAAGTATTGCAATGACGAAATTGACATGAGGAAGAAGAAGTTGAAGGAAAAACTTATGATGGCACAGATGAAAGCTGCTCATGGGTGGGGGGGGTCAAAGTCAGACGTTCATAGAAAATGCCCCTCCAATGCAAGGAGTGAAATGAAATGAAATGAATGAAAGGAAATGAAATTAAGATTTCTAAAGTGCACTACTACCCATAGGAGTCTAGGCGCTGGCTCCCAGAGGGTGGACCAGGGTAAGGTAAAAAACAGATGTCGGATGAAGGACAGAAAAAAATAATGAGCGGTGCTGAGCTAATTATTAAACAGCCAGGTTTTAAGAGCCTTGCGAAAGATAGGCAAGTTTTTTAAGGTTTTTAGTTTCAGAGGCATCGAGTTCCAGAGTTTGGCAGTAGCCACTGCAAAGCTCTTGCTTCCCCAGGTGGCTCTTTTAAATTTAGGTACAACCAAATTGGCCTGGGAGGAAGATCTTAAAGTCCTAGAAGGGATGTACTGTTGAAAGAGTTGTTTGATGGATTCTGGACCCTCAAGATGAAGGGCCTTAAAGACTATGCACAGAGACTTGAACATTACCCGCTTACTCACCGGGAGCCAATGAAGTAAGGGGAGAAACTTTGAGAAACTTGTGTATCAACAGAGAGCCCTAGTGATGCAGGGTGGAGGAGGATTTTAGTCACAGGGTAGAGGTCGGGGTATCCCCATTGATCTGAGTACTGGGATCAATATAGCCACAATGAAAAAGTATAATCCTTGCCTGTATTGTAAAAGGTTGGGGCATTGGAAGCAGGAATACCAGCTTAATCCTTCAAATTAGGGTCAGAATCCACAGTTCACACAGTCACAGAATAATAATTCCATGCAGCCACAGAATGTACCAAGACCAAGGTCTCAGAATTTTAATGTATCACAAGCCCGAATAATGAAGGGTTCAATACCCCGAATGCCACACCAAGCTCCTAATGGTCCTAGAGTTACTTCGAATCAGGTTCCAAATGTGTCCAGAATAAAGGTTCTTTCTAGCAGTATCCTATGTTTGAGACAGTCGACACTTTAGGCTCCAATCAGTCCTCCTGATGGTGCCTCAGAGAGGAGTAAGATTGCGTGCTTGGCGCAGTCTTGGAGGCAGACTAGAGTGGCCCATTTGTATATGGTGAGGTAAATGGCCACACCATATCATTTTTTATTAATACAGGTGATACCCGCTGTACTGTGAGAACAGTGGAAGTTCCAGACCTACCCTTCTTGGGAAGAAGTATCCAAGTTGTGGGACGTGCAGAACGGGCCGTGAGTGAGCCCGTAACACCAGGACTGTGCCTTGCCTTTTCCTGGGTGGGACTCGGTCGCCCAGCTTGCACCACCATGTGGGAGGGGCCTAGCTCCACTAAACCGAGATGGGCCTCCCGCAGTGCGGGACGTGCAGAACGGGCCGTGAGTGAGCCCGCAACGCTAGCAATGCCAGCACTGTTCCGTGCCTTTTCCTGGGGTGGGACTCGGTCCCCCCGCCTGCACCAGCACGTGGGAGGGTCCTACCTCCACTAAAACGAGGTGGGCCTCCCGGGAAAAGCCCAGGCCAAGGGCTGGCCCATCTACACCCGTCAGAGACCGGAAGAGGCTGAGCTGGGCCACCCCCCTTACATCTGCTCTTTGGACAACAAGGTACTGTGTGCGCCAGGTGGCTAATTAGAGGCCTTTGTTACAGCTATATCCAGTCGGCCGAGGGCTTTTGTCCGCACAGGACTCAGACTAGAAATGGGGAAAAGAAAATCTGTAGAGTGTGGGGGTGGGGATACAAAGGCGAAATGCTACAAAGCCAAGCAGGCCCGTAAACATGCTGGGAGTAATTGTGTACTTGATCATATTGATGACCTATTAGTTGAGTGTGAGGAAATTTTAGACCTGCCTGGGACTGTGCCCATCCGTAGCCCGGGTGGATTTCCACCTGGCTTAAATTTGAGATCACAAAAACGTATTCCCTCAATGTTTAGGAAACCTAACACGTTTAGCAGTAAGTCTATCCAATCTGTGCCAATAGACGCTGAGGCAGGGAATTTAGCTACACACCCAACTCATATAGGCCAAGGCCCACTTGACATTGATTTCACCCACAGCAATGGGTTCACATCCCTCAAAAATTTGAGTGACGATCAAGAGGGAAGGGATGACATGGAGGGAGGCACGGAGGGAGGGGAAGTGGTGGCAGGCAGGGGGGAAGAAGAGAGGTATGAAGGAGGAGATGTATCAAACAAAGGGCTATCCTTGCTGGACCCAATTGTTTCCAGGATCATATCTGATCTGAGGGCATAAGTTAGTATGCTGAAATCCGCAATTGAAGAACTCACAGGGCAGGTTAAACTTATACTAGCCAGAGGCGTGAGTGACAGTCAACACCCCACCCAGGCTACTATCCACCGCATTTATGCAACCTGCCCAGTGCAAGTAGAGCCCCCAACAACCTCCCACACGAGCGGCCCTACACAACCTCCTACACGAGCGTAGCTTTTCTGATGTAGCCTCACATAGAGATCCTGGGGGATAGAATAGTGCAGCCGCAAGTAACTAGAGGCACGTTGGCACAGCAAGGCCTTTCCCTCACCTTTGATCATCTACCCAGGCACAACCGAGACCTCAATCTATCATTTTGGGAGACCAAGCACCATCGGCCCATAAATGTATTTATATAATCAGCATGCCTAAAGTTCCCACCCATTTAAGGCACGAAGGAAAGGTTTCTCTTATAAATAAAACCATATACTGGATCCGCCATGTGAGAGGTTGCCGTTCAGTGATAAGGGAAGACATCCTGCGAGTTAGAAGGCTTACTCCCTCCAACAATCCTACGGGCTGTAATGAATTGTGCCTGATTGATGGGAAGCTGGGCCACAATTAGTTATTCCTGGAAGCTAAATTATGTCCTCCTGCATCCACAAGCATCCAACTCAAGTATAGTTTGCCTCAATGCCCCCCCACCATCAATTGCCCATCTCTCTGTCCCCCACCTAGGCTTAGACTCCAACCTAGCAGTTAACGATTGACTCCAGAATCTAGGCACACATGCACATCAAAGCCCTCATTGGCCCAACTTCCAAATTCCCAGACTACTCTTATAACTAGAAGTCAACTTATTAAGGGCTATATTACAACTCCCTTGCCTCATAGAGATTGGAATAAAAGGGAGTCACCCCCATTAAAAGAAAGCTGACGAGAGGAGCACCACCTGTTAGTTTAGCACAGCCTCATGCTCCGTTAGGAAATCCCCAAGATGGGCCATGATCAATGTTCCCTCTAATTTTTTTCCTCTGTGTGCGGCAGTATAAGCTCTCTGTGCGCTGCAGCCAAGGTTATGTGTGCCAGGAGCCGGAGCGCGCGTGTGGGTGCAGCGACAAATATCAGTGCAGATTGTGTTAGTATTCATGTTAATCGCAGCACCAGTCATGCGCTGCAATTAACATGAATACTTTCTCATAGGCACACAATATGCCCCGCACAGGGCCGGCCTTAGCGCTGATGGCACCCTGTGTGACAATGTTTGTTGGCTCCCCCCAATGACCACCTCCGCCAGTGATTCCCTCACTATTACCCTTTAACAGTGCCGCTCAAGTCTCAATTACCCTCTCTCTGAGATGCACTTAATTCATTTTATAGCGCCACTCATACCAGTGTAGGGTGTACTTTACATTGCACACACATTAAACAGAGACAATCAATCATAGGTATGTAAATCAGTGTGTAAGAAATGTTACATATGACAGAGGACTGCACGGTGAAGGAGTGACATGTCATTCATACTGGTAGGCAGTATAGTTTAAGAGTGCTTTGTCTGGAGAAAAACAAACTAGGAATTTAAAATGTAAAACCATGGTTAGGGTTTCTCTTTAATAAGAATCGCTTTGTACCCAAATGAACCCTTTTTGCAACATTAGGATAATGATTGGCTGGGGAAAAAATCATAACGCTCTAATCTATACCTTGCAGTATGCATGAAGTTCTTTGATGACAATTAATAGTTTACTGTTCTATATTAGGATTTTAACTTATAAACTGCAAGTAACAAAATTATCTCTCTGACAATAGTAGTAACCCACTGAGTAGGCGCCCCCCGCGCCTAGGGGAAGGGCGCCCTTAGTCGTGCCACGGAACCGAGCCTCCTCTTCCGGGGGGCTGGTTGAAGGAGGGAAATCATTGTCTCCAACCCGTAAATGAAACCGAAACTGAACATGAAGTGATATAAGGCGGCATCCCAGGGATCTCGTCCTCTTTGTCTCCTTGGATCCCCGGGAAGCCGCAGGAGCGTCGTAAACGAGGCAGAGTGTGGCACGGGGGTTCGAGGAGGCCGTGGCGTAGCGGTGAACGTTTCTTGGCGCAGTTAAGTAGTCTCTCGATTCCCCTTATGGGCAACGTGGCAGTTTTATTGTCTGTTTCATTTAATTTGACGGACATACCTTAATTGTGATTGGCCCGTAACAGCGGTAATATATTTTAGCGAAGCCGCTTTGGTAGTCGCGGCAGGTAGCGGTGTAGGTTTGGGCGAGCCCGTGGGCGATTGGCGGGAGGCGGAATAGTTCTAGAGGCGAAGATGATGGCGTTGGGCTGCGAGCGGTTTCATGTCGGGCATGCACTTTTTGCTTGGGTAGTGTGTCCCGCATGTTTGGTCCTGCCCTTTGGCATGATCCTATCCCGGGCAAATCAATATGTCGAGAAAAAGTGGCTGGGATGCTCTCTCTGTTATTTTGATGTACGGTCGCATTGCATGTCAGATGGGATGTGTGCCTTTTGCCTTGGAGTTAGTTTGTTTTCCAGTGCTTTTCGCTCATCCCACACGTTTCATGCTATTTTGCCCACTAACCAATTTTCATTCTATGCACTTTGTGATCTGCATGGTACACGTTCTTTGCAGCAGGCATATTAACCCTCTGCGCTACCTTAAAACTTCCACTAGAGCAAATTTCTATCTTTCTCCAGGCAGAACATTAATCACCAGAGTTATCTTGACATATTTATTATTGCCTGAAAATTGCTGGAGGCAAGGAACTTTCCAGCTGGTCCTTTTGAAACAATAATATACCTCTGTCCGTTTGCTCTCCCCTTGCAGCGAGTCACAGGCGTGAAGTAAGTCCGTTGACACAACGGGATGGCACATCAAAGCACGTCTTGCTTGTAGTCAGGGCTTTAAGTGGGATGAAAAAACTGGGGGGCTCTCATAGGGGCGTGGCCAATGTAATTAAGGGAGTGGCTTAAAACACTTAAGTTAAAAATCTGTACTTAGCATAGTGTGCTGCCCCACTGGTATTATGCTGCTCAATCAGTGGGTTTCTCAAGGAGCCTAGTATCACACGCCATCACCCAGGGCTTTAAGTGGGATGAAAAAACTGGGGGGTCTCTCAAAGGGGCGTGGCCGATGTAATTAAGAGCATGGCTTAAAAGCACAGTAAGCTTAAAATCTGTGCTTAGCATAGTCTGATGCCCGACAGGTATTTCTGCTGCTTTTGTCATTGCATCCAGATATATAATATAACAAGTAAAATTACACCTACAACAAGCCAGGACTATTGGCTTTGTCAGTGGTTGTTAGTTGCATAAGATAAATAGGCAACAACTATGGCTTCATTGTATATAACATTGAAAATGCTTCAGGTCTGACATGATGAGACTGAAAGAACTATAACAAGTCTTTTTTTAGTTACATCAAAGGCAGTGAAGGGTGGCACTGCTACAGAGTTACGATTTTTTTTCATTCTGAGGCTGATGGCAAAAACCGGCAGGACCCGGCCCACTTAAAGCCCTCCCGTCACCACAGGTGAAGTGCTTTATATGGGAGGCAGGGAGCTACACATTAGTTTCAGTGAAACAGAGAAGTGTAGAGCTCAGAGAGAAGTGGCAGGAGGGAACCAACTGTAAAGGAAGGAAGCAGGCAGTGGCGTGTGTATAAAACACGACAGTTTTTCACACACCGAATCAAATCAAATGTGTTCACATACACATATCAATTCCATCCCAGGAGGCTTGATGAAGGAAGGATTACAAACAACCTATCCTGCAAAGCGCAGTTTGAAAATTTAGCCTTCTGTTGATGTTTTATGATGTCAAAGTTCCCCGAAAGTAGTGTCACTGCCGAGGTACAAAAAACGTCCAATACAGAGGTTGCTGTAGTTGCGTTGTCCTGTTTTGTCCAGCCGTGTTGCGCTAAGATCTTGCCCCAGGCATTCTTTTCACACACAATTTGCCCCGCTCTATTAACAAAAGAAAGGCAGGAAGTCTAGAAGCACAACATGTGCTTTCACAATCACCTGAAAGCACACGTCGTGATTGTAGACTTGCTGCCTTTCATTTGTTAATAGGGCACAGCTGTGGGGCAGATTGTGTGTCTTTGTGAAAGTAATCATGTTAATTGCAATGCATTATCGGGCGCTGCGATTAACATGAATACTTTTACAAAGGCAGACAATCTCCCCCACGGCCGCACCCTTTTAACAAAAGAAATGCAGCAAGTGCAGGAGGCACTTGCTGCTGAACTTATCTGCCGCTGTTCGCACTTCAAACGCCACCCTGCGCGCTCGAGGTGAGAGGGGTGCGCGGGCGCGCAGGCGCGCAGCTTACAGGGAACAGTGGCCATGATATACTTCCACAAATTGGCAGGCAGTGTCCAGCATGCTCCAACTGGTGTTGTGGATTGTGGCCAAGGTAAGGTCGAAAATGGCCCTCCAGCATTGGATTCAATATATTGAAACCTTTGATATCAATATACTCCAGGAGAGCTGGAGCACTTCCCCCATTTATGTCCCAGGCTATGTAACATTCCATCACCCAGCACGCTCCAGCAATTCCAGCCGCCCTGCGGGGGGTGGGGGATTGTTAATCTGGGTCAGAATTGCATTCCACTGTACAATCCGTGAGCTCCCGTCTAGTAGCTCCGACATCCTACTATCCAACTTAAAGGCCAGAATGGTGTCCTTCTTGACATTTATAATGTTTATGCCAGAAGAACCAGAGGGGAAGGAGGTCGGCTACGATACATGATCTCGAAGAGCTCTTGGATGACAGGGCCTCACCATTGTCCTTGATTGTAGCTGGCGATTTTAACATTACCTTTGAACCATTGGAGAGGTAGGATGCCTGTGCAACAAGGGAGGAGGATGAGCTATGGCACGTCCCCTACCTTGACTTTTTTTTTTTAAACACATTTTTATTGATTTTCCTTACATCCAAAAAAGGGGGTTCTGGTTACATACCCCAGACAGTTAGCAAAGTCACAGTTTAAATCAGGTTATTTGAGGCACAGTTGAGGCACCATAGGATGTCCATGCCAACTTTTCGGGCACATCATACAATCATCACAATAAGTATTTTCAACCATTGTAAATTCCCTTCCCCAACTATCCCCCCACCCGTCCCCCCTCACCACCCCCCAGGCGTGTCACTTAGGTGCGGGCTGCAAGAGGTCAGTAGAACTGTTATCTCAGTGGGGCGACGTATTTGAATGGGAGGCAGCTGCAGCTGAGTGCTATCTGGCTTGCTTGTCTAGCGCCACTGCTGAACGTGAGGCTACAGATCGTGGTGGTCGTAGAGCCACCTATGTGTTAGACCATGGCCGCCACAGGGTCACCTATAGATGCATCATCCGCATCCTCTTCGGGGGGCACGTCCCCTACCTTGACCTACCCCACAATTAAAAAATGGTCCCAAGTGGCACTCTAACTCAATGCCTTTTCCCTGGAGTTTGGATTAACGGCCACTAACGGCCAGACTAGCTTGGACAAATTGGGTGCAAACACTTTTAATAGGACTAACAACACAAGCCGTATAGATTATTTTCTGGTGGACCTAAGGCTATGGCCCAGAGTGATTGATTTGGCTGTGGGTTTTACTATTCCCGACAGCGATCCTAATCCCCTGAGCTTCACTTTGGTGTCACCTTCGAGGGACCCACCTATTTATCCCAAACCTGTTCTTACGTCAAAGGAGCTACTTCCAACAAATGATAACCGGCGACTCAAGTGGCCCCAGGTGGTTCTGGACGAAGGCAAGCTTGAATTAATTAAACAAAACTTCATCACTTGCACAACAGAGATTCTGGCTTCCCACACTTGCCTTTTGAGCAGCTGGCTGCACATTTTATCTAACCTATGTGCCCCCTCAAACCTGCACCAAAGCCAAGATCTCAGTTTGCTTGGTTTACTGAGGAGTGTAGGGGTCTTAGGCGTCAACTATCCCTGGCAATTAGAACTAAGAACTTGGACCTAGTGAGACAACTGCGGAGGACCTATAAGTCAGCTCAGACGAGAGCTAAAAGGGAGTGGGACCACAATAGATGGAGGTAAATTGGGGAGGCCTGCGCCAGCAAAGATTCACAGAAGTTCTGGCTTTTAGTTACCAGGGAGGATGCCAATAGGCCATTACCACCAACCAATAATATTTCTATCTCAGCATGGTATGACCACTTTTCTCTTTTATATTCAGGGTCCTGTATGTCAGTTACACAAGTATCTCCCCCAGATTCTGCCTTTGTCTCAGCTAAGGATTTTTTCTCTAAAAGCGAAATCAGGACTTGCATTGACTCAATCGCTAAGGCAAAAGCCCCTGGACCTGATGGTATTCTGGGTGATGTATTTGTATATGACAGAGAGAACTGGACAAGCTACATTCTGTCCTAAGCCAACGCAATAGCAGAGGTGACCCGTATACCCAATTCTTCTAAGGGAGCAGAGGTGATCCCTGTATACAAGAAAGGCAATAGATCTTCAACCTGCAATTAAAGACCCATCAGTCATATAGACTGTGTCCAAAAGGTGTTTGCTTGGGCACTCCTTGCAAAGATACAGGACTGTTTTATTGAACACAACATCTTGACTCCCTTTCAAGCTGGTTTCAGACAAAAGACGAGCACCATTGACCAGGTGTTTAGTTTCCTTCTTCTGACTTGGAAGACCGTGGTCATTGGTCAGTGGGAGCCTCTATGTGGCCTTTATCGACCTAAAGACCATTTTCGATCTTGTCCCAAGGAACAAGCTATGGCAAGTCTTAAAAGACATTGGTCTCCCCCTGGAGATTTTATCTCTCGCTATTCGCCTCCATGAGGCAAACTCCGCCAGGGTTCACTAGGGTTGCCAAGGCCAGCTTACTGACCCAATAACGTTTAGTAGGGGAGTACGTCAGGGCTGTGTACTGGCACCCCCACTTTTTTCCCTTTTTGTGAATGGCGTTGTTTAGTCTCTTTCTTATGCCCCAACAGATGCCCCTACTCTGGGGGGGGGGGAGGAGTTGTGACCCTACTGTTTGCTGACGATACGTTGTTAGTATCCAAAACACGAGGAGGGCTCCAGCTGCTCCTAAATTGCTTAAAGATTTTTATGATTCCCGCGGATTAGAGGTTAATACTTCAAAGACGAAGCTTTTATTGCTAGGAGGTGTCCCTCTGGAAAGGGTGAGTGCCTTTGACTATCTAGGCATCACACTTTCAGAAGGTATGTCATGGAAGCCTCACATGACCAACTTGTCCCTGAAGCACAGGCAAATAGTAAGGCCTTGTTAAAAGAACATAGCACCTCCATCAGCAAACCAGTGGCAGCCCCACTTCAGATCTACGACTCCAAAGCGGTAGGTTCAGCTCTTTATGGAGCTGAACTGTGGAGCTTTGAAGGGACGGATGCCCTCTTGAAATCAGAGAACAAGTTTTTGAGGTGCCTGGTCTCGTCACCCCAGAGTACGCCACTCCACCTGTTAAGGTTGGACTTGGATAGAGTTGCTATCATAGATAAGGCCAAGCTACGCCCTCTACTGTTTTGGCTGCGCATAAAGTCCACCCCTGAGTTGCTCCTATGTGCCACTACTCTTATGGAAGTTAGTGCACGTGACTATTTCAATAAGATAGGTGGGATACGAAAGGTGAAATCTCTATTAGATACAATTGGATTAGAAGACTATTGGGATGTTAAGGACCCAGCACTACTCCCTAGCAAAGATTTTGTCAAAAAGCAGTACTGGGACTGGGTAGCACAGGCTTCACTTATTAGTCCATCATGGGGACGTCTAACTATGGAGTTCATGGATTTTAAACTGATCAGCTCATATGAACAATATTTAGACATTATCAAATCACCTCAAGAGAGGAAACTGTATATGCAGTTTAGGTTTGGTTCCCTTCCCATGAACTCTTTCACAGGTTCCTGGCACCACCCCTCCACTATTTATCAGTTCTGCCCCAGCTGTGTCTCTACTGTAGAGACAACCGCCCATGTATTTTTTTGCTTGTCCACTGTACTCCCGCCCAAGAGCTAAATGGCTTAAACCGATTTGCAAGCAGTTGGGTACACGCATTATGAAGTGCTTCGTATCCTTATCGGACCCCAGACCAGCAATTGCTTGCTCAGTAGCAAAGTTTTCGGGCCACATGTGGGCAACTAGAAGGAAACTGCTGAAAGAGTGAGATGGCTTCATTTCCTTCCATCTGCTTTAGCAGTTTATAACATTGTTTTAATCTGACTGTTTGCTCATATTTTATTGTCAATATTTAACAGTCTTGAGCGTAGTGCACCACTAGATTGAAGGCAGCCTAGCGGACCATGTCGTTCACTTTGGAACACGCAAAGGTTTTTGTTGTTTGGTCCTGTATTGTGCACTATGTGTCAGTTTAATTATTAGTGAAACTTAAACCATGGCTCGGCTGATATCTTTTATTAGATTACCAATGTATATTGGCAGATTTTTTAATTTATTTGTATGAGCTGTATGGCACCTGTACTTTTATGGTCTTAAGACCGAAATAAAGTTTTATGATGATGATGTATCCAAGTTGTTAGAGTTGCCAGTCAAGAAATGAGGAATCTCATTACTGTGAATATCCCTGTAAAAATAAGACATTTTGAAGATAATCACCAATTTGTGGTTTGTGATTCCAACCCTGTGAATTTGCTGGGACGTGATTTGTTGTGGAAGTTGAATTGCACTATTTACTAAGCCTGGGTGGCTAACTCTACTCTGCCAGCGGAGTTTGTGAAGTTTTTTAACTCCGCACTCCGTTTGGAGTGCGAAGTTTTCAAAAACACCGCACTCACAGCGGAGCGAAGTTTACCAGTGCCAGGAGGACAGGAGTGTAGGACTTACCCCTATTATAGGGTCAGGCATGTCTTCACGCATGCGCACTGCAGTTCTTCCTGTTAACTGAATTCTAGGAGCCAGCCGGAGAAGCAGAAGACGAGTGCAGCCAGCAGCAGGGGAGAAGAAAGGAAGGAACCAGGAAGGACGCCGGCGCCGCCATACCCAGCCACCAATGACAGAAGGAGTCCCAGGACAGGTAGGGTCAGGCCTTACTATGCAGGGGTGTGCGGGGATGCAGGGGGGCCGGGGGAGGGGGGTGCGGATGTAACTCCGCCAGGCCACAGAGCTCTGCGGAATTTCAAGGAGTTTTCCACTAACTCCGTGAAATTCCACGGAGTACTACTCCGCAAGCTCCGCCCAGGGTTACTATTTACTGCACACCAAAAGGTGTGGAGTTACAAACCCACAATGAGGATGTGCCCTTTAAAATAGTTAATCAAACTCTAGCTGTTGCACTGTATCCTGTGATGACAAGAGAAGAATTGCCCTTGAATCTTAGAGATACTGTAAGGTTAGAGGTTTGGGATTTTTTCAGGAAAGGACATTGGATTCATCAAAGGGGTTGAGTCTGTCTGTATACAGATAAAGCCAAATGCAGAATACCCCAGAACACCGCAGTATAATTTGACCCCTGAAACAGTTGCTGGAATAACTCCAGTAATAGAGACAATTATCTGACAAGGCATTGTGAAAGAGATTATGGGGAGTCCATGTAACTCACCAATTACAGGACAGCAGATGCCTAGTAGTAAGTACTGCATGGTGCAGGATCTCCAAAAGAGAAACAATATTGTGATTCCTTGTTGTTCCATGGTACAGAATCCTGCTGTGATATTGTTTCAAATTCCATGTGAGGCTGAGAGGTTCTCTGTCATCAATTTGTGTCAGGCTTTCTCCTCCATACCCTTGCATGAGGGCAGTCAGTTCCTCTTTGCATTTAGGCTCAGCAGACAGGTTTTGGCATGATGATGAGTCCGACATGGGTATACGGAGAGCCCCTCCAGTTTTAATCAGATCCTTAAGAAGAATTTGGAGTCTTTGGTCATGCCCTGTAACTCTGTCCTGGTACAATTTATTGATGACCTTCTGGTTGCGTCAAATACTCAGGAAACTTGTAAGACCGACACTATTGATCTATTGAACCACTTGGTTGAGAATGAGCATAAAGTGTCCCCCAATAAGCTGCAGTACTGTTTGAAAGACGTTTTTAGGTCTCGCCTACGCAGCGCGCATGCGCTGCATAGGAGAGACCTTTAGTTATCGGCACAGCTTTGGGGGTAAAAACGTGCACGCGTTGCATTGCTTGCAATGGCAACGCGTGCACGTCTGGCGATTCCCTTGCGGGAGCGCGCGGCGCCACCATATGGCAAGGGAATCGCGCAGGCCCCCCCCCCCTGCTCCCGTGCGCGCTTGTTTAAATGTACATTTACCTAGAGACCGACAAAAATAGACGGCAGAAAAGCAATCGAAACATTGATGGTATTGCGTGGCTTGCTCGTTGGGAGGGGGGGGGTTCTATTTCGGTCAGACATGGTGATTTGTTGCTCTCCTCGCAGATACCTAACGGTAACAGGTGACCTATTGTGTGTTCTCTGTTTCAGGCAATGAATTTTCAAAAGTAGTCGCCAGTGTGCTATAAACAGCCAGGGAAGGTGTAAAAAATGCATAATCCTGATGCAGCTGGGGGGGTGTGAGCGTGCATGTCTGAGACAGGAGGCAGCCCTGGGAAAAAAAGGGGTGTGAAGTGTTACTTGTTCAGCAGCACTGTATCGAATCAGAAATTATATATTTTGGCTTGAAAGCAATCGCTTTGTGATTATAAAATTACCAATCAACACTGTCAGAATGTTACTTTTACAAAATGCATTTGGAGAAGCTAAAATCTCACAAAACAGTGGATTTTACTTATTTGCAGAAATAGTGGTAGGGATATTTTTGTGGGGTCACCTTGGTTCATAAGTTTGTCTAGGGTGCTGTAAGAGAAAACATAGGCACTTAGGATAGCGCGTAGAGGTCTAACATGCTTTTAATACAAGCATAGCCAACAAACATTCAAAAATAAACAAGGTAATTGTCTAATCAACTTGACTAGAGCTTATCCTCTAATCAGTTGGAGCATATGAGGCAAAAATATATATATATTGATGCTACCTTTATGCAATTGTTCTCAATGCAAGTGAACGGAAGCGGGGACGTGATAAACCAGAAACCTTCACATAGACAATAATGAGCAGGTGCCAGGCTCCTCTGGGGGGGAGAGTGAGAATGCGGAGAAAGGAGATACAAGTATCGCCATCAAGAGCTGACACTAGTACTTCCTAAAATCGGTGTGGCAACTTCAGAACAAGGCTATGACTACTCGTATGATTCAGCTGAAATGTGCAGTGTAAAAGCTCAGGATGATAACATAGAAACTCATTTAAACGTGTGCATGCGTGCAAAAACACTAAGGCTTTAGTGGGCTTCTAATAGGTTCAGAAATGAAAAAGCAATTGATTAATAAACATCGCAGCACACCTTAAGGCTCATGTGTGGATTTGCATAAGCAATTATTAAGACAGAAGTAAGTGAATTTACCTTCTCAGGTCTCAGCCAGAGGTAACTTGGGACAGTGGACAGGGATTCTGGGTGCAACAGTAAATGTTTTGGAAGCAGCAGTCTTTATTAAATTACATTTAAAGTTTCGCCTAGTCTTCTTTACATTACATTTAAACTTGAGCCAACCAGACAGCACAAGCTGTCTGATTGCAAAATACCTATTGTGGGCTTACTAAGAACTTAAATGGGCCTACAGCCTACCCAGTGCTTACCATTGGTTGGCTTTATTGTCACTTTCAATTGTTTGGTTCTTATTCAGTCCAACTTGTGTTTTCCCTCCCCTGGAGCATAGCCTCTTTGCCATCTCTCTGACTGGCTGTCTTCTATCCTTCCACTGCTCACTTTAAAGGATCTACTTTGTTTCTTCTGCTTTAGTACTCTATGAGAGTCCATGTGTTTTCAAGCTTTCTCCTCCTTGTGCTTCTACTCTTCACTAAATATACACGTCAGATTGATAAATAAAAAAAACGCTCACTTTCGTTTGTGGGTGGGCATGCGTAATGACAATTGCACATTTTCTCATGCATGTGGCCGCCTACACATGACGTGGCTGCTGAATCTGCTTAGTATAGACAGTAGGTCCCAAAGGAGCAACCTATTGGCTTTGCCAATGCTTGTATCATGTATTCACTGCCCACAGAGTCCTGCTCTGCCTAGGACCTCATGGACTGCCACATTTGTACAGAACAAGGGAGTTTCACTTTGGAGAGTTCCTCATTTACTACTACCGGTTCCTACACCGATTACTATGGAGTCCCACTTTGCCTAGTACCTCATAAGCTGTCATAGTTTCACCCTTTAATTACCCATGGTGCAACAACATCAACTGTTGCATGGCTAAACACTTATAAGGTCCCAAAGGCGACACCTATTGGCTATGCCAATGCTTGTTTATCTTGGTCATCATGTTCAGAAAGGAGCCAGAAAGGTGTCGCAGGAGAGAATCTCTGATTTTGCAAATTAAACCGCCGATAACCCAGAAAGAGGTCAGTATTTTTTTGTGGATGGTGGGCTACTTTCGCAAGTGGATACCCAACTTTTCCTTAGTGGCCATGTCTTTACAGAGGCTGACAGACAGGGATGTGTCGGATCTGGTGTCCTGGGACAATGATTGTTTGGTTGCCTTCTTGAGCTGGGAGAAAGCCTCTGCCATGCCCCGTCACTAGGAATGCCTGATTACAACAAAGCGTTTTCACTTTTTTGCAGTGAGAGGGAGGGTTGCACTCTCTCAGTACTTACACAAACACATGAAAGTTCCTGTAGACCTGTGGCTTACTTTTAAGCTACCTTAGATCCTGTAGCTGCGGCTTTCTCTCGAATCTGTGGATGCCGCGGAAGCCAGCTTAGAGAGATGTAAAGGCATTGTCATAATGCATCGTTTGACATTGTACGTGCCTCTCTCTTTGGAAATACAGTTGACTCGTACTCGCACACAGCATTTGACAAACAGCTGCCTGACCCGGTATGAATAGATGATAATGGCGGCTGAAAATGTAACCATAAAAAGATGTTCTTCTGTTGAACCCTGCCACCCTGTTGCCTCTTTCTGAAATTGACAATGATGAAAATGAAGTGGAGCATGACTGTCTCGATGTCACTGAATTGTGCACAAAGCCAAGACCAGTTATAACAAGAATTTGCAATGCAATAGGTCTCGCATTTACGCGAGTTTGAGCTATTGGCATTGTAAATGACAATGCCTTTTATTTATGTTTTGGTTTTTAAAACATAAATAAAAGGCATTGTCATTTACAATGCCAATAGCTTAAACTCGCATAAATGCGAGACCTATTGCATTGCAAATGCTTGCTAATTGCTCTGCATGATCAACTTTTGTCTGTTATTTGTGCTCACAGAAAACACGAAGAATAAGCTCCCAATTAGCACCAAATCAGACGAATAATACATTTTGTTCTGGGCAGTCTAGCACCAGACATTTAAATGCTAAATAACTTAAACAAGTATATTTTTTTATTACGTTGATTGGAAAGTGAAGGTTATTACCCCTATCAAATGTTGGTATCGTATACCATCTGTCTCCTGTTCAAACAACTTTCGGCAGCAATGCAAAAAACAAAAGCGCTTTTCCTATTTAACTCTGCCTTCAAGGAAGTGGAGGAATTTTCGTCTGTGGGTAAATTGTCAATCTCTAAGACCATTAATTTAATTAATAATCACATTACATTATTACGCTTTGTGAGTATTCTTCTGTAGATCATTTCTTTCACGTTGTCGGGGCAAAGACTTTGATACTGTAATTGTGGGCTGAAAATTACGAGGACAGATGGATCCAGAATCACGAGAGTAGATTGGAAACGAATGCTGAAATGCAGCTGAAATAAGAAATGTGGGCTGCATCCTTGCTGGCAGAAAACTTCGAGCGCTCTTAAAGGGAACGTACCGCGGCAACCAGAAAAACAAGGGCTTCTCAGAGTGCTGCTCTTTGGATAGGTAGTGCAGCACTTCGGTAGCTTCACTTTTTAGCTGTGATGCTTTGCAGCACCAGGGTCCGTATCATAATGGCGCTGCACAAAGCAGAACACCTGTTTTTTGTACGTTTGGTGTGTCTTTAGTCCAAATATATGACTCAGAATTTCTTCTTGATAGTGCACGAATTTTCGACAAAACACGGGGGGGGGAGAGAATTTTTGCTCACTGTTGTGGGTTGTTCAGTCTAAAGTTCATGCATAACCCCGAAGAAACCCAGAGATGTACGTTTGATCTGTACACACCTAAAGTGCAAACAAGCAGGCACTGGGCTAATAGGTTTATGGCATATTTGAAGC
Source organism: Calotriton arnoldi (assembly GCA_963921515.1). Classification (NCBI taxonomy): domain Eukaryota; kingdom Metazoa; phylum Chordata; class Amphibia; order Caudata; family Salamandridae; genus Calotriton; species Calotriton arnoldi. The sequence continues at coordinate 363,474 of CAWUFW010010744.1, read as the reverse complement.
ACCTCTTGGCGTGGCTGGTATAGTTCTAATAGTACAGTACCAGAACATCTCTGCAATGCTCGTTGGGTTTAACGCTTATCAGCTTGGCTCTCAACAACATTTATCAGCATCGCTGCTCTATATGTATTGGGACAGATGTACTTTTCTTGGCTGATGTACTTTTCATGGGCACTGCCAGCCCTTCTGAAGCAGCCTGATGTATTCACATTAGCCACAAGCAGCAATTGGACTTTTTTTATTGGCTTGTACTGATCTTTCTCAAAAATGGTGCCATACATTTAACGGAGCAGCACAAGGACTCCTGAGCAGGGCTGTTATATGTTTACTGGGTGGTAGTATTATAAGGAATTGGCATTCTTTCAATTAAAAAGTTCTCAGTGTCTTCACATCAAAGACGGCTTTAGCAGTCACTGTTACTTGAGCAAAATAGTGATGCGAGAAGTGTGGACAGCACCACTTAAGGTGCAACGGCCGTGGTGGGGAACACATAATGTGTGCATTTACTGCAGCGAGGCAGACTGGACATGCACTGTAAAGGTACAGGAGTCCTGCAGTACTCCAATGCATTTAAATGGGCTCCCCCCTCGCTTGTTAGAAGGAATGCTGCACTTTTAAAGGGACAGCGCGGCAGCTCTGATCATAGCCGGACTTCTACACTGTTTGGTGGGGAAACTAGCACATACTGGTTACTTGGGAGCACCGGCCCTGTCCGGACTCAGATCATGCACACCCAATGAAGCAGTATGTTCCAGACGCCCAAAGCCACAGCAGTAGAATCAGCTGCAACATCAAGTAGACACAGAAGACTGATGTTCTTCCAAGCCACGTATGGCAGATAGCGGGAGCCATCTTAGAAGAGTACCGCACCTTCATTTACCGCAAGAAAGTGACAGTGCGTGTTGCAGATTTCACAGCAGTTTTAACTGTTGCCGGTTATTACCCACTGTCAGTTCCATTTAATTCAGTCAGGGTGAGATCGGAGACCAGTGCTTCAGGTGGTGCCAGACAGGAAGCGTCGTCCCGGGTAGAGAGCGGTGGAGCAAGGCGTCAGGTGAGGGCAGGAAGCTGGCAGATGTGCCAGCGGCGTCAGTCTGCAAACTTCCTCTGGGAATGCGAGCAGCAAAGAAAACAAGGAAGTAGTCCCTAAATGAAAAGATAACAGCCCAGCAGCTTAACTAAACTGTAGTTGGTCGGTGCTGCTTCCTACAAAAACGGAAGTGATGTATCGTATAGCCAGCCAACAATAAGCCAGATAAGAAGAGCAATGCCAGAGTTAACCAATGGCAAGTGGCAGGAGAAATTACCCTCCATATTCTGTTTACTACAGGTCTTGCGACAGCGCATGCACTGTCTAGGCTCGACCTAAAAAATGAGCCACTGCCTGAATCTGATTTTATGTTGTTTGTGGATGGTTCATGTATGAGAGACCATGAAGGAAATTTACAAGCTGTTTATGCAGTTTGTAGTTTCAAGAGCAGTGGAAGATTTGTGGCTCCAGGGAGTGTTTTCAACCCAAGTGGCTGAACTGATTACTCTGACTAGAGCATGCTGGGTCTCAGACCAGCAGAGAGTGACCATTTTCACTGATAGTGAGTAAGGCTTTGGTGTTATTTATGATTTCGGAAAGTTATGGTCTCAAGGGGGTTTATGACCTCCTCGGACTCACCCATTTGGAATGGGGAGCAAATCCGAAAACTCCTTGAAGCATTGCAGATGCCTGCACAAATTGCTGTCATCAAGTGTGTGGCTCATTGTAAGGGGGATGATTATGTGACTGTTGGCAACAGATATGCTGACAAAGTTGCAAGATACTGCCATTACAATGCTTGTACCTTTAATGGGGAGTATACAAATGAGGGAACAGATGAGACCAACTACAGCCTTTTGTTAACTACAACTGATATGAGATGGGTCAAAGCAAGTTGTATCAAGAGAGATGAGGATGAGATTTAAGTTTCAGGAGACGGGAGACCAGTGTTGCCTAAGTTTTGAACCCCAATGGCCAGACATTATCATGGTTCTTTTCGTGTGGGAAGGGACTCAATGGTCTGGTTGTTTAGGAAGATTTGGTTCAATCCAATGTTTATGTTGATGGCAGAAGCATTGTGCCACAGATGTGTTATGTGTCAACAGAATATTGTGGGGAAAAGGACTGCAGTAACACTGGGTCACATAGGGAGGTCAAGTGGTCCTTTCTAAAGGATGCAGTTTGGATTTCATTGAGATGGATTGAGGTTTGTGTTGGTTGTTGTGTGTATCTTCTCACGATGGGTTGAAGCATACCCCACAAGAAGGAACGACAGTCTCACAGTAGTAAAGTTGCTGTTGAGGAAGTTAATACCTATATTTGGCTTCTCAACTTATTTGCAGCCGCGGTCCGTGCAGCTAACAGCGGTGGGGCCGCGTTGGGGGGGGATTTTGAGGGACGATGCTGAGGGAAAATTAAATAAATAATTAATTTTCCCTCGGCATCGTCCTTCGAAATCCCCCCCAATGCGGCCCCACCGCTGTTACCTGCACGGACCGCGGCTGCTTATTTGGAATCTGAAGGAGGCACGCACTGCCATAATGAAATCCTGAGGATACTGTGCAATGCTTTACAAGTTGGGTACCAGCAGGAACCTGAAACCGCACTTATTTGGCCTCAGGGAGGTCCTGGAGCTTTGGTTGTTGTTGCTGAAGAAAGAGAGACTATTCCTGTGATTGTGACTGAGCTAGACTTGCCCCCCAACGAAGGGCCTAGTGCTGTCGAACCGTGAGTGGCTGCAGGGGAAGATTGGCCGAGAGGGTAGGCGAGGGGGGTACTGGTCCCGCAGGGAGAAGGTGACCTCCCAGGCATCCCGGATAATACTGAGGATTCTGATCTAAGTAAAGGAGGAGGAGGAGAGGAAACTGCACTCAGAAGGTCAAAGCGAGCAAGCGTGCCCTGTCAGAGGTACTCTTCCCCTGAATGGACTTACTTCCATGCAAATGACTGAGAGAATGATTTTTAGGGAATTTTGGGATCACTGTGAAAGGTTAGTTGAAACTTCGAGAGCTTGATATTCAGTTCAATCTTACTTTTGAACTTCCTCTGTTAGTGAGATTGAGTGCTTTGAGACATCTTATTCTGGATGCGGTAAAGTTTCCTTTTCTGGATACAAATGAGTTCCCTGTGCTAGTTGATGAACTGAAACACGTCATTCTGGAACTGATTGTTATTAAACTTGAAGCATTTCTTATTAGAGACATTTAAATAGACTTTATAGGGAAGAAAGAAGAGTACCGAGGCAGCTGAAGGAACCTTAGGTTGTCCTTTAGAAGGGCATGGAGTAGGGCTAAGGAAGACTCATGAAGACCATTGAACATATTCTTGTTGCATATCATTTGATCTTTGGTTTTGCTGCTTAGACAGGTAGGAACCAACAGAGAAGACTCTGCAGCTGGTACGTTCCACCGAACGGTTTAGGTTCCAATGAAGAAATGTAAGCAATTCTAATACTAATAGGCGTAGATACATCATAGCAGGCACACTAATAGTTGTAGTTGTAGTACTGATCGTATTGTTTACAGGGTTATATCCAGCTACATATAGGTCAGTAGAAACAAACCTATTATTGCCCCTACCACACCATATCCCGCTGATAGTAACCCACAGTTGATGAGGGTTAAGAGACTGCACACAGATCTTTCGAGGGGAGATTTTTCTTCAAACGCTTACTTTAGACTGCTTTATGAATACATTGATACTATGAATGCAAGGGATTTTTACGCTTGTACACTGTTACCTGCTTCTGTTTCGGAGGGTTATCTACCACCACATTCCTTTAACATATGGAATTTCTTGTTGTCTTTTACTAAGCCCATTCTATAGACATGGTATTTTCCAATATTATTTCTCGAAATATTATTTAGTCCTTTCAGAAGTTCCTATGTTCAAACATTTGAATAAGAGTACTTATTTTAAAGGTGCAAAGACTCCAGGCAAATATTTGGCGTCTCTTAAGTCACTCGACACTTCATCTGCACACAGACATAATTTCACTTGTTCAATGTCAGAGGTGGAGAAGAAATTCTTGAATTTAGTGGAAGACTGAAGGAGAGATCTAGAGTCCAAATCTGAAGCTGATAAAGATCTTAAGAGACACCACAGGTGGAGTAGTGAAGAAATTGAACATCAGGTGAAGGGAAATTTGCCTGCCTTGACCTTAGACTGGCAACATAAGGGAAAGCTGTGTATACACATTGACCAGAGTTATATAGAGACAATATTTATAGGGAAGAGTGAATGTGAATATGTTTTCAAGGCAAGAGGGAACACTGACCTTTTCTTGGAGATTTCTTTGTGATTCTTGGAGTGTACTTTATTTGTGGACAGTATACATATTTTAAACTGCCCCATGGATGGCACGGTACATGTTATCTTGGTATAGTTTTTCTGAAGATTTACCATGTGGAACATTTTAATGATCCTGTATGGGAAACCAGACCTAGAACTAGATGAAGAGTTGGTGCAGCAGAAGTAGTAGGAGATATTATTGGTGCTATAATCCCATCTGTATGGGGTAATCTGGAATGATCTGAAATTAGAAATCTGTCTACAATAGTGGATACATTTCCTACTAGTACCGCAAATTCTTCATTGCTTGTAAATAATGAGGTGGTTGTGATAAGGTCTGTGGTCTTGCAAAATAAACTTGCATTAGACCTTTTACTCATAAAAGAGGGGAGAGTAAGCAGAATGTTAAAAGTTCAGAAATTCTGTACTTACATCCTGGACGAAAGTCAGGATCTCGAGAAATATATTTGGAACACATCTGGGTTGACAAAAGATTTGAAAGAGTTAGGGGCTGGGGAAGCTATCGTAAGTGGAACTGCTTCAGTAGGCAAGTGGTTTGGAAGCTTGGGAAGTGGAATTATTTTCCGTTTAGAGTAGGTTTAAAACAGGAGATGTTAGAATGAAAATGTTTTCGCTGTGTTGATTATGTATTGTTCTATGTAAGTTAGCATTTGCGGCACCATTTTATGTTTGGCCCGCCATTTTGAACCATGATCGAAACTAATCTTTCCCTTCCTGAGAAAACAGCTTTTGGTAAGTCTCGTTTCTTCAAGGTTGGGCCTTGCTTTTTTCTTAATGAATACACTGTTCTTATTAGCGCATACCTTCCCCACTAGATCGAGGCTTTCTCCCACTAGTCTAGCGGTGGGCATGGACGGAGCGACCTTGAGTAGTAGATAGTGTGTGCCCGACCTCAGGATCGAAACCTATCCTTCTGTTCTTCTTTGTGTAGCTGCATGTGCCTGGAAAATTCCATTGTGGGCGTGCCTACTTTGGTTCTGAATCGTACATAATGTATCACCATGTCTGCTGATGTCAGTCCCTCTGCAGCAATCCTAAGAGACTGGGCAGACTGGTCTCCGCTCGAGTGTATCTGAATAAATATATTGGTTTGTATTCCCTACTGTCTGACCGACTCTTCATTTGTATGGAAGGCTGCGAGGTGGTCGTGAGTGACCCGGGTGACCCTAATCGGGTCACTTCCTTCAGTTGGCGCCCGAACAAGAACTCCATCGGGTGAGTGACCCATCCCCTCCTGAGGACGGGTGGTGAGGTCGAGGCCATCGTCGGGTCGGATGGACGGATCAGGGATCCCTGCATGAGAGAGTTCCTGTACTCGCAGCTGCCCCTTCTGTTCCGCCGGACGGTGCCTCGCTCATCCCGACTGGGTCCTGAACTGCGAAACCCTTGGATTTGACCGTTTGGTCTGAAGAGTCGGCAGTGGAAAATAAATTTGTCTGACCTGCATACATAAGGTGAGTTTGTTTTGGTTCTTTGTGGAAATGGTACCATTTTGGTTTGTATTTGGTACAGTCTGAGGACCGACTTTGGGTGAAAAGTGTTTGCAAATACTTTGGCAGGCATAAGTAGTGAATTTGTTTTCTTTTGAGAATGCCTGGAATAAGTAAACTGGTTTCTTTGTGCTGTCGTTGTTGTTCTGCTGATGCTCGCCTGGTGGAAAGTCAGCCAGCGCCTTCAGAAGGCACTCCGAATTTTGATATGTATGTGAAGCATGGCCTTGGCCCTATTATGTTTAGTACGCTATTGCACAAATATTCGAGGGACAATGCCGAGTTGCAGTGGCCTTTGACGTACACTTTTGATGAGCAAAAGATCGAGTATTTACAAGAACAGTTGTTTAAGAAAAGAAGTAGACAGTCTATGTTTGATTCCCTTAGAACGTGGCAAAAAGCAGCTAAACAGAGGCGAATGAAAGCAGAGAAAGAGGCCCGGCAAGGGAGAATGCAGACGTTGACTCAGAAGGCCGTAGCATATGACAGGGAAAAGGAGAAGAAGGGTATTGAATGTGAAGATAGGAGCTTTCGCTTACAGATTGATAAATCTTATGTGGCCCAAGAAGAAAATGATACTTTTGTGGAAGAATTGTTAGATACTCGCCCCCCACCTCCATATGCCCTGCAGAGGATATATCCCGCTATTCCCTCACAGTCCCAGCAACCCGTTCCTTCTGTCTCTGATGTTTCTGCTCCTGCTACTGTTGATGAGACTGCTTTGGCCACGGCACCTCCTGTCCTTTCTTTGTCCTCGCCGTCCGTGGCAACTATGACTGTTAGTACTCATGCCACACCTATTGTTTCAGCGTCCCTTTCGCCAGCTCTTACACCTGCGACGCAGCCAGCAGCGACGTTAGTGCCTGTTACTTCCATTGCTACTCCCACTCTGTTTTTTCATCCCCCGACATTACTGAGTAGTGGGACACCAGTACGTGGATTTGAGGATAGGGACTGGATGAAATTTAAGGAACGTATGGGGCCGTTAGTACGATCTGATGTGTGAGATGAAGAGAAAAGGGTAATAGCTAATCAGGCTGCCCAGTGGGTTCGTAATCCCATTTACAGTGTAGAGGATGTTTGGGGAACAATGCGTGGTTTGGAGCCCTTTATACAGCAGCATGCTCTTAAGCACATGTCGGCGACTTTGATTGGTCTTTGGCAGCAGTGTTTTGAATCAGAAGCACCTAAAATTTTACATGATATTAGAGAAAGTGTGTATGTTAGTGACTTGAGCCCAGAACAAGTTTTCAGTAATGTTACGACAATAATAGCCTATAGGGGAAGATTGCATGAGAACAGTCCCAAGACGGTGACTCAGTTTCCGATGCAGGAGGTTCATCCTATATACCACCCAGAATTACCAGAATTGCAAGATGGCCACGGTAATGTTATAGGTGCCAGAGAAGTGGCTCGGTTTACACTCCATGGAAACGGAGTGAAGTTTTGTGTCTTAAGACTCATTTGCCTGATCCTAGGAAGAATCCAACTGCATATTATAAAGAATTGACTGAAGCCGCCTCCTCCACTGTGATGACTGGCTGATATTGAAATGTTTTTTGGTCTTCTTGTTCCGGTTGATATTTGGAGACAGGTGCATACTCAAAACCATGTTGCAGAGTTGAGGGGTATGTGGGACCAAATTAAAGTATGGGATCAGGAACGGAAGCCAGGTGATAAGCCTAGAGCAGAGATACTTGCTTTGCCAGGCCGTATCATTACGTATATGCATTCTCTTATTCCACCGAGGAAGGTTGATTGGGACAAGTTAACGGCTTGTCGACAGAAGAAAGATGAGAGTGTGTCTGATTTTGTCATTCGGTTTGAAGATATATTCCTGGATTACAGTGGGCAGGATCTGTCTGTTGAGGGAGGTGTTCGGTTGTTTGTTAATAGATTTGTTTATAATTTGCTTCCTGAGATTGCGACTCGATTGCAGGCTTCCGAAAGCACCTGGTCCACCTCTTCCCCTTCTGTTATTTTGAATATGGCACAGTACTATGAGCATAGGGATAATGAGGAAAAGGAGAGGACAGAGAAAAAGCATAAGGATTTAAAGACAAAGGTGTTGTTGCTACAGGCTTTTAGAGGGAATGGTAGAGGACGTGGTGGTTTGGCCCGACAGCTTCCACGCACTAGTAGGCAGCCAAACGCTACGCCCCTGGGTCCAAATCAGTGTGCGTATTGTAAAGAGGAGGGACATTGGCGTAGCGAGTGTCCTGTGCTTTTGCAGAAGGTGGTGGTCCCTAGAGGACGAGGTTCTCGTGGAAGGGGTCGTGGAGCTGGTGGGACAGGCAGGGCTCAGAACGCTGCAGCCTCACAGGGTCCTTCTAATAATAATTACTTTGATGACCCTCGGGATGGACAGTACTACCACAATGATTATGATGTAGACCATTGTGGTCCTTATGTAACAGCAGAACTGCAAGGTTCGACTAAGTAATGTTTGGCGGACACAGGTGCGATGAAAAGTTCTGTTCCTCGAAATATGGCCCCTGGGGCGGCTCTGTCCGGCCATTATAATGTTTCGGTAGGTTTTTCTGGTGTACCGGTTGTAAGCCCCATCTCAAGACCCCTTCCATTGACTATCGGTCCTTTTACTGTGGATTCGCCATTTTTGCTGACATCTAACTGTGGTGAGAATTTGATGGGTTTGGATTTGTTAAAAAAACTGCATGCTACGATTTATTGATCCCCAGCAGGTGTCTATATGACAATGGGTCCAGATGTGGTGTGCGCTAAGCAGTGTCTGTCCAAAGATGCGCCCCTTCCTGTTGAATTTAAAGATGTTCCACCCACTCTGTGGGCAACAGGCGACACAGATGTGGGATTGTTGCAGATATTGCCTGTTTCGATATGCGTTAAGGATGCTGCTATTTTACCTCATATCCCTCAATATAAAATACCGCAGGCAGGAGAGCGAGCCTTATTGCAAATTGTGCAGGATTTGATTAAGAAGGGAGTGATTGAGGAGACAACAGCTAATATTTGTAATAGCCCTATCCTTCCCATTCTTAAGAGTACGCCCTCAGATTCTCTTGATGTCCATGAAGATGTTTATCGTTTTGTAATTGACTTGCATGAAGTTAACAAAATAGTGATTCCCCAGTTTCCGGTGGTTCCTGACATCACCATTCTTTTGACAATGATTCCCTCTTCTGCTAAATTATTTTCTGTTATTGATTTGAAAAATGTGTTCTTCAGTATTCCTATTCATCCTGATAGCAGATATCTGTTTGGGTTCACCCTAGCTGGTAGAAGTTTTAGGTTCTGTCGCGCTCCTCAAGGCTATACAGAGAGTCCAATTATCTATAGTCAGGCATTGAAAGGTCAGTTGGATTCCTTGTTGCTCCCCACAGGTAATGTATTGCTACAGTATGTCGATGACTTGCTCATCGCTTCAGATACGGAACAAGGTTGCAGAGACAGTACAGTTAAATTGTTGTTGCATTTAGCTCAGCATGGCCATAGAGTCTCCATTTCAAAATTTCAGTATTGTCGACAGGAGGTCACCTACTTAGGTCACCTACTGTCGAAGGAGGGTAGGAGATTGACCCTGGAGGGTATTAGTACCATTGTTCAAATGCCAGTTCCACAAACCCAGAAAGATGTACATGCCTTTAAAGGTATTACTTCCTACTGTGGTCAGTGGATACCTAACTATTCCTTACTAATTAAGCCCCTGCTTGCATTAACAATGAAAGAAGTGCATGTGCCTTTACCTTGGACAGCTGAATGTCAGCAGTCTTTTGAGCAACTAAAATCTGCGCTTTGTTCGGCTCCAGTGCTTGGTAACCCGAACTACGCCAAATCCTTTGTATTGTATGTTCATGAGATGGCTGGTTGCGCGCTTTCTGTTTTAACACAGAAATTCGGAGATAAGCAACAGCCGTGTGCTTATTTCTCTGCTGTTCTTGACCCGGTCGCAAGAGCTCTCCCGAGCTGTCTAAGAGCGGTCGCGGCTGTGGCTGCCTCGATAAGACAATCGGCTGGACTCGTGCTTGACACTGATCTCACAGTCATGGTACCCCATGCTGTAGATACACTTTTGAATAAAACAAAGACACAGCACCTCACCAGTGCACGTCTAACTGGCTATGAATTGACATTGGTTGCAAAACACATCACGATCAAACGATGTGCCACTCTGAATCCAGCCACGTTACTGCCCCTCCCTTCTGAGAGTGATGAGATTGATGCACATGATTGTATCTTCCGGACGGAGGAAGAGACGAAAGGACGGGTAGACTTGACTGATGTTCCCGTATCTGACCCTCAAGGCGAACTATATGTCGATTGCTCTTGCTTCAAATTACCAGACTGCACTACAACTGCTGCATATGCTATTACTATGCTGCGTACGGTAGGTGAGACATCACGAGTTCCCTATTAGTCGGCCCGAGCTGCAGAGCTTGTTGCCCTAATACAAGCCTGCGAATTGAGTGAGGGACTGGTTGTCAATATTTATACTGACAGTCAGTACGCCTTTGGAGTCGCGCACAACTTCGGGCGACTCTGAGCAGAGAGAGGGTTTCTTACTTCGCATGGTGCCAAGATTCAACATGGGCACCTTATATTGAGGCTTTTGTCTGCCTTGACACACCCTAAGAAATTGGCCATAGTGAAGTGTAGTGCCCACCGAAAAGTCACTGATGATGTAGGTAAGGGGAACGCTTTTGCAGATCAGACGGCTAAGGAAACAGCCCGGACTAAAAGGAAAAGAATGTTTGTAGCAGGTCCCTCTAGGTGGGTGCCTGAAATCACCATGTTTGAGGATACACTTGAGAATGTGAAGGAGATACAAAGTGAGGCCACAATAGAGGAATTAGCAATGTGGGAAGAAAGTACAGCACAGTTGAACGACGAGGGATGTTGGATTGATAAGTCAGGGAAACAGAGATGGATGTTGCTAGATGCATATGTTCTCCCTGTAGTCACGATGGCTCATGGCCCATCCCATATTAGTGCTAAGGGTATTTGCAAGTTGTTAGACCCTGTATGGCAGAATGATAACATTTTGAAAACAGCTGCACATTTAGTGAAGTACTGCATGGTGTGCATGATGCACAATCCTGGGAAGGGTACTCCTACGCCATCCGGTAACTTTGCACCACCCACTTTCCCTTTTGAGGTCATCCAGATGGACTATATAGAATTAGATAGGTGCAATAATTTGAAGTATGTTTTGGTGGTTGTTTGTACATTCAGTAAATGGGTTGAGGCTTATCCCACTAAAGATAATACAGCCATGACGACTGCAAAGGTACTCCTGAAGGAGTTCTTTCCTCATTTTGGCTTGCCCCGTGTGATTTGGAGTGATAACGGAAGCTATTTTAATGCCCAGGTGATTCAGCTGATTTGCGATGGGTTACATATAAAACAGAAGTTTCATGCTGCCAATCATCCACAGTCAGCAGGTTTGGTTGAGAAGTACAATGGTACTCTCAAACTGAAATTGGCAAAGATTCAGAAGACAACAGGGTTACAGTGGCCAGATGCTTTACCATTAGCTCTTTTGTCAACAAGAACAACAGCACATTCTAGGACAGGATTGTCACTGTATGAGGTCGTGTTTGGACGCCCGGCAAATGTCTGGGGCGTCCCGCGACCTCGTCAGTTCTCTGATATTGAGTACCCCTTGTTAATTGATTACCTGTGCCAGCTAACTGAAAATTTGCGTTCTATTCATCAACAGGTCCGTGAGTCCCTGCCCGCTACACCAGAGGGACCCGGACACGACATTCAGCCTTGGGATTTTGTACTCATCAGAAACTTCCAGCGGAAGAAGAGTTTGGAGCCGCGCTGGAAGGGACCGGAACAGGTCCTTCTGGCTACACGTACTGCAGTCAAGGTCGCTGGCCGAAAGAATTGGGTGCATGTCACTCATTGCAAAAGGGTGCCGCTGCCTTTTCCTTATGACCAATGGATCAAAGACGGAGTACGGGACTCTGAGTGTGAGTCAGTGCCTCAGTTTGCCCCCTTCAGTGACGCTAAACTGACCTGGACGCAAACGGATGCGGAGAATGATGAAGTGCTGAATGCAGCAGTTCCACCGGAGATACAAGCTATCCAGGGGCCCCTTTTTATTGATCCCTCTGTGCCTGGAGTCACCAGGTACAATCTGCGTCCTCGGCTGAGGAATAGTGCACCAAAGGAGAAGTCAGATTAGCCAGGGATGTACTGTGTAAGTTAGGGTGTACTTTGCTGTAGTACCAACGGAGTTAGTTGAGGGTGATGTGAGATTGGTGCACTGTTTTGACATCGGACATGATAGATTGAACGTGCTCCCTTGGAGGGGGGTACATTATCCTGATCGGCGAGGGATACATTGTGAACTTAGGACAGAGCAAGCTCCACCACCGGTGCTCAAGAGCGCCAACGTATTGATGAACAATAGGAGCCTGTACCAGTGAGGCTCTGACGGACACTGGGAACACTTACATTTACTATCATTTTTGTTGCATTTCTTTCCTTGCTTCATAATGCATCCCTTTGGTCTGCCTATTGACCATTTGCACCACCGCATTTTGCACGGGGTTGGTCGACACAGAGTAAAATAGTTTGCATATTAATTGTTGTGATTGCAATAGTGACAATATTTGGAATATCCTGGTTTCTAGAGGAGAAATTTCCTGTACATTCCTTGGTAGGTACAACCCCCACTCCCCCTGAACACATATTCATTACTCTAGCCTCACACAAAGCAGCACACAGGCAGTCCTACATGGACAATGTATTTATACAAATGTTGCATCATGCTCATAATGTGTCCAATACAACTAATTGTTGGGTTTGTGGGTTGCTCCCTTCGGTCACTCATAAGAGCGACAATTTGTTGTCTATGCCATTGTCATATATTGGCAGCTGCAAGGGTTGGTATGAATTGTTTCGACTGGTGTACTTCCAATTTCATCTTTCTACGTTGGATATAACATCCACTGATTCTCACACTGCGAATGAATATTTACGCTTCTACCAAGGGTTTACCCCCATGGGACCGGCAGGACAAGGGACTCTAGGGACAATGTCCTCAAAGTCTTGTTTGAAAACGTACCATAGAGTAAAGGACAATGCCTGGTTTTGAATGGAAATGACTGATTTCCAATGGTTTTACTTCCAATCCTTCCGAGGTCAAAATCTTACCAAAGATAAACCGATACCTGTGCCAGTGGTCAATAAGACAGCTCATTTTTGTGTCCAGGGGACTGGGGAGATAAAGGTGGGTGAGAGTAAATGTAATTTCACCTACAAGCTGAATACGACTGATAGTCCGCCTTTGATCCTACCCCATAATGTCTATTTTGTCTGTGGGTCACAGGCTCACGTCTGGCTCCCGAGGGGATGGTCAGGCACATGTTATCTCTCCTTCCTTTTTCCCCCTGTATATGTTGCCCCGTCTAATTATCACAAAACTCATCGGGTGCAACGTAGAAGTGCATTCCTGGCCCGAGTAAGAAGGGTTGTTGACACAAAGGATATAGATCAGACAGACACTACAATTTGGAGACGCTGTGAAGGGCCTGCTACCTTTTTGGGGCCCCATGGCTAATAGCTTTCAAGTTCGTCAATTAACTAGAGTTGTTGAAGCGGTTATTAATACAACTGCTGGGATAATGACGAATGTCACTGCTGAGCTCCAGGCTACGAGATTAGTCACTTTGCAGAACAGGATGGTGCTAGACGTTATCCTTGCAGATCGGGGAGGAGAGGGGCCTGTCACGTCATAGGCAGAAGCTGTTGTGTTTACATACCTGATAACGCTCCCAATGTTTATTCAGTTATACAGAAATTACATAGGATATCGGCTGAGATACACCAAAAAGCAGGTACTTGGACACTGTCAGGGTGGTTGTCGAACACGTTAATATCTTGGGGTTGGAAGATCCTCATTTTCTTAGTTGTGGTTGTCGGTATTTTCTTTACCTGTTGCCTCTGTGTACACTGTCTCCCAGCTTGTTGCACCCATTGCGTCAATGTTCTCATCCCCAAACAGAAAATATCAGTTCATGATACTAATGCCGCGATTATGCTACAAACGGATATTGATGATTTGATGCAGATAGATGAGGGTATTTTTGAGACTTACTGAATATATGAACTACTCCTCATAGTGATGTTTCTTGTCCTTGCAAATGTTATACTTTCCTTGATAACAACATAACATGGTTAGCTCATGCTAAAAGGGGGGTCTGTTAGAATGAAAATGTTTTCGCTGTGTTGATTATGTATTGTTCTATGTAAGTTAGCATTCGCGGCACCATTTTATGTTTGGCCGCCATTTTGAACCATGATCGAAACTAATCTTTCCCTTCCTTAGAAAACAGCTTTTGGTAAGTCTCGTTTCTCCATGGTTGGGCCTTGCTTTTTTCTTAATGAATACACTGTTCTTATTAGCGCATACCTTTCCCACTAGATAGAGGCTTTCTCCCACTAGTCTAGCGGTGGGCACGGACGAAGCGACCTAGAGTAGTAGATAGGATCGAAACTTATCCTTCTGTACTTTTTTGTGTAGCTGCATCTGCCTGGAAAATTCTATTGTGGGCGTGCCTACATTGGTTCTGAATTGTACATAATGTATCACCATGTTTGCTGATGTCAGTCCCTCTGCAGCAATCCTAAGAGACTGGCCAGACTGGTCTCCGCTCGAGTGTATCTGAATAAATATATTGGTTTGTATTCTCTACTGTCTGACCGACTCTTCATTTGTATGGAAGGCTGAGAGGTGGTCATGAGTGACCCGGGTCACCCTAATCGGGTCACTTCCTTCAGAGATTATCCTCATACATAATAGGCAAGATGACACCAAATTGTATATGGAATCATCAGTTTCTCTTTCTATTATTTTGCATTGTGATCACCTAATTTCTTGTATGTTTAATGTTGCTGAGACTAAACTTTATTCGTCGTTTTGACCTGCCTGTAGGCATTTTGTATTGTTACAATATAATCCTGAAACTTGTGTACATCAGTCTGGCTTTGAATTTGTAATAAATACATACCTAATCCCATCTATTTACTCTGAGCTTTACTGTGTGGCCAGATGGGTTACACTGTAATTGATACATTTTAATTGATGCTAACTCTTTTTATTCGAGGAAAAGGGGCCCAAATAGGCCTGTTTGGGGTCTTCTATTAGTTTCCATGTTGCTTTATATAATATTGAGATAAAGATTATTACAAGCAGTTATGAGAAGAACAAGAGCAATATGATTTGAGCTGATGTTTATGTAGAAATTTCTTTTGCAGACTGATGTTCATTTAGGTGAGTTAAGCAAAATATGTTTCATGGAAAATGCTATGGGGCTTATTTATGAGAGGCTTGAGCCACCGGAGCGTAATTTTTTTGACGCTCCTGTGGCACAAGCCTCTAAGTCATATGTATGAGGCCATACAAAGCCACTTTGCATGGCTTTGTATGGCCTCATAAATATGGAGTAAGACAAAGCAGAGCAAGTCACTGCTTTGCCCTACTCGGCACTTGAGAGGTGTTCCATGTTTTCCCATGCAGCACCCATGGATTTTGACGCTGTCCCAGATTTACTTAATCACGTACACCTGGGGCTGCGCCAAAACCTTACGCCTCCCCAGAGCAGGCGTAACGAGGAGAAATATTTTTATTTCTCCTCGTTTTTTCCTCTTTCCAAGCGTGCTGCATTCTGCAAAACACATGGAAAGAGGAAAGCACCTCTCAGCATTTGTTTTGTGCAGGAAGGTGCCCCTTCTGCACAAAAACAATCCTGCATGCAATGCAGACATCCTTGCACCATGCAAAGGTGCCTGCGTTGGCGCTAGGCAGCAATTTGTGTGCCAGAACAGGGGAAATTATAGGAATGCACCGTATTTCATAAATATGGCGCATTCCTGCTGTTTAACATTAACGTAGGGCAATGCCGCAAGATGCCTTGCGGCGCTGCCCTACGCCAATTCCCCTTTAATGAGGGCCTATATTTTTAAGACAGTTTATTAATGAAGCTTATTAAATAAATCAACTGTTATCTAGGTACCAATTTCCATAATACCCCGTTCATTGTAGAATTTACTCCGCAGCATATACGGTGTACCACGTCCCCGGTGTTGTCTGAGTGTCTTATATTAACTCAAAATTGCATTTATTTACTTATTTGTCGTTTTATTTAGCGCTAACTTGGCCGCAGCAGGCATCAGGGTGCACTGCTGTAGGTCAACAGAATTCGATGTAGCAGAACAGGGGGTATATTAATCAGATTTCAGGTTTACACATTACAGATAAGAGTGTGCAGCTTGAGATAAAACAAAAACATATATACATAAAATATTGTAAGGACAGCAAACCCTCTTTGTCATATAGTGCAAACGTAATGACAGTTTCCAAGAAAAGGCCAGCGAAAGATCAGTAGCCATTCATTCCTTTGACATCCCACCTGAAGCACGCCATTTTGTTTTGGTGTGCTTCCAGAGCGCCAGCTCGCTATAGAAACACCTTTACAAGAACTGTGTGGGGTGCAAGCCACAAAAGCCACTTGAGCTCAACTTGTTTTGTGGCGGAGACTGGTGTCTTTTTTCGTTTGTTTGTTTAACGGTTGACTGAGTATAGCACCCCTAACTCGCAGCTTTGAAATCCAATGCTGCTGTCCTTGTTTAATTGCCAAGTCAAGAGAGGGGGATGGAAAAAATGAAAAACAGTTGACGCAACAAGTGAGTAATTCGCACATCTGTGCAGTGCCACATCTGCAGAACGTAGCCTCTCTCGGCAGCATGTAATGTTCTGTTTACATGACTCCGGCCAGTCATGGGAAGCTGCCTTGACCGAAGGAGTATCTTCTCTCTGTATTTTTCTATTAATTAGAATTTAATACCTTGCCCGTGACGTTCTTCGGACTCCAGCTTTTTTTCTTTTACTAAGGTTTCCATCTATTTACGAAATTGTAAGACAAGGAAAAAAGCTAGTCCTAACCAATTAAAATCTACAGTGAGTTGGCACTTGCAGGAAATACTGTCATCTTAACTGGTTGGTCTCTAACCAATTTAAGGGGGAACTTATAACATAATTTGACATACATAAAAAGAGTAAAAATAATCAAAGAAGGAAAGGTTTTTTTTGAGTTCAGATTAGTCATATGTTTCCAGAAATTGCGACCAATTGTTATTACATTTTGACATTTGGCTCGAATTTCTTCTTTGTTACAGGCTTCACGATTCTGGGAGCCAATTTCCTTCGTGTAGAGAGGTATGAGGTTTCCTTGTACAATCGCCGTTTTCTATGTTGCTGTTAAATGAAGGGATACAACTAAGGCAATGTGTGTTTTTAGAATATTGGAACATATTGCATAACATTTATTTGACTGCCAATCAGAGCTGCATTACCCAAAGGAATCCCTCTTCACCCAGCACCGATTTCCTCACAGACAGTGCCCACATTGTAAACTTGAAAAGTCAAGTGATTTGCAGCGTTACCATTTTGTAACAAAATTTGTGAAGTACAAAGTTTGTGGTGATTAAAATAGGGCAGCTTCAGCTACCCCTGCACTATCACTGCTAACCACTATGGAGCACCGGCATAACAACCTATGTCACCTTTTCCTGCAGCACCTCTGCTATCCCAGCTCCTCCAAACTGACTGACTCCTATTCTCTCCTCAAGAACATCTACAGAAGGAGCAATTGCATCACATTTTCTTTTCTCCCAAATTTTAATTCTAGAGACTATTGTGGTGTTCATTTTGGGGCAAAAAGGGTGTTTAAAGTTGCCACGTTGAGCAAATCACAACACTGCCATTAAAAAAAAAAAAGATTTCGACCCTCACAAATTGAGACTCTTGCAAAGTTTTTATTTTAATTTTAAAAAGGGGCAGGTTTAATGGACCTTCGTGGCTGTGGGAGACTATAAGGGGTGCAATGGGAAACAGTCCCTTGTTAGCTCCTCAGTATATACCCTCCCTCACATCATCCTCTGTCTAGCCTCCTGGGGTACATCTTCTTGGGCCAGCACCCCTAGTTTCACACAGTCCCAGAGCTAAAGTCCCTGCTCCCCTCAAATGTCCATCTCCTTCCCTACTAGGAATCCATTTTTATCTGTTGATGGGCGGAACATTTTGCAGCTCAAAACTGCCCAGTTCTGCAGGCCAACAAAAGGAGTAACTTTGCATCGGAAAGTCGTACTACTTCATTTGGAATTGCCAATTTGAAGATTTCAAATTCCCTGAGTTTCATGGGTAAAAGTGCTACCTTCACCCACCTCAACCATAAACTATTTTTCTTCTTTACACGAAGTACTACAGCATATAAACAGGCAAATTCTACTTTCATTCAAAAAAATCTTCTCTGATCTCTTGAATGTTTTTTGAGGCGCTGTTTCTCTTTCCCTGACTTGATCAGTGGCAGGGTATGATTTTAGGTGAGCGGTCATTTTATAGTGTTATCAATTGAAAAGTCTGGTGGTGGAGTGATATGGTTGGCATGTGTGGGCTAAATCTGTGCCTGCCAAACTTCAGTGGGTTTGCATGATCTTCCTACAGTCAATCATCAAACTATACTTTTGTGTGCTTCCGTGAGTCATGCCCAAAAGTCTCTTTCCATCCTGACTCTCCAACATATGATCTACAGGGGTGGCTTGTAATGCTGGTCTCACTACAGGCAGAAGCACAGAAGTCCAAACAAGTGGTCATGCCCTTTGTGATAAAGATGAACTATTTGACAATGGATTGAGCGCATGGGATTTTGGTGCAAGTGTGTCAAGTGAGTACAGCTGGATCCTGATACAGCTCCGCCCCTGATCACACGATACCACAGCATTCTCTTAGTGGCCTCCTTCACATCTCTACATTTCTGCATACATTTGCATGGAAACAAGAACTATGGGGAAAAAGAAGCTACATACTGGTGCTCCTCCATCCCATGTTAACACCACTATGAGCGCTTTCCTGCAGCGCACCGCGGGGTTCATTAATAAGGAGATTGAGTTGGCTGAAAGTCACCTTTCCCTCTCATCCTCCATACCATCACCCCTGGGGACTCTTACCACTCAGGTTCTAGGGAGATGTTTCTTCCCTTAGTTGCAGAGGTCACGGAGGTTATGGAGGACATAGGAGGGCATTTACCAGCACTACAAACTGCATCTATGGAAGACATCACTTTGCTACGTAGGCTCCAAAAGGCGCCCATCCCTCTAGAGCCTAAATTTATGGTGGGAACAATTAAGGGATGTGGGGGGGGGGGGGGTAGGAAAAAGGAAGAGATTGGAGATGGGCAGGAAATCCAAATCCAAATCAGACAGGGGAAATACCAGTGCTTATATTACCCAACCTACAGCTCCTGCATCATCTAGTGGTAGTACGTCTAGGGGAAAGGATACATTTGAGAGATTGATGGACTCCCTGTATGATAAATGTATTGGTGCTCAGGATGCTAAATTGGGACCCAAATGTGCTTGTGTAGGTGCTATAGAACTAGCATTGACGAGCTATATTAAGCCAGCACCCAGCACAGTCTTACAGGGGCCAACATCACACTCATCACCCTCATTATCTGTGCCAAATACCACAAACGCACATGCTGTTTATGATCAGATAGAGGGGAGGGATGTGAGGGAGCCAAGTGAACAGGCCAAATATCTGCTAAATGCACAGCCTCAGGGGGCCTCCCATGAACATTATGGGAAAGAACCTAGGGGCTGCTTAGGACGGCAGGGAGACCGCCACCAACAGGCTGTCGGTGGGGGTCTCCCCGCCATCCTAAGAAGCTTTTCCTCCCGCCAGATTTTGATGGCGGGAGGTGTGCAGGCGGGCAGAAAGCCAGACCACCACACATCCAACAGGCTCCTTGAGCCTGCCGGTGTGGCGGAGGGCCTCCCAATCCCTAAAATGGTGGCGGTGCCTACAAGGCACCACTGTAGGAGTTAGGATGCTCCCTCCACGCCAGCCTTTCCATGCCGGTTCACCCACCATGAAAAGGCTGGCGGGGATGGACATTGGGGGTCCGTATGGGGCCCCCCTTCAAACCTGGCTCTTTTCTTTGGGTGTGGGGGGGCACCTATGGTGCCCCCTACATATCCCTGTACAAAGTGACAGGCACCACATGGTGCCTGTCACATAGTACAGAGATATGTAAAACATCCCCTTTTCAACATTGCGGTGGGTGCTGCAGCCAGCAGCACCCACCGCAATGTTAAAGGTGGGTGATGCGACTGCCACAGTGGCGGTCGCATCCTGATTCCTACTGTGGGACTGCCGCCCTGTTGGCCAGCGGCCCAAATAAGAGACGTTGGTGGACGGACTGAAGTCCGTCCGCCATCGTAATCAGGCCCCTAGTAATTTCACAGGCCAGATGCCCCTTTTTGACCCATATGAGAACCAATTTAATTTTAATAACCTCAATCCCACTGGTTTGGCAACAACTTGTGGAATTTTGCCAGATTCAACCAATGTGAATGGGCAGGGTTCCCAATGCCCATACTGTGTGGGCCTAAAGTAGAAATTTGGACCTGGAACATCGCAGGTATTAAAAATAAATTAGGACATAAGCACTGAATAGACGTAATTAAAACATCCCATTTGATTTGTTTACAGGAAATCTGGGACACAAGGGACTTTTACTTAGATGGGTATAAGACCTTTAGTACACCAGCTACCCCATCCAGCCATGGATGAGCCATGGGGGGGTCTAGCTTTACTAATTTCTACCACCTCCCCGTTAACAATGTAAAAGGTTCTCCTTAATTCACGATTCTACCAGATATTTCGTTTCCAAACCGCTGAGAAAGCTAATTTAATTTTGATTTATTTTTATAATAATACTTTCAACAACACGAGGAATAGGGTTGTTGATGATCTGGGGAGAGTATTGGAATCCTTTGAGAGCAGTGTTTCAGATAGCTGCATTTATATATGGGTTAGGGATTTTAATATAGAAACCTGCAATAAACCCACTAGTAAGATATGTGGGTAAACAAACATTCATGGGGGTAACAAAACTCATTTCCCACACAATCCATATGGTGAGGCCCTTAATGAGCTAATCTTCGAATATAATTTGGAGTTTATGGAACATGCACTGGATAGTGAGGGAAAATTGATATCCTCTTTTCAGGGGAACCGCTGTAGTTCTACTATCAACCACATTCTGATCTCTGTAGAAGGACTTGGATGGGTGGATTCTTTTAAAATTGTCCCACTTTTTTTTAGCAATCATCGTCCTTTGTTGATATCACTTAATATTAAAACACAGTGGACCAAGGGTCCACAACTGGCGGAAGATAGTGAAACACATGGTACAAATAGCATTAGACTCAGGTGGACAAATGTCAATGGAGATTCTGTAATTGAAAAGGTGTTAACGGACTATCCCGATGATTTTTCTACCTGTACTAAACAAAATTCCTTGCACTACGAAACTATAGAAGCTTTTACCAAAAATTTTAACAGTCATTGCGGGTAACTTGACATCTACTAGGAAGAGGCCTGACAACAGACCCAATAGGTGGTTTAACTGGGATTGCTCGAGTGCAAACCAGAACTTGAAGAAAGCCCTTCATACCCACCTAAGAAAAAGGGAAAAGATTCTAACCCTGAGACTTGCTTACAAGCAAGCGCTAAGGAAAAGAAATGCGGAGCAGCAGGAGGAAGCATGGGCAAAATTGCAACAAACAGCGAAAACAAGAGATGTTACCCTTTTCTGGAAAACTATAAACCAGCCCTTTTTAAAGGATTTATCCGCCCCCTAGGTAGAGTCGTTAGTCCAACAGGCTGACTAGCTGAGTCATTATGATGGAATTTTCAACCTAGAAAACCAAGACCTGTACGCCACCCCTGGAGCAATATGCTTTGTAGGACAATCACAGCTAAAACCATTAAGTCTAGAAGAGGTTACTACCTCCTTGGGAATATTTGCTGCCGCAAAGGCACCTGTCCCAGATGGGGTCTCAATCAACACATTTAAATCACGTATTAATGTATGGGCCCCTATACTGATGCAAGTATGCAATGCGGCAGTCAGAGGATATGTGCTCACATCCTGGACGGAAAGCATAATAGTGCCTATTTTTAAAAAAGGGGACAAGGAGGATGCAAGGTGTTGCTTCCCAATATCCCTACTTGATTCCTCTGTCAAACTGATGGACAAAGTCCTATTGGAAAGATTAGAATCCTGGGTGATAGATAATCAGATCCTTACAGATGCACAATATGGCTTTAGAAGGCATGTGGGCACTATGGAACAATGTAAAAAGAGAGCGCATGCACATACATGGGAATTAATTTACGCCCAGGATGAAAAGAGCGAGTGGACATATGATAATCCCAAAATCCTGTCAGATCAAAACTATATCGTATTTTCTGCTTCCACTTGAGTGTGAATGTTTGAATAGTTAACAAAGGAGCATGTATAAGAGCCACAAATTTTGGATGTATGGAAATTCTGTATGCATGGGAACTGGATACTGACACCACGAGGATTATTTCAAAAACCACCTCATTAGATGTATGAAAGTTCTGGATGCATGAAATACTGGATACTAACACCACGAGGAGTGTTTCTATAGCTAAAATATGAGTGAAAGTCACAAAAACACCCACAATTGGGTGAGACGAGAAAAATATATCACAGTGACAGACAATATTATCGTTTCCACATGATGGTGATGTGAATATGAAGGGGATAAACGATAAAAGCTATTGTTTATCCACAATGTTTTTCATTTTCAGGTTTCTTTACAGGATATACAATTGGTATATTGTGTCTACTGCCCTAATAGGGTACATGGAAGAGTATGTGTGACCAGCAGGCATATGTACATTTATAATATCACCCAGTGAGGTGCAATAGGGATCGTTCTGGTCCTGAGGAAGTAAGCCAAGGGGATGGCTTCTGAAACATGTCGACCCTGTAGAAAGTGACCTATCAAAGTACACTATCTACACCTCCCCACTTTTACTATTCTCAGCTAGGGAAGCCAATAAAGTGTATTTTTTTCCACTAGCCAGGGAATTTTTAAATCATCACTTATATATATTTTTTCACGATCCCACGCACTACACATACACACTAATCACTAATTTAAGTGCTCCCGCGTCTACGTAGGTAGTAGCACGCCCCATCCCGTAGAGGGACGGGAAGACCCCAATGATGAAGCATGACACTGAATCAGGTTTCAGTGTGTGAGGGGTATTTTACAATTTTTTGAACACTGCCCTTCCTATAAACTAGAGAAGGATTTTTTCCAGACATCATCATTAGAACACATTAAAAACACCTGCAGTAAAACTGAGTATACTCTTATACACATATATATCTTTATATAGATAATGGTAGAATCCCTTTGTTGAATTACAATGTATTAACCTTCATCTCCTCACCATCAAATACACCTTGGTGAAAGAGGGCCACATCTATTTGTGCTTTGCTGATTCGAGCAGCGCATTCATTCTGGTAAATCATGCCAAGCTGTGGCAGACAATGGTTAAGATGGGGGCCCCCATTGAAATTGTGAACATTTTGTCACAGTTATATGCACAGCTAACATCCAGGGTACGCTACAGGTCAAGGGGAGAAGTCACACCACGGTTTAAAATAACCAGAGGAGTCTGGCAAGGCTGTGTCCTTTCACCCATGTTTTTCTTGTTGTACAGGGTGGATGAGTTTTTGCAAAAAATAAATGCAGACGCTCCAAAAGCTGGCCACCGCCCAACATCGGTACTTCTGTACGCTGATTACTCCGTCTTGATATCTAGAACTGGTAATGGTCTCCAGCATTTAATAGAGGGTTTCACTGCATACATGGAGGACAAGGATATAAAAATTAATTTAAAAAAACATATACCATGAAACTCCACGTTATTAAGGGAGTAAGCACTTGCCACAACTGAAAGTTTCTCATATCTAGGCGTGAATTTTGCTAATTATGGCCAATGGGGGACTCGTGTAGAAGCAGCAAAAGTGAAAATTATTAGATCCTCAGAAGCCCTCTTTAGGTCTGCATAAAAAATTATCAATAAGCCCATTAGAGATTTGCTGACCATACATAAAAGTAAAAGTATTCCTAGTGTCAATAATGGAGCTTCATTGTAGGGACTGACAAATTGTAAATCGCTGCAGACACAGGAAAACCTTTATTTATGCAGATTATTAGCCGTGCCCCGTTCTACCCCTTCCTATATCGTTCACAAAGAATTTGAAGTCCCTTATCTAGAAGATGGCCTGAAGACAAGTCCCATCATACTCTGGGATAATATATGGAGCAAGGACGGTACTAAACTCACCAAAGAGCTGAACAGACTGTCTCACCTTGGAACATAGAGCTACAATACCTTGGTTGGCTTATATAAATAGTCTGTCAAAGGAGGTGGATGGGAAATTGAGCATTGATAAGCCGGAGGGAGTGTTACAATTCAGTAAAAAAAGATTCAAAAATGGTTTTAATGAAGAAAAGGATGATTGATGGAGAAAAGAAAGAGTGTGCTAAACCAGTGTTAATGTACCTCTCAGGCCCTATGCAATCAAATGCTCAGAGCTATCTCATTTTAGTAACAAATATTCAACATAGATTTTATTTAACAAGATTGCAAATGGGCACATTGCCCTTTTTGGTGGCCTTTGCCGAGATGGGCTTTTACTCCCAAAAGCTACCCGAAAGCCCATGTGTTGGTAAGTCCAATCAGACTATACTGCATTTTTAACTTTTTTGTAACTTCTATAGAGATTTGGGGAAACAAATATTACGGCCATTGTTTTTAAAAGAGAAAATTATTTATTATAAAGATGCTTTTAACTTTATTCGTAATCTGAATAATGTGAATTTATGCCACAGTCTCATATGCCATTCAAAGAAGGAAACATCTGTTATATCTAAACGTTTTAAGATGTTTTAAGATATGAAAATGAATAACCTTTTAATTATCCCTCATCTGATGTTTTATAGTGCCTCATAACCTGATGACCATTGAGTTAATGCCAGCATGGTATCTCGCTGCCTGCTTGAGTATAACTAACTGTCCACGTTACGAGATCTTTTGTAATTTTATTTGTGCGATTCTTTTATGGATATTTTATCCGAATAAAGACTGATTTGACTTTGAGTGCAGCTTCTCTTGTAGTGTAGCTCCTATTTCCCTAATAGGCTCTGCGCATTGGAATAATATACCCTATAGGCTTGACATAGGACTGAGGTCAGTATGTCCCTATCGAGTATATTAAACTTAAGTACTTGTGCCAGCTAGCTCAGAGGCCACTAGAAACTCCTTGACAACAAGAAGGGAGTAGCTTCTGGCAGCCGCAAAACATGACCACTTTGTTTCCCTTTAGAATCAGAACGTGTCCCAGAGTCGTAGAAACAATAGATAACTATTTCACTCAGCTCAATCGTGCATACTTAGTTTTCCTCAAAGTTACACAGAAAGAATAGACGGGCGTTCCAATAAAAGATTTATTGAACAGTCTTGTTTCTCGTGTAAGTTAAATGTGCTGTTATGATCACAAGACAGTATGCAAGATAAATAATGTACAACGTAAGCAGTAGAAATAAATAGTACTGCGATAGCATTATCTTTAGCAGATATTCATTTACATAAATAACACAGACTAAAAATGCGAGTACTCATACGATGCGTTTCTAAGCTAGTTCTACCCCAATGTACCTAACCTAACCTAGGTATAGGGAGAGGTATGAAGTAGGTGAAGTATTCCTTACTATGGTATACTAAGAGTATGTTAAGTCTAGTATGCCAAGAGTCCCTCTAGGTTCTAGTCAGCTCCATACCTTAAGAATGAGAGAGGATGGAATCTCTTGCCAGACTCGAACTCCAACACCCCGCAAGGGAAGTCAGATCACTGGAAGCTGGATTCTCTGCGTGCAGGGATGACAGCGTCTTCTCAGTGCGTCAGGCCGGGAAACGGGCTCCTCTGAAGTCGAGGTCTCCTCTAGTTTACAAGGGCTAGGGAAGGTATATTTATACCTGAGAGGTACCTCAGAATGTTAGCATTGACATGAATCGGACAGCGGAAGACGTCATGAATGAACCCCTAAGGTATAATGGTTCATGCATAATAGATGAGTCCTTGAAGAAATCAATAGTCCTGTGCTAGGGAAACTCCCGAAGCCTAAGGGTCTGTTCTTCAAGAACTCGTTGTGACGTTAGGGTGGACGGATGTCGAAGACCATGCCTGTATTTGGAGTGCACGGTTTAATGCCTAAATAAGGACTTGGATTTTATGCCTATATAAGGGCAGGGCGAATTGTGCCTATATAAGGACATGATACAGGAAAAACCTATATACGGACACCCTAAGAGGAATACAACACCCACTCCACTTTCGTGTATACGATAATACTAAAATGCTAAACATTTAAAAAATGCTAAACATTAAATGGAGTACCGCAGATTGCTAAAATATTTCTTAAAACCATTTAAAAGGCATTTAAAAAACTTATTAGAATGCAAAAAGTACTGTACATCTTAAGCATTGCTTTTCATTTCAGGCATATAATTTTTAAATAAAATGCAATATGAATGAAAGAAGCAGTAATATTTACACGTGACAAAAAAAATGATCGATAAGTTTGTTCAAAATCAAATTCATTTCATGTCATGGAAATTAATGAACTTTTTAGACAAACAAGATAACTAAGTGTCTATGGAAGTACCGCGAAGTCTGTACTATAAGGCTAGTTCTACTTCAAGCAGATTGAATTGCCATTTTAGTTCGAAAAATGGGAAAAAGTTCAATTTTGGGAAGAGTTCCAAGTTTTTGAAATATGAAGGCCAAATTGTTACTGCATCTCTGGAACACTGTGGGCTGAATCAGAGTCAGTTTACGGGTCTGGTGTAAACATGAGATCATCTATTTCTGTAGACAAAATATCGTCCACCGAAGTTGGTGTCAGTTGGAACACCTCGTGTAGTAGATTAATTGCACAGAGATGTGAAGCATCGCTTTCAGCATAGGATGCCGCAGCAATGTTCGCGTCCGTTGTTACCTGTGTGCCTGTAGATCTTTCTCGTACCTCAGCAGCAGCCGGAAGCGTCTGTGAGATCTCAATGAACGCTGTCATCAGGATTGCTAGCCTCTGGGGACAACACAGAGCATGGGCCGTTATCGGGTCCAGCAGAGTATCGACATCCGTTGGCGTTGCTGATGGAAATGTTAGACAGGTGTCCAACACGCATTCTTCACTGCATAGCAGGCATCGTAGAACAGGTACGATGCAATCTTGCCAGATTGGTCTGAATGACAGGAACCACGTGGTATTAAGGTCCCGTAGACGAGTCATGCCCAAAAGCTGTACTATTTGCTCACGGCACTTTCGTTCAAGGAGAGTTTTCTCCATTTCGCTCGGAGTGATGTCTGCGAATAGGCTGGCCATAGCGTAATAGCAGGAAGAGAAATAGAATTCCGGCAACAAGTGCTAGAATTAATGGTATGCCACCAAACACCGAATGTGCAAAGTTCGGGATGATTCTGAGTATTGCCTGGAAAGGTGCTAACAGACCGGAACAGATGCTCTTAAATACATGTACAATTCCACTTGCATCTGACATGTTAAAGATACGTCCTATCATTTCCACAAAATGTATAGGGCAGTTTGTACGTATTAAAGTCTGTATCTCAGCCGAAGTCCTTGCTACTTGTAGATCATAGGTTTCTTTGGCCGAGGTCAAAGGCACTGTTTGCTGTAAAAGCATGGCTTTCATTCTGCTCAAAGTATCAAATCTTATAAAAGAGACGTTCAGCGAAGGCCACAAAGGCGACTCCCTGACTGTGTCTATTGGGGCAAACAATACTTGCATACAGCAAGTGACCCTGGAGTTGACCGTGACTAGATATGGGATGCCTGGCAACATGGCGCAGCAACTCTGATCATTCAACATGAGGTAACTCCCATTAGAAAGTTGTCCAAACGTTGGATTAATCACAGCAGCTGGTGTACCCTGCTGATGGCAAGACAAATTTGCCACAGAACCATTGCAAGTCCTGTGTAAAGAAATGTTCTGACATATAAGTGAACCGCTCAGTGCACGTTTACAGTGTGTACCGCTCAAAAACACTTCACGATCCCCACTCCAACATCTATATGTATACGGTAAATCCCAAGATGTCTTAATGTATTCCTTACCCAACCTTTCATATTTGCCTGCTTGCATTTGTCTGAGGCAATACTGAAACTGAAAAGTAGTCACAGGTAATGTTATTTTGCCATGAATGAGCCATTCTGTAGCTGGTTTTTCTGCCACTGTGAATAGTAATTTTTCCAGTTTTTCAATGCTCAGCACTGTATACTTTGCTCCTCTTTGTGCCAGTTCGATCTGTTTATCAGTTAGATTGTATTCTGCAAACAGAGCTGACGTGTTGATAAAACGCCAAGGCACATAGCCCGCGCGCAAGGATTGCAGCGTCCAGCTTAATAACACAATAGAACGTAATTGAGATTGGCCTTGCTGTAACATCGCCAAATCTTGTTCCAGTATGTCGATAGCAGAGGATACAATGCCGTCCAATGAATATATTCTGGAGGACAAAGTTGTTAACCCATTGTCGACCACAGTGAGTGTTTTCTCTAAATTAATACGATCAAGTTCATGTATTCGTTCTGCGGCCTCCATCTGTGACACTTTCCATGCTTCATTATAGGCAGCATAAATGCCGGCATATTTGAAACGTTTTTGACGTGGTTTTCTTGGTCCAAGCAAGAATTCCCTAAGGTCTGCGTCTTCTTTAAGTAAGGATAAGTGTTGTTTCACATCCTGTAGTGTAGCTTTCTGAAGCCAATTGAGGTATAATTTTCCTACACTGTATGTTGTTACTACCCCCGGATGCTGTCTTTGGACGTATCTTGGGTCTGGCCTATGAATAGTAAAGCCCTGAGTTGTATTCAGGAATCTTTCCTGACAGTTGTTCGTGTCTGTCGGCCAGATCAACCATTTTTTCCAATCAGGATTAGATCTGTTGAGTTGTAGTATATTGTCAACTGTCACCGCTGCCTGTGTATTATTATCACTTGCAGGTGTTGGTACAGAAGGTGTTTTCATCTCTTTTATCTTGGCTAATCCAAGACAAGATGTTTGTTGGACAGTTTCATTCAAAAACATTATTTGTTCAGGGATGATACAGGCTCTAAATAAAGCTTCTATTCCCTGCACTTGCCAATCTTTAGTACCCCAGACATTTTTTGTGTCTATTGTGTCTTTCCATAAGTTGAAACCCTGTCTAGACAGTTGGGCAATAAATGCTGCAGAGTAAATCTGTTTCGTATTTGTTAACATAATTTTCAGTCCTGTTTTGTTTACATTTTTATAGTAAAACATTTCTGGATCAGATGTATTGTACCCTGAAAAATATGGAAACTTGTTAGCAAATGTTTTTGAACTACCGTGTGGTGGTGTAGGACAATGCTGCCATTGGTTAAACATAAACATATTTCTAGGGTATGCAGATTTATGCAAATAATGATGACCATAGTGGTTATAGCAATACAGCTGTTCATAGTCTGATGAACCCTCTAAATATTCATTTTTAGAAAATGCAGCAGATTTTTCTAGGTCAAACATTATGTCGTTAACAGTCTCAAAGTCCCAATCATCAGAATAGGTACTGGACGAAATGAGATCACTTAGTGAAATTTTAAACAAATGTGGAATGTTCAATTGTTCCGTCGGGCCAAAGATATCAAAATCTGTTTTGTCCCACACTATACCATCCTGTATAGGAACGGCTGTGATGTTCACTGTTGACAAGTCTCTTGCTTCACGATGGGAAGATTTATGAGGTTTCAAAAGTACGTTCACGTCTTTTCCTTCATTATTCACACGGATGTATCTGCCACTTATAAGAACGCTCACAGTTGTAACCAAAGCTAGCCAGAGCAGGAAAACAAATAGTCCAGATGTAATCCAGAGTTCAATCCATGGAGAAACCAAATAAGTCTTTTTCAGAAAGTGAAGAAAGTCTTGTACTTGCTGCTTGAATTTCATTGATGCTGGCGTCGTTTCAGGTTCACTCGGATCTTCTGAGAACGTATCAAAGTTAATGAAATAGCCAGAAGCAGTTCTGTCAATTGTTGGAATTGCATCAGGATTTGTAGAAATCGCTGGAACCAGTTGATCACTTGCTACATTGGTGTAGACAGGTGTATTTGGACGAACTGTTACTTGATTTTCAAGAGGGATGAGTTCCATTGCATTGTTGCTTAGTCCTTCATCTGTTACTGCTGAAGTCCCAAGTGTTATCAGTCTTTCAGTCTGAACCTCTTGGATAGTAGCGAGAGGAGTGTGTCTGCTACTAGGTCGGAGTCCATGAGGCCTACTATTTAGTATTGGCCACATACTGTGGTTTGATGAGGTCGATGGACACAAATCTTTTCTCCTTTCTTCCAGCAAGGGGCGGCAGAAGTACCGTTCTTGTTCCTTGAACTGCTAGGACGGGTACTGGTTGTCTGTAAGAAGGTCCAAATTCCTTCTTGTCCGCAATCTTTTCTCTGACTAGATCCCCAACTTTTGGAATCCAGACAGGCCTTGCTGGGACCGCCGGTTTTTCCCCAGTGGTGGTTGGCTGTAGGAATACGTTGCTTTGTTTCGTTCTTAACTCATTCAGTTCCTGTAAAACAGCCAAACGATCTTTGATATCAAACGTTTTATTTTCCACCACTGTGTCTACGTCATCAAGATCTGGTACCCACATTCTTGTCCCAAATAGGACCTCATATGGAGTGACCCCCCCTAGAGAACTTCTTGGCAAATTATTTAATGAGCGTTGGACCCCATAAAGATGTTTGACCCACCCATCACCCGAACCTAATACCCTAGCTGTTATAGACTGCTTTATGTCCCGGTTTTTCCTTTCCACAACCGAATTTCCCTCAGGATGGAATGGAGAGGAGTACCGCAATGCAATGCCCAGACTGGCCATGGCTTCTTTGTAAGCCCGAGACCTAAACGCAGGGCTCTGGTCAGAATGTAGCGTGCCTATTGCGTATGGTCCGATAAAGACTCGCAAATCTTTTATAACAGTTCGAGCGTCAGCCGAGCGCTGAGGCCATATCCATAGGAACCTAGATTCAGTATTTGTGGGATTGCATTTGTCCAGAAGGACGCATGCGCGTAGATAGTCTAATGCTGTCTAACAGTGGTGTCTGTACTGGGCAGCTACATGTGTAGCATGGTGTCTGGTGGCTTTCTCGCTGTAATTTACAGTCTAAGCAGTTATTGATGAATATGTGAATTTCTGTATTCATTCCAGGCCACCAGTACATCTCTTTTAACATCAAAATTGTTTTAGAGATCCCTTGATGTGACAGACCCTCCCCCAAATGTGTTTCAAAAATCAAAGCCGCTCTACGTTCCATGTTTGGAATTACCCTATCCCCCACTCCAGGGATTCGAGCAAAAGGAACGTTGTTTGCATCAATTACATAAGAGTACTTGAGTGGAAACTTTTTTGGTAACGCTGCACTGCTATTGACAGCCAACATTATCTCACCGTCTATTTTTGTTTTTGAACGAGTGATCGCAGCTACGGAAGCCGTCTGAACAGCCCCCTTCACGGCTTCGTCAGCCAATGAATTCCCTGCAACGTGAACGCCATCACGTTGATGACTCAGTGTGTGGATCACGTGAGCCTTTGGTAGTTCGTTTTTCAACTGAACTACTTGTTCCCAAAGCATTTTATGCTTTATTGTGCCACCTTTCGCATCTTTGAAACCATTTTCAAGACAGTTTTGTATATATTCATTATACGACTGAACACAGTAAAAGGAATCACACACTATCAGTGTGGGGAATTCTCGATCTGTACTTTCAAGTGCCAGTTTGAATGCTTGTAGTTCAGCTCGCTGAGCTGTACAATCTCCTAGAGATTGAGTTTTTGTGACCATAGGTCTGAAGATGCCATCTCGCATGCGACCTTTAACGATTGCACACGCTGCACTGTAAGTTTGCTTACTCCCTGTTGCTGGCTGTGCGGATCCGTCAGTGTAAATTATGAATTCGTACTGATCGAGAGGCAGAATTTCAGTGGGCAGAGGACATTCTTGTTCATATTGCAGGAATGCTTGTGTTTTTAAATCAGGATCAAAAACATTTTCAACATCTGTTGCAGCAAGAGAATTAACCCACTGTATCCATCTTGGATGTAATGCTTTAGCATTTGGAATGCTTGCTTTTGTGACCGCTTCTAAAGCCGGTACTGGGGTTACGACAATAATGCGTTTCCCTTGGGCTAGGGCTCTTTCTTTTGCTACAGCGGTTTGAACTGCTGTCAGAATTTTTTCAGTTGAAGTGAAGCGCATTTCCGCTTGTGTGTACAAATGAGATTTGTATGCGATTGGTATTTTCTCACCCTCATTGAAGGTTAAGTAGGTGAATCCGCATTGACCCGAAATTATTCGGATCACCAGGTTGCGTTGACTTACGCGTGTTTGTAAGTGATTTGTTGCTAACATGTTAGCCTGTAGTGAACGCAAGATTTCTGTGTGTTCTTGTGTCCAATTTTTGATTGAAAAATCAGCTTTGATTAATGCGTAGAGAGGTTTAACCCTTTCTGCGTAGTTTAGTATGTATGTTCTTCCAAAATTTAGGAAACCCAGGATGGATTGTACGTTTTTTAGCGTTTTTGGAGGTTGGAGCAGCGCACACTTTTCTAAAAAGTTAGCTGCCAAGCTCTTGCCTTCACTTGAAAGCTCATATCCTAGAAATAGGACATTGAGATGGGCAATTCTGGACTTTTTAAAGTTGAATTTGTAGCCCTCAGAGGCGAAGCCCAGTATAATGGTGCTTACCCTGTTCAAGTGTTTGTCCAGGTCATCGTCCGTCAGATAGATGTCATCAACATAGGACAATGCCTCATTGTCATAAATTTGTAGTAACTCCGTTACCCTCGCTGAGAATAAACCTGGGCTGTTCTTGAACCCTTGTGGGAGTTGACAAAAGTGACGCTGGGTCCCCATTATGGAGAATGCTGTTAAGTACCTGCTTTCAGGTGCTATGTTTTGACAAAAGAAACCATTTGAGATGTCTAATGTGGTTTTATATTTTTTACGCACAATGTTATTGATTAATGCTGTGCTATGTGCATTTTGCACTGCAAATGTTTTACAACAAGTGTTTAAGTGTCTGTAATCCAAAGCTAGACGATAGGTGTTGTCTGGTTTGGAGACAGGAAACAAAGGATTGTTCATTGAGGAGGTGCATGTTTCAATTACCCCTTGGTATTCAAGTTGATCTAAGATCTCCCTGACCTGTTTTTTAGCTTCTTGCTTTATTGGGTACTGCCTTTGTGCAGTCGGTTCATGTTTCAGATGTACTTTATGGTGAGGTGAGTCCTCATCCCATCCTACATAATTTTTATATAATGCTGGGGCCTGGGCTACTGCCCATTTCCTGGCATATGTGTATTTTAGGTGTATTGGAATATGGTTGGAGAAGGCAGGCATAATAATGTCCTCGCCGTGTGGGCACTCCCTGACAAATTGTGGTGGCCAGTCTTTTTCTGCTAGAAGTATGTCATAGCCCCTTGAAAGTTTTTCCCAAAAGAGTGCTTTCACCTGTCTAGGTTTGTCTCCCTCCATCCGGAGTGTTATTTCATATAACTTTTGTGGAGTACTAACCCTGGTGTCCACAGTCTCAACTGTAATGTACTCATTCAAGTCCACTATCTCCAGAAGTTCCTTCAGGTTCTGGCGAGCTATTGTGACTTCTGCTGCCCTGTCCAGCATTGTCTGAGCCCATTCTCCGTTCTTGAGTTGTGTTCTCAGTATTCTCGGCATGTCTGATCTTTAGACCTGCTACTTTCTTTTTGGAGAATTGAGGTTTTGTTTTGCTTTTTGTAGCGTGTTTTTCTTCTTTGGATTTCACGCGTTCTTCTCTATGTTCTGATCGTCCTCTTCTTTCCGAAGTCTGTGATGAGATCTGAAAGGGACGAGAGGAACGTGTATCAGTATCTTGATACCTGTCAGGTTTTCTCAAATTATCCCTATTCCTGAGGTTATACCTCCTTTCAGAGGGCTCCTTTTGAGGAGACCTACCTCGGGATTGAGAACGTTTTTCGTTTGAATGTTGTTTATTAGTCTCCCACTTCTTTTTAGAAGATGTAGGAGTTTGTTTAATAGAGTCCTTCTCAGGACTTTCAGATAGTTTCGGCTTCACTGGTCTTCCACCCAAACTATCTCTGCCTAATTCTGCATAAGATTGTTCAATTATTCTGCGTAGCTCAGTTTGATGTTCTGTAACATCGAATTCCCTTAATCGCTGGTGGATCGCCACTGCTGCTGCCTCCCCTTTAATATTAGATAATATTATTGTTGAGACCTGGTCGAAATTTTTTAGTAATTTCATACCTAAATTTAGAGCAGGCTCTGCTCTCATATTCATTTTGAATTTGTTTCAGGACATCTGGTATTACCGCAATTGATGGAATTCCATGTGTTTTAGTATAGATGGCAGCAAAGACTGAGCCCCAAGTGGTGCAGTCTTCCAGTTGTGGTGTGATCCCCATTGGTAAACTGATTGTTAGGATTCTGTGTTTCTCATACGGGCTAGTATTTAGAAATACTGCTTCGATTTGAGTAATTTTTTGAGCTATCCAGAATGGAATTTGCTCACGTTTTGTGGGCATTTTACCCATGACTGCGTTTAGAGTCTGTGGTGTAATTTTTAGTGTATTCCCCTGTTGGGGAGTTTGATTTGGAAGTGTCAATGGTTGTTGGACTGTGAAAGTCCGCATGACATATTGGACTAATTGTCTGTAGATTTTTATTAACTCTTGTAGTTGAGTAAGTAATTCCTCGTTTGACATTTCTTCAATGTCAGGATGAGGTGTGTAGCCGGCTAGAATCGGCCATGTTGCTCCTGGTCTACCTAGTGGACCGAGCCTGGTAATGTTTCTGTGATGTTTTAGGGCGCCTTTAAACCAGAGCTGATGCTCCTGGTATGTTAATGGAATTTCAATATCCTCGAAAGGAATATATTCCTCTGGTGGATCATCTTCTTTGTAGAAGTGAAACGTGTGTGTTACTGAATTTGATTCAGGAAATATTACCCATGAATAGAATACCTCTGTCTGAAAGGATTCGTGTGCCTCTATCACGAAAACTGCTCTACCGCCTCTTGGTGGTAGGCCATGTTTTATGAGTTTTAGAGTGATGGCTCTTCTTAAGTTTTGAGGGATGTCTATAACACCCTCCTCGGTTTCAATAAAACCTGTGATGTTATAAGCTGTTGCAGCTGGCTGATCCGCAGCTCCACCGTTTCCGGTCTCAGTGTCGGAGTCAGGCATTTTGTTGTTTGAAAAATGTAGAACAAGTTTCAAGGAAACAAAGATAAGGTGCACAATATTTTGGAACAATGTATCCTTCAACGTTGAGCAAACCAAACAGCTAATATATAGGGTGTTTCCCTATGTAGCCATGGCGGATACTTAACCCTGCCCACTCCAGACGTCTTTTGGAGTATATGGGTAGGGGTCTCTGAGAGAAAAAGGCACGGCTGAGTTACTCAGTATCTAGCGTTAAATTACCGCCTTACCAAACGTTGGGTGATATGTAGTGTAGCTCCTATTTCCCTAATAGGCTCTGCGCATTGGAATAATATACCCTATAGGCTTGACATAGGACTGAGGTCAGTATGTCCCTATCGAGTATATTCAACTTAATTACTTGTGCCAGCTAGCTCAGAGGCCACTAGAAACTCCTTGACAACAAGAAGGGAGTAGTTTCTGGCAGCCGCAAAACTTGACTGGTAGGTCGCTCCCCCACCACACAGCTCCGTCTGTGTGCCCTGCTGCTGCCCCTGATTGTGCTCGTTTTTCCTTTCTGTGCCCCCTTGCTGCCCCTGATTGTGCTCGCTTTTCCTTTCTGTGCCCCCCTTGCTGCCCCTGATTGTGCTCATTTTTCCTTTCTGTGCCCCCTTGCTGCCCCTGATTGTGCTCGTTTTTCCTTTCTGTGCCCCCCTTGCTGCCCCTGATTGTGCTCGTTTTTCCTTTCTGTGCCCCCCTTGCTGCCCCTGATTGTGCTCGTTTTTCCTTTTGTGCCCCCCTTGCTGCCCCTGATTGTGCTTGTTTTTCCTTTCTGTGCCCCCTTGCTGCCCCTGATTGTGCTCGTTTTTTCCTTTCTGTGCCCCCTTGCTGCCCCTGATTGTGCTCGGTTTTTTTCCTTTCTGTGCCCCCTTGATGCCCTGATTGTGCTCGTTTTCCCTTCTGTGCCTGTTTCCCGCCGCTGCGCCCCTGCGGCCCCGCCCCCTCACTGCCCATTCGCTGCCCCATTCCCTGCTCCTCCCTCCCACCTCCCCATTTATGGCGGCCGCGCGCAGCGGGCACGCCGCTGGCGCGCCAAAGGCGCGCCTAAGGCAAGCCCGTCTGTGCCCGTCCGCGCCGTGACCGCGCCCAGCGCCAGACCCCATGGTCCGGGCATCCCCCGCGCCCACCACATCAACAGACGCCGATACGACGCCAGCACCCTCCACGCACTCAACCCCGGAAAAGATCACGCCTGCTACCAGGCCACCCCGAAGCGCACCCAAGGGCCCTTCACCTGCCGGAACTGCAGCTTCGCCAGCACCCGCCCCGCCAAACCACCGCCCAGGAAAGAACCCAACTACCTCAGATGCATCCTCCTCAACACCCGCTCCGCCCGCAAACACGCCATCGAACTCTGGGACCTTCTCGACTCAACCTCCCCAGACGTCGCATTCCTGACGGAGACCTGGCTGAATCCCGCTTCAGCCCCCGACATCGCCATTGCCATCCCGGACGGATACAAGATCACCCGCAGGGACCGCACCAACGGAGTCGGAGGAGGCATCGCCATCGTCCACAGGAACACCCTCAGAGTCTCAACCAACACCGACGACACCCTCAGCACCGCCGAACACATGCACTTCCAGATCCACACCGATCCCAACACCACCCTCAGAGGAACCCTCATCTACAGACCCCCGGACCCCGACCACAGTTCAGCGATTCCCATCGCTGACTTCGTCAGCACACACGCCATCGCCTCCACGGACTACATCCTCCTCGGGGACCTGAACTTCCACCTCGAGAACAACAAGGACACCAACTCCACCACCCTGATCGACAACCTCGCCACCCTCGGACTCAGACAGCTCGTGACTACACCCACCCACGCTGCCGGCCATACGCTAGACTCCATCTTTTCCGCAAGCCCACACGTCTCCTTCAACCACACCTCCGAACCCCACTGGACTGACCACCACTGCATCCACTTCACCTACAGGAAGCCCACCACGCACCACCGCACCGAACAAATGCCTCGCCGCTGCTGGAGCAGAGTCACGGAAGACCAGTTAACCACAACCCTCGCCCTGAGCCCACCCGCCGAACCCTCCGACCCCGACACCGCCGCCCGCAACCTCAGACAGTGGATCGACGACTGCGCCAACACCCTCGCCCCGCTCAAGAATCCGCCCAACAGCCACACCA
Source organism: Calotriton arnoldi (assembly GCA_963921515.1). Lineage (NCBI taxonomy): Eukaryota > Metazoa > Chordata > Amphibia > Caudata > Salamandridae > Calotriton > Calotriton arnoldi. The sequence continues at coordinate 326,251 of CAWUFW010010744.1, read as the reverse complement.
GCAAGAAAGCCACCTGGTTCACCGAAGACCTCCAGGCCTCCAAACGAACATGCCGAAAACTGGAGAAGATCTGGCTCCACGAACGGACAGCGGACAGCTACGCCGCCCACAAGAGCGCCACCCGCAGTCACCATCACCTCATCAGATCCGCCAAAAGGGCCTCACTCAAAGACCGCCTAGACAACAACGCACACAACAGCAAAGAGCTCTTCAACATCGTGAAGGAACTCTCCAACCCCAGCTCCAACACCAACGACATCCAGCCATCGCGAGACCTGTGCGACTCACTGGCCACCTTCTTCCACCGCAAAATCGCCGACATCCACGACAGCTTCAACACCACGACCGCCCCGGCAGCCACCGAGACCACTGCCCCCACAACCACCAACCGCCTGCTCTCCTGGACCAACATCAACGACGAGGACACCAGCGAGATCATGAACACCATCCACTCCGGTTCACCGCTAGACCCGTGCCCTCACCACATCTTCAACAAAGCCAGTACAGCCATCGCGCCCCATCTCCGGAAAATAATCAACATCTCCTTCGAGACAGCAACCTTCCCGGAAAGCTGGAAGCACGCCGAGATCACCGCCTTACTCAAGAAACCCAAGGGAGACCCCAAGGACCTCAAGAACTTCCGACCCATCTCTCTGCTCCCGTTCCCCGCGAAGGTCACCGAGAAAATCGTCAACAAACAACTGACCCGCTACCTCGAGGAGAACAACATCCTGGACCCTTCCCAGTCCGGCTTCCGCAGCAACCACAGCACCGAAACCGCCCTCATCGCCGCCACCGATGACATCAGGACCCTGCTAGACAACGGAGAAACAGCAGCCCTCATCCTCCTGGACCTATCAGCCGCCTTCGACACGGTCTGCCACCACACACTACGAACACGCCTTCACGACGCCGGGATCCAAGAGAAGGCCCTGGACTGGACCACATCCTTCCTTTCCGGCAGAACACAAAGCGTCCGCCTCGCCCCCTTCCGATCCAAGGCCACCAAGATCATCTGCGGCGTACCCCAAGGCTCCTCCCTCAGCCCAACGCTGTTCAACATCTACATGGCACCCCTCGCCCACGTCGCCCGACAGCACAACCTCAACATCATCTCCTACGCCGACGACACCCAGCTGATCCTCTCCCTCACCAAAGACCCTCACACCGCCAAAGCCCACCTCCACGAAGGAATGAAGGCCGTCCCCGAATGGATGAGGACCAGCCGCCTGAAGCTGAACTCGGACAAGACGGAGGTCCTCATCTTTGGTTCCAACCCTTCAGCCTGGGACGACTCCTGGTGGCCAACATCACTGGGAACAGCCCCGCCACCCACCGACCACGTACGCAACCTAGGGGTCATCCTCGACCCCACCCTCTCCATGACTAAGCAGGTCAATGCCGTTTCCTCATCCTGCTTCAACATCCTCCGAATGCTCCGCAGGATCTTCAAGTGGATCCCCACCGAAACAAGAAAAACAGTCACCCAGGCCCTCGTCACCAGCAGGCTGGACTACGGAAACGCCCTCTACGCAGGAACGACGGCTAAGCTCCTGAGACGGCTGCAACGCATCCAGAACGCCTCTGCACGTCTTATCCTCGACATCCCCCGACGCAGTCACATCACACCCCACCTGAGAGACCTGCACTGGCTCCCTGTCAACAAGAGGATAACCTTCAAGCTCCTCACCCACGCACACAAAGCACTCCACAACTCCGGACCAGCCTACCTCAACAGACGACTCAGCTTCTACACCCCCACCCGCCAGCTCCGCTCGACCAGCCTCGCCCTCGCCACAGTCCCCCGCATCCGGAAAACGACCGCCGGCGGCAGATCCTTCTCCCACCTCGCCGCCAAGACCTGGAACACCCTCCCCACCAACCTCCGACAGACCCAAGACCTACTGGCCTTCAGAAGACTCCTCAAGACCTGGCTCTTCGATCAGTAGCAGCACCACCCCCCTCTTCCCCCAGCGCCTTGAGACCCTCGAGGGTATGTAGTGCGCTTTATAAGTGACATGATTGATTGATTGATTGATTGATTTCCCTTTAGAATCAGAACGTGTCCCAGAGTCGTAGAAACAATAGATAACTATTTCACTCAGCTCAATCGTGCATAGTTAGTTTTCCTCAAAGTTACACAGAAAGAATAGACGGGCGTTTCAATAAAAGATTTATTGAACAGTCTTGTTTCTCGTGTAAGTTAAATGTGCTGTTATGATCACAAGACAGTATGCGAGATAAATAATGTACAGCGTAAGCAGTAGAAATAAATAGTACTGCGATAGCATTATCTTTAGCAGATATTCATTTACATAAATAACACAGACTAAAAATGCGGGTACTCATACGATGCGTTTCTAAGCCAGTTCTACCCCAATGTACCTAACCTAACCTAGGTGTAGGGAGAGGTATGAAGTAGGTGAAGTATTCCTTACTATGGTATACTAAGAGTATGTTAAGTCTAGTATGCCTAGTATGCCAAGAGTCCCTCTAGGTTCTAGTCAGCTCCATACCTTAAGAATGAGAGAGGTATGAATCTCTTGCCAGACTCGAACTCCAACACCCCGCAAGGGAAGTCAGATCAATGGAAGCTGGATTCTCTGCATGCAGGGATGACAGCGTCTTCTCAGTGCGTCAGGCCGGGAAACGGGCTCCTCTGAAGTCGAGGTCTCCTCTAGTTTACAAGGGCTAGGGAAGGTATATTTATACCTGAGAGGTACCTCAGAATGTTAGCATTGACATGAATCGGACAGCGGAAGACGTCATGAATGAACCCCTAAGGTATAATGGTTCATGCATAATAGATGAGTCCTTGAAGAAATCAATAGTCCTGTGCTAGGAAACTCCCGAAGCCTAAGGGTCTGTTCTTCAAGAACTCGTTGTGACGTTAGGGTGGACGGATGTCGGAGACCATGCCTGTATTTGGAGTGCACGGTTTAATGCCTAAATAAGGACTTGGATTTTATGCCTATATAAGGGCAGGGCGAATTGTGCCTATATAAGGACATGATACAGGAAAAACCTATATACGGACACCCTAAGAGGAATACAACACTCTATGCAGCCATGACAGCCCGGTGCGAACTGACGATGTAATTTCATATTCCTGGCAGGTGCAATGGGGCATGCAAAAGGGATGCCCATTATACCCACTGCTGTTTGGCCTCACCATGGAGACCCTAGCATGCCATGTCCGGTGTATTGGGGAAGACTTTAGGGTCTCTTTCGGGACACACACACCATCTCCCTTTAAACGGATAATATTTTACTGTTCAGGTAGGACTACACTAGGGGCCTGCCGTTGCTCCTTGAGGAACTCTGCAAATTTAGGACATAATCTGTCATACACATGCATGTATGCAATTAGAGAGGGGCATGGCGGTGGATATCTGTGTGTACCCTGGATTTGTGTTTATGAATCCTCATTTACAAATCAGTTTCCAAAATTGCAATAACATCCTGACCAGTGGTACACACATGTGGAAAAGTTTGTGAAATCTTGAAGGTATTGTGGGAGTATTTGATTACTTTCTTTGATATTGTCTCCCAAACAATTTATGGGCGGAATGTCAAGTGGCTGTAGCTTGGCCGGCCGCTGTGCTGCTGAGGGAGGCTAGGACTAATGCATAGCCCCATTGAACATACCATGTTCAAATACCCAGGGTTAGCATCTACAGAAACCAACAGGATGTTCTTCAAGGCGATCTTGGGGAGGCGCTGACATCATGGAGGGCCACAGTAGGCTTCTGGGATAAGCTGCTGCTGTCAGTTTATGAGTCGGGTGGGACTTGCTAGAATAGTTCTACTTCCCCACCTACTGTACTTTTCTGCAAACATCCCTCTGCAACTTAACCGCTCCTTGCTCCAGGATCTTTCTTCCCTACTGTTGGAATCGGTGTGGGGGCCAGGAAGGAGGAGAATGGTCCTAGACACCCTATTCCTCCCTGTTGGTGAGGCGGCTCGGAGTCCCTGACTTAGAAGCATACTACTTGGTAGCACATGTCCAGAATCTAGTGGGATAGTTCGGTCCAGGCACCTCCTTTGAACTTCAATGCCTGAATGGGGAGCTTGCCTTTTTTGAGATTTGTGAATACCGATTCAACAAAACGTGCCCCTGCAGCATCTAGCCTGTCGAGGATTGCACATTGTAATTGGCACTGTTATCGAACCTGGCTGCCTGAGGGTGAAGCAAAGAAGCTTGTGGAGAATCTTCTACATTGCATTAGCTTAAATAACACCATTTCCAACACTTATAGAACTACACATGATTCCCAAAGAAAGGCCCAATCAGGTTAAGGCACAAACTGATAACTACATTTGTTATTTTCGCAAGCTACTGCACAGTGAGGCTTCTGTAAATGTCCTTCAGGCTTGGTTATCAGCAACATAATGAGATACATTCGGTCCAAGCTGCACTCTGCCGGTACTTGTTAGCGCTTTCTACAAGGATTGCACAAAGAAAACATTTCACATGGGAGCAGAAAACAAGAGATACATCATTTGAGATTATTGGCTCAGTTTCTCCTGAAATAAAGAAAGATATAAAAAAATTGAAAAAGATGGCGGCCTACATTAGCTATGGTCAATCTAAACGTGAAAAAAACACACTCAGTACATTCGACATCAAGAGCTAAGGGGTATTTGCGCTGTTCTCATCCCTTCTACATACACTAACTTCATTTGAGGGAAAAATGATGCAAAGCCCTTTTTATGGTGTGCTCCTATTCACTTTTCAGTGCAAAATATTTTGTTTGCGTTGATGAATGCTGCTTTTTAGGCTGACTTGCCACTTATCGCTGCTTTGCTATAAGGAGCGCCAACGCAAAACAGTAGTATACCTGGACCCCAGCTGTATAAGTGGATATGCAGTTGTTTCTTGCATTTTGAGCACTATAAGATCGTAAAGCGCTTATTAGCTTTCCACAATCCATACAATCACTACTTATTAGATCGGTTATGTTCATGTCTCAATGTAGTGTTAGTGCTAAATGTAGTGCAGTCACTGGAGGGGGGGGGGGTAGTGGAGTTCTAGGAGGCCCCCTTCTGAACTGTGTACAGGCCCCTGGCATGAAAGATCCTTATTGTGTCTGGAGCGTGGGGGCCCCCTCTAAGTAGTTTGCAGGGCCCCCCCTCAAGTTTCGTTACCCCACTGAGGGGGGGGGGGCCTTGGACCCGATGCCTCATCTGTAAATATCCTGCCCCACCCCTCCTATTGTGCCTCAACAATGTCATCCAACAAAAAGAGATACTACTCTCTCAGTCTGGGAAGAGCAATGTTGTTCCTGTTTACATTTCATGTTTTACTTTCACTTGCATATCCTAAGAGTATAGTTTTTTTTCCAGGATGGAGTGTTTCTTTAGGGATTTTTCATGCAGCAATGTATACTGAGTAGTGTGGAAAGAGAAGCCTTTAGGTATGTGTCAGTTTCAGCGGTGCCCGACAGTGGGTGACAAAGTGGACCAGAATATATGCTCATTAAATCCTTGTCCTCTCTGTAAAGTGCAAAGAGCCATCCATGGTCAGGTGTGCCAACTGTAATTGTGATTATATGCAAAAATGTGTGAATGTGGGGGAAACAGTTGTCAAAATATTGCCAGGTGAAAGTTAAAGAAAATGCAGTGCTTACAGGTGAGTGGGTGTGTTTTGTGGGAGGTGGTAAATTGCATGAGATGCAAGGAAATACGTGAAGAGAAAATAGGTGCTGAAGAGGAACGAGAATTATCAGATTTATAGATGGAGCATTTCAGAAATATATGAGTAGAAAAAGAGCACAAGTATCTAACCGAGAGACTGCAGACAAGAGTGGCGCAAGGTCAGGTAGTACCCGGTGTGGAAAATTTCTTGTCACATATTTTTGCCATTTTGTCAAGCCGGGGGTGACAAGTGTCATCACTGACGGGGTGACAAAATGGCAAAAATAAGTGTTTAAAACACATATTTTTGCCATTTTGTCACCCCCCTCAGTGATGACACCCGGGGTGGCCCGCACCCACCGCGTCCCCCTTCCTACGTCCCTGGCGCGAAGAGGAGAAAGGAAAGTAACTGAGACATTAGGAAAACCATTGCGTCTTTCACAGACTACTGTAATGTTTACATAACAGTCTGTTTAAAAAGTTTAAATGACCTCGTGTGTGTGAATTCCCAGGATGCTTTAAGACGTTATGAAAACCAGACTCTTCCTTATTCGATCAGGTGGCATGACATTAGTACAGCTGGGAACACTTACCTTCGCTGTAACCTGATGTTCACTGGCGAGGGAGCACTGCCCTGGAAGATGTTGGCTGCTGGCTGCTGTCATAGGCAATCGGATCTGAGCATCATCTGAAGCGGCATTCTGCCCACAGAGGAGGGTATTTTGATTTCAATCCGTATGACACAATAGCAAACTTCGGGGCTATTAGAATCTGTGCGGAATGATAGCATATCGTATTTTTGATTATGTGGATGCAGAGGTTGGAAGAACTTCTGATTTAATATCTTTACGTGATCAGCTTTCAGAAAAATGGCATGCCATATAACAAGAGTTTATTACTGATGTGAAATTGTTTTCTCCAAAAAGTGGAATTAATGAAACCCACCCGCGGGGAAATTTCACTTATGGAACGGCTTCACCACTTTTTTTTGGGGCCAATTATGGTTTGTTGCAATTTTTCCGCTTCCATGTTTCACCAAAAAAATTATAATTCACAAGGCCCAGAAAAAAGTACTGTTTAAAAGAATACTTTTGGATTACTTCACCCATTTAATTTTACAGGTCACTTCCATCGCATCTTGACTGGGGCTCGAAGGAGATCCTGAGCAGGACAGACTAGTGCAACAGGGCTCTGACCTGTTGAAAGGGAGCTCTTTTGTAGAGCATCTTGACAATAAGATACCTACGGAGGAAGGTATGATCTAAACAAATCACGGCCATCCAAGGTCTGTATGGGACAACACAGCATTGGCTCCAGCCAATGGCGGTGAGTTTCCCCAAGGAACTTCAGATCCCAAACTGACTAGGAAGCCAAGAGCAAATATTGAGATAGAAAGAAAACGCTCGGACCTGGAAACACATGACTCCTATTGCAAGTAAGGGAGTGACACATGATGGACCACTGTGGTAGAGCTACCATCCGTCTGAGACCCCTGAAGTAATGTCGACTTTAGACTAAGAAATATGCCAGGTTTGAAAAGCAGTCCATACACAGTGATCACTCTGTTAGGTGTGTGAAACAGCAGTTACACCACAAGCGTTACAATGCATGCCATTACCCTGCATGCCGTTGCAACGCTAAAGGTGTGTAGCAGGGGGTAGAAGGTGTTGGGTTTAACTCCAACACCTTCCCGACTTGCACACACTGGAGTTGGAATAGTAAATTAAACTATTCCAACTTCCAGCGCACCCCGACAGCAAGTCGGGGTAAAGATTTGCGTTGCAATGGCATGCGGGGTAATGGCATGCATTGTAAAGTCATACAACCGTTAGGGGCAGGCAGGGAGGTCGCACCATTAAATGGACAAAAATGAATAATTTTTTTTACTGTTGGGGAGTACTGCAGTAGGTAAAATGTATTTGTAACTAGAGTGCTGAAAATCCTTGAGGCATTCCAGCGCATTCCAACACAGGTACCCTTCTCTGCTTAGTTGCCTATTGCAACCTTAAAGAAGGTGAGAGAGCACAATGAGGTACTAATAAGGAAGGCCGGAGAATGTCCTTTGTCTCAAGGAACCGTCGTGTGGTACAAAGTCAAAGCTATCAAATTTCTCAGGTCCCATGTGTGAGTTGTACATCCATTCCAGGTTTATTCTTTGCATCCTGGGTCTTGTAGTCATAATTTTATAATGGCATAAACAAGATTACAAATCCCAGAATGCAATGAAAACACCTGGACTGGATGGGCTACTAATGAATGGACCTGTAAAACGTGACACCTTTGCATAGTTCCAAGAAGAGGGAAAGTCTGAGAAAGACCTCACTCCAGAGAGTCAGAAGGCCTCTAAAGCCCAAGTGAGTGCAGTCATATATGTCAGATCTTAATGCGAGTGATATGTGCTTCTGTGACTCCACTCCTTGGTTGGCCACTCTAGTTCCTATTTATAAGTCTAACTTCAAACAGTTTGTAGATGTATGGAAGAACTCATGTTATCATTCTTCAATAGACTACTGTAGGATGGAGTACAGAGACAGAGTTGGCTTTGAGTCAGCCCCTTTCAGGTATTGGCTTGCATGTGTCTTTCATGGTTGCCATTGCTTGTGCGGGCTGCCCATCAGGGGCAGGACCTTTTGAGAATGGTTATATTTTCGAATTTGTGATCCCGTTAGGTTTTGGTTATGGAGCATTAAGTATATCTTGTGAAAGATTGCAGATGCAAAATGCTGCTTGCACTTGAGACCTAGACAAATTGATTTATGTAGTTTGCTGACATAATAACTTTTTAATTACTAACTTATGACTTTTTTGTTCAAGAAGTGCATGCAGTTTGGCACCTTATCTTCTTGTAAAGATACAGTGCTATTCATTAATCTCTCTAGCACATTCATGTGTTTCATTTTGCTGTCACAATAACATTTTGTGGGATTTACAGCTGTTTTTGTTCACAAAGTAAAGACGTGAATTGCCATAGGCATTTTTAAAGATGCAAGGAAAACAATGGGCCTTTGTCAAAAGTATCTACTTTGTGATTTTTTTTTGCAGTGTATGCCTTATAAGTTCACCATGTAATATTCAAAATTCATCTTCTAACTAATTTTTCATAATCTTCGTCTTTCAGTGTACAGCCTATCCCTGCTAATGCAGCCTGTTATGCAACTGGGCCCTACCCAGGGGCGGGCCAGTCTGCGCCCGTCAGAGCCTGGAGGAGACTGGGCTGGGCCACCCCTCTTTCTTCTGAGGTACTGTGCCCGCACTCCTTGGCTCCTGCACTGCTACTCCCCCTGTGCTGCCCGCTCCCCCTGTCCCTGCACTCCGCTCCCCCTGTACCTGCCCGCCACTCCCCCTGCACCTGCCCACTGTTCTGCTTGCCCCTGTGCTGCCTCTGTCCCCCTTCTGCTCGTTTCAGGTCCCTGTCCGGCGCCCAAGTCCACTACGACTACTTATCAGAACTGCTAATGGAGGCCGCCGCACGGCCATGCAGCAGACGCGTGCAGCGGGTGTGCCGCTAATGCACCATCGTTTGCACATTGCACAACGCCCAGTGCCAGGACCCCTAGTCCTCCCACCACCTGATGGTACACCACCAAGGAACTCCTGGACCCCTGACCCCTAAACAACAGCTGCGTCTCTTCCTCCCACGATCCACCAAAGGACGCTTCACCTGCGGGCACTGCCACTTCTCCTGCAACACAACCTACGAAAGAGCCAGCACCACTCCTGCCCCCAAAACCAAGAACACCCCACAACCGCTACATTGTACCCTGCTCAACGCCCGCTCACTCTGCAAACACACCATAGAGATCTGGACACTATCACCACCCTTTCCATGGACGTTGCCTTCATCACCGAAACGTGCCTAACCCCTCCTCCAACCCCGACATCACCACCGCCACTCCAGAAGGCTACAAAATGATACACAGAGACTGTGCCAACAAGCAAGGTGGAGGCATTGCACTCATCTTCAAAGGAATCATCAGAAGCACCATCACCAATGACGACCCCATGCCTCTCATGGAACACCTCAACTTCCTACTTCAAAATAACGTAAAGACCACATAAGAGGCACCCTCGACTAAAGAACCCTGGGACACTGAGCAACATTCTGCGATGCCATCCCCAACCTGATCACAACCCTAGCAATCGACTCTCACCACTATGTCCTACTCAGCGCCATCAACTTCCACATCGACGATCCCAACGACGCCAATTCCATCGCCCTCCTGGAGAACCTGAACAACATCGGCCTCACACAACTGGTCACCGAACCCACATGCAAAGCCAGACACACACTCAATCCCATTTTCACCTCCAGCGACAGAATCAAATTCAGCCAAACCACAGACCTCACCTGGACTGGCCACACCATCGTACACTTCACCATCACAGACGCCCAGCACACCAGCACCAGGCATCAGATCTCCTCCCACCTCAGCTGGAGCAAAGTCACAAATACTCAGTCACAGGACCTCACAACCTCCCAGCCCGAGGATTCAACAGACCTCAACCAAGCTGTACAGAACTTCACCGCCTACAAAATCTAACAAGACCTCCAAACATGCCAGCTGGTACACCCCAGAATTCAGGACCACCAAGCGCAACTGCCACCAACTGGAGGAATGATGGTGCGCCACTAAGAACCCCGATGACAGAGCAGCTCACAAAACAGCCCTCAGCAACTATCACCGGCACATCAAGGAAGCCAAGAAAGCAGCCATCACCACCTGCATCGACTCCGCAGCATACTTTACAAAGGAATTCTTCAAAATAGTAAAAGAATTCTCCAACCCGACAGCCATGGCGAACAACAACCACCCCTCCCAAAAACTCTGCGACACCCTCTCAGACTAGTTCCACAGCAAGATCAAAAACATCTACATCAATTTCAACTCTAACCCGCTACACTCAACCCCAACTACCTCAACCAACCAGCAAACATCAGCCAAACCATTGCCACCTGGTCTCTGCTCACATCCCTAACCACCTCATCCACTCCGGGGCGCCCAATGACCCGTGCCCCCACCACCTCTACACCCTCGCAATGAACCCAATCAGAATGCAACTCACCAGCCTCCTCACCTCCTCCATCTCCACTGCTCCCTTCCCGGCAGATGGAAACATGCAGACGTCAGGCCCCTCCTAAAGAAAGCCTCTGCCGACCCCAGCAAACTCAAAAATTATCGGCCGATCTCCCTGCTCCCCCACCCGGCCAAAGTACTTGAAAAAGCCATCAACCAGCAGCTCACAGAATTCCTGGAACGAAACCACATACTGGATGCCTCACAATCAGAATTCCGTGCCAACCACAGTACTGAGACTGCACTAATTGCCGCCATGGACGACATCAGAATACTCCTCCACTGTGGAGAAACTGTGGCCCTGTTCCTCCTCAACCTCTCCACAGCATGCTACACTGTCTCCCACAACACCCTCATCAACAGACTCTAAAACATAGTGGATCAAGTGGATCGCCTCCTTCCTTACAGGACGCACACAGAGCATCCGACTGTCTCCCTTCACCTCCTCACCCAACGGTATCATATGCAGCATACCACAAGGATCATCCCTTAACCCCACCCTGTTCAACAACTACATGACCCCCGTCACAGACGGCGTCAGATCCCACAGACTCAACATAATCTCCTATGCAGATGACACCCAAGTGCTCCTCTCGCTCACCGAGGACCCCTCCTACGCCAAAACCAACTTCTCCAACGCCATGACCAACGTAGCCAAATGGATGAGAGACAACTGCCTCCAACTCAACTCCGATAACACTGAAGTACTGATCTTCGGGAAGAACACCTCCACATGGGACAATCGCCCTCACACACACACCTCGCATCCGTCACAGCTGCAGAGGTGGCTTTTCCCCTACATTGCTTCAAAGACCTGGAACGACCTTCCTTTCCAGCTCCGTACAACATCCTCGCTAGCAGACTTCAGAAAGAGACTAAAGACCTGGCTCTCTGACAGAGACGTAGAGCCCAGATACCCGTAGGGGTGATAGTTCTACTCTTTACAAATGCTGTTTGATTGATTGACCCCTAGCTTCTACATTGTTGTAGCCCAAGATAGTGCTACATTATGTGATTTAATTTGTAGGACAGGTGGGGGCAACACACACAAGGTCATCAAACTAATACTAAACACTTCTACCAAAACATCACAAGTAATCATCTGCCAATGCTTGCTGTAAATGTGTTGATTTCCCTGCAGCCAGTGAGATAGGCTATTTGGGCCACTGAGCATGGCATCTAGATGACAGAATGAGGGTTGTTTTTGATAATGCAGCAGTAGGTCTTTGGGCTCGCAAGGCAGGTGAAGGCACTCATTCACATAAGTTATGGTGTGGTTAGGGTTGACTCTTGCACACACATACTGATTATTGGAGACACGCAATCTAAGTCTCACCCTTATACTTCACAGAACCACAATAGTTATGTGCATTAGCATTTTATATTTTGTGTGTTTTAATCCTATTAATGTAGAATGAAGCATTAAACATGTTGCTGGAGTGTATTCATGGTCGAAAGTAGTCATTCATATGTGTGTGTTGTAATACCTTCATTATAATGTTGCAATTTGTAGTTCTCATGCACATTTTCATCTGTGTGTTTTGAGTTACATCGTATTTACCTAAAATACACTATCCATGTAGCAATGTATTAATTGATGTTTTACATTTTATTGTAACTGCACGTGCACACATAGTCATGTATTTTAAGGTGCACATTGACTGCTTTATTAAGTTAGCCGAACCAAAGGCTCTAAGCATTTGGTTTTCAGTGATTAACCTTCAACATGAAAGTTTGCTTGGATTGTAATGTTTTTCTTTTGCAGGTGATCTCATAGCCAGTGAAAGGCATATTGTGTATTAGAGATAGTGAGGCTCGGTAGGAGAACTTTTGGCAAGGACAAAAGGCGCTCACGAACCATAATGGAGGACACCTAGTCATGTCCTATCTGGAGACGGGAGACATTCAAGGACATCCTGATGTTTGAACTGTGGGATGAGGAGGATCAAGTGGGGATGCTAATTCCTACTGTTTGTAGGTGGAAGATTACTGAAGTTGATCACGTAGAGCTCTTGAATGTTCTGTGGGTTTAATTGGTGTTCACACTTTAGACTTTAGAGCAGATTCCCTAGAGAGTCTGAGGGGTTCAGACCTCTCTGCGATGTGCTCATTGTGTGGCTTCATGCTATGCAATTTGCTTGATTTGGAGAACTTCTACTGAAGTCTCCTCAATACTGACACCTTCCTTTTTTCTCTGACTTAACTAGGTCCCTAACTTTCAGCTTTGAGTTTAGGATTAGTTTAGGCGATTTTAGGTGTACTCATGCAGAAAATGGAGGATCAAAACCTATATACTGATCACCAGATTTCCTTCCATATTCTTTATATTGCTGCAATTGGTGCTCTTGTATGGGGAAACATCCTTTACTCCGCATGCTTTGCAACGCATGTCATTACCCTGCATTTTTTACTCTGCAAAAACTTTTACAACGCAGGGCTTTACACTGCAAACCGTTACAATGCATTCCCCATTACAACCCCCGGTGGAGTTAGAATAGTAAATTACGTTGTAATGGCAATGCATTGTAATGGATTGCATTGTAAAGCCCTGCGTTGTAAAAGTTTTTGCGGAGTAAAAAACGCGGGGTAATGGCACACGTTGTAAATGCATGTGGAGTAAAGTGTCCTATTCTCTTGTATGTCTTATGTTGTATCTACTTAATTTCATTAGATGCTTTGGATATCCTGTGGTGATCTTGTATCTTTACAACATGTTCTTGAGATTTATATACAACAGTTTGAGTCTTAATTAGTGATAAACCTTATTTAACCTTATTGGCCTATTCCTGCTATTTAATGTGTGGCCAAATGGCCTACATTGTACATTGAATTTGTTGAATAGCCGTTAACTCCGATTTACCTCTCAGGCATCTAGAAAGGTTCATTCGCAGGGTAAGTGGAAAGATTGGGCCAGAGCACCAGCATTAGCATATCCCAAACCAGGCATGTAAGTCCAATTCAGCTGGGGAGACAGGTCTGCACCAGTATGTCATTTCAGATTTCCCCCCATGCACCACATAACAGTAGGGTGCACGGTATTGTTTGGTGGTGCAAAAGTGACTACTTATCTACCCATAACAGCAACTGTTGAAAAACCCTCTCTATATCTACTCTCACTCTTTGCCCACCTTCCAAGTAACAGACTCAGATAAATCCCCACTGGGCTTTCAATGAAGTGGCCTGTTTTGATTTAAAATGTCTTAATAAGGCAATCCTAGTTACCTCCGCCCTCATGCATTGTGCTGCTCTTCAGTTATATTTGTGCTACAGATGTACCAGTGAGTGGAGGAAAAGAGGGAGACTCTGACAGATCGGCCAGCCATTATTGACCCAGATCCAGGAGAGCCTCAGGGATTTATTTTGTTGCAGTTCTATATAGCGTGAACTCGACTCAAAGATATTGGAGCGCCTTACATGAGCACCAGTTATATTCCATAAGGTCGCATTCATTTTTATTTATGTTAGGTACTGGGCAACAAGTTGATTTGCCCAAAATTACAGGATGCTGAGCCGACACCAAAACTCGAACCTGGTTCCACTTTTCCAAAGTTGGCAGCTATGACTGTAATGCTACATCCTCTCCCAATATGTTAAATTTGTCCTGGTATAATTTGCAGACATCGGGACTCATTCACCACCATCTAGGCATTATCTACTTTCTGTTCGGGGCAGAAACCTGTAGGCATGAGGGATGCTTCAGATTTTCACTTCCAGCTGAGCCTAAAAAAAGGCCTCTCTTTTATTGGAGCTTTATTCTAATGGGAGCAATCTGGAGCCCTACACCAAATTGGCAGCGCAATGGAGGAAAGCAAAGGCACTCAGTGTCTTATCACTTCACTAAAAGAAACTATAATTTGAGGCAGGTTTCTGCCTTTGTTCAACCCCTGTATATTAGAGATTTGATTTGATTTAAAATTTATAAAGCGCAGCAGTTACCTGAAGGCGTAAGGATATCTATGCACTGTCATAAAGTCATATGTATTTCTGCATAATTAATTACACTAATAATGATTTAAATAGCACTAACAAATGCATTTAATTTATTTTACAGCGTTACTCCTTAAAAAACAGGGTGTTGGAGTATTATACAGATAGAATGAATTATACAATTGTGTAAATCAATGTACAAAACTGTTACATAAGGCAATGAAGGTTACAAGGTGTAGGAGATGCATATCACCCATACTGTTAGACACCATAGATTACAAGTGCTCTGTCTGTAAAAACGCTAAGTTAGGATTTAAAATGTATAACAGTGGTTGGGATTGCCTGTACTAAAAACAGTTTATTACTACCCAAAGGAACCCCTTTTAGCAAGCTTAGATTAATGAAATAATGAAGAAAAAAAATAAAGGGCATATTTACAAGAAAATGTCGGAGCGAGGAGCTGTGCCAAATTTGGCAGTGCCGCGCTCCAACATTTTCAAACACAAGGATGCGCCGTATTCACAAGAATACGGCGCACCCCTGTGTTTACTCTAATGCTGGCGCTAAATTTAGCTGCCTAGAGCCAAACACATGCAAAAGAAAAAATTGATGGACGGAATGCTGGACAATGCAAACATTCACCCCCAGTCACAAGGATCTGGGTTAAATCCATCATTCTTTTGCTCACCACACCACCCCACTTTGGACCCAGCCATATGCAAATCAGTCTTGACCCTGTTCCTTGTGGGAACAGTCCAGCCCGAACTGCCAAGCCAGGTCCTCCCTGGACCGGAAACAAGCATCCTGGGACCGGTTTCAAACAGGGTCAAGACTAATTTGCATATGGCTGGGTCCAAACTGGGGTGGTGTGGTGAGCAAAAGAATGATGGATTAAACCCAGATCCTTGTGACTGGGGGTTAATGTTTTCATTGTCCAGCATTCCGTCCATCAATTGTTTCTTTGGCATATAGAGTCAAACACAGGCACCCTTGCACCATTGTGCAAGGGTGCCTGTGTTGTTGGGAATTATGGTTTATGTGCAGGAAGGTGTTCCTTCCTGCACATAAACAATAACTAATGGTGATTTGTTACTTCTATGTGTGATGAGTATTTCTGCTCTTATCACCATTCTAATGCTTGCTCTTGCATGGCGCTAGTTTTTGGCCCTGCTCAGATTTGCACATCCTTGTATGTCTGGGGGCAGCATCAAAAACAATGGGTGTTGCAGTGGAATGCCTACAGCAACACCCATTTCACGCCCCTTTCATGCTAAGGGCCTTATTACAATGTAGGTCGGAAACTCTTTTGACCGACTCCTCTTCGGAATCGTTTCTGACCGACTCGGTTTCGGCGAGTCTAACTGACCGATTACGATGTTTCCGAACACCGTTCGGTCGGACTCCCATTGACTTCAATGGGAGCCTGTGTTCCGACCGACAACACAGGCTCCCATTGAAAAAAGGGGTGGTTGCGGAAAACCTTGCACCCTGTGGCGGGCACCCCAAGGAGCACGCCACACTGTGCATGGTTTTAAAGGGGGGGTCCCTTGGGTGCCCCCACAGGCTCCAACCGGAGGCCCCAGGGTGAAGGGGGGCCTGCTACGGGCCCCCATAGTCGGATTCAGACAGCCTTTTTGTGTCGGACAGACCGAGTCGGAAATGCTGTCTGAATGCGACATCGTAATGCATCGGTCGGAAACGCGGTCCATTGAGCTGGACGATTCGGCTTCGACTGACTCGGAGTCTCCGAATGCCGGTCAGAACCGATTCAGACTGACCGAACGGTTACCTTACCATCATAATCGGTCGGTCGGAAATGTTTCTGAGTCAGTCGGAAACATAGGTTCCGAAACAGTTTAGGAGATTCTGAATGCTGTTCGGAGTCTTTCCGACTGACATCGTAATTAGGCCCTACGTGATGTAAAGGGGCCTTATTTACAAGGTGGCGTTAAGCAACAAAAAGTGGCTAACGTCACTTTGTCAATTTATAGACGGGCATATCACCACCAGAACATCGCTAAAAGTGACGTTCTGGTGGCGATATCCTCTTGAAAATATGCCCCTAAGATTCTATATGCAAACCTTGTTGTTTGCATACAGCTAATTGCTGGTGGTTAATAGCTCACAGTGCTATATTAGAAGGATTATAACTTATGAATCGCAAGTAATAGAGGCTCTCTGTGATAAAAGAAGTAACCCACTGATCTACATACATGCACCACAAATCGTGGTCTGCATGTTACACGTTGTGTTTTGCAGCAGGCATATTAAACTTCTATGCTACTTTATGATGTGTCTAAACTGTGACTAGATGAAACACAGAAGTGTATTAACCCCGAAAGTTATGTTAATGTTATTATTATGCCCTGAAAATTGCCAGAAATACAGAGAACTTTGCATGAGTTGCTTTAACACCATAAGATATTTTAAAATGCAGCCTGTTTGTGGTCAATTAAATAAGCCAGAACTGATTTACTGTCACATTTTTCCTTGCTGCCAATTTCTTTGCCAGAGTTTTTAGAAAAATAAATGTATAAGCTAACTATCAGACTCTGTTCTTCATGGCTCTTGCCTTCTTGATGCCATCCCCTTTCTGTTTCCACGCCTTGACCTTTCAGTTTTTGGGATCCCGAAGTATTTTTTCCCCATTTCTAGCAGAGGTACCTGCCTATACAGGGCCTGTTTATGCACTAGATCATCAGCTCCTGCGCATCGCCAGCTGTGGCATATGGAAGGAGTGCTGTTCCAAAACTGCTCGCGTCAGTGTCTCTAACTAGCACACCCCCCATCGAGCCCAGGGATGAAACATGGGAACATGCAATGTGAGCTTGACCTAAAACTAATGAATTGGGCACTCTCTCAGAATGCTAGTCATGTCTGATTCCGAGCAGAGCCATCAAAGCCAGCTTTGCCAAGAATAAAGTAAAGGCAGGGTCGAGAGAACACAGCAGTCCTGCAGAATAAATAGACCACTGCAGAGCCAACAAAGCTCAGCTTGTGGCCCCTGCTCCATTCACTTCCTCTGGTCCATGGCCTTCACATGGCCCTGGCAGCCTGCAATGGCGTAGCAAGGGTGCCATGGACCCTCGTGCAGGAAAAGGAAATGCCCCCCCCTTGCAACACTGTGGTAATGAAATAGAGCACTAATTGGCTCCAGCAGGTCCCACACATTCCTGGCCGCTGGTGCCCCTGCACCTGCTGTACTAATGATAGCTACGCCCCTGACAGCCTGTGGTACTAGGCCTCTGCATGCTACCTTTGCCTGAACCGGCTACTGCTGTTCTACCAGGGGAGAGCGTGAATATCAGCCTCCTGAAAGCACTAGCAAGACCTGACGTGAAAAGGCCTTGTCAAAAAGATTGTTTTGATCCTGAACAGCAAATAATTCAAAGAATAAATGGCTTTATCAATGGTATACCGACTTTGCAATGGGTTTGTGTTACTTTTTAACGCAAAATTGATGCAAAATGTTGTGTTGATATTTATAATCCAATTAAGATCGCGATTTGTGTTGGATTGTAACCAAACGTAGTGCAGTGGTGTACAACGCGCTGCCTTGCATTATTTTCTGTCAAGGGGGCATTCCATTGGTAGTTGATAAGAGTTTCCATGTAATCAGCCATGGATTTTGACACATATCCCTTTCTACAAAGAATTCTAGACAGTGATTTGCACCAAAATCCTGCACCTCCTTGAACAGGGGAAAAGAGGAGAAACATTTTTATTTTGTCTTGTTTTCTCCACTTTGCCTTGTGCTGCATATTTACAAAACTGTAAATGCCTAAAAGCATATTTTTGAGTACAGGAAGCTGCCCCTTCTTGAACAAAAACTATTCCTACCACAGTGCAGACACCCTTGCACTATGGAACAAAGGTGTCTACCTTGGCTAATGGCAGCATAAAGTGCCCCAGCACAGGGAGAGAGCAGAACAGCTCCCCATCATAGTAGATAATGCACTGTTCTGCTCACACAATGCAGAGCAGTAATTTTGCGTGCACGCTTTAATGTGTATGTAATTTCTTAGTAAATTTGGGACCAGTATATAAGGAAATCGATGGAATATGACTGACTGGTGCATCAAAAAGGCCAATAAGGCTGTGACAAAGATTGTTCTCCAACTCAGCAGGCTTTTTATCTACATGGGCGGAGCAATTTGGACAAAACATATGCTACGTTACATGACTTTGATCCCACCACTTCAGCTATATGAATGGCCTCCTAACACCTTGAGTAGACATGGATATGCGATGTGTACAGGACACTGGAAATACTTCTGCACTGGAGTCTGGTGCTGAGCTGTACATTGTGGTTGGGCGGACATTGGTGGTGGTAGAGATCTAGTTATGTGTAACCGATATAATCATTGTGGTTTTCTGTGGTTTGATTTCCCTTCTCAGTGTCTGTGTTTCTGTATGCCTGTCTGTGTCTCCTTGCTGTGGCAGCAATTGATTGACCAAATGCTGAATAAATCAAACATTCACCCGCAGTCAAGAGATCTGGGTTAAATCCATCATTCTTTTGCTCCTCATGGGAAAAGTCCAGCCCAAACTACTAAGCCAGGTCCTCCCTGGACCTAAAACAAGCATCCTGGGACCTGTTTTGGTATATCACCCCTCATCAGCCAGGCTAACTTGAATCCAGTGGCACAGCAAGCAAAGGACCCACGCCTGGGCATACCCATCCCACTTAGGGCGAAGAATTCTGCAGCAACAACTGATGGATGGAGTGCTGAATAAATCAAACATTTACCCCCACTCAAGAGATCTGGGTTGAATCCATTGTTTTTTTGCTCACTACACCACCCCAGTTTGGACTCAGCCATATGCAAATCAGTCTTGACCCTGCTCCTCATGGGAAAAGTCAAGCCCGAACTGCCAAGCCGGGTCCTCCCTGGACCGGAAACAAGCACCCTGGGACCGGTTTTGGGGTATCACCCCTCATCAGCTAGGTTAGCTTGAATCCAGTGGCACAGCGTGCAAGGGACCCATGTCTGGGCATATCCATCCCATAGGGTGACAAATGCTGGGGCAACAAATGATGGACGGAGTGCTGAATAAATCAAGCATTAACCCCCAGTCAAGAGATCTGGGTTAAATCCATTGTTCTTTTGTTCACTATGCCACCCCAGTTTGGACCCAGCCATATGCAAATCAGTCTTGACCCTGCTTCTCATGGGAACAGCTCAGCCCGAACTACCAAGCTGGGTCCTCCATGGACAGGAAACAGGCATCCTGGGACCGGTTCTGCGGTATCACCATTCATCAGCCAGGCTAGCTTGAATCCAGTGGCACAGCGAGCAAGGGACCCACATCTGGGCATACCCATCCCACTTAGGATGAAATATGCTGTGGCAACAAATGATGGACGGAATGCTGAATATATCAAATATTCACCCCCAGTCAAGAGATCTAGGTTAAATTCATCATTCTTTTTCTCACTATGCCACCCCAGTTTGGACCCAGCCATATGCAAATCAGTCTTGACCCTGCTCCTCATGGGAACAGTTCAGCCCGAACTACCAAGCTGGGTCCTCCATGGACAGGAAACAAGCATCCTGGGACCGGTTCTGCGGTATCACCATTAATCAGCCAGGCTAGCTTGAATCCAGTGGCACAGCGAGCAAGGGACCCACATCTGGGCATACCCATCCCACTAAGGGCGAAAAATGCTGCAGCAACAAATGATGGACAGAATGCTGAAAAAATCAAACATTCACCCCAAACTCAAGAGATCTGGGTTAAATCCATCATTATTTTGCTCACTACGCCACCCCAGTTTGGACCCAGCCGTATGCAAATCAGTCTGCACCCTGCTCCTCATGGGAACAGTCCAGACTAAACTGCCAAGCCGGGTCCTCCCTGGACCGGAAACAAGCATCCTGGGACCGGTTTTGGGGTATCACCCCTCATCAGCTAGGCTAGCTTGAATCCAGTGGCACAGCGTGCAAGGGACCCATGTCTGGGTATATCCATCCCATAGGGTGACAAATGCTGGGGCAACAAATGATGGACGGAGTGCTGAATAAATCAAGCATTAACCCCCAGTCAAGAGATGTGGGTTAAATCCATTGTTCTTTTGCTCACTATACCACCCCAGTTTGGACCCAGCCATATGCAAATCAGGCTTGACTCTGCTCCTCATGGGAACGAACAGTCCAGCCCAAACTGCCAAGCTGGGTCCTCACTGGACCAGAAAGAAGCACCCTGGGACCAGTTTCGGGGTATCACCCCTCATCAGCTAGGCTAGCTTGAATCCAGTGGCACAGCGTGCAAGGGACCCACATCTGGGCATATCCATCCCATAGGGTGACAAATGCTGGGGCAACAAATGATGGACGGAGTGCTGAATAAATCAAACATTCCCCCCCTGTCAAGTGATCTGGGTTAAATCCATTGTTCTTTAGCTCACTATGCCACCCCAGTTTGGACTAAGCCACGTGCAAATCAGTCTTGATCCTGCTCCTCATGGGAACAGTCCAGCCCAAACTGCCAAGCTGGGTCCTTGCTGGACCAGAAACAAGCACCTGGGACCAGTTTCGGGGTCTCACCCCTCATCAGCCAGGCTAGCTTGAATCCAGTGGCACTGCGAGCAAGGGACCCACTTCTTGGCATACCCATCCCACTTAGAGTGAAGAATGCTGCAGCAACAAATAATGGAGGGCATGCTGAATAAATCAAACATTCACCCCCTGTCATGTGATCTGGGTTAAATCCATTGTTCTTTTGCTCACTACGCCACCTCAGTTTGGACCAAGCCATATGCAAATCAGTCTTGACCCTGCTACTCATGGGAACAGTCCAGCCCGAACTGCCAAGCTGGGTCCTCACTGGACTGGAAACAAGCACCCTGGGACCAGTTTTGGGGTTTCACCCATCATCAGCAGGCTAGCTTGAATCCAGTGGCACAGCGAGCTAGGGACCCATATCTCGGCATACCCATCCCACTTAGGGCAAAAAATGCTGCAGCAACACATGATGGACGGAATGCTGAGTAAATCACACATTCACCTCCTGTCAAGTGATATAGGTTAAATCCATTGTTCTTTTGCTCATTATGCCACCCCAGTTTGGACTAAGCCATGTGCAAAACAGTCTTGACCCTGCTCCTCATGGGAACAGTCCAGCCTGAACATCTAAGCCCGGTTCTCCCTGGACCGGAAACAAGCATCCTAGGACTAGTTTCGGAGTATCAACCCTCATCAGCCAGGCTAGCTTGAATCTAGTAGCACAGGGAGCAAGGGACCCACACCTGAGCATACCCATCCCACTTAGGGTGAAAAATGCTGCAGCAACAAATGATGGTCTGTGTCTCCTTGTCCGTCTCCCTGTGCTCCTGTCAATGCCTGCCTGTCCCATCATGTTTGTCAGTGGTTTGTGTGCCAATGTTCATGTAAGACTTTTAACCATTCCCTTCACGTTGCCAACGTGTCCTTGTCCATTGTTCAAGCTTCCCTTTCCCAGCGCCCATGCTTCATGTCTCGATGTGCTTGTCATTGTCTCCCTGGCCAAATTTCCATGTTGGTGCCTCCCTGTGCATTGTCCGGGTTGCACTCTTCTGGTGCCAGTTCCTTTATCTCCCTCTCTCTTTATCTGTGTCTTATAATTTCAGTGTCCATGTGGACACCTCTCCCTGCCCGGTGTCTTTGTATTCTGTTCCCTGTGATTGTGGCTCCTTGTCCCACTGTCAGTACTTACCTGTCATCTCCTACTACCTATGCCGTCCATTCTTAGTGTCCGTGTCACCTTGTCTTAGTGCCCTTGTGTCATGGCATATCTGGCCAATTATTAGTGGGCCTGTCTCCTTGCCCCTGTGTTACATGCAATCCTGGTCTCTGTTCTTGCCTTCATGTACTGGTGTCTTTGTCCCTCTATCACTGGATCTGGTTTTTTTTTACGAAGAACCTATGTCTTGCTGTACAAGTGTCTGTCTCCCTACCACAGTGTCTATCCTTATGGCTCTCTGGCCCAGTGTCCAGTGTCTAGTTCTCCTTTTTCTGTCTAAGTATCTCTCTACATTAGGATGATTTGGTTGTTTTGATCATTGTAGAGTTATTGTAGTTCTATTTCTGAAGTATGCATGTAAATTCACCATTCTCTGGACCTGTTTCTTGTGAAGGCATCAGAATTGTTGTATACTCCATGCACAATTCATTCGCCGCTTCAGAAGGGGAGGAGCCAGAGTGGTATGTCACAAACAAACTAAGCTCAGAAAATTGACCACTCCACAATTGATAATGAAGTGCTTAAAAATAGGAGGAAACATCAAAATCAGGCAAAGTTAAGTAGAACACTTCATAACGTTCCACACAGCATACAATTTTTCTGTCTAGTCTGTTTCTCAGGCTTTAGACAATGACCTAATAACATCTATTTTCTATCTTGTATCTCTCTTTTATTTAAGACTGGCACCCTTTCTAGACCGCGTCTCATCTCTAGCACCCTTTATTTTCAAATATCTGATTTTCACACACAACACTCTTTGTAATACAGAACAAGCAACCCCAGTGCCATGCTGTAAGAAATTGGGTTACTGGAGGAGGTGGGTGAAACCCTATTCAAGCATAAACCAACAATCATTGTCAGGTTGAAGTCACAATCAAACCGCAAATTAACCTGTGCTGGACCCCTGGTAGCTTGGCACAGAGCAGTCAGGCTTAACTTAGAGGCAATGCGTAAAGTATTTATGCTGCACTTCAAACAGTAATAAAGTGAAAACACAACACAAGAAAACTCCCAAACCAATTTAGAAAAATAGAGTAAAATGTAATAAATAATTTGACACCAAACTACAAACATCCAATTAGTAGAACCGGGGATATGCAATTTTAAAGGTCTGAGTGAAAAATAGTGCCGTCAAGCACAAAGCGTCATTTGCAGCTATCTGGCCGTGTGAGACTGTGTAAAAGTCACAAGTTCAGGCCGACTGCAATGGAGCGAGGGCCAGATATAGGGACCAAGTTAGTCCCACTGAAAGAGTTACCTTCAAAGTCCAGCACAATGAGTCTCATTCGTGGTGGAAGGGGACACGAGGAGAAGGGAGAGCGTCGCAGATGGTCATTAATGTAGCATGATGAGCAGGCTGGGCGTTGCGGACGATTGGCGCTATAGCAAAAGGTTATTATCAGCGTTGCTTACAGTCCTTGCCGCAGATTCGTGTTGGTGGTCCCCATGAGTCATTAATGCTGTGGCGCAAGGTGCAGACCTCCCAATGCCGGGCGTCGATGGCAGTCGCATTAATGCAAAGTCGGGTTTGCCAGCACTTTGCGTTGGTGGGCAGTACAATCTTGGCATGAATGGGCCCATTTTCAAAGAGCCCAATAACTTCACAGAAGCTCCATTGAGGCCACACCAAGGGTCAAGGACCTAAGGGGCACCACTTAGGGGTCTGGAATTTACTCAAGAAGAGGCCAGGAGGGCTCAGGCATATCCATTTGCAGGTCCAAGCAGCAGATCAGCTGGGCAGTTGTAGGGAGGTCCTGGCATGTTATGTCCCTGTATCTCGGGAAAAGGAGGTCAGCTGGATGACCCTTGGAGTCACTTCAGCCTAGGATGAAGGGTGCAGGACCAATCTTCCTTCTCAGCAAGCAAGCCAGCAGGTAGCAGAGTAGCAGGGCAGCAGAGTGGCAGTCTGTCTGGCAGCAAAGCAACACAGATGTCCTCCTTCTGTAGTATTCCCAGGACCAGAAGTGTACTGAAGAGTTACTGACTGAGGTCCAATATTTATATCTGGTTTCTTCTTTGAAGGGGGAGGAATGTCTAGAGTATTTCCTATGATGTTCTTGGGCTTACTTACTCCCCTGGCTCCATACTAACCACAGAGGGTATGCAATCCTTTGTGTGGAGGCAGGACACAACCTATTCAGATGTACGTAGGACTGTGCCTAGCTCAGCCCTCCCATTCTGCCAGTGATGGCCCATCCAGGCACACCTAAGTTCTCAATTGTGTGTGGCTGTCTAGGCGAATACACAAAGACCAAATGCCAACTACACCCAGTCATGTGACCCAGAGACAGGCTGCAAGCCCTAAGTGGCTAAGGCAGGAAAATGCAAACTTTCTAAAAGTATAGCAATTGACGGAGTCAACCCAATGACCCTAAGAACCAGGGTAATAACCATATACCAAAAATGGATGGTTCACTCGGGAGAATAAAAGTTAGAGAACCAGAGAAGGTAAGCCAAAGAATATATATACATATCGAAAATATAGAAAATTCCTTTGCTAAATAACTGAAAGCACACTACAATGGGTCAAAGAAAAAAGTTTAAATGCACAAATCCTCATCAAACGATTTGTGCATTTAAACTTTTTCTGTAACATATTGTAGTGTGCTTTCAGTTTTTTAGCATAGAAATTTACTATATTTTCTATGTGTATATATATTCTTCGTAAGCCCTCTTCTGGTTTTCTAATTTTAACTCTCCCAAGTGAACCATCATTTTTTGATATATAACTTTCTATAAGTGGAATCTTCAAAATTGTAATTGAAAATTCGACTTTACTATAAAAGAGGGTTTCTCATTACAAAGAAAACAAACACTAATTGCTCACATGGTACCATTTGGACGTTATCCTTATTAAATGTATTACAAGGTAACCTCAATGTTATGGTAAGGGAGATGTAGGCCTTGCAGTCATGAAAAACAAATTTAAGAGTTTATCACTACCAGGACATATACAACTTTTAAGAACATGTCCAACTTTTTAATTACACTGCACCCTGCCCAATGGGCTGAGTAGGGCCTACCCTAGGGGGTGACATATATGTTTTAAAAAGGAATGTTTGTGCCTGTAAAGAGGTTTATTTTGCCACGTCAAAATGGCAGTTTAAAACTGCACACACAGGCTGCAATGGCAGGCTTGCCACATGTTTAAAGAGCTACTTAAGTGGGTGGCACTATCAGTGTGGCAAGCCACTAGTAGCATTTAATTTACAGACCTTGGGCACATATGGAACCCTTCTTCTAGGGAGGTAAAATTAGATTAAATATGCCGATAGGGTGATAGCCAATTCTACCATGTTTAGAGGGGAGAGCACAAGCACTTTAGCACTGGTTAACAATGGTAAAGTGCACAGAGTCCTCAGGCCAACAAAAAAGTGTAGGGTAAAGCCAAAAAGTTTGGAGGTGACCCTGTAGAGAGGGCCAGGACCAACATGTATTCCTTTCATCCAAGAAAAAGAGTTATGTGACTCCTGACTGGAAGTACCCCGATGTAATTAAGCAGAGAATCTCTGTTTAGATACACCAACACACCATATTACCACCTTGTAGCATCCACAATGTCTACCAAGGGAGTAGCCTGTAAATGAAAACACCCCCTACTTGAACCATACCTCTAAACGACAGTGAGCAGTCAAAGCGAACAAACCTGACCCTACGTAGAAGGTTTCCCTTTGCCCTTTCATCCTCCTTATATCCATCTGTACATAAATCCTTTCACCCTTCTAGTTATTCAGCCATACATCTGTCAATTTCATCTCCATTCCATCCATTCATATATCCTTTCACCTATATATCTGTTCATCCATCTCTCCATCACGTCACATTTCCATTCACTAACCCTTCCAATCACTGATCTATCATTTCACCCTTCCATATACCCTTTCACTCTTCCCAATCTGTCCATTATTCATCATTCCAACCATTCACTCTTTCACCTACCAATCCTTTCATTCTTCCATCCATCCTTTTGCCCTCTGTCTATCCATCTTATCACTCTTTCACTCCATCCTTTCACAATTTCATCCATTCATTTGCGTACCTTTTCTTTCACCCTACCAGCTTACCTTTCTCCTTTTTTTCTTATTTCCTTTGACAGTTCCTTTCTTCTATTTTCCTTATGTTCTTTCTTTCTTCTTTTTATCCATCTTTTGTCTCTCTTCCTTTATCTTTCTTATTTTTCTCTCTAAGGCACACTTTTACTATTTCTGTAACGATATTCCTTGGCTATTATTAATTAGGAGTTTGTCAGCAAACAGGAGACGTCCATAAATTACTAATTACCTTTTTATCGGGCCGGTTCACCAGCCCATCAGTCCCAGTGTCAGAACCCGATTAAGTTGATATCTAATACAGGCCTGACCTTTCACTGTGAAGGCTGTAAGGCCATTTGACATTTGGGTCCTTTATGGGTGATACCTCGAATCAGTTCTAGGTTTTTAGTCAAGAGCGTGTTGCCTAGGGAGCGTGGCTTGGCCGCTTGTAATGGTGGACGTATGAACGAGCTGCTCCGTGCTGGCCCGACAGAAATCCTGCATAATTTCGGACAGGCCGAGACACTTGCTATCGGTTGATCTGGCCCTCGCACAGGGGGGAGTTGGGAGCGCCGTGGGGGGCTCCCAGGGACTGCTGGAGAATCTGAGCCCCAGAGAGGCGAGAAAGCGAGACCCGGACCGGAGACGCGCTAAGATGGCGGCTGGGGTCTGGGCCGTGGAACAGGAAGGGCATCGGAGGACAGAGTGAAGCTGATTCCATCAGCCCCTGCGGACACCGAGGGACGTCGCACAGCAGCCTGGGCAGGTAGATACTGCGGCTGAGAACGAGTACTGCCGACCTACTGCGGAGGCAAGATATTGCGGTAAGACGCGAGGGCCCTGGTAGTCTGGGCTATTGAACTGTTGCAGCCTGGAGGAGGCTTTGCGCACAAGAGCTGATCCGGGTGTGAACCGGTAATACAGAGAGGTGAACGGTGAGTGGCGCATGGGGCGGCCCGGCCTGCGAGGGAGCCCCGGGACTGATTGGGACCGGCAAGGGGGCTCGAGAGATGAGGGCGACGTCGGGAGTGGGAGCGGCACACACAGCAGGATCTACTCGGGGCCCAGTTCGGGGCCCGTGGAGACGGAGAGGAGAGGGGGAGAGTCCTTCCCCCCTTTTTGGAATAACCAGGCCTGACTACCTTTCACCCCCGCAAACACCTATCCCCAGATAATTGTGAGGAACCGCAACCCCAACGAGAAGGGGGGCTCTCTAATAATAGCCCCTAGGGTGCGCTGGCGTGACGGGGCAGAGAGGCTGCCAATGCTACGCCCCCCCCGTGGGGCCGCAGGTGTGGATGTTGATCTGGGTCACTAGCTGGGGGACCGGCAGGCCCACAGTAACCCTGTGATCCAAGGTAACAGGGGGGACTCCGGTTCCCTCTTTCCACTCTTGACCCCCACTTCTGAACTTGCCTCCTCTGGGTTGATATACTGAAGAAGAACCTCGGCTACCCCCACCTGGTTATTCTTATAGCCACAATGGGCAAAACCAGAGTAAAGGCGGCGGGGACCCTGCCAGACCAAGATGGTGGCACAGCGGATCAAAGGGTATGTGGGAGAAACAAGCCGGGAGTTTAGAACTCGATACAGTGAACATAGATCAGCCATTAGAACTCGGAAAATCTTGTCCCCTATGGTCCAACACTGTATCGATCTAAACCATAATGAGAACGAGCTTAGATGGCTCATTTTGGAAAAAGTCAAAAGTATCCCAGGAAAAAACATTGATGATGTACGAAAATGTCGGGAAACTTTCTGGATCTATACCCTTAACTCAGTTAAGGACGGCTTGAACGAAGAGATAATCTGGCAGATAACCTAACGGCTTGGGTATGATGAACTATATAGATCACATACTGAGAGTAAGGAGACCAAGGTATCATCATGAGGGGTCCGTACAGATACTTATAATAGATAAAATATATGGATGTCTTTGAATTCCTTTGATATCCAAGTTCCAACATACATATATATATGTATATTAGTACTCTGACTCCGACAGCCTCTAGATTAGAGACATTAACAATTGGTAACATACCTAACAATTTTAGAACTCTAGGATAGGTCCAACTAACAATCATAGGAAATGCCTTGTATACCCATCGATTCAGGCACGATGACATTAATGTAAGTAGCTCAGGGCCGCTCGCTGCCCCCATTTGAGACATTGCATCTTGCATAGACACACATTGCATACTAGCCTCGTATGGCATCAGTTCCCTCTTGGTACGCGTTAAAAATTCAACAACTAGATAGAAATATCATGACACTCAAAATATGGACTTATACATAAAATTCTAGCATAACTGGGAGCTTTTTCCTAAATAGACACAGTACCTTTTATCATGATGAGGTCCGTTTGAACCCATCAATGATGGTAGTGATCGCCAGATGTAACACCGTTCCAATATGGCGCCTTTATTAGCAAACCCAGAATTGCTTTCCATGATTAGTTCCGGTCTAAACCGGAAATGAAGTCATTGCTATTGGCGGCCAGGTTCAACTGTGAGCCGACTAATGGCTTCATATGGGGTATAAATCAGAAGCGGGTTGGAAATATCCCGCTGATGCATGCCCGAAGAAGTAGGAACCGCCGTAAGGGATCGCCAAACGAGAGGTAAATTTCGTAGATAAACTCGCAACTTTCAATGTTTTTAAATGCGGGTTGCTCGCTAACGGGCCGTGACATGGCAGCACTACACTGGGAATAGCCTGTGCAAAACTCGAGAACCCTGTGCATTGTTTTTATCACCGAGCAGTTACTGCAATTGGGGATGATAACTATGTGATTAAGACAGCGGAATATGGGCTATATAGAGATAACAGGGTCGACATTGACAAATAGACACCGACATATACAAAGGAGACCATTGTACTCACAATAGTGCCTCAGGGGTAGCTGGAACAACTCTTTATTTTATTTTTTATTTTTTCATTTCTCAGCACGTACTGTGTCCTGCTCAAAGGAATAAGATACATATAAAGAGGCTAGACTCCGGGAGCCATAAAAATATCATGTCGCTGCATAAATAATGAGGCAACTTTTTCCGGAGAAGGACAAATTAGAGGTATGCAGCCCTACGTTTTAGCTCCCCATGCTGCTCGTCAGATAGGGGCGTATTATCCCAGTGTCAACAAATAGTAAAAATATGTGGATAATGCTACCCTAATTATTGCGCTCTTTACCCTAATATAGAGGCTACAAATGAGTGAACTTTCATAGCATCTTGGTGAGAAAACAGAGAACGATAAAGTAAACGGTGGTGGCAAGTCTTAGGAGGACAGCTAGGACAATAACCCCTGACAAGGACCAGAATATTTAGAGGTATGCCACTCTGGAATTCTACGCTGCATACCGCATAGGTAGATATTGTCTTTAGAGTCAACTCATAAAAAGGAAAAATATGCGGAGAAGGTTATCCTAATTATTGCGTTCTTCTCCTCAAGCATAGAGACTGTTCAGGAGAGAACGCCCATTGCATTCTGCTGAGATATCGAATGACTACAAACTAAACGGTGGTGTCAATTTCTATTAGGACCCCAGATATATATCAGGAGACCGTGAATAAAAGGTAATGATTTATACCATCAGATAATAACATAAGGGTTTGAAATTTATTAACTCTATCACCATGAGATAACTGATAGACATGTTTTCTTGTTTTATACCAACCTGTAGATAATTGCAAGACTCTATTTCGTGAAACCAGGGCCTGCAGAGGCACAGACATAATTGACTGCCTGTCCAGAATACCAGAGTGTTTTTAGAAATTTTCATTTTTTCACAGGTTATTAGCAATATGTTTCATTATAGATTGCTAGGAGCATGCTTTTAATTAAGGAAAGCGAGACTACTCAATGAATGTATAACTAAATTCTATTCTTCCTTTCCGTTTCACTTTGTCTTTGACAAAAATTCTTTTTATGTACACTGCTCTTTTCACATCTCCAACAATAATCTTGACCAATGTCCATCTTGCATAGAACTACTACCATGTAATGATGCCCATGATTTTGTCTTTTTCTTCCAAGATGTCTAAATCTTTTTTCACATGTTGGTTTGAGAATGAATACCACTAACCTCACACAATGGGTGATATCCTTTTTTGAAAAAGCTTAGTAGTGGCACATTCGCTTTTTTTATATGTATAAATTAGGAGAAATGTAAGATATCTCTTTGGGCCTTTGTGTAAATGAAAATAATTAAAATCTAAATATTCTCCACATTATCGTTACAGATCTGTTCCCCCCTCCTTCCACCCATTATAAATCATAAAATAACAGGTCCTGAAGAAGATGGTTTAGTAATTAAATCATTCCATTGAAACGTACGTCGACCAGTTAGAGTGAGACATCCCAGTTATCAGCACAGCAATCGAGGGTTGATTTTTTCACCCTGATTTCTCCATCTGTGCATGCAGTGCTGTTCTGGGGTGTAGAGTATGAGTTTATTGTGTGTAAGTGATGTGGTTGTAGAGTAGAGAGAGGTGTGACTGTGTGTGGGGGTGTGTTGAATCATATTTTTTAGTCAGTTGCGAACTTATAGGTGTTGAAATCAATTGTGTTATATGTATTGTATTATTTGAATCATGAAAACAGTCATATTTTTGTAAAAAATGGTGATATTCATTGTAAAGAGTCATGTATTTTTTTATAATGAGAAATATCAGATAAATAAGTAAAAAAGAAAAAAATGAAATAAAATTTGTAAGAATGACCAATTGTCTTGTGTGGAGAATAATGTTCTTTATGCCCTATTTTTGAGCTTTGAGAAGCCATTAATGAAAGAAATTTAGGTCTAGAGGGATTATTACCTTTGTAGGCACAGCGGATCAAAGCCAGGGGAAACTCAACCAGCTGCCTGATGTGGACCCAGTGCAATTGCAGCTCACGAAAATATTGGAAGCTATCGCCGACACTAAAGCGACGCTTCATCAAGACATTAGTACAGTGTTGGTGGGGCTGGGGCTATTAAGGGCGGAACACCAGCAATTACAGGAGAGGGTCAAAACAGCGGAAGACTAGATTGTGGACCTCCACCCTGCACAGCAGGCACTGACCCTCCAGGTCACCGAGCTCACTGACAGAGTCCGCACCTTGGAACATAGGGCTGAAGATGCAGAAGACAGCAATAGGAGGAGCAATATACGGGTGGTGGACCTGCCCGAGGGAACGGAAGGTGGTGGTATGGTGGCGTTCCTCGAACTATGGCTGCACTCAGTCATCGCACCAGAGGCACTATCCACATTCTATACACTTGAGAGGGCACATCGGGTACCGGCGTGCCCGCCGGCCCCAGGGCGCCCCCCAAGGCCGGTCATAGCCCAGTTGCTCCACTACAGAGACAGGGCTGTATTGCTGCAGAGGGCTAGGACAGAGGGGCCGTTTGTCATAGAAATTGCAATGCCTCTATATTTCCCGACTATACTATGGAAACTCAACGGAGGCGCTCCTCCTCTCTCGAGGTCAAGAAGGCATTACGGGAGGAAGGTCTCCAGTACTCCTTGATGTTCCCGGCCAGACTGCGCATAGTGTTAGATGGAAAAACGGATTTTTGCGAAGACCCTGACAAGACGTGGGAGTGGCTGGAAGCCTATAAGTCTGGGAGACCGCTCCCCGGGCAGGCCCCTTGGGAGAACATCGAGCCCCAAGGCCGCAGAAGAGATCGAGATGGAGGCCCAAGAAGGGCCCACCGAAGAAACCAAGCCCATCACAGACTGAGAGGGAGAGGGCAGCGGCGCTCCAGGTCGTGGCAGAGATCATGCAGTCGGCTGGAGCGACATCGGAGGCTGGGTCCAACTCGAGGAGGGGGACGGAGGGCTCGGGCTCCGACTCTTCCTGTAATGATAGTGTTACCCTCCCAATAGGCACACGCACACAAGGTGCCTGCAATCCCGGAGAAGCTGCACGTATTACCAACAGGTATCCACTTAATCTCGCTCCATCGGGAGCTTCGTGGAACTTAGCCAGGGACGAGGCATTGACCCCCCTAACATTCTCTGGAAGCATTGTCCTTTACCTCAGCGTCCCCGTGCAGTCCCGGTTCCATGGGCGGGACATCGTTCCCTTCTTCCTACTGCCATTGTGGTCCCCAGCTTGGACCCACAGCACCCTCTCAGGCATTCAGATTTACTTGTCCTGATGATGATCCCATAACCGCTGTTGGGGATCGAAACGTCGTCGACCAATACATCTTAACTCCCACTTGTACTTATGACTATTGTGGAGTACAAGATGTTCTTTCTATCGTGACTGTAATCTTGATATCACTTAAAAGTCACTTTACAGCTATATGCCTGAGGTCAGGAAATCTTTTGATTTCCAGAACCCTGTCACTTTCTGCTCACTTTATGCTATTATATGTTGTCTAATGTTTAATGAATATGTAAATTAATACAATACGTTCCATTTGGACAATAACACACCCAACGCTGATTGCAGTTTGTGGTTATGGTTCTATATTTTCCATGACAGGGACCGCTGTCTCTAATAATACCCTCCCAAAAGTGACACCTGGAACAGCAGATGACGTCATATGAAAGAACAGAATGCGCAAAGATCCGTTCGCCCCCCCCCACCCGGATCTGCCTGGAGAACTTTGTGTTGTGACCTGTCGACACTCTTGACCGGGCTGGCTAGCACGGCCTGGATGAGAGTTTGGTACCCCAAGAGCCAAGCTTCCCCGCCATACCAGGACCACCCCCTGGCAGGGTGTGATCCCTCTTATGAACAGTGATGTTTTACCCACAGTTTGGGCGGAGGGCCCTTGCTACTCTTCTCTGGGAACAGGGAGTTGTTGTTAAAGGGAGTTCTATGTTTGGATTATTTTATTGTTATAGCAAGGGTGGCTTGCTTACATCGCTGGGGGTGGGGGAAGAGGGTGCTTGATCTGATTGACTACGATTTACCATGGCATCCACACGTAGCACATTAAAACTCTTGACGTGGAACACAAGGGGGATGGGTTCGATGACGAAAAGGCACAATATCCATAGATTTTTGAGACGCAGAGGTATACAGGTCGCCTTGCTACAAGAGACACATCTATTGCAGGGGGAAGTGGAGAACCTTCATAGACAGTGGAGGGGGCAGCTTTTTGCTACCTCCTACTCGGAATACGCCAGGGGGGTGTTGATTTGGGTGCGAGCGGGGGTCCCTTTTGAGCCAGCGCACATACTTGTGGACCGGGAGGGTAGATACGTCCTGGTTAGTGGGAAATTATATGATAGAGACATAACGATTGGTAGTATTTATGCCACCCAATCAGGACCAGGTGACTTTTTTTCAAGACCTCTCGGCCCGTATGGCCAACTTGACCATCGAATCTATGATTTTGGGAAGAGATTTCAACTGTGTATCGGACACTAATTTAGACCGCTCACTCCCACCCCTGCTTGGTGCCCAGGCTCACCGCACCGTGGCAGGGTTCCGGGATTGGTGGAAACACTGGAGGCTGATAGACATTTGGAGAACGCAACACGCAGATGATAGGGACTACTCCTTTTACTCCCCCATTCATCATCTGCATACACGAATCGATGTCTTCCTCTGTTCTACCCTTCTTGGTGGCTCAATCAAACACACCAAATATCTGGGATGTACACTATCGGACCATAGTCCACTTCTGTTGGTCCATCAACCGCTGGGGACACGTCCCCCAATCCCTTTGTGGAGATTCAACCCTTCCATGTTAGAAGACACCCCTTTCCGGGAATCCCTTGGTGCTCTTATTGACTCCTACTTCCAAACAAACACAAATACGACTTCCTCGGTACTGGTCGAGTGGGAGGCATTTAAGGTGGTAGTGAGGGGACACTGTTTGGTTTGGGGCGCTCAATAGGAGTACAGAAAGAATTGCATAGAGAATTGGAGGATCTGGAGAGTAAGTTGCACAGATTAGATAATGCCCACGGGGCAGACCCCGTCTCCCAAACAACCCTATGGGAGGGGCGGGCCCTTTACGACGAGGCGCTGGAATGGTTGAGATGCCACGACTACAGTGCGCATCTCACCAAATTGCATGAGGAGGAGGGCAAACCAGGGCGTTTGTTAGCCTGGTTAATTAGACCCGAATCCCGTGGGGCTCCAATTACAAATGTCCGGTCCGGAACGGGTGCCTCCGTTCATGACCCCGGGGAGATAAACTCTTTGTTCCGGGGATATTATGAAGCTCTATACACAGCCCCGGCGCCAGCAGAGCCGGAGGAGGTGGGGGATTTTCCATCCTTTTTTTGGATTCAGGGACTGGATGGACAAATCCAAGAGGCCCTGGGAGAATCGGTGACATTGCAGGAGATACGGGGAGGTATTAAGGACATGGCCACCGGGACTAGATGGACTCCCTGCGGAATTTTAGCAATGTATGCTTCCAGATTGGCTCCTCATCTGGTGACCCTATATGCCGAATCCTTGAAATTAGGCCGTCTCCTTTCATCCACACGAGACGCACTTGTGATCCCGATCCCTAAGACCACCCCTTCAGGCCCTCGAGTTAGAGATTTTAGGCCCCTTTCCATGCTCAACTTGGATTTTAAGATTCTTAGTAAAGTCCTGGCACTGCGCTTACTGCCTTATATGTCTGCTGTAATCCACGCAGACCAAAATGGGTTTATCCCATCCCGGAATACCTCATTCAACCTGCGCAGGCTGTACTCGGTATTATATCATCCTGAAGCGCGCGTTCTCCCACGAGCAGCCATTCCGCCCATTGACCTAAAAAAGCCTTCGATTCTGTTGGATGCGAATACCTGTTCGCAGTGATGGAGCACATGGGCTTTGGAGAAGGCTGGGTCAAAGGGGTCCAACTGCTGTATGATTGTCCCACTGCACGGGTCAGCACTGGAAAAACGGTGTCTACCCAATATGAAATCTTTCGGGGTATGAGGCAGGGTTGCCCTTTTTCCCCTCTCCTCTTTGCCCTGGCTATTGAACCACTAGCTTGCTGGTTCCGACGGGTGGGGTGAGGGGCTGGGAATAAGGGTAAATGGGAGACAACATATAATATCTCTATAAGCAGATGACCTGCTGATATACCTGGAAGATGCTGTGAGGGGCTCCGACACAGCGCTATCTCATCTAGGACGATTCGAGAAACTGTGCGGGCCTACGGGTCAATAAAGACAAGAACTACCTGTTCCCTGTAGCTGGAGCACTGCCGCGCCTCCAGGACCTTCCTGTAGATCTTAATTGGACACCTAACACCTTTAAATATTTGGAGATCCATATCTTCCACTCACTGGACGACCTTCGGGAAAGAAATTTAGATAGAGCTCTCCGATCTCTTAGAGTGTGTGTCCCCTTTTGGAGCTCACAACGTCTGCCCCTGATGGCCAGGATTTCTCTGACCAAGATGTTCATGTTGCTGCGTCTTCTCTATTTTTTCATTAACCTCCCGATATCTGTACCAACGGGTTGGTTCCACAAGCTGGACTCGCTGCAACAGGATCTGATCTGGGGGCAGGGGTGCAGAGGGTCTCATACAGACGTTGCAGCGCCCCATGCCAGAAGGAGGATTAGGGGTACCAAATTTTGAGTTATATTTCCTGGCAGCTCAGATGCAATGGCTAGCACAATGGCTGGAAGGGGTGAATCCGGAGGGGACTTTTAAAATAGTAGCTGAAGCACGATCTCCCCTCCTATTGGCTAAAATACTCGTCCCAACAGTTTCTGTCCTGTATAGATCGGTATTACAAACAGTGGCCCTGCAACGTTGGAAAAGATGCATGGCTTGAACAGCTAGGATGCCGCGATACGTACCGATGATACCACTAGTAGGCCTGCCTCACGGCAACCGCCAGACATTTTTTACCGTGAATCAATTAGCACACTGGCTGAAGGTAGAGGTGGAGATAATGGGGTTTGCTATCAGGAGAAGGCCTTATAACCTTTTGAGGAACTTGTTGAGGGATTCGGCCTACCACCGGGGCAAGTCTTGCAGTATGAAGCCTTAGTTCGTACCTTCGGGACGTTGTGGGGAAGGGGCCAGAAGGAACCTGAGATGCATAAGGTACTACACTAATTACTCACATTGGGTTCAGCCGGCCACCAAGTGAAATGGTTTTATGTATCACTGATAGGGGCCACACTTATTCCTTTACAGAAACTATGGAGACGCTGGGAGATGGCCCTGAGCAGGGAACTAACTGATTCGGAATGGCGCAGAACTCTGTCCTCCCACAAAGGGGTCTTCCGTAACACTAGGCTGAAATATATTCAGTTTAACTATGTGCACATGACATACATGACTCCACACCGGATACAGGGGCCATATGGGGGGAAACCTTGTAAATGCCCAAGATGCAATTAGAACGATGCAGACTTTATACATATGACGTGGGACTGTGCAGGACTGTGCCCCTTCTGGGACAAGGTCTTATTACAGATAAACACAGTAGTGGGGCGCACACTCGAGTCTTCAATAGAAGTTTGCTTGATGGGACTGTTCCCCAGGCCCCCTAAGAGAAAAGTGGGCAACAGATTTATAGATCTGGCCTTGATATTGGCCAAAAGGCGGATAACCATGGCTTGGAAGTCATCCACTAGACCCTCGGGAGGACTTTGGAGACGGGACATCACCCATTGGGCAGGGGAAGAGGGCAGGGCTCTGGCTCAAGAGGAGTCCAGTATTCCAAAGAGCCATCCCCTAGTGGAACAATGGAGGGAAATGTTATCCACTTGGGAGCTCCCGACGCGGGCACTGGATACAGCGATGAGACTGTAAATGAGAGCGAGCCACAAGTCAGGGAGGCAGGCATGACTTAAAGAGCCAACAAGGAATAGGACCATCCGTTAGGAGGGCTATAGTGTGGAAATGTACCTTTTTAGGGGTACACTGGTGCAGGGTCACCCTCTCGTCCACGGGTTCCAAAGACTAACAAAAAGAGATCGGCACTGGAGTTGAAATAAAATAACAAGTTTATTAATCACTCATGAGTGGGACCACGTCCACACAACACTCTCAAGTGTTGCAGGAGGTAGTACACTGAATTCACAAACCATCGCCCCTTTTATACCATTTTGTTGTAATGTAAGCATGTGAACAGAAATGGAAAGAACAAGTTTTAGAAATAGCTATCAGCAAACAAGGGCAGATGAATAACCACTTGGTCAGCAAAGTAGGAGGGGGAGCAGGAATGCTTATGGCAGCAGTAAATGGTCGACAGTTAACATCTAAGACCAAGTGCACTAGCAGCTACAAACCCCCAGCACATACATTGCTTTAGCTGAGTCAGGAAGTCAACTAAAATAGATAACACAAGCAGAGTGAAAAGACGAGCAGCAGAGGATGGAAGAATTACGAAGGAAACGAAATGGACACCACAGAAAAAATGGCTGTAGCTTATGCTAAGTAAAATATTACACGTTTCCACAATAGGTGGATAACCAAAAGACTTTGGACATGTGAGAGGTAGATGGGATAAAGATCGAAAGGATAAACCTAAGGCTTGGCGCTCTTGGTGACCCCTTCACCCCCTCCCCCATGCATTAAACAACATCTACAGTTGTGGCGAGCTAAACATACATCTTACCTGGGAAACGCAGATGAGGCTCCGGAACCCCCTCGACCCCAGCATTCAGCACATGACTATTTCTGACTGACAATTGGTGTCACAGCAATGCCTACCTTCTTGCGAATACCCCAAAGTTGTTTGTTACTTGGTTTATTTTAGTTCGAAAAAAAACAACAAACTGACAATACCTCTGTAGGCATCCCCAACTATTGGGTGGAACAAAGGGTGCAAAGATAGACGTACATAGACCACAAGATGTAGAGCACGTGGCAACAGCTTTGGAGATAATGGCCCAGGATATTAGGTGCAAACAGGGCACGTTATAGCCGCCTAACAAGGGAGAGATAGGCGTAAACTATGTATGCAAGTATAAACAAAAATCCATGTAACTGCATTTGTAACTTTGTCAACATTATTGTCAACAATTTAAAATGCTAATAAAAATATGTTTGGAAAAAAAAAAGAGCATGTTGCCTTCTTGAACTTATTTATTCACTTCTATCACTGTAAATATGCTCTAAAAAAATCACAGTATTCAAGATGTGATTGACTATAAACCCAGAACTGGTTGAAGAGAGCGCACCTGACATAAAGGTACTTGGTAGTTGAGAGACAGATAGTACAGAAAACAAGCACAAGCAATGAATGAATGAATGAATGAAATGACATTTATATAGCGCATGGCTACCCGGGAGCATCCCAGCGCTGGAGCTGTAACTGGAGCAGACGAGTACCTAGGGGAAAAGCCAGGTTTTTAACTGTTTCCGGAACACGAGATGATTTGATTCCCTACGCAGATGCAAAGGTAGAGAATTCCAGAGTCTGGCGGCGTTATACGAAAAAAGCCGACCACCACTTCTGGCCTTCTTAATCCTAGGGACCACCACCAGGTGGAGATCGTCGGAACGGAGCTGTCTGTTTGCCCTATAAGGGCGAATCAAGTCCTTGTTGATCGGTGGACCGCTCCCTCTCAGAGACCTATGGGTGATGCAGAGGGCCTTAAAGTTGATTCTCTCCTGTACTGGGAGCCAATGGAGAGAAAACAGTGCAGGCCTTGCCGAACAATGGTTTGGGATTCCCATAAGCAGCCTTGCAACACAGTTTTGTACAATCTGCAGTTTCGCGACTACTGAGATCGGGGCACCTAAATAAAGGGCATTGCCAAAATCTATTCTTGATAGAATGAGTGCCTGAATCAACAGCTTTTTGGCTTGAAAGGGAAGCAAGGGGAGCACTTTGCGGAGCATTCTGAGCAGGCCATAGCAGGAAGCAACAGCCTTCCTGGCATGAGCTTTAAAGCTGAGGTCCTGATCTAGCCAAACGCCCAAACTTTTTAGCTCGGTTTTAGGGGCCGGGACCGGGCCCATGCAGGCTGGCCACATTGTGCTTGCTCTAAAACTTAGAGGGTTGTCAAGGACCATGAGCTCGGTTTTGTCGCCGTTTAATTTTAGATGTGACAGACTCATCCACTTTGCTACTTCCTCGAGACAGGAGTGGAGGTCATTAGACATCTGGTCAGCGTGGTTTAGGGCTACGACCAGTTGGGTGTCATCAGCATATGTTACTATATGGATCCCGAAGGGGGAGACAATATCCGCCAACGGAGCCATATAGACATTAAAAAGAGTGGGGCTTAATGATCAGCCCTGAGGGACACCACTCTGTAGAGGAATAGGTTTTGAAGTGGTTTCGCCTTCAAATATCTGGAAGAATCTTTCTTCTAAAAAAGATTGCAGCCATAATAAGGCTGAGCTAGTCACCCCTACACTCCTAAGACTGTGGACCAGAATTCGATGGTTCACCGTATCGAAGGCTGCGCTCAGATCGAGAACAATTATGGCTGATGAGCCTCCTGAGTCAAGAATCTATCTGGATTCTTCCACCACCGCTAGCAAGGCAGTTTCGGTGCCCTGGCGCGGGCGAAAGCCCGTTTGGGAGGGGTGGAGAAGACCATGAGATTCAAGAAACGAGGAGAGCGTAAGATTAACATATTTTTCCGCAATATTGCTGATTCCAGGAAGGAGTGAGATGGGGCGATAATTGCCGAGATCGACAGGGTCCAGGTTGGGCTTTTTCAGTAGCGCTTTCACCATTTCCCTTTTCCACTTGGGCGGAACCGTACCCGTGGAAAGTGAGGCATTGATCAGGTCAATGATAGTGGGGGTGACTGTCTCCGCTACCAGTTTCATGATATTAATAGGAGCTGGGTCTATTGGTGACACACTTCTGATCGAAGTCAGGATGGCTTGAAATGATTCGTGGGTCATTGGGGAAAAGGCCTCCAAGGAATGTTCACTTTTTTGCAGGCCGGAATCATTCAGCTTGGTTATCATGTCACTATCCTTTGAGGGAATCCACTGAAGAATATTTTGGACTTTAGTAGAGAAATACTCAGCGTGTTTATTACAGCGGTGACCAGAAGTGTCCGGTATAGCTGGAGGGGCGGGGACTTTGAGCAAATTTTTCGCAATGTGAAAGGTTTCTCTTGGAAAGTTGGCGGCTAACGAGATCTTTTCCTCATAGTAGGAGGCCTTGGATCTTTTTATTTCTGCCTTATACGTTCTAATTGCCGCCCTATACTCCAATTTCTTATTGGGGGAGAAATCTTTCCTCCAGACCCTTTCCGTCTTTTTGCATTGCTGTTTTAAGTTACGTAGTTTAGTGGAGAACCAGGCAGACTTGTTGGGTCCACCTTTCCTATGGATCAATTTTTTGGGAAGCACCAAATTGAGTGATCCCTCTATCCAGTCGCAGAATCTTTCGTTAGCTGCGACTGGATTGGGGTCAGGGTTAGGCTTGGTCTTTTCGAGTACTTGAACCCACCTGACTAGGGGAAGTTTGGACCAGGGGCGAATAAGGGTTTGTGTTGGCTGAACATGAGGTGTAGTGGTGAATGGAGACCAGAGGCAGGGGATCAAAAAATGGTCCGACCATGGAAGGGGAATGGGTTCCTTCCCCTTTAAGTCACCCAAGTTAGAAAAAATGGGGTCGAGGAGAGGCCCTTTGACATGGGTCGCATGCGGGACCTTCTGTGACAGCTGAAAGGCCGTGAGATCTCAGGCTAATTCTGTTGCAATCAGAGCAGAGGGGTCATCAAAATGCAAGTTAAAATCTCCCAAGAGAGTGAAATTAGCAGCAGTGCTGGCGAGATTGACAACTGTTTCTAATACGGATTTACTAAATTGTCCAATCGGCCCAGGAGGGCGATATATTAAAATACCTGAGAATGAAAGGGTGGGGGTGAATTCTATTGAGAGATGAACATTCTCGCAGTCTAATAATGGGCTGCCAAACAGGCAGCAGATCAGATGATCTTTGTAAATGGCAGCAATAACACCTCCCTTGCCTAACGTTCTATCCACCCT
Source organism: Calotriton arnoldi (assembly GCA_963921515.1). Taxonomy (NCBI): domain Eukaryota; kingdom Metazoa; phylum Chordata; class Amphibia; order Caudata; family Salamandridae; genus Calotriton; species Calotriton arnoldi. The sequence goes on along the minus strand of CAWUFW010010744.1, from coordinate 284,981 downwards.
CTGAATTAAATATCCCGGGGGAAGCGCTTGCACAATATCAGGCTCTGAACAGGAATTGAGCCAGGTTTCTGTAAGAAACAGGACTTCTGGGTCTAAGTCTTTTAAAAGAATCGAAATCTCTGCTGTGTGCTTAGGCAGAGATCTGCAATTTAGCAAGAATAATTTGTATAATTTCTGTGAAAGGGGGGGAGAAACAGAGGATGGAGAAAATTGAAACTGACAGTATAGACACCCGTCTTGAGGCTCGTTGAGCGAGATAGAGTGGGCACATTTTGGCCCTGGCACTCTGTTTAACTGTTTAAGCTGCGAGATGGTATAGTGGAAGTGGTCTGGAAAAGAAGAAACAGGGGTTCTGGCCCCGGGGCCCGTTCGGGCGCGGACGGGTGCAGACGGGCTTGCCTTTGGCGCGGGCGCGTCATCTGGCGTCTTTATGGACGTCAGCCGTGCATCGGGTTCCAGCCACTAGAGCGCTGACCCGGCGGCTAATTAAAGTGCGAGTGCTAAGGAGGAAAAAGGGATGCCACACTACCCCTGAGCTTTCAACACAGCTCCCCCGGACAGCAGCACAATAAAACGTTTACCAACAGTTTAAAAACGTTCAAAATGAATTAAAATGAATTAGCAGCAGTTTGGCAGCAATTTAAAACAATTAGCAGCAAGCAGGAAAAACGATCAGGCTTTCCGCGAGGGCTCTGAGTTACAACAAGCAATCCAATAAGTCTTGAGCTATTGGCTTTGTCAATGTCTTTTAGGCATGTTGGACAGCAGCGTTGCTCTTGTACAGCATAGCTGGAAGTTAGGAAACAAACTCAATATGACGCGGCCATCGCTGGCCACATCACATCACTTTTTTCTCTGGTGGCCGGGAGGGGGAAAGCAACAATGCAGAGGGTGTGCCAAGCAACAATGGGGGCAGATGGGGAGGGGGCATTGGGACTATGCAAGCTCACATGGGAGTGTGAGAGGGGTACGACACAACAGGGTAAGTTGTGGTGATGAGACAGCATTACTAATGAACATTGGCAACTGTCTTGGCATGGCATTATCTTATGCCATTATGTGCATCAGGGGATTCGGGTGTGGCATTTGGAGTGGAACTGGTGAGGGAGCTTTGTGTACACCGCTGGTCTCAGAATACATATTTTGAAGTTTACCGAAGTTCGAGTTGTATTACTTCAATTTGGCAACTAGTTCCTCCAGGGAAGCTAGCTGCATAGAGATGAACCTGCGTGAGTTAATGGGAATCCATTACTACTTGGCATTAACAGGTCAAGCTGTTTGCCGATGGCAGTCTAGTACTTTTCAGTGATATGCAAAGGGTGCTTCACCGAGTATGTGGACCTTTAGAGTGTTACTCTACTCCTAGAAACACCGCCTGAAGAGGGTGCACACAAGCAGTTCAGTGTGACGACGGTTGTGTACTTTGTCAGTCAGTGTTCAATGTGGGTGAATGAGTGCAACACGAGGAGCACTGAGTGCCTTGTTCTGTCATAGAGTGGTGAGAATACCATTGAAGTGTACAGCACACGTGGCACATTTATTTACATACAGTAAGTATATTAAAATTAACCCCTTCGCTGCTAGGCCTTTTCCCCTCCTGTGCTAAGCCTTTTTTTGGCTATTTGGGGTAGTGCGCGCTTAGTCCCCTGTAACTTTTTGACCACATAAGGTATCCATGCCAAATTTGCGTCCTTTTTTTCTAACATCATGGGGATTGTAAAGGTACCCAGGGTTTGTGGGTTCCCCTGGAGGGGACCCAGAAATTAGTCAAAATACAGCTAAATTTTTTTTTTTTTGGGAAAAAGGCAAAAAAAGGGCTACAGATGAAAGCGTCTTGATTTTTCCCTTCCTCCATCAGCTGTCCTCTGCTCTCATGGGTGTTGTTGTAGGTTCCACTTTACCTGTCTTGTGACATCTACATAAAAAGAAGACAATTTTGAGGGACATTCGGTCATAGGAAATCGATATAAAGGAGAACTATTTCATGAAAAGATTTTTTGTCAATTGCACTCGACATATTTAAGCACCAACTTTAAAAGGAGAGCATATCATAACGTGAAGACAAAACATACACTTTTATTTTCTAATACTTTGTTTCCTTCCCTTGTGCCTCATTATGGAGAATCATTCTGTAGCTACTCTTCCTATATTCCTGATGCAAGCCGGAGTACCACAAATTGACAGATAGGAATGAATTGAGAATTTTGAGAATTACATGGAGGCCATAGATGGACTGAATTTCAGACCAGCAAGGAAAAGGACTTTGTTAGTCAATGCATTGGCAAAAGAATGGCAGGATGTTTTCAAATTTTGAAGAACCTTGTCTGACTCAAACGGTGTGGACATTGGGTCATACTTACATGGAAGCTATGAAAAGGCTAGAGACTCATTTCGGCAAACAGGTCAACATTTTTATGCAAACATACAAATTATATTCTCATCTTCAAAAATGTGATGAAACGGTGGATCATTTCATAAACGGATTAAGGGACTTAGCTATTAAATGTGTTTTCGGCAACATGACTGAACAACGATTAGAAACTAACTCATTGTGCAGTGTAAAAACAAAAGAATTCAGGAAAGGTTGTGGGCTGCGAGAAACCAACTGTGAAATAAGCTATTGATATTGCAAAGATTGTTGAAGAGTCAGACTCTTGCAAGAAAGGAATGCAGCAAATTGTTGCGAGGAGAGCTGAAGATGTAAATGATGCTAAAAAAAGGAAATGGTGTTAAATATACAAAATCTTCTGATGTCAAAGAGAAAGTTTGTACAGAGAAAGTGACGGATAGAGCAAGCAGGACTCAAACATCTACAAATTCTAATAAGACAGGGGCATATTAGCAAGACCGGCGATAATATTATCGCCGTTTTAGCGGCAGGAAACTGCCGCTAAAACGGCGATAATGGGCTTGCTAATATGCGTTATAGAATTCCAATAGAAGCCCAGGTTAGATGTCCTGCACATCTAACCTGGGCTTCTATTGGAATTCTATAACGCATATTAGCAAGCCCATTATCGCAGTTTTAGCGGCAGTTTCCTGCTGCTAAAACGGCGATAATATTAACGAGGTTCTTGCTAATATGCCCCACAGTGTTTAAAGAATTCTACAGATGTGGCAGTATAACACATGCTGCTGATTTTAAGGAGAGTTTTGCAAGTGACAAGGATTGACACAAGTGTGGAAAGAAGAGGCATTGTTGTAGGGATTCTGCACATACACAGAGCTATGCACAGGATAATAGGACCTCGGAATATAGTGGTGAGCCAACCATAAACCTTAGCACCTAACACCCCAATCCGACTAGCTTTACCGTCTCATTAGCAACAATGTTACCAATGATTAGACAACCCAGAACACGGTATCTCTCTCTCTCAGGACTCGCAGGAGCAAGAACACCCTTTCATAACTCACTCATACCTGTCCACAACGTGCATAAGAAGAGACACTGTATATTTTAAAATGTTTATTCCAACTACCGTGCTCTCAGATACAGTACACGTGCCAGTACTATCAGCATAATGCATAAGGATAATATAAACAGCATAGTTACGACTCCATAGAATACAAACGGGGAAAGCATTTCATAAAGCAGTGTGTAGGAGAGTAGGATCTGCCTCTTATGTTGCCCCCACTTTTTTTCTGATGTTTACACTGGTTTCTGGCTATAGTCTGGCTGGGACCCTGCCAATCAGGGCCCCAGCCTCTCTGTTCTCTCTAAACGACTTGGAGTGCACTCTAGGTGCACTAGTGATTGGATACTGTGGTACCTTATGAGTCCCTAGTATATGGTACCTTAGGTACCAAGGGCATAGGTACTTCACAGGCCTACCAGGGGCTGAAGCATGTATTATGCCACCCCTGGGAAGCAGACTAAATCTGACACCACAGGCCTGCTACTGCGGCCTGGGTGAGGAGGTGCTAGCACCCCTCACTGAGATATAGGTTCCCTATATCTCCCCTGCACACACATTTAAACCTATCAGTCACCCCTAAGGCAGGCCCTATCAATCCTGAGGGCAGGGTGCTTAGTTTCTATGTGAGAGGGTGCCTCTGCCTGAGCAGGGCCCCTCTGCAGCTCTCAGAGTCCATTCTCTTGGGCTGTTTGTGAATGCAGTCAAACCATATACTCTTAAGTGCATTATATCCTCGCGGTAAATGCTAACTTTGGACTGGCTGCATCAAAACATGTCGTGTTTGGTGTCAAACACTTTGGAATCATACCCCCACACCAGTAACTGGTGTGGGAGTATGATCCCACCCTTCTAGAGGGATAGACATGTACCTACTGTGGAAACACGGTAGAATCCTGAAGAGCCCTGGCATCACAAAATGGATGCCACCAGTCACAGACACTGGGCTGCCCTCCTGCTGATGACCGACACTCGCAGTGGAGGAGGCCCAACAATAGGTATCCTGTCCCAAGGGGGTGTGACCAACTCCCAGACAGGGTTTAGTGTATTGGGGCTGGGTGGGTGCACTCCTAGAGTGCTTTGAAGTCCTGCACTGGGGGAGCAGAAGGCTCCTCTGTGCATACACCAGTTCAAACCGGCTCAGGTGCTACCTGCCCCTGCTCTGGCGCGAAACTGGACAAAGGGAAGTGGGTGTAGCCACCCACTCCCTGACCCTCCCATAGGTGGGGTCATAGAGCTAGTCCCTCCCTTCTTTTAGTATAAGAGGGGGAACCTGTGCATTGCAACCTAGATCTCCCTGGACGATGCTCTACTGAAGAATCCCGGACCTTCGACGTTCCACTACCTCTGGAAGACTGAAGAATCTCCCTTGGAGTCAAGGAGTGACTCCCCTGCTTGGCAGGCACCAAAAACTGAAACAACAGTCGCAAACTACGCCGCTCCTGCTGGAGCCTGGTGTCCCTGCAGCCCAAGATGAAGATTTACTGACTTTTCCAAGGCCATCGTGAGTCCCCAGTGAAGCTGAGGCAAGTGGATCCCACGAGTGATGAGGAACCGCAGTCCCTGGGTACCATGCACTATTGTCAAGTGCAACCCCTTCACGACGTTCTATGAACCTGTGCTTTAGACCACGTGTGGTCCCAGCCTCTAGCAGGAATCCCTCCGAAGATCAGAGGCCTACCCCGTCCCGAGTGACCGTGGGCCCCTGTTGAAGGAATCCTCCTGAGGCGTCTTTGCGATCCCTTGCCAGCCGGCCTGTGGGTTCCCTAAAGACTTTTCTACAGAACCAAAGGGCTCCCCTGGTTGCTCTAGGCCTGCCCTGACTTACCTTTGCTGGGTGAGTTCCCCAGACCTTGCTGGTCTGCACCATTGACTTTTTGCTTTTTCCACAAGACTTGCTGCTGCCAAGGCTTGTTGGATCCAAACGGGTCGCCGACACCGCAGTCAGCTGCAGACTTTGTGAGACACGCTGAATCCAGCTCCTGGTTGTCCTCGATGCCTCCTGGACCTCGTGGCCGAAGAGTCAAGACACCCGTGAATGACCTGAATCTGTCGACGACGATGGGCATTCATCTTCCTTGCCCCGAGTCACTGCCCAGTGACTTTGAACACTGTCCCCTCTGCTTTCAGGTCTTCCTTCTCCCGAATCCAGGCTTGGATTCTACCGGACACTTCTTCTGGCTTCACAAGCAGCAAGTCTTCACTGGCTCCCATTGAAAACGACGCCGCGACCCGACACCAAAGGACACCTATGCACCCGGCTTCCTGGGTGAGGTAACTCCAGCACTACGGTGCTCCTGTGGGTGTTGGCCCTAGAACTACTTACCCTGTAAGTGACTTGCTTGTAGCTACTCCCGAAGTGCCCTGAAACTCTTAATTTCCAACCGCGACTTGCCCTATTGAAGTCAACGGCGACCCGCGCCTGTGTTCACTCACTGCACGCGTCCCCCGTGGGTCCTTTACTTACCTACCTTGGGTGGTTTTGTGAGGCCCCAGCCCTTCTGAAGGCCCTAGGCCTTGTCCCTTTGCAAGTCATTGTTCTTAAGTCTCTTTTTTAGTATATGGTCTGGTACGCCCCTAGGGCCCCAGCCATATTTGTGCTCAATTTGTTGTGAAACGTTGATTTGTACATATGTTCCTGACTTCTAATCTCACAAGAGATTAGTAGAGAGTTGTTTAGTAATAAATACATATATATTTGATATATATACCTGTGTGGTGTCTTTTCATTTGGTGATTCAAGAGATTGTGTGGTAAAACAGGCTGCTTTACATTCCTCCAAGACTTAGCCTGAAGGCTGCTCTCCACAGCTACCACTAGGATAGCTTTCTATAAAGGTTGTCTTAAAGCTACCTACCATAAGAGTCGAATTGAACTGGTGCAAGGTGTCCACTTTAACTAGTGGACAGCATATACCAGGCCAACTTCTCACACAGTGGATATATGGCTAAATGACAATACCACCCTCCCCGTGCTATTTGCTAGTTTATTATAAAAACAGAAGACCTCTGGGCTTTGTTGAGCGAACCCCCATACCTCAATATCTAGATGTAAGGTTTACATCATCAGACAAGCACAGCTCTTCTCTCTGGAAAGGTTTGTCTCCAAGTGTCTCTAACATTGAAATCACAATATTAAAAGCACACAAATTTCCCCAGTGCAGCTGCATTCAGTGTTATGTCTAAGTCCGAGGGGCTGACCAAATCAGCAAGAACAAGGGACATTGTTTTTCGACCTTGTACATGATGTGCAGACGAAACCCAAAGGGGATAGGAAGAAAGGTGAAAGGCAGAAATGCAGACAGTTCTAAAATAGCCGGGCACAAGCAGATTCTGGGAAAACAAAGGCACAAAGTAACGTGCGCAAAAAGGCATCATGGCAGCCAGGCCTAAGCCAACTTAGCAATGCAGACCATGAGTCCACAAACCACACGACACCCTCCCCTGGTCAGTCCAACGGCAAAGACATAGGACGAAGACAGAGTTCAAATAGATGGAGCAGAACGGCAATGGACGTGACTGAATGTGTCCAAGGGACGGACAATGAATGAGAAAAAAAAAAAATAGATAAAAACGTCCAGGGCGGCAGGAACGCTGAAAGCGGAGGCCCCCTAATCCAAAAAAGTGTAGGTGCAGAAAAATGCCACATTTTCCAAGAGGACATCGTTGGAATCGTCAGAAAAAAGAGATGCCATCCAGTCCAATAAATCAAAACTGCATTCATGTTCCTCGCAAGAGGGAGCAGCGAACAGCATTGCGGGACAACTTGCGTGATACTCAATATAACTTTGTTGTAGGAGATTCTGAGCAGCCGCCCAGACATCCCATTGTGCCAAAATTCCAAGTGCGGCCGCACACGCCATGTAGCCAGGTCCGGAACAGTCTTGTTCATGGGCCTATAAGGGACCCACCAACTGGACAAAATCCGGGCGAGACAGAGACGTATTGGAGAGGCAGTAATCCAAGGACCAGGAGAAAGGACATCGATGCAAGACATCACAGGTTGCACGCAAGTGAAATACGCAAAGCGAAAAGAAAGTCTATATGACACACCAAGTGTCGCCAATGGCAGGACGCCAAAGGCGGAGAGGATGCGTTCACGGAGCATCCGGAGTCGACTGTGGTTGAGCAGGACCCCAGGAAGTGCAGCCATTGCGTAGCACACAGACCAAAAGCAAAACACCAGCCGCTAAGGCGAGGATCAACGGAAAGCCTCCAAAGACGCTGGAAAAAATGGAATGAATAAAAGCTGGTATTACACCAAAAATAGTTTGAAAGGAGGTAACAAGGCCAGAGCCCACAACTTTAAAAAAGTGCACAAGACCTTCGGTGCGTGAAGCATTGAAAACACGGTGAATCAGTTCACCAAAATGTTGTGGGAGGTTTGTGTTCAACAGGGCCTGTATTTCACTGTGGGTACTCGCCACCTGGAGAATGAAAGTCTCCCGGGCGGATGTGAGCATAACCTCCTGATTCAATAATAGTGCCTTTATTCTGCTCAATTTATTGAAATCCGCCCTCAGAGTAGGAATGGAAGGCCAAACGGAACTATCTATAATGTTGTGCGGGGGAGGAAAAAGCACATTTTTGCAGCAGGCAACCCTGTGTGAAACTGTAACAATATAGGGTATGCCGGCCAGCATGCCACAACAGTCTTGGTTATTCAAAAGCAGATAGCTACCATTTGCAAGCACAGTGAAAGTCGGAGAAATAGCAGGAGCAGGAATGCCCTTCAACACACAAGCAAGATTCGGAGCCGAAACATTACAAGCCCCGTGCAATTGAATGTGTTTGCAAACAAGGGAATGACCCACAGTTGTATCGCATGACTCCCCCGTGAGAAAAACCTCCCTTCCGTCTCTAAGGCATTTAAACATGAAAGGCAGGGACCAAAGTTCATGCAGGAAGGCACTGCCGAAAGGCTGGAAACGGCCTACAGGATAATGCTTCATACACAAACTAAATTCAAACAATGAAAAAGGCAACGCGATAACCCTGTGTACTAGCCACACGGCAGAATCCAATTCCGCAACAGAGAATGGTAAGGGCTCTATTTTTTCGATATGTAACAGAGTGTATGCTGCATCTTTCATGGACATGAATCGCTGTTTCTCAGTTAAATTAAAAGGTAAGAATAAGGCAGAGGTGTTCAAAAATTGCCAAGGAACTTTCCCCATCTTAAGTGTTTGCAAAGTCCATGCAAACTGCATTACTGAACGCAATTGATTTTGACCATGATATACTACAGAAACATCATCCTGTACAATATCAACAACAGAGGAAATAATATTCTCTAATGTGTAAATGCGGGAAGACAGGGTATTAATACTATTGTCAACAACAGCAAGCACTTTTTCTAAATTTGCTTGATCGATTTCCCGAAGACGGGAAGCAGCTTCAATTTGCGAAAGCTTCCAGAGTTCATTGTAAGTCTCATATATGAATCTCTTTGGTCGAGGACCACGAGGCCCTAATACAAAGTCGGACAGATCAATGTTGCCTGATAGGAGGGTTAAATGTTGTTTAACAGAATCTAAGGAAGAGTGCTGCAACCACTGTTTACACAATTTACCAACAGAATACGTTGTAACAGTACGAGAATCAGAAAACCTTGGATCTGGCCTATCCTGTTTGTAGCCAGGATCCGTGTTATGAAAACGCAGTTGGCAGGCATTAGATGCAATGGACCAAGCCAACCAGGGTGACTGAACAAACGTAGAGACATTAAACGAATTGTTCTGAAACAAAACCTGCAATTCGGTAAGGGACATATTAAAGTACAAGCTTTCGTTGGGAGTGGAAGACAAGACAGGAAAGGATGGGGCATTCAATTGTTTGGACGTAGCCAAACCCCAACATGTCGTTTGATATATGGTCTGATTTAAAAATAGAATTTGGGCCGGGATGAGGCAAGCACGGTGCAAGGCTTCTGTGCCCTGCACCTGCCATGCTTTGGAGCCCCAAATAGATTTCAAATCAATGGTGTCACGCCAATATTCATACCCACCCACTGCTAAGGCGCTTAAAAAGGAACCTGAATATAACAATTTGGTATGGGTTAACATGATTTTCCGAGTGGATGAAGTGTTTAATTTAAAGAAATAGGACCCAGGGTTCGATCTATTATAATCTGTAAAATAAGTAAACTTATTTTTAAGAGTTTGGGAGCTACCTGGCAAAGGGGTCGGACAATGTTCCCATTGGGTGTAATTAAAAAGACCCCGAAGGGTACTGGGTTTATGGAGAAAGTGGTTGCCCCAATGCTGGTAACAATACAAATCAGCATAACTTGCAGAATTCATGTACAGATCTTCAGCATGAAAAGTAGCATAATATTTTAAATCAGTAAATAATGCTTCAACTGCATGTACATCCCAATCGTCAGAATGAATATTACTTTTTACGACATCACCCATTGAAACACGAAGGACATTTGGCACATTAATAATTTCGGTCGGGCCATGAATTTGGAAGTTTACCGCATCCCAAACAACTGGAAAAGCTAAAATGTTCACAAATGTGTGGTCACGCTTCATGATGTGTGAAGAAGAATGTGGAGCCAAAATTCCAGTGACAGAGTTCACTGCAGAGCGTTCTGGTAAATAGTGTCCATTGATGAGCAGAAAAAACACGGTGACAAAGCCAATGGACATGAACAAAAAAATCAGGAAAAGTACCAACCAGATGTATGTCCATGGGGGGACCAAAAAATTGTCTCTGAACCAGGATACAAAAATACTGAATTTGGATGGGACAAGTGATGAAGTGGAATCCGAGTCAAAGGAATAACGAGTTGGACTCAGTGGCGTTGTTGGTAAATGAGCCACGGACTCGGTTGCGGGGTAGGTATACTCGGTCTCCTCGTTGCAGGGGGAATCCGGGTAGTCGAGCAGGTTATCAGGCAAATCTACCATCTCGAGAGCAACATCAGTGACCGTTCGGGCAGGAGGGCCACGAACATTCGTCCGGTAAATGACAGGACAAGAGACCGCTGGTGTAACACTATTCAGGATCGGCCAGATGTTGTAGCTTGACATTTTCCACTGAGATGTATCTGTTCTCCTTGCGACCAGGAAGCGGTGGTAAGATGACTGTACGAGTTCCCTTCAAGCCAAGGACTGGAACCGGTGCACGATAAGAGGGGCCAAATTCTTTTTTGTTCTCCACCTTCTCTCGGACCAGATCTCCAATCTTCGGAAGCCAGCCGGCAACCGGAATCTACAGTACAGCGGCTGTGGCTGAAGGTAAATGTGCGATTGCAAGTTTGTCTCGGGCTTCTTGTAAGTCCTGTAACATAGTAGAATGATTATCTACATCAAAGATGGCGCATTGCGCCGCCATGTCTAGACCATCAAGGTCAGGCCCAAACATTCTTATGCCAAAGAGCATTTCGTATGGGGTCCGCCCACCCAGCGGTCTTCTAGGGAGATTATTAAGTGCACGTTGTACCGTATACAAGTGGGCCAGCCAATTCCTGCCAGTACCTAAGACTCTAGCTGTCAAGGATTGCTTTAAGTCACGGTTCATTCGTTCAACAATCGAATTGCCCTCAGGCCGATACGGAGATGAAAATTTCACCCGCACCCCCAGTGCACCCATTGCGCCCTTGTAAGCCTTAGAGGCGAACGCTGGACCTTGGTCAGAATGGAAGGTGCCACAGGTGAAAATTCCCACAAAGACACGCAAATCCCTTATGACATTTCGAGCGTCAGCACTTCGTTGTGGCCAAACCCAGATGAAACGTGTGCACGAATCCACTGCAACTAAGATATATTTATATGCAGTGTCTGATGAGAATGGACCGCAGTGATCCAGGTAAACACACCCAAAAGGTCTGTTAGAAATGCAGAGCGGGGTCTGTGGTGGCCGAGTAACCGTGGAAGGCTTAATCTGCTGACAAACGTCACAAGAAAGCACATAAGTACGGGTTTGTTTGTATAAACCACGCCACCAGTAACGCTGCTGCAAGATGGAAACAGTCGCAGACACTCCAGCATGAGCCGACGCCATGCCTTCGTGTGCCGCCGTTATCAAGGAAAGTCTGCGGTCCGCGTTGGGAATCAGCCGATCACCAACGTTTGGAATTCTTACATAAGGAGCCTGTTCGGGACCTAATTGATAAGAGTATTTTGAAGGGAAACCCCTAGGGTAATTTGCACCTTCCTTTGTCGCAGCAATAGCTGCTAGTATATCAGTATCTATTTTAGACATGGATCTGGTAACTGCTTCGACTGAGCACGTGGCTACTGCTGATTTGGCAGCTTCGTCTGCCAAACCGTTACCGACAGCGTGTGCGCCCACACGCTGGTGGCCAAGAGTGTGTACCACCTGTGTGAGAGGCAGAAGTTGTTGTAGATCTGCCACTCGAACCCAAAGCATTTTATGCTTGATTGTGCTGCCTTTTGCATCTCTATTGTCATTTTGTGACCAAAAGAATACATTGTCATTGCATGACTGGACACAGTAGTAAGAATCACATAAAATAAGAGTGGTCACATCAGGATTAGCAAACTCAAGTGCGAGCACCAAAGCACGCAGCTCGGCCAATTGTGCAGTACTGTCTCCTAGTGCCTGAGTATGCACTACAGTTGATTTGAACTTTCCGTTCACAAAGGAACCTGCAACAATAGCACATGCTGCTGAATAAGCATGCTTGGAACCCGTGGCCGGCTGTGCCGAACCATCGGTATAGATAATACATTCGTAATCCTCAAGCGGTAGCAAAGACAGAGGAGGAGGATGAACGAATTCATACTGCAAAAACTCCTGAGTCTGAAGTGAAGAATCAAAGATAAAAGTGACATCCGGAGACGTCAGAGATGTTGCCCATTGTATCCAACGGGGGTGCAAAGCTTTAGAGTTCGGAACACTTGCTTTCGTCACTGCCTCTAGGGCAGGATAGGGTGTTACCACCAAAATGCGTTTTCCCTGGGCCAGTGCGCGTTCCTTCAGAATCGCCCTCTGCACTGCAGTCAAAACTTTCTCCACAGAGGAAAAGCGCATTTCTGCAGAAGTGTAAAGATGTGACTTGTATGCAATTGGTACGGTGTCACCTTTGTTAAAGGTCAAGTACGTGAAACCCACTGCCCCTGGAATTATTCTAATCACCAGGTTTGTGTGGTTGTCACGAGTCAACAAGAATTTAGATTCAAGTAGGTTTGTCTGCAAAGACTGCAGAATGGAGGAATGCTCCGGAAGCCAGCATGACTTCAAAAAGTTAGGTTGTATCAAGGCATACAGTGGCTTGATACGCTGGGCATATTCGGGAATATAAGTACGCCCGAAGTTCAGAAAACCCAGTAAAGACTGAAGTTTCTTCAGAGTGGTCGGAGGGCACAAAAGTGCACATTTCTCCAGGAAATGGGGGGCTAAGCCCTTACCTTCATTGTTGAGCTCATAGCCCAGAAACAACACGGTAAATTCAGCAATGTGTGATTTGGCAAAGTTAAACTTATAACCTAAAATCGCAAATTCGAGAATAATGCGGTCCACTCGGGAAAGATGCGGGAATAATTAGTCGTCTGTCAGATAGATATCATCGACGTACGGAAATGCATCTGGGTCTATGCCGTCTAGCAAAGAGACAACACGGGCAGCTGATACGCCTGGACTGTTTTTGTAGCCCATAGGTAGACGCCGGAATTTGAATAATTTACCACCGGAGGTAAAAGCGCTCCATTGGCTACTCTCCGGGGCCAAGTTGTGCGTGTAGAATCCATTGGATAGGTCAAGTGTAGTTTTATATTTTTTACGAACAAGACTGTCTACTAGCGCAGAACTATGTGTGTTTTGCACCGCAAAGGTCCGACAATGTGAGTTCAAATGTCGGTAATCCAAAACTAAGCGGTACGATCCATCGGGTTTAGAAACCGCGAAAAGGGGATTATTCATGGGTGATACGCATGTTTCAATTACTCCCTGATATTCCAACTGAGTCAAAATTTCAGAAACGGGGCCTTTTGCTTCCCGTTTGATGGGATATTGGGGTTGTGGCTGTGGCAGCGAACGCAAAGGAATACCATGGGGGGGAGAGTCTTCATCCCAGCCCACGTGATTGCGGTATAACGCCGGAGCCAGGGACACAGCCCACTCAGCTGCGAGAGCCTCCGCTTTGTCCTTTGGGACATGACGAGAAAAGCTCGGAAGGATTACCTCCTCCCCGCTACGCGCAGCAAGTACGAATGGGGGCGGCCAATCCGCCTCCGCCAACAAAATGTCGTAAGAAGAGGTCAGATTCTCCCAAAAAATCCCTTTAATAACACGCTGTATGTCACCCTCAATTTGAATGACAATATTATATAGTCTGTCAGGGGGTGCACTCTGGTATCTGCTGTCTCGACAGTAATGAATGTTTCAGTTGCTGTCGCCTCCACATGAGGACGTAGCGCCTCCCACACTATGGTAACTTCTGCGGCGCTGTCTAGGAGTGTCACTGCCCACGTCCAATTCAGGAGTCTCGTTCTCACCGTCTGTGGCATATCTCGCTGTTACTGCGGCAACTTTTTTCTTCTGAAACTGTGGGCGAGAACGTTGAAAGTCTTCTGTTTTCCCTCTGACCTGTTGTCGAGGTTGGTCTCGTCCCTGTGGATCCTCTCGACCCCTTCCTCTATCCTGGCGATCTCCTCTACCAGCCTGCGAAGTTGTTGGTGCCTGTGAAGAACGAGGAGAACGCGAATCAGGGACTTGAAATCTCTCTGGAGATTTAATTCTCGCCCTATCACGCAAATCATATGTGCGTTCAGAAGAGACGGAAACCGGGGATGCGCCTCGCGACCCCGGTTTCTTCTGTTGCTTACCCTGTTTTTTCAACCTCCAGCTCTTTTTAGTAAAAACTGGTTTCTCATCTTTCTCAGACTGAGTCTTTGGTTGTTGTCGCGATTGTGTTTGCGATTTAGAAAAAGGCTTAACTCCTAGGCTATTGCGGCCAATTGTTTTGTAAGCCTGTGCAATAATTTTCGGTAATTCGCGCGGCTTGTCCAGATCTGGGACTAAAGCCAAAGCATTAGCTACTTGAAAGTTAACTGCATCGCCCTTGACATTCGCAAGGATCAAATCAGCTACTACGTCGAACACTCCCACCAGTCTCATCCCTAATTCCACAGCCGCTTCAGGGCCATGTTCATCCTGCACTCGTTTAATCACAGAGGGGAGAACCGTCATGGAAGAAGTGCCAAAACACTTCACATATACTGCTGCGAATACCCTACCCCAGTTGTTGCATTCTGCCAACTCGGGGACTAAGTCTTTTGGCAAACTAATCGTCAAAATCCTGTGTTTTTCCACGGGAGATGTATTTGGAAAAACTGCCTCCAGCTGGTCAAATTTTTCTGCAAGCCAATAAGGAAAATCATCCTTATTTTGTGGGCGCTTGCCCATCACCGAATTAACCATAACAGGACTTATGGTTATACCGCCTGCTCCAGCTGGATGGGCTGCAACTCCAGGCGGGACTCCCTGGATGTTGCCTGTAACATACTGTACTAAATCTCTATGCACTCGTATTAGAGACGAATGCAAATTACGCAGGCCAGCGAGCGGCAGCATCATATAATGCGGATGTGGGGTATACCCGGCCAAAACAGGCCAAGTGGCCCCTTCAATTGATAAGGGGCCTAAACGAACCGCGGAGACCGGTTGGGGGAGGGCGCCATCAAACCAAACACGGTGTTGCCAAGCCGTGAGCGGTACTTCAAGATTCCTATACGGTCTATAGTGATTAGGAACAGCAGTGGTGGTATATTCATGGAACAAATTATCAGCCCCATCCACTGCCGGAAAGGTGATCCATGAGTAAAACACTTCAAAGTGGTAAGCTGGATTGGCTTGTACCACAAAGATCAAATGAACACCCGCGTCAGGCACTCCATACACCGTCAAGTGAGCTCGGAGCTCGGAGCGCTGCGCGGCTATGTGCCGCAATTTGAATAGCCATTTTAGGCTAGAAGTTTTTGACAACCTAATATGTTGCAGCACAATAGAGGGTAATATTTAAGAAACCTTTTAACAACTTCAAGCTTGAAAGAACCTATAAAAACGTCAATATAGGAGGTATCACCTTCACACACGCTTCCGGAAGCGTCTGTGAAGGGAGTTGTGGACAAGCACAAATATTACTCAAGCGTCTCGCAGATAAGCAGCCCACTCGTTGGTTGCGCCATGTCGTAGGGATTCTGCACATACACAGAGCTATGCACAGGATAATAGGACCTCGGAATATAGTGGTGAGCCAACCATAAACCTTAGCACCTAACACCCCAATCCGACTAGCTTTAGCGTCTCATTAGCAACAATGTTACCAATGATTAGACAACCCAGAACACGGTATCTCTCTCTCTCAGGACTCGCAGAAGCAAGAACACCCTTTCATAACTCACTCATACCTGTCCACAACGTGCGTAAGAAGAGACACTGTATAGTTTAAAATGTTTATTCCAACTACCGTGCTCTCAGATACAGTACATGTGCCAGTACTATCAGCATAATGCATAAGGATAATATAAACAGCATAGTTACGACTCCATAGAATACAAACGGGGAAAGCATTTCATAAAGCAGTGGATGTATGGCTAAATGACAATACCACCCTCCCCGTGCTATTTGCTAGTTTATTATAAAAACAGAAGACCTCTGGGCTTTGTCGAGCGAACCCCCATACCTCAATATCTAGATGTAAGGTTTACATCATCAGACAAGCACAGCTCTTCTCTCTGGAAAGGTTTGTCTCCAAGTGTCTCTAACATTGAAATCACAATATTAAAAGCACACAAATTTCCTCAGTGCAGCTGCATTCAGTGTTATGTCTAAGTGCGAGGGGCTGACCAAATCAGCAAGAACAAGGGACATTGTTTTTCGACCTTGTACATGATGTGCAGACGAAACCCAAAGGGGATAGGAAGAAAGGTGAAAGGCAGAAATGCAGACAGTTCTAAAATAGCCGGGCACAAGCAGATTCTGGGAAAACAAAGTAACGTGCGCAAAAAGGGATCATGGCAGCAAGGCCTAAGCCAACTTAGCAATGCAGACCATGAGTCCACAAACCACACAACAGCATTTGGCCAAAGTTTGTGAAGATATGTATAGAAATCGTGTAGCTGATGGTGATGATGAAATTTCTGAAGAAGTATTGTGCGTTAAGAGTTATGATGGTGTGAGAAACAACAGACCTAAAGCTGTCCTTGGAGTGATTGGGGCACGAGTGGATTTAATGGTTAATCCGAGGTCAATGTATACCATTGTACCAAAGGCTTTTTTTTAGTAAAATGTGGCCAGGTACTTCGCTTCAATCAAGTGATATTCACCCAAAGAGTAATGAGGGTGGTGAAATATTTATTTTATGTTCTATGAATGCTACATTTTCATTTAACGGACGGATGGCTATGGGAAAAATGCATGTGGCAAAAATGGGTCCAGCCATTTTAGGTTGGGTACAGCAATAGGATTTACACATAGTGCTTGATCCCAGGTCTGAGGAACCTCTCTTAGCAATACAAGATGGTGGGGACATGGAAGCCATAGTGGATAAGTTTGCAGATGTTTTAGTGAAAAACTTGGATCTTTGAAAGGATATCTACATGAAATAAGGTTAAGGGAAAATGCTTTTCCAATAAGACATGAGCTGAACAAGGTTCCTATTGTTGTCCAGGAAAAAGTAAAGACAATGTTGGAGAGATGCAAAAGAGTACAATAATTGAAGCTGTATAGGCTTCCAAATGACTTTCCACTGTTATAATCACTAAAAAAGGAGATGGCCTTTTGATGTTTTGTGTTGGTTTGAGGAGTTGAAATCGATGTAAAGTGTTGGACAGTTTTCCACTTTCAAGTATATTACAAATGTTACTACAACTAAACAATGCAAAATATTTTACTAGGTTGGATTTAAAGTCTGCGTACCACCAGATTAAATTACACCCTAAGTCTAAAAATGCAACTGCATTTATCACAATGGAAGGAGTTTTTTAATTTACAAGACTTTTTTTTGGCATGCCATCAGCTTTTAGTGTTCTTCCAATGTATGATGAATACTTTGTTTAAGGATATGCCAAATGTTTGTATCTTTCAGGATGATATTTTAATCTGTGGAGCAACAGAGGAAGAACATAATAGTGCTCTTGTTAAAGTGTTGAATGTGTTAAGAGATTCTGGTTTAATGCTTAGCAAAGAAAAATGTCAATGTTTGCTAAGAGAGATTGAATATTTAGGATATTGCATTTCTGAGTGCGGCATTAATCCAAAAGAAGATCTTGTAAAATCTATTTGTGAGGATCCTGCTCCTCAATGGAAAGATCAGATGCAGTCTTTCATGGGCTTAATTGAATATTAAGACAAGTTTGTTAGCACTTCTAAAAAAACTGAATCTATAAGAAATGGGAAGGAAATTGTTCAGAGTGAAAAGCAACAGGAATCTTTTGTCAAAGCCAAATCAGAAATTGATAGATTCAATGATATTAGCTCCTTTTGATCCAAAGTGCTCAAGCATTTTAACTATTGATGCGAGTGCTCATGGTCTAGGTGATATTTTATGACAAGTGAACGGGTGTGGAGAAAGAACTGTGGTGTTTGCTTTAAAAACTTTGAACAATGGCAGAACGCAATTACACTGTGACTGAGCGAGATGCTCTAGTAGCTGCATGAGCAGCTGAATATTTTCCTACATTTTTAGGGGGTGTGTGCTTCATGTTATGTGCGTACCACAAACCCTTGCTCAAAGTATTGCAGCCTGGTGGAGCTGACAAGATTTCAGCAATGCTGGACAGAATTGCTGCTCGTCTACAGGAATTTTTCTATGAAGTGGAATATGTGACTGGGTGCACAAATGTACAAGCCGATTGTTTGTCTAGATTACCCCTAGGTACAGAGAGTGTTGGTGGTGGATCTGGCAGAGCCGATGAGATGGAGGGAGTAGTGGCAAGCATTGAAGATGTTTGGAAGAACAGAGTGGCGCCATTACACAGGGGGAATGAGAAAGGGCGGTGCAAGCTGATGTAGTGTTGCCAAGAGAAATTCTTTATTTAGGATATATAATTTTGAGTATGGCATTAAGCCAAAGAAAGAACTTGTAAAATCTATTAGGGAAGCTCCTGCTCCTCAAGGGAAAGATCAGTTACAGTCTTTCATGGGCTTAATTGAATATTAAGTCAAGTTTTTGAGCAATTCTGAAAAAACTGAATCTATGAGAGAGTTACTAAGAAACGGGAAGGAATTTGTTTGGGGTGAAAAGTAACAGGAACCTTTTGTCATAACCAAATCAGAAATTGAATTTTCAAGAATGTTAACTCCTTTTGATCCAAATTGCTCAAGCATTTTAACTGTTGATGTGAGTGTTCATGGTCTAGGTGATATTTTATCACCAGTGAAATGGGGTGGAGAAAAACCGGTGGTGTTTGCTTCAAAACCTTTGAACATGGCAGGCCACAATTATACTGTGATCGAGCGAGAGGCTCTAGCAGCTGCATAGGCAGCCGAAAATGTTACTGCTTTATTTAGGGGGGGTGGGATTCACGTTATGTACGTACCACAAACCCTTGCTCAAAGTATCGCAGCCTGGTGGAGCTGAAAAGGTTTCAGCAAGGTTGCCCAGATTTGCTTCTCATCTACAGGAATTTCTCTATGAAATGGAACATGCGGCTGGTTGGAGAAATGTACAAGCTGATGGTCTAGATTACCCCTAGGTATTGAGAATTTTGTTGGTGGATCTGGCAGAGCCAGTGAGATGGAGGGTGCAGTGGCAAGCATTAAAGATGCTTTGGAAGGACAGAGTGGTGCCATTACACTGGAGAATGGGAAAGGGCTGTACAAACTAATGTAGTGTTTGAATACTTAGTAAGAAATGTGCATCAGGGATGGAGGAGAGGAGTTAGTGCGATGCCTCCATTACGCCATTATGTGAAACTGCAAGAAGAATTGAATTTGGGTGCATCAGATTAATTAGTCATGAGGGATGAGAAGTGTATACCCCATGAATGTGGAGAAGTGTGGCTCAATGGTTAGAGCGGCAGACCCTGATGCAGAGATCTGGCCCGGGACCAGGGTTCAATTCCCGCCTCGGCGGGTCTTGGGCTCAATTTCCTCGGACCTGATAATTCTCGCCTCGGTGCCTATTCTAATTATGGGTGCAACTCTGGGCAATAGCTTGCTTAATCTCCACAACGGCCCCAACAGCGCTGGGATGCCTGGCTTCACCCTGGGGGTGCCCAGGAGTGGACATTTCACAGGGAAAAGCCAGGACGGGTTCCACAGCGGTATGCGTACAGCGCCTGGACACCCCTTTGGGGGTATGGGTGCGCTTTACAAGTACAAATTTCATGAATGAGTGAAGAAGAAATTCATTGAACTTGCACATGAAGTACATCTAAGGCAGACACTCAAGAAAAGACATTTGAAAGATACATTTTGTTGGGCTCGAATGGATAATGATATGAAAGAGTGGTTGGATGAATGCACATTGTGTAGGGAGAGTGAGAAACATTTGATGATTGGTAGGGAAGAAATGGTGCTGGTGGTGCTTGTGTGAAGGTTTGTGTGGATTTCATAGGTCCCATGGAATACTTATGTGAATCTGAATGTTTTGCAGTAGTGGTGGTGGATGTATTTTCAAGATGGATGATTGTGGAAAAAATTAGAAACATCACTTCGGAAAGTGCAATCAAGGTATTTAAAAATATTTTCAGACGAGAGGGGTATCCTGAAATTATCATAACTGACAACAGGGAATAGTTTACAGCCACAAAGATGCAAGAATGTTTAAGGGGTTATGGTATTAAGCATATTCACACATCCTTGTGTAATCCCCAAGAAAATGGTATAATGGAAAGGGCTTATTGTGTAATTGTAACAAAGGGACAATACAAATGGCAGTCAATGGCAGGAAGGATGTGTAAGAGTCTGTTGAGGCGATGATGTGGGCATACAATACCACCTTAAATGGATTTTCAGGCAAATTTCCTTTTGAAATATGAGATGAGAGCTGAAAATTAAACTTTCTCCCCAGTGGATGAGAGAGAGCAGAAGTCCAAAAGATTGGAACGATGTTGAGAGGGGTGGTAGAATTGGGACAGGAGATTATATGAAAATCAAATTGGGAAGGAAAAGGGATGGTGTGAACAAATTTTCTGAACCGACGGAGGTGAATTCTGTATATAATTATCATGTTGTTCTAAAAAATGGGCAAAGATGGAATAAGAGAAGAGTTGCTTTGTATTGTAAAAAAGATGGAGTTATGAAAAATGACCTGGAAGGAAGAGGTATCAACAAGAGGGGTTGCAGTGCGCTTATGTTGATGAATGACATTGAAATGACAAATGCTGGAAACAATGCTCCTAGAGGTGAAGCAACATTCAGGGGAATGAATGAGGTGGGATCAGGAGATGGAAGTGATTCTGTGCAAAGTGGAGTTAACAGTGTTAAAGGATGAAGAATATTGTATTACCATTAGATTTTGTAATTAGTTAATAGTATGAGAAGTGATACATGTTAGCATTACTTTTGCCTGTACATTTTCTTGTAAAAGAGAGAGATATCAGTTCATGTTATAGAGAATGTTATATTAGTAGAAATTTAGGAACTTTTAATTTATGATGTATATAAGGTGATATCATTAATAAGTTTGAGGGTTGTTGTTATTTATAAACTTGTAAGTTTTTTTTTACTTCACAACTTTCTTGTGTAAATAAAGGAGCTATGTGGTGATGAGACAGCGGTGCTAATAAACATGGTAACTGGCTAGGCATGGCATCATCTTATATCATTAGGATGCTCCAAGGTTTAATGTTATAAAAGTGCATAAGGGGATTTCAGAAGGCGGGTACGGCAGTTAGAGGGGAGCAGGCAAGGGAGCTCCATGTATGCCGCTGGTATCACAATAAAAACTTTGAAGTGTACCAAAGTCCGAGCTGTATTACTTTACCAGCAACAATACGGGAAAGGGCAGGAGTGACAGGGACAAGCAGCAAAGAGGAAGGGACGGGACGAGCAACTGAGCGGGACTTGGGTAGCAGGGAGTGGGAATACAACAACACGGCAGGGGGGTGGGAAGCATGGAGCAAGCAACAACATAAGTGAGGCAGGTGCATGTTAAATAAAAAAGTACCTCAGAAAGCACTACCAGTGGGAGGACATACACTAGGCAAGAAAGCAGCACTTTGGTCATGCTTCAGGGGAGGGATAAGAAGGAGGAAAAGTCAGCACATGCTGACCAAAGAGAAGCAAGGAAATAAGAGTGATGATGCAGTCAACCAATGATAAGCAATGGACAGGTTGTAAGCCCCTTGTATGTAAAGAAAATGACTTGCAAGCGATGCATGTGCTGTCTTTGGTGTGACCTAAATATTAGGGGAGTGGGTTCTATAAATGGGCCTAGGATTAGCAACAGACAAGGGGTTTTCTTTCACACCTATAGTCCCATTTAATGCAACTGAATATTGGGAAAGGTGAGGTAAAGTTTGCCCAACTTTGCTGAGGCAGTTTCCCAGCCTGTGGCAGACAACTGAGCTGATTACCATCTTGCAAGATGTACCACCCATGAAAGGTGTGACATCCAGTAACCTAGAAACAACAGAAAAACAACAAAAGGTACTGCTGGAATGTGTCAGGCAGAGAAGCAGGGCCTATGTTGTCAACTGGGGTAGCACACCTGCTACTCTTGCAGTCCCTCTTAGCATTGGGAATGTAACCAGATATGTTGGATCACAAAAGCGGAAGGACTAGTAGAGTTGTAATAAGACAAATACCCTTAACAGTAAATAGTAGAACAATGCTGCAGTTTTATATTTCTTTTGAGTGCCTGTGTGTGCCACTGGAAGTGGCGACTAACAGTCTGGTAACAACAAAACAGTCAACCCGTTTCTGCATTAATTCACTTTATCAAGGCTAATCTCAAAGACTCAGGAAACGCTCGTAGTGTGGCACAATAAATATGGAAATCTAGCGTGCTTATTTTCTGAGGTAATAAAAGGTGTTTTATTCAAGTTTCTGATTCAAGATCATCTGTGCATGTACTATGTGGGATACAGTGATCCTAGTAGGCTCAAGAAGTATGAATTCCAGTAAGGCTAATGTATAATGGAGCTCTGGCCATGATAAGCCAAGGGATATTTGAAGGGCACTATAGAACCATCCAAATATTCCTCGATATAGCCTTTTATTTACAAACGTCCACTCTCACACGTGAATCATGCAAACTTTAAAGAATTATATTAGGGATTTGCAGTGCTGAACTGCACAGAGATCAAGCCTAGCTCTGAATCTGGCAGTTATTATTGGCCCAATCCAGGATGGCCACATTAAATCCTACTGTGTCCCAATGCACTCTGGGAACACCGGGACACATGCTAAGGCACTTGCTGAGATGGGGGAGTGGAGTGAGGGAAAACACTCCAACTTTCCTTTCCAGCTCGGCCTGACCCAGCACAATTTAAGAGCAATATGCATCTCCCTTTGTCTAACAAGATGAATGTCAAAGGATCACACCTAAACCCAACAACTTGCTGCCAGACTCAGACAGACACTCCCCTGAGCAAACATAGGCATTAATCGTATCACTTCTCAAGTTAAGACACAGGGGGATATGTACAAGGAAGTGGAGGAGAGAGGCGTTAGCCTTCCTGGCTTAACGCCTCTCTCCTCCACTTCTGAAACGCAAGGCTGCACCATATTTACAAGAATGTGGTGCAGCCTTGCGTTTCCCCCTGCGATGGCGCTAAGTTTAGCAACTTAGGGGCATATTTACGTTCCCTGGCGCATCCCTGCATATCAGCAGGGATGCGCCAGGGAAAATGCGTCACGCAAGTTTACCCTTGCGCCACGTCCGATGCGCCGCATTTACAATGCGGCGCATCGTGGCGCTAGGATAAGCAGATGCGTGACGCATCTGCCGGCGGAAGGTTGGCGCAGTGCTGAAGTCGTGTCGCAAGCGCGACGCAACTCCAGCACTGTTCCAACCTTCCCTATCCCTAACATGGTGCGTCAATCCTTACGCCTGCTTGAAGCAGGCGTAAGGATTTGGCGCACCAGCGTCGGAAAAGTGACTGCGTGAAATCTTGTAGATTTCACTACGTCACTTTTCCGAGGCATACCTGCGCCGGAACGCCCCCCCCCTGCGCCGGTACGCCCACATGAAACCTGACGCAGGTTTCATGTGGCGCAGGGGTTTACTACGTGATGCATCTCCCTAGATGCGTCACGTTGTAAATATAGCGCAACGCGGCGCATGGTTTGCGTCGCCGCTGCGTCACTTGCGTGATGCAACGCCAGCGCAAAAGTGGCGCAAGGGGCTTGTAAATATGCCCCTTAGTGCCAACGCAGGCACCCTTGCACCATAGTGCAAGGGTGTCTGCGTATAGGGGAGGATTGTTTATGTGTAGGAAGGTGTCCCTTCCTGCACATAAACAATCCTAGAAATGCCATTCTGTCACTTTCATGTGTGCTGCTTCATGCAGCACACATGAAAGTGACAAAATGCAATTTTTTTAAAGTTTGTTTATGTACAGGAAGGGACACCTTCCTGTACATAAACAAACAATGGCATTTTGCTTTTTCCATGTGTGCTGCAGAAGGCAGCACACATGGAAAAGCAAAAACGAGGAGAAATAATGCATTTCTCCTCGTTTCGCCATCTTAAGACCAGTTTTCACCTGGTCTTAATTTTGGCGCTGCCTCCTATGTATGCCACCCTTGTACATAGGGGGCAGCGTCAAAATGAATGGGAGTTGCGGTGGAACGCCCACCGCAACACCCACTGCCCACCCCTTTCACGCTAACCATAGCGTGAAAGGGGGCATTATGTACAAGGCAGCGTTAAGCCACGTTAAGTGGCTTAACGCTGCCCTGTATATAAGGCGCAGCCCCTATCGCCACCACAACGTCACTGACTTGGAAGTGGTTTTTGTCACTTAAGCTCTGTGTGTCAGAGATGCTGACCACAAACAGCAGGATCACCAGGAGGACTAGAACCATCAGGGGAACCAAGATTACCAGGGTAAGGATGAGAAGAAGGACAAGTACTTGTAGTTCAAAGGCGGAATGGCCAAGACTGGGAGGTACAGGGGACCAGCACAACAAAGATCAAGTGGACCATGGTCATGTTGAATAGGACAAGGAAGAGCTATTGTAGGAGGGCTTCTATCAGGGGGGTTCGTGGTAGGCTGACGAGAAGTAAGGGAAGCAGGAACCTGGCTAGGCCTAGAAACAGAAGAAACAAAATGAAGCCAAGAACACTGAGAATAGGACCAGAACTAGGAGGAGGACTATTACATGGTAGATCAAGACTAGAAGGACCAGGAGGAACTAGGGTTTGCTGGATGAGGACCATAATGACTAGGACTAGGCCCAGGAGAATCAAGGGCAGGAGGACCATAAAAATCAGAATGAGGGGGACAGGAAGACCATGTCTAGGAGGAGCAGTAGCAGGAACAAAATGACCTGGAGCTAGAGGAGGACAAAGACCAGAAGACGGGACCGAGAATACCAGAATTATTAAGACCAAAATGAACAGGAGGACAAGAATCTGGAGGAACAGGACCATGAGGAGCAGAATGCTGAGGACTAGGACTTTGA
This sequence comes from Calotriton arnoldi, assembly GCA_963921515.1. Taxonomy (NCBI): domain Eukaryota; kingdom Metazoa; phylum Chordata; class Amphibia; order Caudata; family Salamandridae; genus Calotriton; species Calotriton arnoldi. The sequence goes on along the minus strand of CAWUFW010010744.1, from coordinate 260,020 downwards.
AAAGGAGGAGTGCCAGAAGTAAGAAGAGAACCAGCAGGATGAGAAGGAGGACTGGGAGGACCAGGAGCAGGAAGACAAGGAATAGCACTATGAGGATAAATAGCATGGCCTGGATGACGACAGCACCAGTAGATGCATGAGGAAGAAAGGGTAGTGGAGTAGGACCACGAGGAAGAGAAACAGGAGAAGAGGAAGAAAAGGAGATGGAAATAAAGAGATTGAGCAAGACCTGGAGAAGGACAATCAGAATGACCAGGAAAAGACAAAGAACAGGTGATGAGGAAGTTCAGAGTGAAGACGATCAGGAGAAGGATGCTGAAAAGGAGCAGAAAAATCAGGAAGATAAGGACCATGAGGACCATAAGGAGGAAGAAGAGAAGGTGGAGGAGGAGGAAAAGGAAAGGGCGAGAAAGCCAATGTGATTTTAGTCCCCATGAAGAATGACATGCCCTTAATTACCCCCTGGTATGTTTTGAGGTTACAAGTTTCCTCTCTGGCGCCCTCAGACTTAGGAAACAGTTATTTAATGAATAGGGGATTTTCTCATATTTGCAGCTAGCCTCATTTGTTGTGTGTTTTATTATGGTGTTTTTATAAATTTATGGATGGATTTATTTATAATCACACACTTTTATTAAGGATTTTTAACGGCTGTTGAATTTGTATGGTTTTTATTTACTGAATAAAGTTTTATTTGAACAATTTGGACAGTGGCGGCTCCTCCGCTAAGGCGGAGTAGCGTCACCCCACTGCCTTGATCCAGCAAAATAAAATAAAAAATAAAATGATAATAACTAATATTATTATCATTTTATTTTGTCCTCCAGCTGCAGCAGCTTGCGTGGGGGGGTGGGGCGGGGCTGCAGGTCAAGGGAGTAGTAGTACAACCCTCCTAAGTGCACAATGACTATTTGGTTGGCCCTCTCTGGCCGCCCAAAACAGTCATGCGCACTTTCCCTGTTGTCCATGCAGGCTGCATTCCAGCCTGCATGGAGAACATGCCCACCCCTCCTGCCCCTGGCTGATCGCCGTGTCACGGTGCTCAGACCAATCACAACGCTGCATTGCAGCATTGTGATTGGCTGCGGGGAGCGTGGGAGCCCTAGCGCTTCCTGTTTCTGCCAAGAAGGAAGAGGGCGCAGGAGAGGTGGCAGGGCTGGCCGGCCGGGATGTAAGTGATTTTTTTTTACCCGATCCCCGCGGCCATTCTCTCCCACTTGCCCCGCTGCGGGTGGAAGGTAGCAGCTGCGACTGAATTTGGGCATGCCCTTAATTACAGAGGCCACTCCTCTTACAAAAGATTGTTAGTTCACCATTTAAATTCCACTTAAACCTTAGCTAGGCCTAACTGAAACTTAAATTACGCTGGCATAATTGCGTGACTTTGGAATTTAACATCATGCTTGATACGAGAAATTCCTGAAATTATGCCACTATGTCATTTCATGTAATTTTGCGTTATTCACAGTAAAAATGCTCCATTCGTGGTAACCATTTACTGCAAAGCCATGCAAATGACAGAATGTGTGTGGCTATTGTTTACTGTGCTTTTTATTTTTTTAATGAATTTTTAGCGCAAATGCTTCCTTGCAGCAAAAATATATGCAAGAATGCATTTTACGCTAAAATATAGCGCTAAATCACAGATATACATTTTGTGTAAGTATGTGCAGTTTTGCCGAAATTTTGCATAATTACGGGAGAGTAAGTTACAAGAATTTTGCACACCCCGAACCTTAACCCCTCAGCTATCTTACAATACAGCCTGTTTGTGAGCAAATAAATAAATCAGAACAGCTTATTGCTGCTTTCTTTTTTGTTAGCAATTTGTGCTCAAACTTTGTCAAAATAAGGCACAAGCTGGCTGTCATTGGCTCTGTGTCTTGTGCTACTTCCCCTCATGGCTCTGTTCCCTTTCTACCGAACTAAATTTAAGGGATCACAGAGTAAATGTTTTACATTTCAAGCACTGTGATTTAGAGTCAGAGGACTTTGCAACTTCATGCAGCCCTCCATATGACCATATTTCTTTACTATTTGAAAGGTAACCAAAGTCGATCTTGAAAACACATATTTGCTAACTGCACCTTCTTTCTGCCTTTTTGCTTCACATTCTGGGATCTTGGGCATGAGTCCCCCCTCTCTTCTTTCGGACTTCTAAACTGTTCCAAGGAATGATATTTTCCACATAAGACTCGCCTCCCCCCTATCTCAATGTGGCATCCTTTGGTGTTAAACTGCCCACATGTTGTGCTCAGAAGCATTTATCTCTTGCATGTTTATTAGTTCTGCTGAGGTGTGTCATAAATGCCTCTTCTGGTATGGTCATACATTGAGCACACTTAAGCAAATTACTTAGGTTCGAGACAATCAGATGACATTGTGGACAAATACCAGTTAGATGTGGGTGAAGGGTTAACTACGCCCGTGGAATGTTTAGTTTTGGTAAAGTGAACGAAATCTCATATCATCACTGGAGGCATAGTTAAACGCATACACTTGGGCAAGGCACGAGTCGGGGGTACACGCGGGTGGATGGCGTCCAACCACTATTTTCATAGGGTGAACGCCATCCACCCTGCCAAGAATTTGGGCCCCACTGAATAATGTGCTGAACTCGTCCCGGTGTAATTTCCAAACACCAGGACACTTTCAGCAGCGCCTGCACGTTGTCTGCTTTCCATCTGCAACAAGCAACAACGTGCAGGCGGGGACGGGGCTTTCTTATTTAAGACTCCTGCTGGGCCCATAACAAAGGCCGAATTTGAGGGGTCATCAGGCCTCCTTTTGTGAGTCTCTTAGCTGGGAGCAGTCAGGAGCCTCACACCTAGATGCAAAGGAAGCAGAGGGGAAACAAAGGTTAGCACTTCACACATACTTAAGAAAGGCAACTTTTCACTGTGTTTTCACTTTGTTCAGTCCCTGTTTAGGAGATATGCATGCACTGTAAGAATGTCAGATGTGTTGGTCTTTCCCAGTATTTACACACAGCAAATTGCATTTATATAGAGCTTACTATACATGAGGAGGGGTTGAAATAATTTAAGTACCACTATTTTTTCTTGTATAGCCCTACTCATCCCAATGCAGGGTGTCAGAGAGCTTTACATCAACACGCGCATATTACATGTACAATACATTATATAAGTTTATAAATGAATGTACAGGATGTGTTACATAAAACTGGGGGATTGCAAGGTGTAGAAGTCACATATCATCTTCCATAGCTAACTGTGCTATTATCCTCGCAATGCGCTCAAACGTACACATGATAGACCTGCTAAACATATATGTGAGGGCTTTAGATCTGATGTCACTTCTTGTGATGCCACTTCCTGTAAAGTCGTGGCTTGTGATGCCACTTTCTATGATGTCAATTACTGTGATGCTATGTGTGATGTCATGCGCTGTGATGTCATGCGCTGTGATGTCATGCGCCGTGATGTCACGCGCCATGATGTCTAACTAGGTTAGTCCACCCACTTATTTTTTTAGGACTTGTGCCCTGCACTTAGGGGCATGTTGGATTTCCTATGGCAGGATGTGTAGTGAGAGGAAAATTCTGCACAAGGAAGAGGTGTGACAGCCTCCACAACTTGTCTCGCAATAGGGTGACCAACCGTCCGTAAATTTCACGGACCGTCCGTAATTTGGACCTCACGTCTGTTGTCCGTGAGGATCCCTTTTACAGATGCCTTTTGTACGTGATTTTGGGCCTTGCAGGGAGCAAAGCTGTTCCCTTGTGAGAGGCCTCAACTCCCTGATGGGGCCGCCTTGCATTCCTCCTCGGAGGACAAGGGCAGCCCCACCTGCCCATTGTCATTCTGTATGCAAGCAGGTAAAATAATCCCCCTCTATATGAGCGCAGCAATAGTCATGTACTAATAGTTATAATAGTTTATTTATAAAAAAAAAAATTCTGCTTCTCCCGTAATTTAGATCTCTATATTTGGCACCAATCATTGATGGTAGCCCAGGATATACTTACCTTGCACGCTATACAGCGTGACAAATAAATTTTGGACACCACAATCAGGTAGGATATTTCCAACAATAAGGTATAAATGAGGCGAAGTAGTAATGATTAAACCTCACCCTTAGTTGTAGCTGTGGCACTATCAAATGCCTTGAGAGGCTTATGTGACATAGATATCATCTATACTGAACAAATATGACAAATAAGATAAATAATATAAAATGGTAGAACTATAAGCTTAGGAGTGATGAAGCAGGGTGTATGAATGAATGCATGTAGTCCTCCCCTACTTTAAGCCCATCCAGTAAGCCAATTTACATTGTCTCTAGTATGAAATTATTTAGTTTTAATATTGTGAAAGAACAGGGTTCTTTGAGTAAAATGAACTTCGATCACAGTCTGTTTAGAATGTTTTTATTTCCTGGCATGTATTTGTATCATGTGCTTAGAACTGTGTAGTATAAAGGTTACTGATATAAGTATATACCTGTTATGTATTCTGATTTGTGTAATAGAAAGTTTACTGACATCAGTATATATTTGTTTTATATACAGGATTTGTTCTTTGTTCAACCTTGTGGTGTTTTATCGAGAGTAACAATCTGTGTCTTGAAAAAGATGGTATAAAAGTATAAACTCCATCGAAACGCGTCGACGATTCAACTACACAATTCGTTTGTTTGACTGGAACCGTAGATTCTTTAATGAGAGTGGATGTATCGGGTCCTAGTCAACATTTCCCGTCTTACGAATGTGTTCAACTTAATGACAAAGTACACTGTCTCTTTGCTTCTCTCGAAATATTAGGTCTATTGATGTTTGTGTCTAGAGATTTCTTTTCTCATATTAATACATAGGTATAGTATGTGTATATACCGCACATGAATTTTTACAGTAAAAATCTTTTAATGTTTTTTAACAATTGATGTTCATAGGAACAATTGTATATTTATTTTAATAAAAAAGTTTTTATACTAATTTCTACTTGTGACAGTTTTTTTGTGTTTACTGCTTGGGCTATATTGTTTATTCCTTTTGACTCTGGGGCTGAATGACATGGGTTATAAATAAACTATGTATGTAGAAATGAGTGTGTAGAAACTAAAGGATAAATCTACTTCTTACTTGTTAATAGTACCCTATTCCTTTGGTGAGGCGAAGGGGTCCCTCTCTTTCTATTTTTGCGGGCTGATTGTCACATACAGAATGACAATGGGCCAGTCGGGCTCCGAGGAAGAGATTATCAGATGTCTTCAAAGTTACAGCATATGCTAAAGAGGAAGCGCCCTCATGATGCTGATGTCTCTCAGTGGGTTTAGTGCACAATGCAAGGGCTTGAACAAGTCTCAGATATGAAACTTGGCAGGACCAATTCAATCATTAAACGCGATGTATGGGGACAAACTGCTTTTAGTTCTTAAATATATTATTGAGTTCCCCCTTTTACATTTACAGATAATACACATTCTCTAAAACAGGAATAATTGGTAATATAGATACGAGGTTCGCAGTTACCCATTTTCACTTATGCTTCTCCAAAAACAGGTGGAAAATCTGACTGCCCATCTGTATTTATTTTTTAAATGGAAAGAAAATTTAAAGTGGTCTGCTTTTGACCGACTCCTAGTGCTTTTCACCTGTCTGGCTAATAGTTGTACAGATTCAGAACAGGAAGAGTTGAAAAAAGTTAAAGACTAATTTACAATGCTTAAAATAGCTTCAGACAAGCGCATGTTTTATACATCAGCATTAGTGTTTTCATATTGTATGTGACTGCTTTTATCAGTAAACCTAGAAAGTATCCAAGCAAATTCCTATGTTCATCCCTTAAGGAAGTCTGTAATTCACTCGTTGCATTTGAATTTTTTCACAGACCACAAAATAAATATGATAAAAAGACAGAAGATGAACAAAAAATAAATATGGTTAAATACTGATTCAAACACCATAAAAATACATTTTGTAAACCAGAAGTACTGTATTTAATATATTTATTATACTCCAATTACATATGAGATGGTGACAGCTGTCAGAACCCATTAGACAGTGTGTCCGCTGCCCGCATGCCCATAGACTGTAAGAGTGCATGGCCAGGACTGAGGACAGCGTCCACCAGCCCAGCATGACCACAGACAGAGAGTGTAAGGCAGCGTGCATAGCCAGGACGGTAGACAGTGTCTGCCAGCCGTACGATCCCACAGCCTGGGTGTGTAAGGCAGAGTGTACAGCAAGGACTGTGGTGTCCACCATCCCAGCGTGCCCATTGCCCACAGAGTGTAATACTGGGACTGTACCCACACTATAAAGTTGCGCACGGAGGCTGTCTTCGCTGCCCTCACGCTTCCTCTGCTCTCACAAATTAGCTACATCTTATTAGCTTTACAACTCACAATGTCATTCGGATATGAGATGCTAGTAACAGTCTATCCGAGCATACCTTCTGACAACTTCTCTCACCAAACATGCCTGCTCAGGACCATGAACTGTAAACAAAATATCAGACTGGACAACCCAATGCAGTAACCATATAATAGATTATGATCATATGAAATACAACAAAAAGACCTGCACAGTTGCTCAAAGCTGGACACATACCGAAAAAACGCAAAGTGCACGATTGTCTCAACCTAATATAAACTTATTTTGACTTGTACTTATGTTGGTTGTCTATTTACTTACTAATATACTATATTGCACGACCTCCTCTGATGTGTCTGTAAAACGCACCTTTTGTCCCGAAGTTTCACCCTGAATTTTTGTCCTAATTTTTTGACCCTTTGTCCTGAATTTTCACACTCACCGTCCTGAATTTGCACCCATGCCAGTTGGTCACCCTATCTCGCTAAGGTAATGAAGTGAGGAGTGTGTGGACTTGGGATGGTGAGTGCGGTATGCTGAGGAGTGCTGGCAGGCAAGGCAAGGCATGGGTGGTGAGAGCATGGAAGCTGTAGTGAGTAGACTAGAGTCTAGGGATTAAGGGGACTGTGCCCACAGGACCTGCAAGCAGCGGTTGCCCCTAGTGGCCGCAGACCCATTGCTGCACAGAGTGGTGTTTTGCAAAAGCAGGAATGGTTTCCTGCTGCCACGAATAGCTGCTGCAGGTTACTATAGTGTGCATGCTTAGCGCTTTGCGAAGTTCTTTTTTTTTTTTTTACAAAAATGAATGAATTTTGTAAATCCCTAGTCCCAGTCTCCCGCAAATTACAGTCTTTAAAGTTAGTCTAAATAATGTGATTCAGGGCTACACATTTCATAATGAGTTGTATTGCTAAATTATAGTGATGGAATGGAGCACATTTTCCATGACAGATGTAGTCGTTTGGGGACATTAGCTACATCATAATGCTACATAATAGCTGCTTTATGATTTACATTTTTAAAATTGTTGCATGTCTAGTAACCTAAATGTATTGTACAAATAGCTTGTAATTTATTTTGAAAGATTGTAAGGTATTCATTTTGAAGTCTGCAGACTCTTGGCTAAGCAAAGAGTCGGGGAGGGGCTTACAGTGCTCCACACACAGGGATAATCATTCAGGAATGTAGATTTAGTAAGGCCGCTGCCCGCTGTATGTTTTCGTTAACATAATCAGCCTGTCTGGCAGCCGATATCTCCGAAACCTAGGGGGGTCGTGCAAGCTGCCACAGCCCTTGTAGTCCCTCGGAGGCTAAATAAAAACTGATATCCGTCTCCTAGAGCAACAACTTGACTCCATCTCCGTGGCCTCCGCTGCTTGAAATGCACAAGGAGGAAAGAGGAGGAAAGAGGGGGCAGGACCCGGAGAGTTCATCCAGTGCTAAAGGCAGGATACGTACATTCAGCCTGACATTAACCTTTCAAATATGAGCGCGAGGCCAAAGAAGGAAGGGGCCACTACATGCAATCATCTCGCTGTATTCCAATCACCCATTAGGACCTGCCTCAATTCTGCTCAATCATCTCACGCAGCGGTTATTAAACTTGACTTCCTGCTTGTCCTGCGCGCGGGCGGAGGCTTCAAGAGTGGAGAGTTCCAGCACGTATCGTCTTTGGCTGCGGGTTCTAAGAGATCAGTCTCTGCGGTTCACTCCGATCAACACCTGGTAGTTCAGCGGAGGGTTCATGCTCAGCCCTTCGTGGGATTTTGCTCCCAGTAGTGAATTTGCAAAGCAAAATGAGATTTTGTGAAAGATTTTTTTTTTCTGAAGGAAGCATGTCTCAATAAAGCTTTGTCATCTTCGAACTTAATTAAATAGTGAACTAACGCTGTACTTTCAACATGATTTTCATGATGTCCATACATCGCACAATTTTTCTCGTCGCGCTACATCAGGTATTTTCATATTCTCATGGGAACTCACAGTACCAGGACACACACAGACCCTGCTCAAATTCCATATACAATTGTCCTCCAACTTCACCAATTTCTTGAAAATTTTAATGACCTTCATAGGTTCAGAAAATTTTAATTTACCACTTATATGCACCTTCTTCACTCTTACCCAGTCGCCCACGCACAGTAAAGTGGATTTTACTGAATTCCTCCAGTCAATAATCTTTTTCTTCTAAACAATTTGACCTTTTGCTTAGCCTCCCATTCATCATTGTGACTATGCATCAACAGACCCACATCCTTATTATTCATCCACGAAGGGCACAGAACCAAGTTGGGCTTTCTTCCCCTGAACAATTCAAATGGGCCCTTCCCAGTGACTGAGGGGCATATCTACAAGGCCATGCGATAATTATCGCTCAGCGCTCTTAGCGCGAGGATAATTATCGCCGGCCGAAACTGAATTTTATTGCGGAGATAGCGTGCTATCAGCAACGCTTATCTCCAAAGCGATAAAATTCAGAGCGCAAACTTCTCCACTAGTGAGAAGAGCAGTGTGAGCTGCGCACATCGATGTGCCTGCTATCACTGAAGTCCCGAAAAAAACGGAGCAGTGACAAGCACGCGCACATTGATGTGCCTGCTGTCACTGCAGTCCGGAAAAAACGGACCGCCTCCAGGGCACAAAACAGAGCCCGATAGAGACCCGTTTCGAGGCCTCTCTAAAAAAACTGCCGGTGCTCAGACCCGGTGAGACCCGGCCCACTTAAAGCCCTGATGATATCCACCTTCCATAGGATATCATGGCTAAGTCAGTCTCAAAGCAGGCGTTAAGAAAGTAGCGATAACAGAGGTTATCGCTACTTTTCTTGTCGCTTTGCTTCTTTGCCTGAGGCTTGATAATAGGAGAAATGTCGCTTAGCGACATTTCTCCCGTTATCCTGGGGAGGAACGCCCACTTTGCATCTCATTAGAGATGCAGAGCTGGGCGATAGGGAAAGGGCGATGTAGCATGGATTCACGCGTTAGCGTGTCCTTGCTAATAGGGCGTTAGAATTATCGCCGCTTTTCGTCCGAAAACGGACGCTAAAGCGGCGATAATTTTATCGCCAGCCCTTGTAGATATGCCCCTTAGTGCGTTGTAAGGCGATACATCTCTATCCTGTCTTGTATCACCTGTTTCCAATCCTGTCCTTGTTCTTTGGCCAATTGAATAGATTCCTTTAACACCCCATTGAACCTCTCTACAACACATTGGAAGCTGGGTGATATAAAGCACATCTTTTATGCTTTATATTTTTTTCCTTTTTAAAACCTCCTCCAGTTCAGTTGAGACAAGTTGTACACCATTATCCGTAAGGATACATTTCGGAATCCTCCTCCCTGGCAATCAACTCATTCAAGAAACTTATCACATTACAAGTCTCTATTTTCTGAGTAATATATTTCTCTGGCCACCTAGAAAAGATATCAATCAGAACTAGCACAAATGTTTGGCCAGCTCTGCAGTGTATAGGCCCTAGAATGTCTAACGCAACTTCTTGCCACACTTTTTTTGGATAGTTCCTTATCACCATGGGTTGGACCCTTGTTTTGCAAACCCTGTCACTAGCCAAGCATTTAGGACACTCGCAAATTATTTTTCTCACATGCAAATCAAAACCTGGTAACCAGAAGTGCAACCTAATCCTTTCCTTAGCCATGCAAATTCCCAAATGCCCCCGATGAGCCATTTGAATCAAATTGTCTCTGATACACCTGGGAGGAACTCATCTCGTTCCTCTCCACAACAAACCATGAGTCACTGACAATTCTTCCTTGATATTCCAAAACTTCAGACACTCTTCACCAACTTTTTTTTTTTATTTCCAATCATTTTCATTTAACACTCATCATCACTGACCAACTTTCTTCATTCCTCCTCACTTACAGTTCCTTCAGTGACCTCACAGACATTATAATCCTCCAAGATACATACATCATCATCCACATTATCCTTTTGAGAATCAACAACCATACGTGCTAGACAGTCAGCTACACAGTTTTTAGCACCAGGAATATACTCTACTCTAAAGTCATACTCCTGCAATGCTATAACCCAATGACAAATCCTGCTTGATATCGTGTCCAAACCTTTCTTTCCAAAAACATCCTTCAAGGGTTTGTGATCTGTGTTCACAACAAACTGCATACCCCATGAAAACATCTTCAGCTTTCTTATTGCCCCAAAAAAATGCACAAAGCCTCTTTTTCTATGACTGAGTATCTATATTCAGGACCAAACAGCCTCCTTGCGATAAACATAATGGTTCTGTGATCCTTACCATGACCTAGTTTTAAGACTCCCCCCAAATCTTTGGAGCTGACATCCGTCACCAGAACTGATCTCTCTTAAGAATCTAAGTTCTATAATGCTGGAGCACCAGACAGGGCATTTTTAATATCATCAAATTCAAGTGTGCATTCAGACGTCCATACAAACTGCGCACCTTTCTTCAAAAGCAACCTGAGTTTATTTGTGCGATTTACAAATCTAAGAATAAACGTATTATAGTATTTCGTCTTGCCTAAAAATGTTATCAACTCATCTTTGTTTGCAGGAATGAGTAATTTGTGTATGGTCTTAACTAAACTTTCATTTGGTTGCACACCCTTTCCAGATAACATGCGACCTAAATATGTAATATCTTTACACCCAATTTTACACTTGTCAACTCTTAGGGTGAGACTTCTGTTACTGAATCTCCTCAAAACGTCTCTTAAAACCTTGTTATGTTCTGCTCATGTATTACCAAAGATTAACACATCGAAACGGACGGGGGGCGTGGCTTGAGCTGCCACCGGATGGCCGCGTCCGGCTGAGGCTCCGTGCTTTGAGCAGGACCTTCTCTCCACCGGGAGCTGTTGCCGCTCAATTTCGATGCAATGAACTGGAGTGAGGAGCGGGCGCGGGGGCACAGGTAGCTGTTTTTTTTTTAGCTGCCTTTTGTCCTGTTTTCCTCCACGCCGCGCTCCCCTCAGGCTCTCCGGCAGCGCCCGCCATTTTACTTGCGGCGTGATGCGACTTTAATTTATTCTTTCTCCGTGCTGCCTGAGGTGCTTCTCGGCGGTAGCACTGCTGTTTCCAGTTAAAGTTTTGCTGTTGTGGAGGTGACATTTGATACTGAAGCTGTTTCTTTCACCTTCAATTTTTTCTGAGGAGAAACTTGTTATAGAAATTCAACGCTTCCTGAAACCACCAGATGTTTTTACAGTCATGCGATATATTTGGAATGACTTGAGGCTTCGCTGGGTGGCCATTTCCCATTGAAGCTTCATGCTGTGACCTGTTTTTACCTTTCTTGCGACAAGGTTGCGACTGAGTCTGGTGGTCTGGCATCAGCTGTGCTCTCCATTTGAGTTTTGAATTTTGGCAACGTTGGACGTCCTATTCCTGGTGAGGGGTGAGGCAGGTCTTGGAATCCTTTGGGCTGACTCTTAAACTTCTCAGCTTTAATTGAACCATTAGAGTCATCCCTGGTTGCTCTACTTGTTGTCGAAGCGTGACTATCAGATAAAGTGTTGTCTCTACAGGTTCTATACTCTTTCCTTCCACAGTGCCTTTCCCTTGAGACTTCAACACATTAATACATTCGTCTTTATGGACTCCTCTTCCTACCCTGGTCAGAAAAGTACCTCTGCAAATATGTCTTCCCTCCGGAAGGACTCCAATACTACAGCCTCTTCCAAATGCCAAAAGAAGGAACCCAATTCTCCCACTAAATCTCCACTACCTATAACACTTGAGGACCTCATGGAAGAGATAAAGTTTATAAAGCCTTTTGTGATTGACACCAACACTACTCTTCAGAGGCTAGAAGAGAAGTGGTCTAACCTAGATTCTAGAGTTTCCACGGTGGAGCAGAGGATCAGTGACACTCAGGATGTGATTCCTCAGGTTGCTGCTATGTCCAAGGAGATCGCACTCCTCAAAATGCAAACGGAGGACTTAGAAAACCGTAATAGGCGCAATAACCTTAGAATTTATGGCATTCCTGAGGGAGAGGAGGGTCCCGACATGCTCGCCTTTTTAAAAAAACACATCCCTAAAATTGTTAGTCTCAAGGACGGCACCACTCTCAATTTGCAACGTGCCCATCGCATTGGTTCTAAACCTGGAGGTTCACCTTCTGCCTCGTCGGTTAACCGCCCCAGAGGGATAATCGTTTTATTTCTGGAGTACACTGAGCTGTTAATGGTTCTCTCAGCGGCAAAGCAAAGAAAGCAGATGTTATGGTCTGGTCAAAGAGTTTTCTTCTCTCAAGATGTGGCCCGCGCCACTGCTGCCCGTCGCAAGGAATTCCTTTCCTTTAGCCCAGCTCTTCGATCCATGAATGCTAGATATGGTCTGGTACATCCCTGCTTTTTTAAAGTCACTCACAAAGAAAGGACCTACTCCTTTGATCGTCCTGAAGATCTCAGACAATTTATTTCTCGTCATAAAGGAGAAGAGATGGACTTTGTAGGGGCCTGAGCACTGTCTCCTCTTGCTCTGTTTTATGTTTCTCTGATGTCACTTTTCTCACTCTAAAGTTCTGAAGATATTCGTCTTCTTTTGTTGTTATTAGGAATTTTGTTTGCCATCTCTGAAGACCATTTCCTATTATTTCTTTGGTTTTTCTTCACAGATCTCTCCCTTCCCGTACAGACTCATTCCCCTGATGTTTCCTTCCTTCCTGCCCTCCCATCCCGATAATAATGTTGCAGTTACTCCTCATGTTTGGTAAGTGTTAACTCTTCTATCGGATGTCCTTGGTGCAGTTGTTTGACTGTTTTATTTTTTACCATTTTATGTTTCTATGTCGTCAGTCTCTCCTTTTCTGTTACCTCCTACTAAACTCCCCGTTTTGTTTTCTCCATATTTTTCTGTCTACTGGTTCCTGTTGTTTCCCGATGTCCTCGCTGGCTTCGCCATCTGCCTTCCTCCTGCGGCTCCCCGCCTCCCCATGATACTCTCTTTAGTCTGGATATGTATTCCGTCTTTCTTGACTGAAGTCCTTCGGCTTCCTGTCAACTTTTCTTTGTCTATTTTGTACATTCTTTACCCTCTTTTCTTTTCTTTCCTTTCCTTTTCTCTTTCTTTCTTGTTTTCCTTTTTCTATCTTTTCCTCTTTGACTACTGATCCCTTTTCTCCTTTTCCTTCCTCAATATTATTATCTCCTACTACTCTTTACCTTTTTGTACTTCCTACCTTTCATCTCTTACACATCCTTTTCTCCTATCCGTTTTTACTTCAATATTATCACCCTGTTGACTTTAAATTTTTGCATGCTGAGTTCTCAACTTTTTCCAATTTTATAAAACTCATGGTGTTGTTTGATGCCCTCTTCCTTCTGCAATGACTGATAGTGTTCGAATTATTTCTTGGAATGTAAAAGGTTTACGTAATCCTGTTAAAACACAAAGGGTGCTTACCCATGTCTCCAAATTACAATGTAAGATTGCGTTGCTACAAGAAACACACCTCAATGACAAAGATATTAATTCACTTAAAAAACAATGGGTAGGCTATGTTTATAGTTCCCCAGCTAGAGATAGGAAAAATGGAGTCGCGATACTCTTTCATAAGTCCCTCTCCCTTACTATAGAAAGCAAGGAAAAAGATACTGATGTTCGATGGCTTCTTCTTCATACCCTCATAAATGGGTCCCATATTTCTCTCCTCAACATTTATGGTCCCACAGGTATTGATTCTCAATTTTGGCAATCCATGTCACACACTCTTCACTCATGTTCTGACTCTAATCTCATAGTGGGTGGGGACTGCAATCAGGTCATGGACCCCTTTACCGATAGGAAATCCTCTTCTAGATATATCCCTAATAAAATGCAAAAGACCTTTGCTAACACAATACTTTTGAGAGGCCTGGTAGATGCTTGGAGGATATGTAATCCTGACTGTTTGGAAATCACTTTCTATTCTCCCACTCATAAATCTAATTCTAGAATTGACTATATTTTTTTGAGCCCACACCTTCTTTCTAATTTACAACATGCTGAAATAGGATCCATTATTATTTCCGATCATGCTCCCGTCTTCATCAATTTAGATCTTCACTCCCTACCTTCCAAATCTTGTCGATGGCGCTTTAATAATTATCTTCTCAAAGATCCTACTTTTATTGGGCGCTTTAAAGATTTTGTGTCGGAATTCTTTCTCTTTTATGCTAGTCCAGATATGCCCTTTCATACTATTTGGGACTCCTTTAAAGCGACACCCAGAGGCTTTATCATTGACTATGTAGCTATTAAAAAGAAAAAATATCAAAAGGAATCTGCTTCCATTCTGTCTTCCATTAAGCATTTGGAACATGCATATTTTTCTTCCAACGATGAGGCTAATCTTAAAAATTTGGTCCAAGCAAAATTAAATTTTAATAGGAAAACCACGGAGGAAGCTTCAGGGACGTTATTGAAAATCAATTCCAAATTCTATGGCGGTCGCAATAGAGCTGGTAAATTGCTGGCGAATTATTTGAAGATCAAGTCCCAAAGATCTAGAATAGTTAAAATCATTGATGATAGTGGTGTCAACCGCTTTAAAGATGAGGAAATATTGAAATGTTTTACAGACTTTTATAAGACCCTATATACTTCTGAATCCTCCCCGTCTGACGCTGCCTTAGATTCATTTCTTGATTCACTACCCCCCGCTCTTCCCCTCCTCCTGATTGCTCTATATTGGATATAGATGTGTCCCTTTTTGAGATTAAGTCTGCCTTGGCTAAGTTACCTAAAGAGAAGGCTCCTGGCCCAGACGGATTTACTGCCGAATTTTATTCCTGCTTCTCACAAATCCTTTTGCCCCACCTTTTATCTCTTTTTCAATATTTTATTTCTCATAATGAAGCTCGAGGCTCTTTTCTTGAGGCTATGATTTGTTTAATTCCCAAAAAAGATAAAGATCCTTCTCTGTGGGCTAATTATCGCCCCATTTCATTAATCAATTTAGATTGCAAAATGTTTGCTAATGTACTGGCCCTCCGTATCAATCAGGTACTTCCAGAATTGATTGGCTCTGAACAGACGGGATTTGTTAAGGGAAGGACTTTAGCTGACAATTCCAGAACTTTTCTTAACATTATTCATCTAGCATCCAAGAGTTCCTCCGCGGTTGCAGCCATAACCCTTGATGCGGAGAAAGCTTTTGACCGCATTCATTGGCTTTTTATGATGCGTGCCCTCAAATGGCACAGTTTTGGCCCCTCTATCTTGTCCCTTATCAATCTGCTATATTCCTCCCCAACCACTTCAGTTTTTGTGAATGGTTCTCAATCTTCATACTTTTCCCTACAACGAGGTACCCGTCAAGGTTGTCCTCTTTCTCCCTTGCTCTTTATCCTTTCTCTTGAACCTTTTCTTCACTCTCTGCATCATTCTTCCACCTTTCAAGGTTTCAAACACAAGGCAATCGAAATCAAATTTACCGCCTATGCGGATGATATTATGCTATACATTTCTGATCCCCTTACCTCTTTGCCCGCCTTCACAGATCTCTTATCCTCTTACGCCGCCCTGTCCGGTTACAAATTGAATTTTTCTAAATCCGAAGTGCTTCCATTAAATAAATACTGCTTGAAAAGCATGTTTGATGGGACTGATTTCAAATGGAACACCAATAGTATCACATGCCTGGGAATTAAATATTCTTCTTCAATTGTGAGAACTGTCCAGCTAAACTTGGATGATATTTTATTAAAAGTAAATACCATGGCCGGAAAATGGTCTCCCCTATTTTTGTCATGGTGGGGTAGACTGGACACAATCAAAATGATGATGCTTCTGGTTATCAACTTTTATCTGTCCATGCTACCAGTGAAACTTCCATTAAAATTCTTTAAAAATCTTAATGGTGTTTTGAGTAAATTTCTCTGGAATGGTCGGAAAGCCCGTATTTCTCTATCTTTACTGTCTGCTCCTAAGGATCGGGGAGGTGTACATTTCCCCAATTTTCGACAATATCACTCCTCCTTTTTAATTCATCAAGTGTTACCTTATTTGTCCTCTTCGGAAGAAACTCTCACATCGGTTTGGCATAAATTGGAGGAATCCCTGATTCACCCTTTTCCTTTTTCCTCGTTAGCCAACTTTTCTCATCCTCCTTGTTCTTTTAATTACCCGACCATTTCACACTTTATTTCAACCTTTTATCCGGTCAAGCGCAGATCCCATACTCCTCTACAAATATTCCTCGACTCACCTCTTTGGCATAATAAATCCTTTAAACAGTCCAATCGTACTATTTTCTGTAAAAAAATGGGCGGCTAAGGGGATCTTCCTGGTCAAACATATAATACATGGTTCGCTTTTTCTTTCTCCTCAGGAAGTTCAATCTAAGTTCGGCCTGCCTGTCTCCTCTCTTCTTAGGTATGACTCTTTAAGAGTGCTTTTAACTACTCAGTTTTCTCTCCTTTCCGGATCCCCCTCCTCCGCTTCAGATCCCATTTTAGAACCTCTATCCACTTCTCTTTCCCTTCGGGCCTCTCATATTTACAAATATCTTCATTTCTCTTCTCCTAACCGCCCCAAGAGTAAAGTTGAACTCCTATGGGAATCTGATTTACAGCGTACCCTCCCTATTCACACATGGAACTCTATTTGGACACGCATACATCATACTTCCTGCAATGCCAGCACCACTCAGACTCTATATTATTTTTATCAGAGGTTATTTTTAACTCCATTATCTCTTTCCAATTATAGTTCCGATCTATCCCCAAACTGCTGGTCCTGCAAAAACACCCCTGGCTCATTTATACACTCCTTTTTTCTTTGCCCCAGCATCACTCTGTTTTGGACCAAGGTATGTGAATCAATCTCCTCCATTTGCTCTATTAATTTTCCTTTTGATACTTACTCCATATTCTTGGGAAGTAATTCCGCAAACTGGTTTGGTTCTCACAGGGTGGGCATTTTTGTGGATCTGTTAATTGCTATTGCCTTTCAGGTAATTACCTCCAATTGGAAGGATGCCACTAAGGTCTCTTTCTCTGCTTGGTGGAACCTTCTCTGCTATCATCACAGGCTGGCTAGAGCTTCTGCCACCACATCTCAGCAACTTCTTCGAAAGGAAGCCTTCTGGTCTCCACTCACTAACTATCTATCCTCATCTGCATTACGCAACAAAGACAGTTCCTTCGTTTTTCAACAACCATGAGTATTCTGTTTCTTTTCTATTATATAGCCCTTATAAGTCAGTGTATGGTTATTACTCGGTTTTAGGAAATGATATAAGAGTTGTACCTTGATAGTCTTACATATGATGACTGATTTGGATGTTGATTTCTATTCTTTTCCCTTCTTTTCTTTTCTTCCCTCTCTTCTTTTCTCCCTTTCTAGCTTTCTCTCCACTCTGAAAAATGTAAAATGCTATTTTGTTTTAAGGTACAACCTTTCTCTATTGCTTACTTCTTTTGGTTTTAATCGTTTGACAATGGTAGTTATCTTAAGTTATTATTCTTTATTATCATACATTTTGCTTGTTAGTTTTTGTCATTTCTCTACATTTATTGCTGTAATGTTGTACCTATGTTCTTACTGCTTCAATAAAGCTCTTAAACTTAAAACAATGAAAAAAAGAAAAAAAAAAAAAGATTAACACATCATTTTGGTAAATTTTTACATGCTCAATACCTTCCAAAACAGTCTCCATGGCCTTTTGAACAACAGCTGCAGCTGAAATAAGTACAAACAGCATCCTAGTGAATCTAAACAACCCTCCAATTGTGTCAACATATCCGTTATGTTGAGAACGTGATACCTATCCACCACAACAGCTTTGTTTAAACCCCTAAGATCCACTCAAAGCCTAACATCCCCCGAAGTCCTGAATGCTAACACAATCGGAGCCACCCATTCTGTAACCTCAACAACTTCTATGATGCCCTTCTTTTTGAGATTCTCAATTTGAACAGACATTGTTTGCCTTATACTTAAAGGAACACCTCTCACTTTGCTCACACTAGGTGTGTGATTATCCTTCAATATGATTTTGTGAGAGTATGCAGTTAGACACCCAGGTTTGTCCGTAAACACCTCGGGAAATTCAGAACATACATTTCTCGTAAGTTCACCATTGCCCTCTCCCCTCTTACATTCAACTTTCTTGACAATATCAGAACGAAAATCAGTGGCTAGTGAAACTATTACCAACAGTAGCTATATAAGTACAATTAATCCAATGGAGATAATGCACAGGGAACAATACAGTAAGTTGTCTAAGAAAAATGTGTTATAAAATAAAAAATTAAAATAACAATACTTGTGCCAACAATATTTAATCAAATACCCAGGAATCCTGACAAGAGAGTTGTTCCAACATAGTTGCAAGGGTATGTTCTTTTAACTTCCTGAAGTATTCAAGAACAACGCATCCAAGTTACTGCCAGAATCTGCCAGAATCACCACACAAATCAATTGGGAACTTTATCAATGAGCAAGCAGTGTGAAATTATTATAATAAGAACGAGTCACCTGTCACGAACATAACTGCGCTGTAACCCAACTTGACTGGTTGCCGCGTCAACAACCATTGTCTGGATACGGCCACAGCCAGGCCGCTGGCACGGACGTGAGTGCACTGACGGTGAAGTATGAAAACCTGAGTAAGAAACCAAGACCCATTCCTTGGATACCACAACACAGCGCAGGATGCAGGCTACAATGTCAGGACACTGTAATGCCGGTTGTTGCTCAGGAGACCGCCCGCACAAGCTCCCCTCTGGCAGTTCCATGGGACCCTACACGAGTAGCGTCACGTTCACCTCACACGATGATGAATCCATGCGCACCACACCACACCACACGTCATCCAACAGCAACCGTTGTGAGTTTAAAATTGATTCACAAATAACACAAACTTGCCGTATTACGATAGCAGCATATAAACACTTTACAGGTGTTGAGCCGTTCTTCTGGCTACATCCAAATAGTTTAAAAAACGTAACCCTTTCCAGTATGTCCACAGTAGAATCACATCCACATGGGATAGTCCAAATCGTAGTCAATGTAAAAAAGATGAATCTCAACAGGCTTGATGAAGAAAGATTATGTGATGGTTTATTCACAAATTAAATTGCTTCACTACAAAGGAACATCCCATCCACCTTTAAATCCACCTTACAACTGCCCCTTTTGAAGGATGCACATTCTAGTACTCTTCAACCCCAAGATTCCCCATGACACATTTCAGAACCAAAGCTGGAGGAAATTTTAAAGAAACAGCACTAAACTGTACACCACATTAAGATATACCACACACAGCATGTCAGGGTGGCGGAGGACATTACCTCCTCCACCCTGACAGGCTACTCTTTGGTTCTGAAAGCCATTCTCTAAACGTTACCAACGTTTTTGCTTTTCACAAATAGCAACAAACAAATAACTAATTCTAACTATACCCCTCTGTATCCATAACTGGGATGATTTCCAAAATTGATTTTGAAAGCCTAGCTTGCGATGTATATGATGTCACTCGAAATCCTGAGAGAGAAAAATCCACTTTCTTGATACTTACCATGTACAGTACTATAGTGTTATTGTATATATCAGACTATGTTCCTTCCACTCTTCGTGAGATGCCCTCATGCCAAATAAATTAAGAAGTGTGGAAAGACAGAGGTGAACTAACCCACTGGATGGCTTGGCAACTCACTGGGGTACTGGAGGCCTACTTATTACCTCCTTCGGGGGTATTGTTTAAGTGATAGCCACCCGTGGTGGAGCTAGGATAGCAGGAAAGTTGCCACTCTGGCCTTTTTTACTACCCTAGTGCACACCTATGGTGCCCAGTGCACTGAGAACGTGGACGACAGTAGCTGGCTTTGGATTACATCATGAAGATTCAATTACTTTTCATGTTACTTGGTGCTGACAGATTTGTTAGCTAGTGAGAGAGCAAGCATACAATTTCAGAACCTACACTCAGTGACAGCGTAATTAACAGTGTGGGTCCTGCAACAAACACAGTCTGTCATCATTTAACACATGGTGACTGAACTTGTTGCAGGGCTTTTATGGAATATCATTGTATGTGTGTTGCAGGCAGCAGGAAAAGGGCAAGGCAGTTGTGGGAGCACTGGCAGAAAGTAGAGTGGGAGCAGAAGACATATGGGAAAAAAAAGTAATGCCCTGATTGTGACATATGTGCTTGCATGTGTGTTCACACACATATTTAAGTGCCTGTCTGCATGTGTTTGAAACTGCATCTGAATCTCTGTAACTTCATGTATCTTTGTGGATGTGTGTATTTGACAGAACCTGTAAGGGAGCCACATGTAAGAAAGGGGCTACTGGATGGCAACCATGGGGGTAGAGGTAGCTTGCCACTAGTGGCCTGGGCCTGTCCTACTAAAGCTCTGCAAACTGGGACAAATACATGCTTTCCACGCTTCAATAGTAAGTTAGAGTTGGTGAACGATAAAAGGCTTCTAAGATGCATAGCATAGGGGGAAAGACTTGGAACTCAGTGATAACTAAGAGCCCAATAAATCACTGTCCATCTCAGTGCTTGTCTTTTTAAAACAGAAAGTACTTTTAATATGACAGTAGTATGAAACACTACACAATTAGATAGGTATCAGACTTGAGGTTAAATAATCTCACACGTGGGCTTATGGTGAAATTCTTCGCCAGACCTGGAGCCCTCCTACCTGTTCTACTGTGTGTACCTCATTTCTAGGGAAGTTTCCCTCAAGTAAGCCGAGTACAGGAAAAATTAGGCATGGATGCAAGTTTCACTAAGCAATTGCCCCAGGGCAACTAGTGAATCATTCTGAACAGGAATCTAGTAATCTCGGTGGCGTCACTTCGTCTACGGAGGTGGTCCCACTTCTCTCTCTCTCTTTTGTGGGCAGCTTCAGATATCAGCTTGACAAGTGGGATTGTTGAAGGTTGGCTTTCGGGAGATGTTCCTACTAGGCCGGGCAACCTTGTCAGGTTCAGCATCTTGGCGAGGCATGTAAAGCCTCAAGGGCGGGGCAGACTTCCTACTGTGGTGACAACTGGTACTCACAGTTGCATCACCCACTGACAGTGGCAGCACCAGTTCTCTGACTGTCGACATTCTGGTTGGACTTTGGTTATTGAGTTGCGCTTCTGCATGTAGTTCACCACTAGGGGAGACCGAGCAACCTCTTGTGCCACAGGCGATCCCAGCCTCGAGATCCTAGGACCCACATAGATGATCCAGAGCCCCACCCACAAGGCAGGTCACACCCTCAACCCCATCTTTACAGCCAGTGACAAGGCCAAGTTTAGCCACCTCAATCCACTCACCTGGACAGATCACTCCATCTTCCATTTCTTTATCGACACACCCCAATTCTCCTCTGCCAAGACTACCTACAACCTCAGATGTAGCTGGAAGAAGATAAAGGACACAGACTGGACCAACACCCTCAATGCCACTAACCAACCGTCACCTGCATGCCGACATCGTAGGCCTTCAACAATTGAATCACTACCAGTGCAGACGTCCTAACCCCCCTGAAGAATGTCAGACACTCCAGAACCAACACCCGAGCCAATTGGTACACCAAAGACCTCAGATACTCCAAACATCTTTAAACAGCTGGAGAGAAAATGGAGAACCAGTCGGGACACCACCACAAGAAACACTTGCAAGTCCATGCTCAGGAAATAACACACCCAACTAAATGAGGAAAGAAAAACAGCCCTAGCTCTCAGGCTGGAAAAGATCTCCAAAAACTGCAAAGAGCTCTTTAACAACGTCAAAGATTTTTCCCAACCCAACAGCCACCACAACTCCATCTCCCCTTTGGAAGACTTCTGCAGCAACCTCTCCAATTTCTTCCACAACAAAATCCTCAACATCTACAGCAACTTTGACCCCCAACGCAAGAGAGAAGAACTCATCAACCAGCTGCCTACCACTGCCAAATCGGACCACCGGCATCACAAATCAACTCATACAAAGACTTCAGACTACCCAGAACGCCGCTGCCTGACGTGTCCTCAACATACCCCCAACAGTCACATCACACCCCACCTCAGAGAGCTACACTGGCTGCCAATCCAGAAGCGATGCCAATTCAAACTACTCACCCGCACATACAAAGCCCTCCACAATGTTCGACCTTCCTAACTTAACCACCACCTCAACTTCCACCAACACACCAGGAAACTACGCTCAGCATCACTCCACCTCATGCAAATTCCCTGCATCTGCAGGAGCAAGTCAGGAGTACTCTCCTTTTCCTACAATATTGCCAAGTCCTGAAACACCCTTCCACACCACATCAGGACCTCCCCATTCCTTCTCAAATTCCACTATAAACTGAAGACCAGACTATTAAACTAGGAGCCCGATCGGCCTACTCACCTACCCAGTGCCTGGATACCCCTCTGGGCATAAGCACGCTCTACAAATCTACATAACATAGCATAACAATGAGACCTATTGGCTTTGCCAATGCTTGTTTAGGATAACGACCAAATACATTAATGAGGTCCATTTAGAACTGTAGAATCGTCGTAGATACTCTAAAAGTTTAGCACAAAGTATGCATTTCTGGACCTTCATTAGACACCCTTACAGTGGAACATTTACGACTATGGGAAACAAGCAATAGACATGACAAGACATTCCTTTCCACAATCTTAGTAGAACAGGCGGGTCTTCAGATGTTTGTGTAATGCTCTTATATTTGCCTCAAAGTGAAACAGCAGTGGAAAGGAATTCGAGACAGAGGCTTCGTAGCAGGAACACCCCAAGATGCTATTTGGAAACAAACCTTAAACGTCATGTCGGGCGGCATGGTGTAAATAATGTGGAAAGGTGTTTCGAAGCTAAGTCATGTAGGGGCCTCTGCGTGAGACCTAAAGTTTTACTGTTCAAAGTATTTTATTAAGTGTGTAAACATATAATTAGATGATATGCAATACAAGTATAAGTTATGCTGTAATACAATCATTTCAAGTAGATGGTATACAATTCCATATGGGTTTTACAAAAGATCCTTCTCACACGACTGTAATGGTACATTGGAATACATGAGTATAGAAGGATTTTACGAATGAGGTCTACCATCATAAAGGAGTAGGTGGGATCAGATAATAAGAGGGTTATGCATACCAAAGGTTCCCACACTATAGGATGTAAGTTATGGAGTATGAGTCTCATCATAAAGTATCACTTACATTATAATGAAACACTTTGGAGGGAATTATGAACCAGAAGTAGGGGAGAGGAGAGTGGGGGGCGGGGGGGCGGAGGAGCTATGCAAGAAAATGTGGATGGGTCTGGACAGACCCTATGCCGTTAGTGAGAGTGAGTCATCCAACATTAATGTTCTTCTCAATAAAACTATCTAAAGAGTGCCACACAGCACTGGACTACGATTGAGGTTGCATAGAGTGTGCCCATCTAAGGTATGAAACCCATGCCTGCCAAGTGTGGTAGGAGAGATGATTGAATGATTTCCATTCTGAAAGAATAATTTTCACAGCAAGAGTAAGAAGCAAATCTAAGAGGGCCATATCATTGGCGTGGAGATGCAGAGTGTTCTCTGAGACCCAGGGACCTAAAGCTTTCATAGGAAAGCGTAGGGTTATGGGAATATGGAATATATCTGATGGTCTAGCCTGTATTGAGTGCCAATATGTATCCAGAAGTGGACATTCAAAGAATATGTGTTCGTGTGAGCCAGAATGTTGATTGAAGTTCCAGCATTTGTCAGTCTCCCTTAAACGTAGTTTATGAAGTCTGGCAGGGGTGCAATAAAGTAGGTTCATTGTAAAAAAATTAGGATTGTATAAGAGGGAGGGTGATTTTGTTGCATAATGCAAGTTTACCAATATTTTGAAATTGTTCATCAGTCATGTGGTTAAAGACATCAGTATTGAAAGGTTTAGTCCATTAGGTGTATATTATTGATGGTTGTGCTGTGTACGGTTTCGAAAATAATTTATAAATTATAGAAGCAGTGTGCCCTGCATGTTGCCAACTTGCCAAACTTAATGGTAGGGATGAGTGTTTGGTGAGAGTTCATTTTGAAAGTTTCACCTTTATTTTAAGGCAACTATAAAAGTCAATATTGGAAAGGCTGAACCTGTCCGCTAAGGTCGAGAAGGGAAGAGGATCATCATTGGTGTCATATAGGTGTCTGATCAGTGTAATGACCTTGGTGGCTCATGATTTTACGACCTGACACTCAAGTTCAGTTTTAATTTTAGGGTTATGCCAGAAGGAGGCCCATCTAGAATTATGAATAGGTTCAGACAGCCTTTTGTCCAGTAATTTCAAAGCATTGGCGGAATCCATAAAGATTTGTTGGGAATGAGGCATAGTGAATTTTGACATTGTAACAGTATTGCATGTACTGAAGGGAGAGAATATACTTAGTTCTATCTCCAGCCATCTTGGGGACCTGGGCGTTTCTGGAAGTAACTAAAAAGCTCCCTGGAATGCCAGAAAGGCAGATTAAAAAAGATTCCAATTAGGGAAACTATCTCCAGCCATCTTGGGGACCTGGGCGTTTCTGGAAGTAACTAAAAAGCTCCCTGGAATGCCAGAAAGGCAGATTAAAAAAGATTCCAATTAGGGAAACTACACCCTCAGAGAGAAGGAATTTTCCTAAGTGATGTATAATAGATCCTCGCTCTCTTATCAGTCCAATGGAACTTCAAAGTAATTTTATCAATTTCTTTGAAGAAAGAGGTTGAAAACTTTAGCGGGAGCATGGAAGATACAAAGTTCACTATTGGAGTGATCCCCCGAAGTTCCTCTCTGGGTCTGGAACCTCCTCCACCAAGAGATGCACTTCGAGGACCAGGAAGATAGCAGATCCCTAACTCTGTCAATAGTTTGTGACTAAGTTTTAAACTAAACCTTTTATTGGGCAGCCCTTGTATTTAAGCACAAATTCATAAGCATAGGAACAAGTCAAGAAGGTGGGTAAGCACTCTAAGGACTTATGGTGTGATCTCACGCTCACACAGCACCACCATCTCCGGCTTTTATCTTTATAAGTCTGAAGCACTGACTGTCATTAAATTGCAAAATAGTTATTTCTATTGTTACTAGAGGTTCAAAAAGGCAAAATATATGCGCTATTAGGATGTACAGTTAAAACCAAGTAAGTAAAATCAGTACATTAGATAGAACGTTTTTAACACACGTTTAAAATTGCAAGTAACTTTCCAGCTTACAAATTATTAATAGGAGTGCATTTTGTGCAGCATAGTAAAGTGGTGCATCACCAGCTGACATTGTATGGCATCACAAAGGGCCCTAGAAAGAAGGCAAGGAGTCTGCTTGCTTCTGAAAAGCACTGCCCCTGCCTTGTAAAAATGCCCTCGATCAAAACATACCATGTTGTAATCTATCAGTCCCTCTACCTGCAACCAGAAAATAGAAAGCAAGGCTGCGGAGCGGGGCTGGCTTTAGCACTGGTGGTGCCCAGTGCAGCAATCTTTGTTGACACCCCCCATGACCATCTTCTCTATGCATCCCACAATGCCATCCTCCAATGGCAGCCCTCCTCTCTTCATAGCCCCCTCTCACATTTATTTCATTTCTTTTATAGTGCTTATTATCCCAAAGGAGTGTGTGCTTTACATCATTTTATCTTATGAACTGCAACTAACAAACTGAGGGGTATATTCACAAGAACGTGTGCTAAACATCTCCAAAAAATGTTAACGCAACTTTACACATCGCAGCCAATTGCGGGAAAATAACCCTGTGTTAACGTGGAATTCACAACACGGCGGTACCATGCGATAGTCCCCAGAAAACGCGGCCAATGTCCGCAATACAATCACCGCGACCGTGATAAAAACACAAACCTCAACGCAAAAAAACTTGCGATGGGCCAAAGCGCGATGAGGAAATCAGCGATAAGCAGCGAGAGGCCAGCAAAACCCACGCGTAATGCGGGAAAAAGCACGAGAACAGCATACGGAAAATGCCACCACAAACGAAATCAACTGCGGGGTACCACGGATGCACCCTGACCGACTGCAGACGACAACATGAACCCCACAATCCCCACAGAGGAACACCCAGGAATACAGGGCACGTGGAAGGGCAATGAGAAGAGGAAGACGGGGTACAGTCTACAGGAAAACCACATGAACACCACGGATGAGACAGAGCACCACCACCAACTGTACGTCACCTCTAACGTGTCATTGGCAACAAAGAGGCAAAGATGGCACACCACCTCGGACCATGTGAATGCCGCCGCATGGCAGAGGAGGACAATGGAAGAGCACAAGAGGCGCTGGACTGATGTGAATGGCAAAACCAAGCAGAAACTGGCTGAGAACACGAAAGCAGCAACGCACCCCGGAGGAGGGGGGCCAGCAGAACACCAGGAGCTGAATGACATAGAGAAGATGGTGGCCACATTCACCAGTCTGGAGACGGTGACATGAGTTGGTGATCTGGACACTGCCCAACATGACCCAACATCACATCAACATGGTGCGTAGCGACCTGGGAGTGGGGGGACGGGTGGAGATGGGCACATTGGCACACATGCACAATCCAGCAGGGCACACTGCACACCCACAATGACTCTGGTTCATGTCCCTGATCCCACGGGAACACTCCAGCACACACACAAACACCAAGTAGTCCCACGAACAGCCCATGGCCAAAGGGGCACCCACCCAACACATCAACAGTCACACAACCAACACATGCCCACGTGCGAACATGCGAACATGCACATACATCAGCCACACTGACAATGCAAGAGACACCACATGACCAGTAGCTTGGCTGCAGTCCTATCATCATGGCAATGTACACGGCACGACACTGAGGTGGCTGAGTGCGGACAACACCCGAAAAGGAGCAGGTCACACTCGGACACAACTACCGGCACAGCGGCCGACACGGGCCTACCGCCACGGGACGCTGACCTGCGGGAGACTGGGGTAGGGTCATGAGGGCAGAGCAGGGTCTCATATGTCTCAGAGGTGCCTTCCGCGGAGTGACTCAGGGGCGAATGGGAGGTGTACCCCCAGGGCATGATGCAGAGGGCACATGCCAGCTGTGTCCGGCAACATGGCGGATATGAATGCCACAGACTCATGCCAGACACCAAGTACATACCTGCCCGTTGCTGATGACAACCCCCAGGCCACAGGCTCAGACACCAACAATGTTCCGCCGGAGGCTGACGGTCATTCACGGCGCACAGGTTTAGTGGCACCAGGTCAGTCCTTGCTACTGGTTTACCTTCTCCGTAACGGTGATCCGTGTTTCCACCGGACTGTGACGCATCTCCCTCTCAATCCTCCCCCTGCGTACACTGGCATGGACCCTGCCATTGATTAATGATGACTCAGTTCAAGATGTGGGACATGCTGGACTGCAGTGTAGCCCGGCTGCAGCGGTGGAGTATGTCAATGAATGGGGCCTGTGTCATGGAGGACAGCAATGGGCTGAGGAGGCCACCAAGGTCATGGGCATGGGTCTTGGAGCTAGCACCGGCACGTGGTGGGCCCTCTTTGACACACAACGGTGTCGGCAGGTGAGCAGTGCGGCCTTGGAGCGCTGGGGCGGGCAGGCTTGGTCTGGGTATCAGCCTCCTGGGGTGCAGCAGGTGCACAGGCTCGCAGGCCCCGCTGCTCACGGCGTCGGCCTCGTGGTGGACTGCGAGGCGCCGCCCTGGCAGTGACGTTGGCCTTTCCGGGAGAGAACAACGCTCTGCGCCACGGGGGTTTTTGTCCACACCCCTGCGCAGGCCTGGCGTACTCCGGGCCAACCCACTACGCTCACCACACAGGGGGGACGCAGCGAGCGACATTTCCACTATCTGACCCACGGCCTGGGGTAACATGGTTGCGTCCACTCTTCACTACTCTCCAGTCACCAGCAGTTGATGTCTGCATGGACATGTCTGTGGTTTGCATACCCATGTCTGTCCAGCACATCCACGCCTCACTTGTCGTTGTGTACATTCCCATTCACGGGTCACTTGCATCCTTCGCACATGGCTGCATTCCGCATCTCCACACGTTCAGCTGTTGAGTGGCTGTGGTGCCATGACATAGCTGTGTTGTGTGCAGGGGAGGCCCAGGATCACCATGGAGTTGTGTTGTCGTGTCTGGTAGGTGGGCATGTTGATTGACATGTATGTGGTTTGGTCACGTGTGCATTCCCACAGTTGTGCGTTGTGTGATGGTGGCTTTGAGGTGTGTGGTGTGTTGATTTGGCACTTACCAACGAGCAGTCCAGTTCCATAGATGCCAACCTGGAAACGCTGGTTGATGATGGACTGTCGGAAGATGTAGGAATCGTGCACACTGCCGGGGTAGTTTGCGACGACATTGGTGAACACTCCCCGGTGGTCCACTATTGCCTGCACATTGATGGAATGCGTGTGCTTTCTGTTGCGGTAGTGGTGTGCAGTATCCGCAGGGGGCACAAGTGGGACATGTGTGCAGTCAACACGTGTGGGAAGCTAGCAAAGGCGTAGAAGCCTTGCTTGGTCTCCAGCTGTTCCTGCGCAGTGTGGGGGAAGTGAAGATACTGGGGTATGAAGCTGAGGATGGCATCCAGGACAGGTGTGATGAACTTTGATAGGGCTGGCTGTGAGACTCCTCCGACTCTGGCAGTTGTTGGTTGGAATGTCCCAGAGGCCAACAGGTGCAGCACAGCCAGCAGCTTTGTCTGCGGAGGGATGTTGGTTCTCCGCTGGGTTGGGACTGTCTAACTGTGGGCGATGTGGGTCATGATGCGGATGATGGTTGTCCTTTTGAGCCTGTAGTGGGCGATGACTTCCTCGGGCGTTAGGTCTGTGAGACTGGTGCGTTTTCGGTAGGTCCTCTGTTTTACTCTGCGCTGCCTCTGTGATGGTCCGGGGTGGGGTGCGAGTCCGGGTCCTGGAGGTGGTGGCGGTCCTGGGGGTGGTGGAGGTGGGTGTTGTGGCCCTATTGGGGCTCCGAGCTGCATGATGAGTAGCTCCATGGCGTCGTTTGTTCTTCGGGTTTGGCTGTGTGCGGGGCTCCGTTGCCTACTGCAGGTAGTCATCCGGCTTTACACCAGCAGAAGGCAGGTGTTAAATACCTGCTGCTACCGCGGCTTATCGCGTGGTTTTGACTCGCATCGCAGATCTGGCAGTTCGTTGTGAAAGTGGTGTAGTGGTGTTTTCGTGTGTTTTTGCACGGGAACGCCTACTCTGCATCTCATTAGGGTTAGTTGGTGGTGTCCTCCCAGGGGATACGTTTTGGGGCAGTTATCGCGGGAATACTGGCGATGTCTGCAGTTTGCACCCGCTTGTGAATGGAGTGTTAAATCTATCTCCACTTTTGATGCGTTAAGGTGGGGATAATTTGGAGATAGGTCCTTGTGAATATGCCCCTGAATCTTTGTGACAGAAGCAGTAACTCACTGGGATATCTACATAAAATACAAATCTGTGCCCTGCATGATACATGTTATGCTTTGTAAACCCTCTTTAACCTTGTAAGAGATTTTATAATACAGCGCCTCTCAAGCTTGGCACCCAGTTCAGAAGCACCACCCTAAAGTGGGCACTGCTGCAAAGAATGCTCCAGGACACCTCCGGGTAATCGACACGCTTTATAAGTGTCATTAACATAACATAACATAACTGCATGAGTCGGCAAAGAGCCAAGCAAAAAGGTATTTTTCAGTTTGTGCAATTCTGTCCACCTTGCAATACAGGTGGCTCCCACTTGCTACCACTGGCAGTGCCAGTGGTTGCGCTGTAAGGTGGATGCCTACAGTGGCCTTAATGTAGCAATGGCTCCTTGTTAAGATGTATTCAAATTCCTAAAGGTTCAACGTTGTTCATGCTGCTGCATTTTCAATCTCCTGCAATTCAGTGAGTTCCTAACTAGGCAGCCACAAACACCCCATTGATATAGCTTAAGTGTGAATCCAGTAAGACATACATAACCTAAACATAGCGTGAAAGTGACAGCAACTTCATATAAACTCTGCGAAATTGGAGGAAAAAGTGAAGTTGCTTACTCTTCCTATTTTGACCGTGTCTGAACTAGTCAAACCCAGATTTAGGCAGTCAATAAAATGAGGCCATAGACATTTGCAGTCAATTTGCATTTATACTAACCGATTTTCAGACCTTAAATACAGCTGTCTGTCGAGGTAATACCCTGGTGGGGAATGGTGTGAGGGGTGCGGGCGGAGAACCTCCTTGGAGATATCTCCCATTTCCCCACCTCAGGTGAGTGTCTGGTCCAGCAGAATAGCCAGTGTTCCATGGGCCTATGGAAATGGTCCCTTAGTTGGATAATAAAAAAACACTGTTACAAAAGTCTTGTTTTAAGTAAGAAACAGCCAAGATGCTTGAAGAAGTGGACAGGTCACAGCCTTGGTATCGATAAAGTAGAGGCATGGCGCAGCAATGGAACATAGGCAGAGCCTGGATAAAGCTCAGTCGTGGCAACTATGGGGCACAAACAGCTTATCCATCTTGTGTTTGTCCCTCTTTTCTGTATCTCTTATTGTCTAGTCCTTATCCCTCCACTGCTCACTTATAGGGAACTGCTTTTTTGTTTTGGCTTAAGCACTCCATGAGAGAACAAGAGTTTTCCTGCTCTCTACCTCGTACGCTTTGCCCATCCCAAATATTCACCCCGCACTATGTGCTGCTTTCTCACTTGTTTGTTTCTCTTCTTGCACTCCGTGTTGCTCTCACTCATGTGCTGCTTTTCCCCTACCTCATCCACTCCCCGTTGTTTCTCCCTCACCTCCTCATCTGTTGTTTCGTATGCTTTTTTTTTTTTTGGAGAGGACCAGGTAGCAAATTGCTGCCGGACCCTCTCCTTAAAGAAAAGTGCTTTCTTGCTGTTTTGCTTTTTTTTCTTAATTTACTGATCAGTACAAAAAAATGGTGCCTATGCCATTTTGCCAGCACGCGTGGTTATTGACACATCTGTGTGGCTACAAATTGACATGGCTGCTGCAACTACTTCATCACACTTTTTTTTTGCAAAGTTTTTGGGCATTTTGCACAGCATTTTGCCAATGCTGGCTTTTGTTCCCTTGTTATTGGTTAAGGGACCTGTCAGCACCACCCTTTCTTCCTGTGACCTATAAAGGACAAAAGCTGTATACCTTGACCAATCTAGAAGGAATACGCAAAAGTCAGGATGACCTGAAATTAGTTCCAGAGCTGAACTTGTTGAATACATAATTGCTGTTTGCAAACTTGTTTGGAAATGTGTCAGAAACCATCAGTCATTGTGCCGGGACTTCTCATCGACCAGTGTCTGGGATCCCCTACCACTGGACAATGAGCAGGACCTTTGAGCTCCGGCGTTGAGGTCGCTCAATGCCTCCTCCTCATGCCAGGTTCAGGGATAGGAACCAGTAAGTTCTACATCCTGGTAGGAAGTTCTGCCTCGCATGCACCTTGAAGGAAGGGGCCCGATGACTGCTACAGAGGGGTACAAAGTAAAAGCTACCTAGAAGAGGAGGGCCTTGAGCTGCTATGCAGGAGAAACTGAGCATTGGTCTGCAGCAACTCCTGGAAAGATTTGCCTTGACAGGTCATGGGACCAGACCCTGGTCCCCCTGCATTATACAAAAAAAGTAAACTATTGAATGCTTCAATTGATCTCAGCACTCTTAATTGCTCGGGCCATATCGCAATCCATCGTTTTTATGCTCACCATGCCACCTCAGTTTGGACCCAGCCAGGTGTAGGTACCATGCCTACTCTGCCACTGGAACCAGGCTGCACCCTGCTGCTAAGCCCAGTCAGGGTGAAACTGGTTCTGGGTTCCTTGTGTTCTAGTTCAGGAAGGACCAGGCCTGGCAGGTCGCGCTGCACTGTTCCTGTTGGAGCAGGTTCAATACTGATTTGCATGTGGCTGGGTTCAAACTGAGGTGGTATGGTAGGTAAAAGAACTATGGGTTGGAATGCTACCCTGAGCAATTCCCAGTGGTTAGACTTACTGCAAGCATTCTGTCCATTACTTTTTGTGTGTTTCTTGGTCTCACTGCAGCGTTCCTAGGAGTGAGGCAATTAATTTACTCCCAAAATCTGTGCTTACATGTGTGCACTGTGATCTTCAACCCGGCCCCACTCCATTGGAAGCCAGACAGGAGATGGCCAAAATAACTGCAGAATCTGAATCTCAAAGGAAGTGCCTGTGACTTCTTGGCACTAGGAAAAACACAAACACCATAGGGTTTCATCAGAAGAGGCAGATGCTCCTATGACTGCTTTGGGTTAGAAGAAAACACCACCAAATGTGGTGGTTTCTCATTGGAGAAACTCAGTAAGCACTATTTCTGTGACCCAGTTTGTCTGGGTGGTGGACATGATTTTTGGCCAGAGGAAAAACAAGCAATGAAGATTACCTTTTGGGTTTACCTGTTATTACCTGTGCCCGCTCCTCTTCAGGACTGGAGGCATGCAACTGCACATAGCTGCACTATCCGAGGACAGTGCTTGAGTCATCAGGTCCAGGGCATAGTCAACATTGCTGCTCCCTTGGGACCGCATGTGAGTGTGCATACAAGCAGGCGTGATGCCTCAGCTGACAGTGTCCAGTAGGACCACTACTTGGGGCTGCTCACAAGGACACAGGCTAATGACACCTTTATAGATGCCCATTTCATGCCTATCTTAGAAGCAGAACTAGCAGCAGTCCCAGATGTGTGTTAAAGGATTACACCTTAGAAACCTCCCTGCTGAATGTTTGTCCTTTTCTGTATTGACTATATTGCCTAAACTAGTTTTGGCTGTCCGCTCCCCCCCAAGCCCCCCCATGCACAATTACTGCCCAAGTAATTTGTGCATTATTGTGGGCTCTACTTTTTATCAACAGAATTTAGTTGTGTCATGATTAAAGCATTTTTTTCTTTTGAAGTAAAATTTAGCACTGTCTAATCAATTATTTCTTGAATGTAACTGTCATAGGTAAAAGAAGTCCAAATGTAGCCAAGAGGTAAATCTCCACAAGGTAGTTTATTGTTCCAGTTACAGAAGATTAAGTTGGTAGATAAGATGGTAAGTAAGATGTAAGGTAACCCCACCAGGAGCAGCCTCCCTGCTGCTCAGCCTGCACACACCAACTGACACTCAGCACATCACCAGGCACCCAAGCATTCCATGACATCACCACACATTCCAACACTCATCCTGGCTGAGCAGTAGGGAAGAAGTGCACAAGAGAAAGGAGAGGTGAAAATCAAGTCACAACATATCCCCTTTCTTTACACCAACAAATAACAAGAAATAAATTATGAACGAAGATAAAGCTTATAACCAAGCTAAAAACAAAAGCAAAGAACATTACATGTAGAAATGCGAAGATGTAAATTCAGCAAATAGAAAATACAGCAAAGTTTAAAGATAGGAAAAATTACTAAAATATTAGCATCATAAAATAATAGACATAACATTCAAGTATGTCCTTAAATGCAATAAAACATTAAACGTGTTGATAGAACAATCCCGAAGTCATGAAACATTAAATAATGAAACAGCATTAAATCATGAAAAGAATTACTTTGAACACACTCTCACCCATCCCCTTTTCTCACAAAGGAAATGAAGCAAGCACACCGCACACATACTGTATGTATGCCATGAAATACCATAGTAGGCAACACACATACGCACTCCTATAAACGTGAGAAAGATGGAGTATAAGGTAAAACACACTACCCAATAAACTGTAAGGCGGCAAACCTATAATGTATACACTTTACTGTAAAACAAACTCAGGCCAACTCGCATACTATGCACCTGATGTGACATCCCGTCACAGGCAATGCATGACTTTTGCAATAGTAGGTGAATCCGTTTGCCACTATCTTCATGATTAAGTTTGAGTCCTGTTTTTAGACTTCTTTACAATGAGCTCACTGTAAGCCTTTCAGTAAACATTGGCACATTAGTGATGTGATAACGTGAAGCACGATTGCTCATATTAAGGGTCATTATTATTAATATCAAACTATTGTAGTGTTGAAAGAGCCGTTACTGTTACGATGTCTACACAGATATAGACAAATGTATGTTTGAGTATGAATTATCTCTCTTTCACAGGTCGTCCTCCACCTCTGTGGGCACTTTTCCCGCAGTTTCATTATTTGGGAGGTAGGTGTGCCCGCCTCCCCATGATGTGTAGATGCATGTTACTTGGTCTTGAAGAATTGCCATTCGATCCTCCTGACGAGCGAGGCAAGAAACATGTTGACCTGTATAATTACGAGTAGAGCGTAAATATCCTGATCCACCACAGTCACATATTCGCCAATCTTTCTTTATTTTAATCAGGCAGGGAACCTACTAGAATAAAGGTCCCTTATTGGATTCCCTGACCTGTTTTAATCACTGCACGCACTTATTCACCACATCTACTCATATTAGGTCCCTCACCCCCACGACACCATTCGGCATGGAACAAAAGATCTCCGCCAAAGAGCCCCACATTGGGTGCCCGTCGGGTATTGCAGCGCCAACCCGACGAGGAGCAGGCCCACTGATGAAGCATGACACCTAGCTGGCTGGGTGTGTGAGGGCCCTAGTTCCAAAGGGAGGAATTCCCCTCCCTTTTGTTATATTGGTTGGACTACCCCCGTAGTAACAGATACACTGGCTCTCTCACCTGCTCAAGACCCTCACAAGGAACTACGTACCCTCTTTTTTATAATTGTCTAGGGCATGTACGTTGGACCTTTAAAAAGCCCTCTTGTTCCCTCCTTTTTGTTTAATTACATGCACGGGGAACCCCGTGGGACTTTATCAGGTTACCAGAGACGCAAATTGCCTCTTCTGGCCCATTGTGTTTTTATCCAATATATATAAAATGTATATATATTTTTTATTCCTTTTAAACTTTTTCCATCCTTACTGATGAAGCATTCATTTTTGACTGCTTACACATTGGAGAGGGACTCTCTCTTGGACTTGGTTTTAGTGGTTTTAGGATTTTGAATTCCTAGTATAGCACATAGTGCCTTTTCCACCTTGCACACTAAACACCCGTAGCGAACAGCAGTACATACCTGCTATAGCGTATTCACCTCATTACTGTTCTAGTAGGCCGTTAATTGATACCATGCTCATGGAGCAACTTCACAATTGTGATAACTCTTATTTGCCCTTCAATCAATCAATGAATTGGGCTGGTATTTACTTTTTCGAGACTAGACACTAGATCACTGTGAATTACGTGTGACATTTGAGGTGACACTCTTTCATTAGTTTTTAAATTGGTTCGATATGGCCGATATCTACTAATCCAATATAAATAAAACCCAGCATAGTACATGTTATAATTTAAGTTACTCCTTGGATAGTAATATGTTTAGAACGATCAGTTACTTTGGCACAGTTTCCTTATGTAGCGCCAAATCGAGGCTACTGAAGTATGAGGAATTTTGCAACCCCTCAATAGGTTTTGTTTTACACCATTTAAAGATGGCCGACACGGTATCTTCTGTTTTTGACCCTATGGTGTATTGGGCTGCAGGTGAGACGGCGCACTGCAACCATTTGGAGACCGGCCCCGCCCGCATTTTGGAACCGGTGGATATATCGGCGCACACTGAAGCCGTGTGTCACCATCCGGTTCCGTCGGCGGAGGGGTAGGTCTTACGGTTGGATTCCTTGCTAACCAGGTGAGCCTTAGGTAATCCATGAGCGGTTCCGGCCCGCATCGTAATGACACTGAGGGTTTTGTCGACGGTTGAGACGCGGCTGAATATAATAGCAAGCAAGTGCTTTTTCCCATGAGTTGGCCATCCACAGAATGGGCTGTGAACACAGAGAGATGATCCTCCCGCACCCTCTAGGTTGAAACCTAATATTGTGATGTTTCCCAGCGATGAGCTGACGGGTGTTGCGGTGGCTCTCCGTTGTTCCAGCTCGGTTGGCGGCCCTTGTTTAACTCTCCGAAGGGTTAGGTGTACTGCTTCTAATACGCTGCCCTCCCCGCCGCCTACCTACAGTCGGTCTTTTAAAATCTGATGCAGCGCGTACAATAAAAACTATTCTCCTCCTAGGTCACTTATAGGTCATCCAGGGGCAAACTATATTTTCTCACATCCACATGACGATGGGGCCCATAAACATCGCCTAACACACACGCACACACCTGGATTTCCTTTACAACTTTATGAAATTCTGTACTCCTAGGAGAAGCATGAGAACTAAATGGAAAACACCATTTATGTACCGCTGGAAGGAGCCGGGATATCTTATTACCTTAACTTATCGCTTTCTTTAGTTATTTCCTAAGATATTCCTGCTCATTGTTTTGTCGATGAATCATTCATGTAAGAAATTAGTTCATAGTGACTAAGACCAGCTAAATCACAATAACCAATTACTGATGTCACAATCATTTAGGAAAATAACCACTGAGTCATTTGATTTAACGGATCTTAAATTTTATATAATTTTAAAAGCATAAGAAAGAATTTAAACTTTTTATTCAATTATTCATTCATTATTAATTCAAATATTTATTAAGCATAATCAATTTATTGCAGAAAGGAAATTTTTCGTCATGAAGCAAAACCCTAATTACCTACCTACCTTCCTAATTTAGCCTAATGATTTCTAACCTAAGTTTAGGAATTAGAAATAACCTGATTCTCATACTCAACTGGAAAATTAAGACAGCAACAGAAACTTCAGCTCGTCAGCATCAGCTACCTGCAACCCGTCTCATCTAACAGTCTTTCAGCATCTCCCGCTCAGTAAGGGATCGATCAGGACCACCCAGCACTGGAAGCCACCAACACCAACACGACTCTCCAACTCCGCTCCTGACTGTGACTGCGACTGACCCCCTCCCACTAAGAGTAGGCCCTCTTATACCCTAATTCTAACTTTGCTAACTAATTGTTGCAACATTAATAACACGCTTTTCTTTCATTGGTCCATGCATGTCATCTTATTCATTCTTTTAATCAAGTTCTCTTGGATCCAATGGTCCTTGGATCATTTCCTTTCTCACAGTTCAAGACATGTTTCCATCCGCTTCGATCAGTACATTTGTAACTTCTTTCGATACATTCGAGAACCCTGCAGGCATTGTCCTTTCTCTTAAACTGGTTTCCCACGGGTCTCTGCTGATCACCACGGCACACTATCAGTTCAATTAGGTCACATCAGCCTTGACCATTTCTCGCATCCTAGCCTCTCAGCAACATCACGAGGTTAGTTTTTCGCCGACTTCTCTCCCGTGTCACATGTCTCCCTTGCGCTTGCGCACATCACCCACTGGCAGCCATTTTATATCGCCACTCGGTTATACTTTTAGAAGCACTAATTTGAAATAAACAAAACATAATTAAAATAGAGAAAAATAGCCTTTTCGTTTCCCTCCCGTCATCTACGTACCCCAATTAGTTATTACCTAGCAGAAAGCAACATTTAAGCTGTTTCTTACTTACCATCACTATTGTTTTTGCAACGACACGTTTATTTCTATGAAGCACAAAATCATGCATTTATTTTAAATTAGTACGCATTTACTTTTACGTTATAATTAGACACACGGACATCCATTAATAGATTATTTAGCACATACATTTGCGTATTACCCTTCCCACACGTACAGTGTTGATTAATACATTTAAACGAACATTTTATTAATTATTTATAAAATTTGTTAGGGGTTAAAATTTTTTATTTTCTCTGCTCCATCACTGCAGGGTGTTACCTGACTCTGTATGTGTTTGTAACTAATTGGTGATTCCTTCAACCATTCTGTCCCTATAGGACACTACATGATAGGTGTCCTAAGACTCGGCGGCAACTGCTGAGGCATGACTTTTGCAATTGTAGGTGAGTCCGTTTGCCACTATCTTCATGATTAAGTTTGAGTCCTGTTTTTAGACTTCTTTACAATGAGCTCACTGTAAGCCTTTCAGTAAACATTAGCACATTAGTGATGCGATAACGTGAAGCACGATTGCTCATATTAAGGGTCATTATTATTAATATCAAACTATTGTAGTGTTGAAAGAGCCGTTACTGTTACGATGTCTACACAGATATAGACAAATGTGTGTTTGAGTATGAATTATCTCTCTTTCACAGGTCGTCCTCCACCTCTGTGGGCACTTTTCCCGCAGTTTCATTATTTGGGAGGTAGGTGTGCCCGCCTCTCCATGATGTGTAGATGCATGTTACTTGGTCTTGAAGAATTGCCATTCGATCCTCCTGACGAGCGAGGCAAGAAACATGTTGACCTGTATAATTACGAGTAGAGCGTAAATATCCTGATCCACCACAGTCACATATTCGCCAATCTTTCTTTATTTTAATCAGGCAGGGAACCTACTAGAATAAAGGTTCCTTATTGGATTCCCTGACCTGTTTTAATCACTGCACGCACTTATTCACCACATCTACTCATATTAGGTCCCTCACCCCCACGACACCATACGGCATGGAACAAAAGATCTCCGCCAAAGAGCCCCACATTGGGTGCCCGTCGGGTATTGCAGCGCCGACCCGATGAGGAGCAGGCCCAATGATGAAGCATGACACCTAGCTGGCTGGTTGTGCGAAGGCCCTAGTTCCAAAGGGAGGAATTCCCCTCCCTTTTGTTATATTGGTTGGACTACCCCCGTAGTAACAGATACACTGGCTCTCTCACCTGCTCAAGACCCTCACAATGAACTACGTACCCACTTTTTTATAATTGTCTAGGGCATGTACGTTGGACCTTTAAAAAGCCCTCTTGTTCCCTCCTTTTTGTTAAATGCATATACTACATCATAGACTGTAAAGTAATCAACCCTATAGCGCAACAAAATTCACTGTACACCTGACAAGGCAAAATGTCTAGGCAAAACAACCGTACGTAAAGCAATCAACCGTATAACGCAAAAAAACTGCGCTGTACACCTGACAAGACAACAAGTCTCAGGCAAAAAACACACTGAGCAGTAAACTCTAGGACAACTAACCTTATAATGCAAAAAAATCTGCGCTGTACACCCGACAAGGTAAAATGTCTAGGCAAAACAACCATACGTAAAGCAATCAACCGTATAACGCAAAAACTGCGCTGGACACCCGACAGGACAAAAAGTCTCAGGCAAAACTACAATACATAGAAAACACAAGGGCAGTCAACCGTATAACGCACAAATTACGCAGTAAACCTGACAAAGCAAAATGTCTCAGGCAAAATACACACTACGTAGAAAACTCTTCACGCAGCACATTACGTAGAAAACTCCACGCAGCACAAGGGTAAAAGACTCTTCACGCAGCACAAGGGTAAAAAAACTCTTCACGCAACACAATGGTAGAAAACTCTCCCATACCATATACCATAAGCATGTCATAAGACAACATAATAGGAATAAACAATAAACCATAGTAAAATAATAATTCCGTGTTAACTCTGAAAGAACTCTGGTGAGTGATATCTCACCCGAAACTTCTCACAGCATACTAAATTTCTGCAGACACAAATACGTGTAGCAAAGCGTGGATAGCCACGTGACAAGATGATCTTCAATCCTCTGTAATCAACAGGAGACACCGATTTCGAAAAGGAAGTGTCAACAGAGAAAATAATCAATTTGTCGAACTGCTTTTCCCAAAAAGGATGCGGCGGTTGAAGTTGGTAGCGGTGCACACCGCATGTAAGCTAAGTCAAACATCGCCATGAACTCACAAAAATATTGAAGCTGCCGCTTTCAAGGAGTCACAGTGTTCAAAGAGAGTTACATCCAAACGTTTCCGCATGAGAACTGGTCGATGAACCCAGCAAATGTCACGCAGGAAGAATAACCAGTTGTGTGATGCTGAGCCGCGCTGCTTAAGTAATCCAAGATCCTTGCATGACACAGTGTCTGGGTGTACACAACATCCAGGAAAATGGAACACCGTAATAAAGCACATCGGATGGCACAGGGTGAAGCCAACAAAACGAGTGCTGCCGCCAAACCCAAGATGGCGGCACGTACTTCGCGCTGCGCCGGATGGCTCACTGCAGAGGTGTGCACAACCGGCCCTGCTCCAAACCGTCTTGCAGGAACAGTATCATAACTGGCTCCGGCTCGAGCAAGATCCATGACGCTGCAGGATTCCTCTGCATGCGCGGATGACCAGCACCTTACAACTGCTCCACGCGCCACTGAAGTGCTCCACGCGCCACTGAAGTGCTCCACGCGCCCCCAAAGTGCTCCACGTGCCCCACAGAAGACATGGTAAGGGCACGAGAGTGAAAGATTTGAAAGTCATACCTTTAACAGACACATCGGGCGAAACAACACAGTAGAATTGAATGTAGATGTTACAGCAACCAGCTCTTAGGCTCTGTATAAAAAAACTGACGCTGTTGCTGGTACCTTTAAAAATAGACATTACGAAGGACAACCAGTTGGTACACAGAAGTTCAAGGTAGAAGACTCTGAGGAGATGAAAGCTTGGCAACTCGTTGTACCTCAATACTTATTTAAATTAAAGGTAGCACACAGCAGAACAAGAAAAAACATAAAATAGTTCCAATGAGTCGAACAAATCCTCTGATGTAATGAAGGTCAAACGCTCCAGACAGGCTGTCAAGTTGGTACAAGACACTGGTGGGGCTAGTAAGAGCGTTATATTCCTTCAAGCTTCAAGTTTCTTTAGCACATACCTCTTTAGATGTTTCTAGTAGTACAGTCCATTATCAGTTTTCTTTGTAGTAAGGTCCAGGTTTCCACAGCAGTTTCAAATGTAGAGCAAATTCCAACGTACGCAGGTTCTTGTTTCAAATCGTCGCCAAAATGTCATAGGTAAAAGAAGTCCAAATGTAACCAAGAGGTAAACCTCCACAAGGTAGTTTATTGTTCCAGTTACAGAAGATGAAGTTGGTAGATAAGATGGTAAGTAAGATGTAAGGTAACCCCACCAGGAGCAGCCTCCCTGCTGCTCAGCCTGCACACACCAACTGACACTCAGCACATCACCAGGCACCCAAGCATTCCATGACATCACCACACATTCCAACACTCATCCTGGCTGAGCAGTAGGGAAGAAGTGCACAAGAGAAAGGAGAGGCGACAATCAAGTCACAACAGTAACTATAGGCGCAACTGTGTTCTGAATGTCTACCCCACACCACTTTAGTGACTGAGCCTTGGACTGCTCACCTTCGCTACCCTTATTGGGCAAGTGCTACAATGATGGACTTGGTGTTCAGTTTCGGGTTCAAGAGTAAGGTAAAGCCCTAGGCCACAAGTGGTAAAAGGCTTTCATTGCAATTTGGGCCCATTAACCTGATTGCCCTGGGCCTCTCGAAAAAGTTCCCACAGAGATTTAAGCGGGAGCAAAAGTGCATACATATACAAGAAGGTAACCGCTAAGTGAAGGAGATGAAATTTCAAAGTGGGAGAACTCAAAGGTGAATCCAATTTTGTTGCATTTATCCTGTACATCTGTGCTTGTGAATTCCAGAGAGAATGGCATCATATGAGCCGAGGGGCAGAACACACTAACACCATGCATAGTGGCACACTATAGCATCTCAGCTTCTTCTAAGGTATGTCTGGAAAATCTATTCTGTATCACTCATCAGGCTTGAATTCCCAGTTAAATGTGACATACCTACAGCCACCTTAGTGCCATTCCTTACACTATGACTAGCTACAAGCCACACCACATCGAAAATTTACAAATGTCTACAAATACGAACTAGTAAATCCAACCCCATCCAAACTAAATGGGTAACTTACTTTCAAAACATGGGACGTGCCCCCCCAAAACCTCCCCCATCACCAGACACCTAGAGAAGAATCTGCTCACATTTCTTGGCACATAAGATTGCTCTCTCCCTCATACAAATCAAAATGTTTGCTATGTATCTGCTACATTGGACATTGGACACTGGCCAAATTACATAAACTAACACTCACTGAACCTAATCTATGCTGTACCTGTAAGGATCTCTTGTGGGGGTCTGGAACACCTGTTCTTTAGATGCAAACATCTAATCTCATTTTAGGATAAGATCACAACCCAAAGTCAACATCTTCAATGTAAACATAGTTCTGGAATTCGCCACCGTTATTGTGGGGCACTATGCTGTCCAACACATTATTCACCTACTGACATGGATCTTGCTTTAGCAGACCTTTTATTCACAATCTCAAACAAGGTTATTCTTCTAGATTGGAAGGCCACTAAACACGTATCCTACCACCCAGGGTGGACTTGGGGATCACACACTTGGGTCAGAGAAGTACACACAAAACCTTAAACAAATTACCTGGCCACCCCAGTTTCTCTCAGGCTATATGGGGATAACTGGATAGCTTTATTCGTAACCCATGACCACATGATATCTCAGGGCTGTTTTGCTACATAATCTATCCGTAATGTTCCGCATATTCCCGCCTCACCCCTTCTTCCTCTCTCTTCTTCCTTTTCTATTCTGGATGCACTTGCTCCACTCCCTCACTGTTTTTCCAGATCTTTGGTATGGTTTCATTTGACAATTATAGACAAGCATTTTGTTTACTGACTGTGACTGGTTTTGCTGTTATTCATTCCAGAGAGAATGATGCAAAGAGTGTATGAAGGCACAAGTGGGAAAACAAGTGAGAGAAAGGCCAAGAAAAGTGGAAAAACAAATGGGAATGACACAAGAAAAGTGGAAAAACATGTGAGAAAAGGTACAAAAAAGTGGAAAATGAGTGAGGGAAAGGCACAAGAAAGGTGGAAGAATGAGTGAGGAGAAAAAGATGGGGGCGGGTGGGAATAAGAGGCTCCTGGAGAACCAAGAACGGGCAAAGATTAAAAAGGGGAGGAGAAGTGTGTGCAGAGAAGGCCCAGGAAGGAAGAGAATGAGCGGGAGAGCGACTTGGGGCCTTGAGGTGCAAGACCGGGTCTTAGAGGGCCTTAGATTGGTCGAAGGACCAATTCAGGGAAGTGGGGAGGGGGTCTGGCCCTAGGCATCTGCTCAAGGTGGACATGCAGTGGCTGCCATTAAGTAAGTTATGGGTGGGGGGTGGTGGGCAGAGTTAGAGAGGGGCTGGAAGAGTTTGCAGGAAAGAGGACTCAAGAAAGAAGACGTGAGAGAGCAGGTAAGGAGCAGGGGGAGTTTTGGGAGTTTTATAAAGTGCTGAAAACCGTGATGCAGAATCCTTGCTTTGCTATGCGATTTGTGGATGTAGCAGACTGGCTCTATTACAACAGTCAGCCAGCAGTACTATATAGCCTGCTAAGGAGTACACCATCCATGCAAACAGATACAAAGATGGTAAGCCTTAGCCAAGGATTAACAAGTTCAGAATCGGAGGTGACCTAGGGATGAGGGGTATTAGCTGGATTTGGGTATCTTATCAACAAGGCAATCAAGGCAGGACACAAAGAAGACTGCACAAGGGATTGTGCTAACTGTGAGTCTGCTTCAAAAACAAAATGTCTTTTTTAGATACACTTCAGTGTCTGAATGAATGCAGATGATGACATAAGGTTTTGGCTCGTGAACCAATAAGTCCCAAGGTTTAGTGGTTAATGACATAAGGTTTTGGAGTTGTAGAGAATCTTCATTATGCTATTATGAGAGGATGGTGTCATCATCACCAATAAAATAAATATAAACAATAGATGGGATTTGACCATTACCCAGTACATTTAGCAGGAGTTATTTAAATTGACTCAGTGAAACTAGGACTAGTAGCACACTTACGGACTATAATTAAATATGATTAGTAGATGCCCTGGTCATTTATGGCACATTCCATCAGTAAATGTGTTGTTTAATACAAATGTACCTTGTACCTAGTGGTTACTAAAGATCGCTTACTCATGGTTGTGGTAGATTTATACAGGACTGCTAAAAATAAGTGCAACTAGAAGTATGTGTAGGGGGGACCACTTTCTTCAGTTGGCACATTATCATATCCTCTAAAGGAATAAAGCATTTCGCTGCAGAGTTGTGTATATCATGGTGAACGTTGTGCTTAACAGCCACCTCTAAGCCCACTTTTGAAATGCAGAAGTGCTGTGATATTGTGAGAGTTCTGTACAATTATACTGTTGTTTGCTTCATTCACAAGGGTTTAAAAAGATCTGCTGGGCAGAGCATTACTCAGTACTAGACAAAGCCTACAGATCTTTAAAATGTGTCAGTGACAGATTTACTAACAGAGGTCTTAGAGTGAGTGACAAATGAAAAGCAGAGAATAATATATATTTTAGTGGGACACACACAGACAAGAGGATGCTTTATCACCTTGGTTACAGATAAACAGAAGGGACATGGCTCGACAAGTACTGTACTAGAAATATTGCTAAGAGCTGCTGAACAAACATTAAATAAGCAGCTTTTAGAGCTCATAAGTGTATGGTGCTCGGGGTTTTCTGAAGTGTGCACCCTCTGGAGCACATGCTTTCTATCTGTGGTCTGCAATTGAAACCTTGGAAAGTCACCCCCAGACTACAAAAAAGCTGCGAGGTGTATGGGTGGTGAGGCTATTCAAAGACCAATAACATGAGATAGCATATCATGATGTAGACAGTTTATAGAAAGCATTGTTGCTAGTAACCTAGGGGCTTATGAGTTCAAATGTTCGTGGGTTGAAGGAAGGAGGGACGCTAGGATTAGGATTTGCAGTTTTGAGAATTTCGTATTTTACCCTTAGCAAAGTTTGAAAAGTTTTCCAGTTTAAGATTGCCTTTGC
Organism: Calotriton arnoldi; assembly: GCA_963921515.1. Taxonomy (NCBI): domain Eukaryota; kingdom Metazoa; phylum Chordata; class Amphibia; order Caudata; family Salamandridae; genus Calotriton; species Calotriton arnoldi. Next base: position 215,066 of record CAWUFW010010744.1, on the reverse strand, counting down.
AAAAATTCCTGGTTTAACAAAGACTTTGCCCTACCAGTTTTTCCCAAAATTATAAGATTATTTTCACCACATAGCACAATAATTTTCACTATTATCAAACCCATGCAAGAAGGATAATAAGCAAAGACTTTTTCTCTTAATGTTTGTTTGTGCTGCTTTTTTCAGCACATGACGTGTTTGCCGCTAATTTTTCGGCATCAGAACCCTTTGAAGAGCTTTTCTGTAGAGTGCCACTGAGCAGGAAAAAAAGATCTTTTTTCTGTCAGGTATAGCTTGTGCACACCATTTTGTTGATAACGAGTAAATGTGTGCAACGTACGCTGTTGCAAAAGAGACGAAAGGTTTTCCACAGACCCTTACAAACGTTGTAAAAAAACATATTTCTCGTCTCTAGTTCTCACTATCTTTTTTTGCCAGTCACTCCAGGTTCTCGTCCAGAATCTTGACAGGCTGGAAAGCTTGATTCAGACGCTTGTCTCCAGAAAACCCCTCAGAATAGGGCTCCATCCAGTGGGGGTAGAGCTCTAGACCCCTCCCCCCTGGTCCATGGCCAGCCAGTGCTTTAGGCCTTAGGTCCTTTATTGATATACACTTAGAACAGGTAAGCAGACATCTGTCCTGGTAGGAGCGAGAGGAAGACAATAACCTGCAACGAGAGAAGCACAATATGTAAGAAGAATGGGAAAAAACTACGTCAAGAAAGAATGTTAGAAAACAAACAAAGGGGATTTCAATGACGTACAGAAGCGGTGCTGCCTTCCATTCATTCAGACACTGGCATTATCAAACGACCTTCGAAAATTCTCTCTTCCTCCCCTCTCTCTCATTCCCCCCCTCTCTCTCACACACACACTTTCTTGTTTTGATAATCAATTTTTTTGATTTCTGTATAAACAGGAAAGAAGACTGTCAGAATGGTACGCACGGCACTCGTTGGCCTTGTTACACCTACATTAACTGATTTAATAATCTATCTGATACATCATCGCTTCTGGTGCTAAAGAAAGAGCCTTCGCGGGGTCTGTCTCTTAAGAGTGGTCCCACCAACAGCCCATGTCTTTTGATGCTTCTTCTGGCAGAAGTTTACCTCATCTTCCGGTCCTGATCCATACCTCTCATCCAATCCTTCACTTAGGGTGCAATGTCATGTTTTTACCTGGCTGCAAATCTGGGGAGCCACCCCTCCCACTTCAGAATCCACAATATCACTATGTATAAGCAAAGATCAATTAGCCTTCCCAGAACTCTGTTCTGCTAAGCCCGCCAGTACAGCTGAACTATTGGACATCCCCAAATGGCCTGGAAGGAAGTCTCTGCATCACAGATTGTAAGCATTCTTGCCCCCTGCCCATTCTACACAGAGGCTATCTGGTATAAAATAAACTCTATATAGGTAGTTGAATTGTACGAGGTATAGCTAGTCTGACGTAGCCAGCTACCATGGAGCCATCTTTACCTCTCTCCAATGAACCTTCTTCAGGGTGCCTTGATCCTGCTCCCAGCATTCTCGGGGCGCCTCCCCAGGATCACCACCAATGTAGGGTCAACTAAAGTTACACCTCTCTTTGCCCAGTAATTCAGTTGTCAGTTCGACCTCCAGGGGGCATAAATCCAGGATAGCTGTTAGCTCCCCCTGGTAGGTCTCTAGTGTACTCTGGACCTGCAAGAATCTGCAGAACTACGAATTATGAAGGACAAACTATTCCTCATGTCGTCAATGGACCTCCTATAGCTTCCAGTTCGGAAATCGCCCAGTTTAGACATTCCAAGGTTGTCCAACGCCTCAAAGTCAGACAGTTTCGCTGAGTGTAACAGCCACGTGCCCTGCCATGGGGTTCTATTTTTTCTATTTGTCTGAGAGCTGCATGCCTGCAGTTCAGCATAACTCTAGTAACAGTTTGCAGATCAGTGGGCCATTGGTTGCCATACAGAAGTCCTAGTAGGTCAGTCTTATCAACCCTATTGAATCCTTGTCTTAATGCCAGGTCCTCTTGGTCTTCTAAAAAACTGCCATTATTCATGATGGGTGGACTGGATACTGCTTGTCAGTCCAGAGGAAACGTCAGATGCAGGTATGCATAGTCTGGAAAAATCGAGGGGGACCACAAAGGGATAAATATGAAGGACATGCATCCACCGGAGCATAACCTTCTTGAAGACTGCCACCCTAACTGACATGCTAAAGGTGAGCACACTCCATCTCCTTTTTCACTTTGTCTTGGAGTGGGACCATGTTCTGCTCCCAGCACTTCTGTGGGTCAGTTGTGATATACAAGTTCAGGGATTTGAACACCTCAGTATGAATTTGTAGTTTAGATTGCCAGGGAGTGGTTAGATTCCCCTCAGTGGAGCCATGGATTTTTCCCGGTTTATTACAAGGCCAGACTTGTCTCCGTAGAGATTTCAGATCTCCATAAGCCTATGTCCTGCCTATCTGGGATACCCGAGCAAAACGACCACGTTGTCTGGATATAGCAAGACCCTGTCCTATGCGCTGCCTTGCCCAGTGCTTAATTTGTGCTGGTAGTTGCAGGCGGTGGCCCTCCCACCCGTTTTTTGGGTACTGTTACTTACTCATAATCCTCAGATTTGATTCAGAACATTAAAAACAAATGCAACAAAAGGGGGAATGCAGATGAAAACCAGTGGTAAAGGACGGAAGCATGGATGAAAAGGAACCTACAAGAGTGATAACAGGGGTAGGGTGTGTATAAGAGAGGCACGAGGTGAAGTAAAGACCAGACAGCCTTGGTATTCAGCAACACAAAAATTCAGCAGTGGCGTGGAGAGCTTCTTAGAAAAATTTGAGACCTGGTATTTATTATTTTACAAATTAAGCACCAGACCTTCCCACTGAAAGCTCTGCAACAAGCCATCCTTTCTGATCCAGTCAGCTAGCGGCACATTGGCTAGAGTGTACCACATGGGTCATAATGGGCAACCCTGCCTAGTGCCCCTATCTGTAAAGAAGGGCCCAGACAGGACACCAATGACGCTGACTCTCACCCGGGCAAATGTGTAGGGGGTCTTAACAAAGAAGTGAAAGGGCAGGCCAAAGCTCATTGTGTGCAGAACCTGAAAGAGGAAGTCACAAGTTGCTTTTACAAAGATCACTTAGACCAGCGCCCTATGGCTAATGGGTAAGGGCAAGTGCACCCGTCTGAAGCAATAACGTGTTCCCTAGCCTGGCATTAATCCATTCTTATCTAATAACCTTGACCAACCTGTTTGCCAGGACATTCACCAGAATCTTAGCTTCATCGTTAATGAGGGATATTTAAGTATTTTTTCTGGAGTTTTGTTTAAAAAGATTTCGCCTATGCAAGATTTATTGGCTATGTCAATGCTTTTTAGATATGTTTCACAACAATGTGGGCTGCTGTGCTGCATGGCTTAAAGTAAAGAAAAAAGCGCTATGACGCAGACATTGTTGACCGCATCATAGCACTTTTTTTATCTAAGCCATGGTACACAGCAAAAAAGCACGGGGTAAACAACATAAGGGAGGTGCGGGTAGGAGGGAGGGAAAAGAAATAATGAACAGCGGGCGGGGCAGGGGTAGCAACACGTGGGGGGTGCGTGGGAGGGGGAAGGGAGCAGGAACTGACAGCGAGAGGAGGGTGTGGGTGGGGTAGGAATATGATGGTGCTGCGGGGGAGAAGGAAGGTAGAAGCAACAAGCAACAGCAGTAGGAGGGCAGGGGTTAGCTCCGTGCTCAACAGCAGGGACCGAAGAGCTGGGAGAAAGCAAGAGGAGTGACCAATAAATAAGCAAGGAAATGAGAGTGACATGGAAGCCAACCAGTAGTGAGTATTGGTAAGTGATGAGTGGGCTCCAAACCAGTTTTAAGCTTTTTTCTGCTAATTAATTTCGCTGACAGCTCATGCACGCTGTTCAGGTGAAACTTAAAAAGTACACAACCTCTCTCTCTCTCTCTCTCTCTCTCTCAGGAGGTGACATGCTTCATCATAGGGCTGCATCCCATTGAGGACCAAAATGGGTCTAATTCAGGCTCTTGCTTGTCTCTCATTCATGAGTTTGTTTTTTGAGTGGTTCAGTTCTTTTTTAAATAAACAAAGCCACTCTTTGCAAAAATTATTAGGTGGCGGGGATTAATTGTGATTGCAATTGCAATTGTAGTGAGTCCCCTACTAAAAGGTTTAGCCACTACGAGGTTACAAATGGTTTACAAGGTACTTTAGGCTCATGCTTATCTCTTTGGAAAGTAAACATGATTCAGCTCATAATAAAGCTAATACAAATCAAAAGGCTTTCATCAGACACAGGTACAGTCAATACATTTAGCATATTCTTAGTGTTATAAAGCACACAGTAAAGCACCCACTATCATTGCTCCTTGTGCTTTGGGACAGTGCCTGCAACAATCCATTGCACAAATAGAAGATTTGGAGCCACATATACAACAGGTTTCAGCAGTCAAAAACGGAGAATCGGGACGTTTGCGACCACTAAATAGCCTTTTGACATGTACTAACCCTATTTTGGGGTAACCTATTACCGACTTGCAAAATAGGGTTTGCGAGTTTGATCCAGCGGTCTACTAACAACAGATACTCTACTACCATATACTCACTTGGGCCCACACAACTTGCTTCCGCTGCGCTCTAAGTAAACCACTGGAGTCTATTAGTTTTATATGTTACTCATACCTCAAGATCTAGTTATTACTTCTTTAACTAAACCTTCTGCTGATTAAACAGTTCTTTCCTCTGGTCAATGGACCAGTTAGGTGGAACTAGTTGATGGCGATAATTGACATAACTTTATTATGCATTTCTCAATAAGTTTAAATAATGACAGACTCAAATAAGTTTTTAAATCTTTATCTAAAATTAGGGGTTTTGAACCATCTCAAAGCGTTTCAGTACAAACACCCTCATTCACGGGAGTGCCAATTCAAAAATATCTCATAACACTTATCAATTCAGATCCACACAATAACTATGCTCAGAAAGAAGAGGATAGAGACAGAAGAGCATTTATCAAACGATGAATTTCATAATTACCAAAGTATGGTGTGAAGACCAACCCCCTGGCCAAAGGGCTGGTAAGGGCCTCCCAGAACAGATCAGGAGACAAAGACTTCAGGACAGGAATCAGGACAGGATACTTCACCTCTCTAGTTACCGTCGACTACGTCGCACCCCTCTCTGACACTCTCTTCCTCCTCGTGGTTCTTCCGCGATCTTCTTTCTAAACCCACCCAAATTAAGTAGATGGTTCTGCATTTGGTTTCTTCATCAGCATTTCAGAGCACCACCCCGGCACACCCCAATGTCAGGCTTCTTCAACGCGCAGAGGCTTGCTCGACCCGACTTGTCTCTCGCACTCTTGAACCCCGAACTTCTCTCAAAGACAATGCCCCTTCTTCTAACTAAACTACCTCAATTATACCTTTCCATAGGCATGTACCACCCATTAATGTTTCTTTTGCACAGAATACTAACTTCTGATTGGACAGGCGAGGGGGGGATGATCATCACACCACACTTATACCTCATTTATTCTCCTTTAACCATTGTTTCCAAACTCCTCCCTTCAAACTTTATTCCGCCCTTCCTTTCCCATACATCTTTAAACTTTATTAATACATTTGTAACTGATTTCTTGAATAAGTTCCTTCATATGAACTCTTCACCCTCATGTTCCCAGGGCACATCTCAACCGACCTTGGACTCGTGACAAATCCTTAGTCATCTTCCAAGCTTCTGTATCAGGGCGCATGCGTCGCGCCATATTGGTCTGCTCGACTCGGACAACTTTAATAGGCCCAAATACGCACTAATAATAAAGTCGAAAAGGAAAAGTGTTATTCTCAAAAATAAATGATTTCACTGTTGTATTCCTCTTAGGGTGTCCATAAATGGGCTTTCCAGTATCATGTCCTTAAATATACGCACAATTCGCCCTGCCCTTATATAGGCATAAAATCCCAGCCCTTATTTGGGCATTAACCGTGCACTCCAAATACAGGCATGGTCTCCGACATCCGTCCACCCTAACGTCACAACGAGTTCTTGAACAACAGACCCTTAGGCTGCGGGAGTTTCCCTAGTCCAGGACTATTGATTTCTTCAAGGACTCATATATTATGCATGAACCATTATTCCTTAGGGGTTCATTCATGACGTCTTCCGCTGTCCGACTCACGTCAATGCTAACATTCTGAGGTAATTCTCAGGTATAAATATACCTTCCCTAGCCCCTGTAAACCAGAGGAGACCTCGACTTCAGAGGAGCCCGTTTCCCGGCCTGACGCACTGAGAAGACGCTGTCATCCCTGCACGCAGAGAGTCCAGCTTCCAGTGATCTGACTTCCCTTGCGGGGTGTTGGAGTTCGAGTCTGGCAAAGAGATTCCTACCTCTCTCATTCTTCAGGTATGAAGCAGACTAGAACCTAGAGGGACTCTTGGCATACTAGGCATACTGGGGTTAGCGTACTCTTAGTATACCATAGTAAGGAATACTTCACCTACTTCATACCTCGTCCTATACCTAGGTTAGGTTAGGTACATTGGGGTAGAACTAGATTAGAAACGCATCGTATGAGTACTCGCATTTTTAGTCTGTGTTATTTATATAAAAGCATATGTACTAAAAGATAATGCTCTCGCAGTATTATTTATTTTTACTGCTCACACTGTACATTATTTATCTCGCATACGGTCTTGTGATCGTAACAGCACATTTTACTTACACCAGAAACAAGACTGTTCAATAAATCCTTTATTGAAACGCCCGTCTATTTCTTTCTGTGTAACTTGGAGAAAACTAAGCATGCACGACTGAGCTGAGTGAAATAGTTATCTATTGTTTCCACGACTCTGGGACACGTTCTGATTCTAAAGGGAAACACAGTGGTCATGTTTTGCGGCTGCCAGAAACTACTCCCTTCTTGTTGTCAAGGAGTTTCTAGTGGCCTCTGAGCTAGCTGGCACAAGTAATTAAGTTTAATATACTCGATAGGGACATACTGACCTTAGTTCTATGTCAAACCTATAGGATATATTATTCCAATGCGCAGAGCCTATTAGGGAAATAGGAGCTACACTACATCACTGTATACCACCAACCTCTACTTTAACCCATACCTTTTGTTATTTTTCTCTCTGCATTTGCATTAGTTATAAACCCATTTCGAATTTCAGCAAAGCAGGTGCCATGCATGTGAGCTTTCAAGCGACCATTTTATAGCTCTTTGCGCAAGCGCCAGAATTTCCCTCCAAGCGTCAGTACGTCATACTACGTAGATGCAGTAGACGCATGCGCAGTAAAGATCCCATGTTAAATGCGTTCTTAGTCCTACGTCCGTGTTATTTGCAGTTAGTAAACACATAGGCAAGCTTCATTCTTTTCCCGCGTATAGTGAAAATGCATATTATTAATCACAAGACATGTCGTTAGTAATTCGCTAGTAAGTTAAATCGAGAGGATTGCTTCCGAGCAAGTCTCGTGCCCGAGTCCTTGCTCCATCAAGTTGGTATTAGGAATGGGCTTGTTAAGGGCGTCCCTTCCTAACAGTGGGTCACAGGAGGATGTATGAATGTTTTGCAATCAAAATGCCGTCGCAAAACATTCACATTTTACCACCTACTTCAAGTAGGTGGTAAGCCAGTAGCAAATGGGAAGGGGTCACCGAGGGACCCCTTCCCTTTTGTGAATGGTTGCAAAAACGTTTTTTAAGAGCAGGCACTGGTCCCACGGACCACTGCCTACTCTTAAAAAATGAAACTGAAACTTTTCATTTTTCTTTTTGAAACGCTTCCCATTTTCCTTTAAGGGAATCAGGCTGCATTTCCCCCCCAAAAAACGTTGCTTTATTTAATAGCAGACACAGACATGGTGGTCTGCTGTCCCCAGCAGGCCACCATCCCTGTGTTTTTAGCAATTCCCAATGGGTCACAAAATTGCGACCTGCCTCATGAATATTGATGAGGCAGGTCCATTTCTGACCCACTGGGAATCACAAACAGTGTCAAACACACTGTTTTACATCGCATTTTGCAACTTCCTAATTGCGACTCGCAAAAAGCAGCAATTAGGAACTCGCAAAATGTAACAATCGTATATGTGGCCCCTGGTTAGTTAAAATTCAACAAAGCTCACAAACATCAAGTGATCTCTCACCTTTTCTAAATAGGACAAGCAGTTCTAGTTTATTATTACATAGTCCTACATTTAAAAACTTGGGGGCTGATTTACAAGAACTGGCGCATCCCTGCATATTAGCAGGGATGCGCCAGTTAATTTGCGACACGTAAAAAAAACCCTTGCGTCACCATGGATGCGCCGCATTTATAATGCGGCGCACCGTGGCGCAAGGATAGACAGATGCGTGATGCATCTGTTTGGCGTAAGGGCAGCGCATTGCTGGAGTCGTGTCGCAAGTACGACGCAACTCCAGCAATGGTTAGGAATGCCTATTCCTAACATGCTGCGTCACTCCTTACGCCTGCTTCAAGCAGGCGCAAGGTTTTGACGCTGTGGCATCGTAAAAGTGACTCAGTGAAATCTTGTAGATTTCACTGCGTCACTTTTACGAGGCTTTCCTGTGTGGGAACGCCCACCCTGCATACATTATACCTGACGCAGGTATAATGTAGCGCAGGGCTTTACAACGTGACGCATCACCCTAGATGCGTCACGTTGTAAATATGTCCCAAAGTGGCGCATTGTTTACGATGCCGCTGCGTCACAGAAGTGACGCAACGGCAGCGTAAAGTTGTCGCAAGGGGCTTGTAAATCTGCCCCGTGGAGTCATGACTCTACTTCCGTACCGCACAGCGCACTGAACCTATGCATGTGGCCAAGTACACTAGATGCATTATACTCATTTCTCTTTGTTGAAAAGGTTGGTCAGGCTTAATCATCATACTAATATTGGCACTCCCCTATCCTACAAGTATTACTTGTGCCATGGAGCGGCATGTGAGTGTTGTTTCGAAAATAGTCTCTTGCTCACTGGGGAAAAAAGGGACCTCGGTTTTTCAAATGTAGAGGTTAATTTGACAGTTTTATAACATCCCTGTACTGGGATCCCTCTTTCCCAAATTTTGGTAAATTTAGTTCCAATGTGCCTCCATTTGCAAATAATGTGCTTTTAACACATAACTGTTTGGGTTCCACTGGTTATAATGGCCATGTTGAGTAATGATTGAGAATATGTTGTTGATCTAATAAATATCAGTGAGTAATGATAGAAATTAAAAAAATATATTTCTTTGCTAATTTAAATCGAGATTGGGCCTAATGAGGAGTTTATCCGATTTCTCACTGTTAATGTCTTGGAATATCATAAATCCACCACAGCATATGGCTCAATTTGGAAGCACATCATAATTAATGTGCTTACCCAAAAGCTTTTACAGCCGTTTGAGTTTGCCACAGTTTTAACGAAAAACAGGGCAGTGTTACTTAGCCCCAATTCACCGCCTCATTTAACCCCTTTTCAATTGTGGACACATGAAATATTCAATGTTGTAGTGTATAAATGGGGTTTGGTAATTGTTATATTTAGCTTTTTCAATCAATTCCAACTTGATATTTTTGTGGTGCCATCATTCGCATAGTGTGTAACAAGTTTTGTTGTTAACTTGGCAAATAAAGTGTTTTTTGACCAATAGCGGACGTAAGGCACCATAGAGTATTAGGGCCTGTGTTGGTATGTACTGTTTTTGCATGTGTAGCAACTGATTGCTGAAATCTTCACTGGATTTAAATGCAAACAGTGGTTTCTCCAGTTGCTTTTGCTAACTTTGAGTATCTACAAGCTCTTATTGACCACCTTCTTTAAGTTGTTTGATAGTGGACCAAAAGTAGTGACACAGGTCAGCCTCACATTATCCTCTCTCTCTAAAGGCCGACTAGCCTGACGGATGTCCTGGTATTTGGAACCGACCCCATCCACGGCTGGTCAGGGGCTAGGCCATCCAACTTTTCTGCTCCCACCCCCACTGAAATGGCCAGAAACGCAGGGGTCTTAGTTGAAACTCACCTATCCCTCAAATGCCAGATCACGGTCGTGGACAAAAATTTCGTGCTGGATTCTAATGATGTTGAGGAAATTTATTAAACTTCTACCTTGGGAACCTCAAAAGACAGTGGTCCAGGCATTGATTTTATCCAGACTGGACTATGCAAATGTTCTGTACATAGAACTCCCAGATAACCTGACACATAGATTACAAAAAGTCCTGAACATGGCCATTCCTCTATTATTTAATCTCCTAAAACACACTTTGATTACTCAGTATCGCAAACAGCTATACTGGCTACCGGTGAAGAAGAGAGCCATCTTTAAAGCTTTAACAGTGGCACATTCAGCCTTCTACAAAACGGGCCCCTCCTACTTGCTAGGATGACTGACCAGCTATTGCCCGCAAAGGTCACTGCGCTTTCAGATGGCACGTCTTCTGTTCATCGCCTGCATAAAAAAGAAGAACTGGGGTGGTTCAACCTGCTCACTGCTGGTGGTTAAACATTGGAGCGAACCTCCTTTCTTCCTCAGATTCATACCAGACATAAAACTGTTCCATAAGCAACTAAAAACCCACCTGTTTAAAGATTAGATTGTCGCTGACCTCTAAATTAGCCGTACGCCTAGCGCCGGGACACTCGAGTAGTAGCCGTGCGCTTTACAAACCTTCTCATTCATTCTCATTCATTCATTATCAGTTCTGAAATGTCATTCAGATAGGGAGTCTCGGTTACATTTTGCCATCTTCTTTGCCTTTTAATTTGTTTTGAGTATTGTCTAGCTTCTAGTTTGTAAGTTAAGGATTCTGCTTGGGTTTGGAAAGTTAGCATGTCACAACAATTCCTATGTAACTGGAGAAACTCGTTAGAGGTGGATTATCACTCAGCTCTTGGGTGGTTACTTTCAGTACTGAAGACTAAATTCTTGTCTGTTGGTTTATAGTAGACGTTACTGTGGCATACACAAGGTTTTACCATAATGTGATAGTCCAAACATTCAGGCACTTTCTATTACTTGTCTTCTCTCCTACTGATCCAATCAGAGAAATCGGAAGCCTTTTTCTCTTTGCCTGCCAAGATAATTAGCAGTTCAACAGTATATACTTCCATAGTCATCTAAATGAATTGGAACCAGAGAAGATGACTTTAGTCTCAAATTTATGGAGACAAAGGTTCCCCAAGAATCGGGGCAAAAATGTTGCATAAAAATGTTAGATAATGTCTTATTCATAGTTGAAAAACATTTTTGCAGTTGCAATTTCTGCACAGTCCAATATAAAGCTAACGAGAGTGCTGCAAGGCCCATCACTTGTATGGAGGAGCTTTACAACTGCATGTAGATTAATTTTCAGAGGGATGTCAGTGCGCAATGCTCCTTTATCAAAGCTCATTAATATTTCATTAGCTGGGTCGAACTGTACATCTTTAATCACATTGAATACATTCTTAGTATATTTTGGATACGGTGGCATTCTCTCAACTAATGGTTTCAGAAAATAGTGACACACTTAGATCGTGGTTCTAAGACTGATTCTATTAATTGGGCATCCAGGTGGAGGGTTTTTGTGAATGTTTGGTAATGTGCAAAAATATGTTAAGACTGCTTTTTCTGTCTTCAGGAATTCAGGTTCCATTTTGCTGGTTCAGCCTTCTAGCTCAACGTCTTCTAGCAAAGTGTTGATTTTTGTTTGGATATACCATTTGAGCCCTCTGTGAGTTTTCCTTAACTTTTCTTGCCAGGCAGTAGTCATAAACACTCTGTCTGCTAGGTCTCTTTAGACTGGATAACAATTATAGTCCCTTTATCTACTTACTTGATGAGATCAGATATTTTCCTGAAAGTATCACAAGTCTTTCTCTCTGCTCTGCAGAGGGTATTGTAAACCTCCTTCTACAATTTCCAAAGTGTTCAAGTTTTAAAAACGTTCCTTTAAAAACTAAGCTCTTCTGATGAACTGCTATATTTTGGCCCTCTGTTGAAATGGGTTGTAATTTTGTGCTGGTGCAAAGCCTAATCCTCTGTTTAGAAGATGGGTTTCAGTAAAATCGATGTCTACATATGCAAAAAGGAATGGAACCACTGAAACAACTAACTCATCCTGGCAGGGTAAGCGAGAACCTGAATAAGGCCCATTTTGACTTGCATCCTCTATGAGAAGCAACCTGTGATGATGAAACATGTCACCTCTGTGAGTAAGGGTTTGTGTCCTTCTTAATCACTACACTAGAAACAATAAATGAAATTACTTTTCAACAATTAGAAGAAGCACCCTTCCCCAATTCTTTGTGGAGGGATTAAATGTGCTTTTCCGTGGATAAAGCGGATCCAATAGAAATAGGGCCTCTGCCGTCTAATGGGGAGTGCCACCAGACCACTAACCTATGTCACAGCAGGATACACCACACTCGTTGTTGTTGAGGAAGGCCAGCAGCAAATATGGGACAACTCAGCAACTATTTGCAAATATTGTTTGTTTAACACATACCTGTTTATGTTTCACTTGTTAAAAGATAATATATTGTGGAGCTAATAAATATCAGTAAGTAATGATATAAATCAAAGTTTATATTTCTTTGCTGATTTAAATCAACATTGGGCACAACCTGAGTTTATTGGATTTCTCACTGTTAATGTCCTGGAGTATCATAAATCCACCACAGCATATGGCTCAATTTGGAAGCACATCATCTGTTATGTGCTTCCTCAATTGCTTATACAGTAGTTTATGTTTGCCACAATTTTAAGGAAAAACAGGGCAATGCCACTTCGCCCCATTTCACCGCCACCATTGGCAGCAGCCAGCTATACTTTAAAGAACATACCCCCAGCCGAACTACTTCGCTCATCCTAATGTTGGGGAACAATAATTTGCATATCTCTTCAGTTACAGTAGTATATGCAGGTTTAAGATATAGGGGTAGGGCAGGAGCAGTACCCACAGACCACCAGAGTCCATCCTGAAAGGCTAGGGTGGTGGGGTTTAGGAGGAGCATGGGATGCCATCTGTTGGTGTGGTGTCCAGGGACATGTAAGAAGAAAGCTTCTCAAGGTCTGGGCAACCCCCTAGGCGATCTACCCCACTTGCCCACAGCTATCATCTCAATCAGGCACACTGCTCATGTTCCTCTGATCACAGGTGTCTGTTGGTCCTCCCTGGGATCCTCTGTGGGGAGTCCATGCCATGCCTCACACACATCTTGCTTCCATTCCCACTCTAAATGGTTCTCTTGCTTACTCCATCAGCATTCAAGAAGAGTGGATCACAGCTGGAGCATGTCCCACCCATCTTCCTCCACACAGTGGAGGAAAGCTCACCGAGTTGTGTGAAAGTGACAAACTTTGCAGCGTAATTTAATTTCTCACCTTAGCACATCTTCATCTCTTAAATTGCCTACAAAAAAGTTTTGTGCAAGACTTTCACTCAACACTTCGTGAAGATGGCAAAATTGTAAAAAACCTTCACAAGATTGACAAAAGTAAACTCCCAAAATGTTGCCTAACTCTAGCAGCGGCGTTGCAAGGATGACATGGGCCATAATTGCATGAAGTGAAACCCATGGTTAAGTAGTGAGATAGAGCCATATTTGTTGTGTAATACAACCCTTCGGCCCCTGGGCCTGGTATCATTAATGGCATTTATTCTTTGTACTTCACTCTGTCATGGATTTCATCCCTGAGATACCATACCTGTGTTTTTTTTACCATAGGAGATGTAAGAAAGAAGCATGAGGTACAATCAAGAGTAGCATGCCTTGTTATTTGTTAACCTTGGAATTTGGCAGCTTGGCAGCCCGGTCCCAATAAAAAATGTGAGTTCCTGAACCTATTTCTTTTTTTAATTATTTCTGTTTTTATTGAGATCCATTCATTGCAATGTGAAAATGTCAAAACAAACACCAACAATAAATACGTCAATAAAACATATTTCATAGCAAAATACATCCAGGATCAATAAAAAATGACAATATATGAAGACTCCACATAGAATTGACACAATGAATAAATACAGACAGCTTCCTTTCTGAATATGACGTCAAAAGTGCATGAAGTGCGTAAAGAGCTTGGTGTACAAAAAGGCATTACAGCATAAACCGAACTTCTAGACTAACCCCTCATTTTCGATCTGAAACTGCCCCCACAGCTTCTCAAATTTCTTAATCCCCCATTACGCATTGCGTATATCCGTTCATTTCTTCTAACTAACCTAATTTTTCGCTGCCAGTCCCACATTTGTGGGGACCGACTGTGTCCACCACTTTTGCAGCAGAAGGGATCTGGACACTGCAATTGCAACATATAATAATTTTATTAATCTATAGGGTAGACCGGGAACAGGATAATACCACAAGACTTTCCACCAGGTGCTAGGAACCAATTTAAGCCACCATTCAGTCTCTAAATATTGAAATATATAATTCCAAAATTCCTGAATAAGAGGACACAGGCCCATTACGTGCACCCAATTGGCAGCCATCCCAGTGGTCTATCGATAGCAGTGACCTGAAAAATTGGGATTGACTTGTGCAAGGAATTACGGGGTTCTGTATAAAAGCCATTTACTAAAGAACAACATTCTACTCCAGTTGGCTCCTCTCAAAACTGTGAAATTTAGTACATTCAGCTCATCCCACATCTTTGTTGTTAATTCCAAACCTGCGTATTTTTCCCATTTATTAATTGCTTTTTAGGTTGTTCGGGACCCTTCATGGAGGCTAGAGATCTATTCCATTCCCCGGGGCTTTTATATTCACAGGGTTCAAGAAGCGCAGATACCAATGTTTGACCATAACTTATCTGGCTAGAATCCAAATTACAGAATAGCTTTACTAAGCTTTGTATAGGAGCCAAGGCGGAGAAAATCACCCTGGACTAACTCGCGAACTTCCGACATACTTAGCCATCTCTCCCCTGATAATAAATCCACTAGCTACTTAAACCCTGCTTTCATCCACCTTTGGACGATATCGGGTGACAAATTAACACCCGACACCGTCCCGAGTTCTGACAAAGGTGTCACTGCGTTGATATGAAAAATGGCGTATCGCCTATAAAGATCACTCCACTTCTGGAAAAAACACTTAAGACTCTTATAACGCACAGAAGGGCCAACCCACCTTTTTCCACCCCTTCATATAACGTGCTTAGTGCTGCTTTGGATATTTTTTTTGCCAAATAAATTATATAAACATTGACTCCACCTTTCTAAAAAATTATGTAGTTAAAACGCACAAAATAGCTGAAACGGGAAAATTAAACAAAGGGAGAATAGACATTTTAATCAAGAAGACCCTTCCAAGGATTTTAAAGGGAGAGAGTTCCAACGTGAAAATAGATATTGTATTTTTTAGAGCAATGGGGGAAAATTAAGATCATATAGATCCTCAATCTGTGATGAGTACCTGATCCCCAGATATCTTTTCAGCTGCTAGGCTATATCTGGATGTAATATATCAGAGTCGCACCCACACAATTTTATTTCAGTTTTCTTCCTGTTGATTTTATAACCTCCCAATTTCTCGTACTGTGCAAAAATGTCAAACACATTCTCCTGGGCACTCTTACTAGTATTAAGAAGTAACATAATTTCGTCGGTATATAGTTTTATTTTCCCCATCTGTGGAAGCGGGGGGGCGGATGTAGACATTCTCCCTGATTGCTATTGTCAATGGCTCGATAAAAAAGTCAAATAAAATAGAGGATAAGGGGCAACCTTGGCAGATTCCACGCAAGAATTGTATTTTCCCAACTTCTGTTGTATTTACGATGATATTGGCATTACGATACATCCTATGTATCAACCCTGTGATCTGGGGGAGAATCCCAAATCTAGATAGAATACAAAACAGAATTTCCCAGACCACGAGGTCAAATGTTTTCTTTGCGTCTAACAGAAGCATTATAGCTGGTGTATTATTGCCCAAGAAATAGTCTAATACTTCAGCCAAATAATGTGTATTTGTGCCTAATTGGCGTCCCACAATAAAACCATTTTGATCGGAATGTATCAGTTTTGATGCAATTAGGTTGAATCTATTATCTAGTAGTTTTGTGATTATTTTATAATCAACGTTTAGCAATGTAATTGAGCGATATGAGTTTGGGTCTTCACCATCTTTCCCCTTTTTTAGAAAGCTCACAACATTACCCCTATGAAATGATACCGGTATTGGGCCACCCTCTAACATAGTATTGCCAACAAGTAGAAAGTAATCAACTAAAACATCTAGAAAAGATTTTTGAAATAGATTTTTAAAATTCTGCCACAAATGCATCTTGCCCGCTGGCTTTGCAGTTTGGAAGATTCTTGATTACCTCAACCACTTTTTCTTTGGAGAAGGGTCTAGCGATATTATCCTCCTCCTCCTCCTCGGACAGCATGGGAATATTGCAGTCTGCTTGAAACTTTCCAAGTGAATCTTTCTCTACTGGTTGACTTTGGGTATAGATTCGCTTATAATGATCCACCATAATTTCCCCCACTCTCCGGTTCCTTACACCTGATTCCGGAAACTGGACACTTCAGAGCGTCTATCCGATTATTGTCAACTTGTTCACGTGCCTGCCAGGCTAAAAGCTTCCCAGTGAAATTGCTCTCTTCGAAAACTTTTTGAATGTAAGCACGATGTAAAACTTCACATTTTGTATAATACAGCTCACTTAATGCCTGTTTAGCCTTATCTAGTTCTCTTTTATTGGACTTGGACGAATCTCTTAATTTTTTTTGTAACTATGCTAAACGTTTCTTTCTAAAGTTTGCTTTTGTATTTTAGCCTTTTTAATGTTCTCTGCACCCTTACCAATAACCAGCCCTCTGATATATGCTCTTAAGGAGTCCCATACTATACTGGGGGGAGCAGACCCATGATTCCTTAACAAGAATTCCTTTATCTCGACTTTAAAGGTCTGAACTCACCATTCCTCCTATAGATATATTTTATTGAAAATCCAGCGTCTGGGGTGTTCCAAGGTTTTCCCCACCCTTATCTCTAGGATGACCATTGTTTGATCTGAAAAACCATTAGGTAAAATCCGTTGATCTTTAAAAACCAGAGCCTTTGAAAGTAGAAAAAAATCCATACGGGAAGAGCTACGAAATCATCCAGAAAGACAGGTGTATGCAATCTTTGTAGGGAAGGTGGCCCTCCAGAGATCAAACAATCCCAGTGTTTTTTGATAATTTTGTAAAACTTTCAAAGTTTTAGGTTTTAATTGCATCTTTAGATTTACTGAAGAGTTGATTCTTGGATTCTGCAAAAAATTATAATCACCTCCCACCACAAATTTACCTGAAATTTGTTATAATTATTGAAATAGCTCCTCATAGGGCATGACATTATCTTCTACTGGCCCATACAGACTTACAAAAGTGACATGCCTAGCCCACACCAGGCAGCTCAACCAACACCACCTACCGCATTTATCACAGGCAGAATCAACTACTTCCACCCCTAGCTTATTAGCCAAAACAATTGCGGTGCCCAGGTGTGCAAAAGAGAAGCCTCTATAGCCTGCCCAGGTTTTAAACATTGAAAACTCGACCAATATTTCTACCGGAATATGTGTTTTCTGGAGTAAAATCACAGACGGGTTCTCCGCTTTGATCCAAGTTTCAATTGCCAGTTTTGACAAATTCTTTATGCTGCGTGGCTGCCGAGGCTGAACTATCAGGGAATATGCGACACAGAGGGACATCCGGTGTAGTAAACTGTCTCTGTTGAATTGCCTTGGTTAAAACTTGCTCTTTAATGAGGTAATTACCAAAGTTTACAAGTATTGTGCATGGAAATTTTGACTTGGGGGACTGGTGTGCCTGCACACGGTGGGCTCTCATTAATGTCAGGTCACCAGGGAATTCAGTAGGAATGTGCATTTTTATAAATGAGTCCACCCATTGAAGCACATGTTGACCCTCCCGTCCATCTGGGACCCCACAATGCGGAGGTTAGCACGTCGATAATGATTTTCCAACTCCTCGAGTATATTCTCTACCATAGATTTTTGCTTTTGAAACGTGACCACTTTTTGTTGCATCCGAGTAACCTGGTCCTCAAGCTGTGAGATCCTGGTCTCTGCTTCTTTCAGCCTTTAAGGGATCTGGTCCATGGTGTCCTCGATTTTGGAGAGTCTAGTATGTAAAGCAGCTATTTCTGTGGATTGGGAGGTTTTAAGATCCCTTATCTCTTCAATAATAAGATTAAGCATGCTTTTTGCGTCCCATTGCATAATCAATGGCTTGTCCCCCTTTAGCGTGCCTTCATTTGGGGGATCTGGAAATGACACAATGTGCGCCTTTTCGCCTCATGAGTCAGCCTGTTCGTAAGTCGACAACTTCTGTGCGACAGGAACTGATGACTTCTATATATCAGGAGCGCTACCAGAAAGAAGCAGCCAGCATTGGAGGCGAATGGAGTGGGGCAACAAACTGAAAGCACTCTGACACTTCTACCTCAAAGGTCGTGGCAGATATAGATTTACGAAACATAGGATATTCTTTAGTTTTTAGAAGACATGCCTCAGGTCCCAGGATGGAGTACATATGGATCCCCCCAGAGATCAAAGACTTTCCATTTGACAGCTGCTTAGGAGAGTTTGCTCCAACTGCTGCATTGTTTACGGCTGAGGCTGAGGCGTGACTGAAATTTAACTCCTCCATATCCTCATCCTGGGAATGTTCTGCAATGTTTGCCCCCACTTCCTGAATATAATTTTCTGGATTAAAAGGCATTACCAGATCTTTACGGAGGGATGCCTTGCGTTTAGCCCGGGCTGTGGCCTGTCCCACATGCATTTTAATCCTTTGCGCCAAAACTGTTGTATCAAGACTGGCTGTGGTGCATGGAGCTTTTGAGTGCCTTCGCATATTTTCCGTAGTCTTCTCCTTTGAAGCTTAAGCCAATTTTCTGAGGTTTAGGTGTTTACTTTGCTTTCATGCTTTCAATCTGTCTCTGCTCCCCCCAGTGACCCTTAACCGAGTGTTGAATTCCCACACTGCATTGAACATACAATGAACATGCACTGCTGTGTGCCAAAAACCCGGTGAGAAACCTGGTGGGCTTTCAAGAAACTTGTTGTGCAGCCTAGTTACTTTGCATAGTTACTAGTGAAAGATTAAGTGAAATGGACCCGCCATATGAATAATGGTGTGTGGAAAGACCACTTGAAATGTCTTAAATGTCCTTAGGTGAAAGAAATTAAGTGAGAGGGCTCTACCAGGTTTCACCCAAGCACGGACCAGTAAAAGACGGGCTTGCTGATCAGTGTCCAAGCTGCAGGACACCAATGTTCGTTTTTAAGGTCGAGCCTAGACGCTAGACGCTGCCCATGCGCTGCTCTAGGAGATGACCTTTTGGAATCGGTCTGCACTTTTCTGACACTTGTGCGTGTGGCGGCATCCACCTTGCGGGAGCGAGCAGCGGCGTGCAGGGCGCCATGTGGTCTGTATCATGTTTCAATTAGCGTGGTGGCTTTCAGTTTCGCGGGCGCGCGTTCATGTTTTTTTTTGCAATGGCTTGGCACAGAGGCAGCATGCCACATATTCAACACAGCTCCACAGTTCTCAAGCCGTCAGCCACATCCAACTAACACACGAAAAAAGCCCACCAGCACTGCAAAAATCAATCGGACTCCATTGCTAGATCACCCGCAATTTTCTGCTATTTTTACACGGCCCCACATTTGCCTGTCTCGCGGTTGCTTTCACTTTCGTGCCGTGCTTGTTCCTGTGTTTGCATTCTACCAATGCCATACACCCATCTAATTACAGGAAGAACGAGGTAAAGTTGATCCTTTGCACTAACCTATTGTGACGAATATGTTTTTATTTTGTCTTTAGTTCGCTTTAATGCTGCCTACGGCTTTTGGTAAATCGTATTGCTCAGATAGCACATGTGGTGCACATTTAAAACTCTGTCGAGAAAGAGAGTCGGTGAAATGAGTTGCATTCGCCCGTTTATCTGGAGCCTCCCTAGGAAGGCCCCTCCTGACTGTGCCTTGCAGCTCCCCGCCTCCTGCTCCCTTTTCAGGCCGAGCCTGCATGTCGGCCCCAGCGTTAATCATTCAGCAGCCTGACAATGTATCCATCTTTATTGGCTGCCAGGGCTGGGTTTGGCGGAAAGGGGGTGCGCAGAGGGCAAACAATGTAATCAATAAATGCACACGGCTAGGGCTGCTCTCATGCCAAGCTCATTTTCGTTTTTTTTATAAGAGTTTTTGTTTAACCCAAGTGTACGTACAATCCAGATATCATCCAATCGAAATCAGTGCTCCTTTTATGGGAAGGATTTGTTGCATCTCGTTTTGAGAAAAGCATGTAATTTAAGATAAATAAAAAAAATTAAAAAACGAACATTTATGGTAGTTAGATAAATCAGAGTCAGTGGGGTGTTTTTTTCTGATTTGAATGGTCGTTTTCTCTTTATGTGCGAACCTAAGACGAGCAGAAAATGTATAAATAAACCAGTTCGCCCCAAGAGCCATCCAGAGCAAGTGATGCATGGTGTAGTGCTTGGGGGACACTGGTTGCCTCACCTACAACAGCGCTACAGCGACCACCTCGCACTGAGGAAGGCTAACACAAGGGGGCATAAGAGCTGCCATCACCTCTTTACCCCCCGCAGCAACGAGAGCAGGCAGCGATAATTCTTTGTTTGTATTTAAAAGTATAAAGTGTAAATTAAAGGGAAGTTTTTCCTCTTCTCAATCATGCGGTGTACGTTTGTTTTGCTTGCAATCTCCCACCCAGTGCTACACGTAGTAAAACCTGTAAATGTTAAGCACCCAGAATAATGTGCTGCATGGCTAAAAACTTATAAGGTCCTAAAGGCGAGACCTATTGGCTATGCCAATGCTTGTTTTCCCGTTATTTTTTTTTCTTTTTTTCCTTTCTGTTGTGAGGTTTACAACGCTGAATAGCTGCTGAATTTGGCCTGAAACCCGATGCCCTCGCAGGGCTCTGCTAAATTCTCATCCTTACATAGGGCGCCAACACTGACCTTTTTCCAGCAAAGAGGCACACCGTCAATCGGCCGTGTGATGACTCCCAAAGCCTGTCCTGGCCCCGGATTCGCTGGGAACTGCAAATCCTCCATGGACTGAGCAGGGTTCTCCACCTGCACTCCAGAACGCCAAGCACAGGAAGCTCTCCACCTCGTGACGGGAGTCCAAATGCCAACCCTCTGCGCCGGCAAGGCAAGACACGCTAATAACGGTAGATGCTGCCGCAGCCGGCCCGCAGTTCGCTGAGGCTCCGACACAAACAGTAGTAAAGGAGCCGCAACCTCGCTTCCCAGTGGCCTCCTGTACTCAATCGCAGCTCTGCGATCACCCAGCCGCTATCTGACATCAAAGCTGCACTCCGCACACATCCATCCTGGCGTGGAGGGGAGGAGGAGCTCAGGCGATCAGCCGTCGATCATCATCTCCAGCATCTTAGTCCATCGAGTTCCTGAACTTATTTCATTTCAAATTAAAAAATGGTTTTACCCGAATGATTCCAGGGGTGAGCAAAATGTAATGTTCGCCTAGAGTGCAAAATTTGTCAACTTTAACTAACGTTGTTGATCAGGAAATATTCCTTAGGAAAAAAGGGTTTTGCTGTAGAATTTACCCCAAAAACATTTTCGAGAGAGAATTATCCCAGTAAAAGTGGGGTTCGCAAAAAAAAATGCACAAGGTTTGTGGAGAAAAATCTTCCCAATTTCTTGCCCCACTTCATTGTTCTTTTCTCTGAGGCCCTCACTCTGGGTTGTCTGCATATTTCGATTCTGATGCAAACTGCTGTTTGCACCTAAACTGAGATTTCAACTCGGGTGCTAATTCCACACGCTGAGAATTTTTGCCTGCATGATTTTCACCTGGCAAAATCTGGCACAAATTGTGAAGACAAACAATACACATTTTGAGTTTGCACACATTAGAAGGGGGAAAACATGTGTAAATAGTATTTTATGCACCATTCTGGGGTTCTAAACTCAGAATGATGTACAAATTGTTCAACAATAAAAACCCTGTATTAATGGTATTTACTGGAGGCACATCTTACACCTGTATTATTGCAAGGATCTGAATGAGGCCCATGTCTTAAAAGTCATGCCCTCCTGCTTAGAAAAAGTGGAAAGTCAGCTTTCCAAGATGGAGAGTCATGCACTTGGGACAGGCAATTGCCCCATCAGAGGTGTTCTTAGTTAGAAAAGGGTCGGGGCCTTGGATTGCCACTTCAATGTAGATAGAGTCAAAGGGCAGGATGCATGGTTCACTGTGGTAAGGGGTGGCTGCAAGGGCCACTGGGTTTATAACTCCTAATGAAAGCCATTTGGCCTCTATAACCTTCACCATTCTATATCTGCTCCCATCATTGGGGGGTCTTTGGGCATGCCCCTTCTCTCCACATGGAGATCCAGATTTAGAAGGTGGACTGCTTATTTTTACGAATACAGACAATATTGCTTTGTTGGACCTGGTCCTTTTTTACAGGGTTATCCCCAAACTTTTTGCCTTCTTCCTCCTATATTTTTGACCTTTTTTTTTGGGTTTAGGACTCTGGGCACCAGTGGGAACCAGTGCTAAAGTGCATATGCTCTCTGTCTAAAATGTATTGGTGATTTGGTTTATCCATGATTGGCATATTTGATTTTCTGATAAGTCCCTAGTAAAGTGCACCAGGTGTGTCCAGGGCCTGTAAATAAAATTCTACTAGTGGGCCTGCAGCACTGATTGTGCCTCCCACATGAATAGCCCTGCAAACATGTCTCAGACCTGCCATTGCAGTGTCTGTGTGTGCAGTTTTAGACTGCCATTTCGACCTGGCAAGTGCACCCACTTGCCAGGCCCAAACCTTCCCTTTTACTGTATATAAGTCATCCCTAAGGTAGGCCCAAGGCAGCCCCATGGGCAGGGTGCAGTGTATTTAAAAGGAAGGACATGTACTGGTTTGTTTTACATGTCCTAATAGTGAAATACTGCTAATTTCGTTTTTCACTACTGCAAGGACTATCTCTTCCATAGGGTAACATTGGGATTGACTTAGCTTTTAATTGTAACTTCCCTTTGGGAGCAGATAGGGATTTGGAGTTTGGGGTCTCTGAACTAATAATTTAAAAACACATCTTTTGATGAAGTTTGTTTTTATATTGCGTGTTTGAAAATGCCACTTTTAGAAAGTTGCCATTTTCTTCCTTAATCATTCTGTGCCTCTGCCTGTCTGTAGAATCTTTGTCTCGGATAGCTGACAGTTGGGCTCTTGTGCATTCACTCTAGACAGTCACACAAAGGGAGCTGAGGTGTGCCTTGCATATCTTGATGGCCCATCACTAGGCTGATGGATCTTCCTGAGTTAGAGTGGTGGGAAGAGTTGTCACTGACACCTGAATAGGGCTGTGCCTGTCCTCACACAAAGCTGTCTCCACCCCCCTGTAGAGTGTCTGGAGCCAGATCAGGGAAAGGCAGGGTCTTGTGCACTACAAAGACTTTCCTTTGACGTTTGCCTACTTCAAAGGCAAAAAGGGGTATAAGTATTGAACGTCTGACACCCCAAATTCTTAATTTATGTTTTTATGATCTGTGTTTTTATTTATCCATGTTGCATTGCAATTGTTTAATAGACTTTGACTTTATTCAATCAATGTTTATTTAGACAAAATAAACTTATTATTGACTGGCTGGTGTCACCTACTGCCCACCTTGCTATGAAAACTCACCCCTCGCTTCATGTTCCACTTCTATTGCGGCCACTTGTGGCAGAAAGAGAGATCCTGCAGCAGCAATGGAGAGAGCTCACTCCAACTGAACCACACATGCAATGCGAAAAAGTAACACGAGTGGAAGACACAAAGGACCACATGTACAAACCTAGTTGAGGTCGCAAATGGGCCGATTCGCAGAATCGGCCCATTTGGGAACACAAAAAGGCTTTTTGGCATGTAAAACCCCAAATAGTGATTCAGGAACTTGTTACCGAATTGTAATTTGGGTTTTGCGATTCAGTATTACGAAGGGGCGTGTTCAAGGGCGTCCCTCTCTAATAGTGACTCGCAGTGCCATGTACCAAAATGCGATCGTAAAACATTTGCATTTTACCGCCTACTTCAAGTATGTGGTAGCCCATTCCCAAACAGGAAGGGGTCCCCAGGGGACCCCTTCCTCTTGTGAATGGTTGTGAAAACATTTTTTAGGAGCAGGCAGTGGTCCCAAGGATTACTGCCTACTCTTAAAAAATGAAACTGAGATGTTTCATTTTTCTTTTTGAAACGCATTCCATTTTCCTTTAAGAAAAACGGGCTGCATTTAAAAAAAAAGTTGCTTTATTCAGAAACACAGACATGGTGGTCTGCAGTCCCCAGCAGGCCACCATCCCTGTCTTTTTAGTGATTCCCAGTGGGTTGCAAATTGCAACCTACCTCCTGAATATTAATGAGGTCGGTCAATTGCGACCCACTGGGAATCGCCAATGAAACTCAAAAGAGTTTCATACATTTAAAATAGCGATTCGCAGAAAATCGCAATTAGGAACTTGCTATAATAAAAGTTTTGTACATGTGGCCCAAAAAATGAGACGTGAAACTCAATTCTCTCGAAGTAACCTGTACATGTTTTCAAATTTATTATAAGCTAGGTGGGTGAATTCTACCATGGTATTCTCTATGACAGTCTGAACTGTTTGTTTCTGGCAACAGGTTGTCAATTCAGAAACAGATGACAGACGATAAAGTGGAAACTGGCAAAGCTAACAACTCGAGCATGAACTATAAATATATATGCAGTGCCGATCTTGGAAAGGGTATACCTTACTTCATGTAAATGTACAATACATTTTCTAAATTATAAAGATATAAAAGCTAGTTAGAGAATAGATTTTTAAAGCGCAACAAGAGGATAACATATTCAAACAGAAAGAACAAACTCACTTAGGCCAAAAATCTTACTATTGCAATTCCTAAAATATTTCAGAATGTTTATGAATGTGTGGATTTGGTCTGTGGCGGCGCTGAGGACTGTTTCTGGGCTGTGGTTGGGTCTGAAGCATGACTGTGTAACGTCGAAGAGTTGGTGGTCCCTGAGATGGTTGGTGAGGCATCTGCTGATGTGTTTGTCTAGGACTAGGACTAGGACCGGGTATGGCATTTGTGTGATCGGTCTGTACTTGGCGAGCGTTGATGAGTCCATGGAGTTTTCCTTGAGCAGTACGTGGACTGTGGCCTGTTTCCTTGTGTTTATAAAGGTAGGTGATGTGATGGATGCATTCAGGGTAGGTGTGAGTGATTCACTGATGGGTTGGAGTCCTCAGGTGAAGGCGTGGTAGTGGCAAGGGTCCGAATGGGTCCCAGAGTAGATGAACTTCACGGCGGTGTCTTTTGGGGTGATGGTGGGCCATGTGATCAAGATTGTTTCCTGCTAGAGATGGAAAGTCAGGTTGAGAGGTCTACTGAGTCTGCTTGATGGTCAATTTTGCTGTATGTGAAGGTTATTTTGCTGCAGAAGAATTATGTTGTAGAGGTCCTGGGAGCGGGTAATGCTGTTGGAAGCGACTGAAGTTGAGTTGAAATCTTTCACGATGGCAAAGATCTCTTTGGTGCTCTTGGTACTGACATCGATGCGGTCTGCAACTGTGGTGTTGTTGGTTTTCTCAATCTGTTGGTGGTGGTGTCTCAGTGCGGATTTGACAGTGTTCTTGTCCATGATATCTTGGCTCAATCTGCTTATGTACTACATTTGTTTGCAGTGGCAATTAGTAGTCCTGAGTTCCTACATGTACCAACTGGCTTGTGATCTGGATCTTGTGGCTCTGTTGTGCTTGAGGAGGGCCAGTGTGTTGGTCTAGGTGGTGATCCAGTTGTTGATGGATTAAGGCAGGTTGCTGGTGTATTTGGGTCAGTGTGCAGAGAGAGTGGTAGTCCTCCTCTGGGATGTTGAACCAGTTGCGGCGAGCAGATCTAGCTGTGGTAGGTGTGTGATAGTGCGGGATGAGAATGCTAAATTTGATGAGGGCTAGGTCCATCCAGGTGATCAGTGTCAACTTGTCGATTGAGATGTTGTTCAAGGAGGTGAAGACCTGGTCCAGGAGGTGTCCAGCTGAGTCTGTGAGTCCATTCAAGCATTGGGTAAGGCCACGGATTCTGAGGTCTTCCAGTAGAGCTGTGCAGAGTGGGTTGGTAAAGTCTTCCAAGTGGAAGTTCAGGTCTCTGAGGAGGATGTAGGTGCTTGAGTTGAGGATGAGGGCAGTGCAAAAGTCCGTGAAGGTGTTGACAAAGTTGGTCTGTGGTCTTGGTGTCATGTAGACAAGGATTCTGCTCTGGATGCTGTTCCTTGTTGCTGGTGGATGTGTTCATGGAGGTGGTGTAGTTGATGGCATCCCAGAAGATGATGATGAAGATGACCTCCTGGTCAGAGACCTAGCTCTCCGCCCCTGCAGCTCCGCTGTTGTGCCGCTGCCGCTACTCCTTCACCTCTCTGCAAGGTAGGTGTCCGAGGCCCTCCTCCACCTGCAGTCTCCTGCCTGCGCCTCATCCCTGGTGGTCCAGTGGGAGAGCCTTGTTCTTCTGCTTGTCCGCTGTTGTCTGTCTTCGTGCTGTACCCGTTTTCTGTCTTTGTCTGTCTTTTTGTCTTTTTTATGCTTTTAATTCTACTTTTATTTTTATTCTGCCCTCTTTCTTATTTCCTGTCTCTGTTTCTGTTTGTGTCCTCCGTGCCCGTTTTCGCTGCCCTTTTCCCGCCGCTGCTTCACCCGCGGCCCCTCCCCCCTGCTGGCTCCTGCCTCCCAGCTGGACTTCCCTCCCCCTTCCCCTATTTAATGTAGGGCCGCGACGCGAGCGTCTGCGCAAGACCTCTGACCTCCTGCTCAGAGACCTAGCTCTCCGCCCCTGCAGCTCCGCTGTTGTGCCGCTGCCGCTACCCTTTCACCTCTCTGCAAGGTAGGTGTTCGAGGCCCTCCTCCACCCACAGGCTCCTGCCTGCGCATCACCCCTGGTGGTCCAGTGGGAGAGCCTTGCTCTTCTGCTGGTCCGCTGTTGTCTGTCTTCGTGCTGTACCCATTTTCTGTCTTTGTCTGTCTTTTTGTCTTTTTTGTGCTTTTAATTCTGCCCTCTTTCTTATTTCCTGTCTTTGTTCCTGTTTGTGTCCTCCGTGCCTGTTTTTGCCACCCATTACCTGCTGCCCCCGTGGCCCCAGCCCCCTGCTGGTTCCTGCTCCCGCCTCCCAGATGCACTTCCCTCCCCCTTCCCCTATTTAATGGCGGCTGCTGCGTGGCTGTGCCGCTGCCGTGCCAAAGGCAAGCCTGTCTGCGCACGTCCGTGACCAGCGCTAGGGACCCAGGTTCTCCGACCACCCACCGCTACGACTCAGCTGCTCTCCTCGCACTCAACCCTGGAAGGAACAACAACTGCCAGCTGTCTACGCCGAACACCATCCACGGCCAGTTCTCCTGCTGACACTGCCGACAATCCTTCACCACCCTCCGCACCCCCACAACCGCCGCCCCTGCGCCGGATGCCAGCACCCCCGAAGCCCTGAGGTGTATCCTCCTCAACATGCGCTCTCTGCACAGACATGCTGTGGAGATCTGGGACCTACTCGACACCTTCTCGCCACACGTCGCCTTCCTCACGGAAACCTGGACCAACCACACCTCCGCCCCGACAACGCCACCACCATCCCAAACAGATACAAGTTACAGAGAAAGGACCACCCCAGCCGCCCAGAAGGAGGACTCGCCATCGCACACAAGAGCTCACGCTGACTCACAGCCTTAAGTACGAGCGACTCACCGCCCACCACCGAACACCTCCATTTCCAGATCCAGACCAGCCCCAGAACGACCCTACACTGCACCCTCGCCTACAGACCCCGTGGACCTCGAACCGCGTTCACCACCACCATCGCCGACCTCATCATGCCCCATGCCATTGCCTCCACGGACTACATACTCATCGGAGACCTCAACTTCCACCTCGACAACCTCAGCGACCCCAACTCCGCCACCCTCCTGGACAACCTCGCCAACCTCGGACTGAAACAACTCGTCACCACCCCAACCCACAATGCAGGACACACCCTCGGCCCCATCTTCGCAGGAGGTAACAACATCCACTTCAGCCACACCACACAACCCCCCTGGACTGACCACTACTACGTACACTCCCACGTCGACAAACCGACCACCCCCAAACCTTCACCCAGCCCTCCACGAAGGAACTGGAGCAGGGTCACCGAGGAGCAACTCAACTCCACCCTCAGTAGCGATGCCCACCCCACCTCGACCCACGCCAACCTTGCAACCAAAGAACTCCACAGATGGATCTCCAACTGTGCAGACGAGCTTGCACCCCACCGCAGCCCCAACAGACAGCGCCCCAGAAAGGCCACCTGGTTCACCGCCGACTTCCAAGAATCCAGACGCACCTGCAGACGTCTCGAGAAGACACTTTGGAAGATCGCACCACTTATAAGAACGCCATGATAGAATACCACCAACTCATCAGATCCACCAAAAGGACCTTCATCCGAAACAAAATCCACCCCAATGCCAGCAACACCAAGGAACTCTTCAGCATCATTCAGGAATTCACCAAGCCCCTAGCAAAGCCACGGACATCACACCCTCACAGGACCTCTGCAACAAACTCGGCTCCTACTTCCACCTGAAAGTGAGATTTCTCTACAACAACTTCAACTAACTAACAGACTCCGGACACCGAACCCACTCCTCCCCCCAGCAACGACACCCAGCCCACCATCCTCTCCTGGACTCCGAAGGCACTGCATCGACCATGAAAGGCATTCACTCAGGAGCCCCAACGGACCCCTGCCCTTTGCACATCTTCCACAGAGCCACCACCTCCTTTGAACCTGAACTACAACGCACCATTAATGCCACCTTTAAAGCCGGCACTTTCCCCAACGACTGGAAACGTGCAGAAGTCAAGCCCCTCCTGAAGAAGCTCTCACAGATCCAACAGACCTGAAGAACTACCGACCCATCTCTCACCTCCCTTTTGTGGCCAAAGAAACTGAGAAGATCGTCAACATCCAACTAACGAAATTCATCGAAAGGAACTCCATCCTCGACCCCTCCCAGAGACTGCCCTACTCGCCGTCACAGATGACATCCGCACTCTCCTGGACCAAGGCCACACCGTGGCCCTGATCCTACTCGACCTCGCTGCAGCCTTCGACACCGTCTCCCACCGCACTCTCACTGCCAGACTCCACGCCGCCGGCATTCAGGACGCCCTCGACTGGATCCGCTCCTTCCTCACCGGCAGAACCCAAAGAGTCAGACTTACACCCTTCCTCTCCAAACCCACAAAGATCAACTGAGGAGTACCCCAGGAATCATCGCTGAGCCCCACACTCTTCAACATCTACATTGCCCCACTCGCCACCATCGTCAGACAGCATAGAGGGGGTCGCGAGTGACCCGACTGGCCCTAATCGGGTCACTTCCTGCAGTTGGCGCCCGAACAGGGATTGCATCGAGTGACCCATCTTCGCCCGCAGATGGGTGAGGAGGACGGGGCCGCGTCAGGTCGGATGGGCGGATCGGGGATCCCTACACGACAGAGCCTAGTTCTCGCAGCTGCCCCGCCTGTCTGATCGGGCGGTGCCACGCCTAGTTGTCATCCCGGGTGGGGTCCTGAAAGGTGAAACCCTCGAAATTGACTGTTTGGTCCGAAGAGTCGGCAGTGGAGAATAAATTTGCTCAACCTGTGTGCACCAGGTGAGTTTGTTTGGTCCTTTGTAAATATGGCGCCATTTTTGGTAATTGGTGTGGTTTGAGGACCACTTTTAGTTTGTGCTTTGTGGGTCTACCGACCACTTTTGGATACACGGTGTCTGCGGACATTTTGCCAGGCAAAATAATGAATTTGGCTTACTTTGAAAATGCCTGGGGTTTGGTTCTGTTTTTTAATTTTGGTGCAGTCTGAGGACTGACTTTTGAAAAAAAAATATTGGTAAGTTAATCGTCTGGTACGAATAGCAAATTTGTTTCTTTTTTTTAAAAAGATGCCATGTTTTAGTAAATTGTGCTGTTTGAGGTGCAGTTGTTGTTCTGCTGATGCCCGATTGGAAGAGAGGCAGCCTGCGCCTCCGCAAGGCACCTCAAACTATGACATGTACGTTAAGCACGGCCTTGGCCCTATTATATTTAGTGCATTATGACACAAATATACGAGGGATAATGCCGAGTTGCAGTGGCCGTTAACAGGCACCTTTGATGAACAGAAATTGAATTTCCTGCAGGATAAATTGTTTGTGAAACGAAGTAGGCAGTCGATGTTTGATTATCTCGGCAGGGACGCTCAACATCCTGTGATTCTGGGCAAATCACTTAATCTCCCCGTGCCTACCAAAAATGTATGTGTCCATCTGTATTGAAACTGGTGCTCAAGTAAAGCGATCTGATACCCGATTTCTCGGGTCTAGTTCGCGCTATATAAAACTCTACTTAATAAATAAAATCCCCAGGTATTGCAGAAGGAAGCTAAGCAAAGACGAATGAGAGCACAGAAAGAGGCCCAGAGAAGGAAGACGCAGACAGTAACACAGAAAGCAGTAGCGTATGAGAGAGGGAAAATAGAGAAGGGTATAAAGTGGGCTGATCGTGAGTTCAGGTTGCAATGTGATAAGTCTTATGTTGCCCGAGAGGAGGGCGATCAATTTGTGGAGTATCTGTTGGATGCCCGTCCTCCGCCTCCATATGCCCTGCAGAGAATATACCCTGATGCCCCGCAGTCTCAGCCTTCTACCCTTCCTTCCTCTGCCTCTGTTTCTCTTGCTATCGACTCGGCCGCTTCGGCTACAGCACCTCCTGCTCTTTCTCTGGCTTCGCATGTCACGGCAGTGACAACTGCTAGTTTGCCTGCTACGCCCATTGTTTCAGCCTACTCTCTCTCTCCGACCCTCAACACAGCCATTAGTAACTCTGGTGCCTGCCCCTTTGCCTGTTGTGTCTTCCCTGCATCTCCCTTCCCCAACATTGTTGAGTAGTGGGACGCCAGTGCGTGGACTGGATGAGGGGGACTGGGCGACTACATGGGAAAGAATGGGGCGGGTGCTGATTCGATCTGCTGTGGGTGAGTCGGAAAAAACGATGGTAGCTAATCAAGCTGCCCAGTAGGCGCGAAACCCGATTTATGGTGTGGAGGATGTATGGAGTGTTTTGAAAGATTATGAACCGTTTGTACAGCAGCATGCCCTTAAGCATATGTCAGCTACGCTAATTGGGCTGTGGGAACAGTGTTTCAATGGTGTTGCACCTCAGATTATTTATGACATCCGGGACTGTGTGTACGCTGATGGCATGGCCCCTAACTATGTTTTCAGTAATCTTACAACGTTGGTTGGTTATCGGGGCAGGTTATGTCAGAAGAGCCCGACAACAGGGTCTCAGTTTCCAATGCAGGAAGTACACCCTATATTTCACCCTGAAATACCGGAGCTGCGTGATCAACATAATGCTGTTGTCAGGCAGCGGGCAGAGGCTTGTTTTTAGGAGCAGTGGGTGTATACTCCATGGAAAAAAGGTGAGGTTTTGTCCCTCAAGACTCAGTTACCCGATCCTAGAAAAAATCCCACTGCGTACTACAAAGAATTAACAGAAGCTGCCTCATCTACAGTAATGACCCTAACGGATATCGAGATGTTCTTTGGTTTGTTAGTCCCGGTGGATATTTGGAGGCAGGTGCACAAGCAGGATCATGTGGCGGAATTGGGTGGTACCTGGGACGAGATTAGAGTATGGGACAAGGATAGGAAACCTGGTGAGAAACCGAAGGCTGAGATATTAGCCTTGCCCGGCCGCATAATAACGTATATGCACTCTCTTATCCCGCCAAGACGAGTGGACTGGGATAAGTTAACAGCATGTCGCCAGATGAAAGATGAAAGTGTGTCTGACTTTTTCTCGAGATTCGAAAGTGTGTTCTTAGATTTTAGTGGGCAGGATTTATCAGTGGAGGGGGGTATCCGGTTATTTGTTAATAGATTTGTTACGAACTTGCTCCCGGAGATTGCAGCTCGGTTACAGGCTTTCAGTTCGGCGGCGGGTTGAAAGATACAGCGTCGCTCGAGATGTGCTCATGGACTAACTTCTATTAAAACGAAGAGATTTTACATGTCTCACCTATCATAGTGAGTACTCTACAGTTTGTCTGAATACAAGGACAGGAACTGGATTTGACCTTACAATTTGGAATCTGATTTCATCGTTTTGAGCAACTACGGACTTTACGAGAACTTGGGTACACACCAATGATTATGACTGGGATTGATTTTATATTTTGGAATTGAACTTCATCAATTTGAGTTATCTGGGATTTTGAAACAATCGGGGTATATTTCTGAATACTTTTCGGATTGCGGTACTTTTTGCCTATTGCCCTGAGGAAGCCCTATTTAGGGCGAAACGCGTTGGCTGCATTTTGTCATCGCCTCATGTCGTTTGAGGCTCAAGTATTCATTAAAGGATCAGATTTAACATCACCGAAGAGCCTGGATAGATTCTTTTGCTTTGCATTTGTGCTTGTTTATACTTATGTTGCCTCTCTGTGCTTTTCTTTGTGTATCATAGTGTTGTGGTTCTTTGGCAGTGGACCAAGGAGGTGGGCAACAGTGACTGTGTGCATTTTTGAAAATAGTGTATAGATAGGTGGTGCGGCTTTAATCATCCCTTACTGCCATTTTCTCCTTTTTTCAGGCTTCAGAAAGCACCTGGACAACTGCCTCTCCTTCTGTTATATTGAGTATGGCACAATACTATGAACACATGGAAAATGAGGAGAAAAAGCACAAAGAGCTGAAGACGAAGGTGTTGTTGCAGCAGGCATCTAGGGGTAGTGGCAGGGGACGTGGTATTGGTCCGGCCCACCAGCTGCCTAGTACTGACGGTAAAGCTGCGCCTCTAGGGCCGAACCAATGCGCGTACTACAAAGTAGAGGGACACTGGCGTAGCGACTGTCCGGTGTTGCTGCAGAAGGTTGCGGCCCCTAGAGGACGGGGTTCTCGCGGACGGGGTCGTGGAGTAAGTGCTCAGGATGGGGCTCAGGAAGGTGGCATGTCACAGGGTCGTTCTGACCAAAATTATTTCGATGACCCTCGGGGAAGACAGTATTACCATGATGATTATGACTTGGATGACGTGATAGGCTTGTCTCATAGCTAGGACAGCCGGGGACAGGGTGAGGGACCAGTTCAGGTACCTGTGGATCAGCGCGGTCCTTATGTCACTGCGGATTTGCAAGGCTCAGTTAAAAAATTCTTAGTGGACACAGGTGCAATGAATAACTCTGTTTCTCGTACGCTGGTCCCTGGGGCAGCTCTGTCTGGCCAACTAATGTCTCGGTAGGCTTTTCAGGTGTGCCGGTTGTAAGCCCCATTTCTAAACCCCTTGCTTTGACTATTGGTCCCTTTACTGTGGATTCACCGTTTTTGCTTACATCGAGTTGTGGGGAAAATTTGATGGGTTTGGATTTGTTAAAGAGACTACATGCCACGATTTCTTGTTCCCCGGACGGTGTCTATATGATGATAGGACCCAATGTAGCGAGTTCCAAGCAGTGTTTGTCCAAAGAGGAACCCCTTCCCGCTGAGTTTAAAGATGTGCCAACTGCTTTATGGGCTACAGGTGATACGGATGTGGGGCTGTTGCAGATACCTCCAGTTTCTATTCGGGTGAAAGAGAACACTGTTCTTCCTCGTATTCCTCAGTACAAAATACCGCAAGAAGGGGAGCGAGCGCTATTACAGATTATACAGGATTTGATTAAGTCAGGGGTTGTTTGAGAGATGACTGAGAATGTCTGTAATAGCCCTATTCTTCCCATTCTTAAGAGGACACCCTCGGGTTCCTCTGATGAGCATTCAGAGGTTTATCGTTTTGTGATTGATTTACGTGCGATTAATCAGATTGTGGTTCCTCAATTCCCAGTTGTCCCCGACATCACTGCCCTTTTGACTATGATTCCTTCCTCTGCCAAATACTTTTCTGTTATCGATTTGAAAAATGCATTCTTTAGCATTCCAATCCATCCAGATAGTAGGTATCTGTTTGGATTTGCCCTCGCCGGCAGAAGCTTTAGATTCTGTTGAGCTCCTCAGGGCTACACTGAGAGCCCTTGAATCTATAGTCAAGCTTTAAAAGGCCAATTGGATTCCATCACGCTTCCCCCAGGAAATGTATTACTGCAGTATGTGGACGATGTCTTGATCGCTTCAGACACTGAAGACGGTTGCAAAGATGCAACGGTCAAATTGTTGCTTCATTTGGCCCACCATGGACATAAAGTGTCCCTTTCAAAATTCCAATATTGTCGACAGGAGGTCACCTACCTAGGTCACCTACTGTTGAAGGAGGGAAGGAGACTAACACCTGAACGCATTAATGCTATTGCTAAAATGCCCATCCCTAAGACTCAAAGGGATGTACGAGCTTTCATTGGCATTACTTCGTATTGACGCCACTGGATACCTAACTTTTCCCTACTAACAAAGCCGCTGTTGCAATTAACCACTAAAGATGTGCATGAACCTTTGCCTTGGACGCATGAATGTCAACAAGCTTTTGAGCAACTGAAAGTCGCGCTTTGCTCTGCGCCTGTGCTTGGCACACCTGACTACCAGAAGCCGTTCGTGTTGTATGTACATGAGACGGCTGGCAGCGTGCTCTCTGTCCTAACACAAGCCTTTGGAGGTAAGCAGAGGCCAAGTGCTTATTTCTCTGCCTTGCTGGATCCTGTCGCAAGAGCCCTCCCGAGCTGTTTAAGAGCGGTCGTGGCGTGGCCATCTCTGTTCGACAATCGGCAGGGCTTGTCCTTGATACTGATCTCACAGTCATGGTACCTCATGCTGTGGACACACTTTTGAACAGAACAAAGATGCAGCACCTTACTAGTGCGCGTCTAACTGGCTGGTATCGCCCTCCTGGATCACGAGCAGAATTTCTTTCATCATTAGACCTCCTAGCAGAACCATCAGCAGGAGAAGCCAACTTTACCATTTTAGGCGACTTCAATTTCCACCTTGAGGCCCACAACGATTATGACACTTCAGCCCTACTATTAGAATTCAACTCAATAGGACTCTCCCAATTAGTAACCACGCCCACTCATTTGGCCGGACACACACTTGACGGGTTATTCACAAACAATAAACACATTTCTCTAACAAACGTTCTCCCCTTATCTTGGACCGACCACTCCGCGGTCCTCTTCAACATTGACACCAAACTTAGTACCCACAACCACGTCAGTCCCCCCCACCCCACGCAGTTCAAAGCCTGGGGCAGCATCTCCCCTGAAGATCTAAAATTGCACCTGCTGTCCACCCATCAAAACTTACCGGAAAACCCTGAACAGGCAGCCATGCACTACACACAATGGCTCCACACCGCCTTTGACACCTTGGTACCGCTAAAAAACGCCTCCAAAAACAGAAAGACCCCAACCGCCCCCTGGTTCTCGGAGGCACTAAGACTAGAAAAGCAGAAATGTAGAAACTCAGAACGTCATTGGCGCCAAAATTATGACAGCACCATGAAAACACAGTATAAGGAAGCATTGTCCAAATACAAACATCTTCTAATCACAGAAAAAAGTAAATATTATCTAAATCAAATTGAAACAGCACAAGATTCTGTGAAACAGCTATTCAAGGTCGTTACTAAGCTCTCAGGACCAGAGACTAGTTCTCCTATAACCCCTACACAAATCTTCTGTGATTCTCTCGCCACATTCTTTCAGGAAAAAGTCACCCACATTTACTCCAATTTTTCAACCCTCTCCTCGAAAAATAACCAAATTATCACAACTAACGTAGATTCATACTCCACCGACTTCCCAGCATTACACACCACTAACTATACCCCCCCGTCTCGTTCTCAGAATTTAGTCAGGTCACTACAGAATACATCACTGACCTTATATCCACCACTAAATCTGGTTCCCCCAATGATCCATGCCCCCCTACCATAATAAAACTTATACCGGAGATCATAGGTCCCGAACTGGCCAACATCTGCAACTTAATGTTCACAACAGGAATATACCCTTCCATTTGGAAAGAAACCATTATCAAACCTCTGCTCAAAAAACACAACCTTCACCCTACAGAGACCAAGAGTTATAGACCAATTGCAGGCCTCCCCCTCCCTGCAAAGATCATCGAAAAAGTGATGAATACCCAGCTAGCCATCTATATTGAGAACAACAACTTCTTAGATGACACCCAATTTGGTTTTAGGAAAGGCCACGGCACAGAAACTGCACTCATCAAGACATCCGACGAAATCAGGATGACTCTTGATAAGGGAGGTGCCGCGGTCCTGGTGCGGCTGGATCTTTCAGCAGCGTTTGACACGGTCGACCACTCAACCTTAATCGACCGTGTCTCAGCCATTGGTATTAAAGACAAAGCAAAGGCCCTTCTGACATCCTTCTTGTCTAACCGTACCCAACGTGTAAAGTTCGGCAACTTCAACTCCCCTTCTTTCTCACTACCATGCGGGGTCTCTCAGGGATCCTCGCTAAGCCCGACCCTGTTTTATATATATGTGTCAGACCTGGCCAGGATCATCAAGTCCCACAACCTGCATCTTACGTCCTACGCCGACGATACTCAGATTGTGTTGGAGATCCATGACAATGGCAAGTCAGTTTCGGCTAACTTCAGAGAGGGAATGTTTGCCATCAGTACTTGGATGGCAAACAATTGTCTAAAGCTGAACTCTGAAAAAACGGAGGTGATGATCTTCGGAAATCTCTCCCCCAGCTGGTCTCCTTCCTGGTGGCCTGTAGAGGCCACCAGGAAGGACCTCCTCCGCCCCCTGTCACTAAGGTCAGAAATCTGGGAGCCATGTTTGATGACAAACTTTCTTTTATTCATCACGTCAACTCGGTCGTCTCATCATCCTTTTTCACCATCAGGATGATAAAAAATCTTCTGCTCTACCTTCCTCCTAATGCAGGCAAGACTCTCTTCAGTACACTCGTCATGTCTAAGATAGACTACTGTAACGGCCTACTTATTAATGCCCAGGAAAGAGTCCTACATAAATTGCAGATGGTGCAAAACGCAGCAGCAAGAATTCTCTCAGGCACCCCTAAGTTCAAACCTATCTCCAAGGTACTCCGACAGCTACACTGGCTGCCCATCAAAAGCAGAACAAAGTTCAAGGCCCTCTGTATTGCCTACAAGGCAATCCACAACATAGGACCTGAATTTCTAAAAAAAAGTCTATGCTCCTATAGACCGACAAGATCCTTACTCTCCTCAGCAGCTCATTTGCTGACTGTGCCCAGAACCAAAAAGGCCACCTGGGGTGACAGAAGATTCACTGTCGCCACCGCCAAACTTTGGAACACACTCCCTCTACATATCAAAACCATACCCACATTGTTATCCTTCCGTAAACAACTAAAAACTTGGTTATTCAATCAATAAACCTTCCTTTCCCCATCTCTTTCTCAACTCAGCTGTCCTCAGCGCCGAGACACCTAAGGGTATTTGTGCGCTCAATAAATTGCCTAATAATAATAATAATAATAATATGAGCTGACCCTGTTTGCACCACACGTCACCATTAAAAGATGTGCCACTCTGAACCCAGCCACGTTACTACCCCTCCTTTCTGAGAGTGAGGACACGTACGTGCATGATTGCATGTTCTGTACAGAGGAGGAGACGAAGGGACGGGTAGACCTGACTGATGTTCCTTTATCTGATCCCCAATGGGAACTATATGTCGATGGCTCTTGTTTCAATTTACCAGATGGCACCACCACCATGGCATATGCACTCACTACACTGCACACGGTAGTTGAGACATCACAAGTTCCTTACCAGTCCGCCCAAGCAGCTGAGTTAGTCGCCCTTATTAGAGCTTGTGAATTAAGTGAGGGACTGGCCGTCAATATTTACACTGACAGCCAATATGCCTTCGGGGTCGCTCATAATTTTGGGCGGCTCTGGGCAGAGAGAGGGTTCCTCACGTTGCATGGGACCCATATTCAGCATTGCTCCCTTATACAGAGGCTTCTATCAGCTTTGACACTCCCTAATAAATTAGCCATCATAAAGTGCAGTGCCCACAAGGCGGTGAGTGATGATGTCGGGAGGGGGATTGCATTCGCTGATCAGGTAGCAAAAGAGACAGCTTGCACAAAATTGAAAAGGATGTTTGTAGAGGGTCCTGCTAGGTGGGTGCCCGATGCCGCTATGTTCGAGGATACACTGGACAGTGTTAAGGAAATTCAAAGTGAGGCAACAGCTGAGGAGTTGGCAGTTTGGCAGGAAAGCACAGCACGTCTAGATGACGATGGGTGTTGGACAGACAAGTTAGAGAAACACAGGTGTATGCTACCAGATGCCTATGTTCTCCTTGTAGTCATGATGGCCTATGGACCAGCCCATATTAGTGCCAAGGGCATATGAAAGTTGTTAGACCCTGTATGGCAGAATGATCATATCCCCAAGATGGCTGCCCACCTGGTGAAACACTGTATGATATGCTTGAGGTATAATCCGGCAAAGGTACTCCTACACCCCCTGGTAATTTTGCACCACCTTCGTTCCCCTTCGAGGTCCGACAGATGGACTTTATCTGGTGGTTGTTTGTGCATTTAGCAAATGGGTTAAGGCTTAACCCACTAAAGAGAATACAGCTTTGGCAACAGCGAAGGCACTATTGAAGGAGTTTTTCCCTCGCTTTGGATTGCCCCGTTTGATTTGGAGTGACAACGGAAGTCACTTCAATTCTAAAGTTATCCAGCACATTTGTGACGGTCTACACATTAGACAGAAATTCCATGCCGCACATCACCCACAGTCAGCAGGTTTGATTGAGAAGTACAATGGTACTCTCAAACTCAAATTAGCAAAAATACAGGAGAGCACAGGATTGAAGTGGCCAGATGCTTTACCTCTGGCCCTTTTGTCTACAAGGACTACGGCCCACACTAGAACAGGGTTGTCACCAAACGAGGTGGTTTTCGGACGCCCCGCAAATGTTTGGGGCGTCCCGAGACCCTGTCACTTCTCTGAAATAGAATACCCTATGTTAATAGACTATCTGTATGAATTGACTAAAAGTTTGCGTTCTATTCACCAACAGATCTCAGAGACCCTGCCGCCGGCACCGAAGGGGCCATGGCATGCGATTCGTCCCGGTGATTACATTTTGGTGAAAAACTTTGAGAGGAGGGGCAGCTTGGAGCCCCGTTGGAAGGGGCCTGTCCTTGTGTTGCTTGCCACCCGGAGCGCTGTGAAGGTGACCGGCCGGAAGCATTGGGTGCACACAAGTCATTGCAAGTGGGTTCCCCTGCCGTACAATTAGTGTGTCCTGGAAGGAGCGGGAGACAGTGAGACAGAGAAAGTACCCCGCTTCATTTCCTTTTCCGATGCTCGATTGACGTGGGCGCAATCAGAGGGGAGAGTGACGCACTGTTGAATGAGGCAGGGCCCCCTGCAATACGGGCCACCAAGGAGCCTCCACTAATCAGTCCCTCTGAATCTGAGCCCCCACCCCAATGTCTCTCTGAGTCTGAACAACCATCCACTGGCCCTCCTGAGTTTGAACCCCTTTTCACCGACCCCTCTGTGCCTGGAGCGGCTAGGTACAATTTGCATTCCCGATGGAGGAGCAGTGCACCAGAGGGGCAGTTAGATTAATAGGGATGGACTTCGGACAGAAGAATAGGGTGTACCTTGTCTGTGGTACGATTTGGTAGTTGAGGGAAAGGGGGATTGGTGCATTGTTCAGACATTGAACAGGGCAGAAGATGTGTTTGTATCGCCTTGAGCGACGTTGGATCCCTGGAAGATTAGGCTGCCATCGGGTAGCCCATTGAAAGAAAAGTGCTGTTCAACGGCACCAATGGAAAGGAACAATAGGAGTTCACCAGCGGGACTCTGAAGGACGCTGGGACTATTGCCCACTCTCTTGGCTCAAGTACTGTTTACCCCGTTGCATTATATTCCTTCTCCATTCACAACAATGTATCCATTTGGTTGACTCATGGCTGACGAGGAGCACCCAGTGTTCATTGTCGCTCAGCCTAATATGGCGTGGCCACTTAAAAGGAAAATATTATGTGCCGCTTCTGTGGTTCTGTTGCTTTTGATATTGTGTGGGCTGATATGGGTATTGGAAAGTGAACAGGATGTAACATTGCAAGACAAAGGAAAGGTTTCTAGAATTAAGAGGTCTGTCCCAAACAATATGTTTTTAGATGCACATTTGAAGTGTTTTGGACAAGGAACAGCTTGTTATCCTGCCGACTCAGTCACCAGCCTAT
Source organism: Calotriton arnoldi (assembly GCA_963921515.1). NCBI lineage: Eukaryota > Metazoa > Chordata > Amphibia > Caudata > Salamandridae > Calotriton > Calotriton arnoldi. The sequence continues at coordinate 174,791 of CAWUFW010010744.1, read as the reverse complement.
GGACCGCTTATCCATTGTCTCTTGTGAATTATACCTGCACTGAACCACAGGACTTTAAAGTATTTTCAGGAGTTTTTGGTTTTGCTTACCAGGGTCTGTGCTTATATTATAGAAAACCACGGGGAATGGGCTATCCAGGTTGTTCGAATGATACCTATGGCGATAATTATTACATGCAGGACCAGAATATTACTCTAGTAGGATGGCATTATAAAGATATAGTAGTTACCCGAGAAGCTGGCTATTATCCTGCTTGTTGACCCATTGTGTAAATAGCACAGAAACAGATTTGTATGTAAACTGTTCAGGTACAGTGCTGCACAAAGGTACGGTCCCTCTGGCAAATGATAAAGACCCTCGTACATTTGGAATGAATTCCAGATATTCTGCTGTGGATTATGACGGGCCAATTTATACACACCCTTTGTTTTATTTTTGTCCAATGGAACTTATTATAATGTCCATAATGGTACAGGCGATGAAGCCCTGGGAATGGTATTGCCTTTAGGGGTTCCCTGCAAACATGTTACTCCCAAGCCTAATGTCCGCTGGGTGAAGAGAACACTTATAAAGGAGTTCTGTGAGGGAGTCATGGACATAGAGATCAATAGTTATAAGAATGGGATCACTTTTGGGTACGTACTGTCATCCCTTGTTACTTTGGGAATGACATCTATGGCCAGGGGTGAGAAGGCCCGAGAATATTTTGGATGCAAGTTGCAAATATTGTCCAACTCTACTGTAGCGGCTTTGCGTGACATCACTGTACAATTAGAGAGTATGTGAATATATTCTGAACAGACCAGATATGCAGTTGATTTTATTTTAGCTAAAAGCGGAGGGGTATGCGCAGTAGTAGGCGATCAGTGCATAGTTGGCATTGAAAATATGGAAAAAAACATTACTCAGCATATATTAGATATAATAGAGAATGTTAAAGGCATGGAAAGTGGAAACTGGGAATGGTCTCTTTTTGGTAACTGGTGTTGGATTCTTGAAAAGGTGATATACATGGTGGTGATTCTGGTACTCTGTTGCGTTCTCATTCAATGCCTTCCTTTGTGTTGTTCCGATTGTGCTGGTATTTTCACCCCTAAGTGGAACATATCAATACATAATACCAACGCTGCAATAATGGTACAAAAGGAGATAGAGGATCTCATGAATATAGACGAAGGGATGTTTGAGACCTCTTCTCTTCTCACAATTCCACCTACTGATGCCGATGATATGGAATGCTTATAGAAAGAAAAAATGATTTTTGCACCACCGATATATTTATTGCTGTCTATACTTGAGCATATTTTCTTCCTTTTTTAGAATTGTAAAGACCCTTACCTGATAGCAACAATAAAAATTAGCATGAATGCTAAAAGGAGGGTCTGTTAGAATTGAAATGTTATTATCTTATTGTTCATGCTTCGTTCTGCATTAGGTTAGCATTCATGGCTCCATTTTGTAAGTGGTCGCCATTTTGTCTTACTGACAGAAGTTTATTTCTGCTCTCTCAGCTAGAAGAACTGCTGTGATGCATCTGCGTCTCCAAGGTTAGGCCTCGCTGTGAGCATGAGAAGGTTGCTCGTTAACGCATACCTTTCCTTTAGATAGAGGTTCGCTCCCACTATTCCAGCTGCGGGCACAGACAGAATGACCTTGCCAGAGAGATAGCGTGTGCCCGGTCTCAGACTCTTAGCTCATCCTTGTGTGCCCCCTTTGTTTAACCTGTCTCCCTGTGGAAAGTTACAAAGTGGGCGTGTTCCTGCCCAGTTGCAAAGTGTATAATTGTTACTTTTATGCTTGTGAAAGTCAGTCTCTCTGCAGCCATCTCAGGAGGCTGGTCAGACTGGGCTCCGCTGCAGTGCAATTCTAATAAATAACTTGGCTTGTATTCTCTACTGTCTGACCGACTCTTCATTTGTTTGGAAGGCATAGAGGTGGTCGCGAGTGACCCGTGTGGCCCTAATCGGGTCACTTCCTTCACCACGGATCCACAAGACCACGGCTGAAGGAAGATCCTTCTCTTACCTTGCTGCGAAGACCTGGAACTCCCTGCCTCTGCACCTCACGCAATCACCATCGCTGCCCCAATTCAGGAAGGACCTCAAGACCTAGGCTCTTCGGCTGCACCGCAGACCCCCCCTTCACTCAGCGCCTTGAGACCCTCAGAGGTGAATATTCACTCTTTCTAAGATTACGGATTGATTGATTGATTCAGTGGGTCTTGGAGTGACACAGGAAGAGGGAAGAACTAAGGAGTGTGTGGGGAGGTGGGAGAGAAGAAAGAGTGGGAAAAGGCCCCAGAAGGGGAAAGAGGGACGAAGAAGCAGAATAGAGCAAAAAGGGCGCAGTGAAAAGAGTGTAAAGTGAAAGTTGCAAAATGAAACAACTAGAGTGGGACTGCAAATACATGCAAAGAGAGATCAATGAAAAGTGATGAAGAGGCCATGCAATACAACACAGTGAAAGCAATAGACAACAGGCAGGCAGCAAACAGTGGAAAATGGATATTATAGTTAAAAAGTAACAGACAGAAAACACGTAACAGACAGAAAACTTGCAAACAAGAGTGGAATGGCAAAAGTAATGGACAGAACAAAGCTTAAGTAGTGAGAAAGTGTATGAGAGGAAGTGAGAGAGAGAAAGAGAGAGGGGCACAGACCAAAAAGGAGGCGGAGTGAGGGGGGAGCCTCTATCGCACAGGAGTGGTGTTCGAAACGGCATTACCTGGGCAGACATCCAGGTACATGTAAGTGCTGGGTAAAGGTACCTGCTTATATGTTGTTGCTTTTATATTGTTTTTCTTGATGGTGTTAGTAAGCCCGAAGATGCTTCAGGCTGACAAGTATTCTGATGCTACCTTTCCATGTACTTTACCTCCTGAGGTTGGGTTTAGGGATGGTTATGTATGATAAAAAAAAGGGAATTGGGGTCTACAGTGGAAGAGGCTGAAGTGAAAATGTGTGACAAGGCAATGCAGCTGCATTAGTGTGGTCATGAAATATGTTTGATACTCCTTCAAAACAGTCAGAAGGCAAAGCCATGTATTCAACCAATTAAACTGCGGACCTCAGACTTTTCTATCAGGGTTTGATTTGCAGTTCCTGATTAAAATAGAAAATGAGTAAATAATCCCTCAGTGCCTTGCAAGTTGAGTGAGCCACAACCAAAAAATACAGGTCCCCAAAAATAAGTGCTGGTATTTACCACTGACACAGATCAAGCACTTATTGTATGGTCACAGTGAAACATCACACTGACTCTCCAATTTAGGCAAGCTTTCTTCATGTGAATGACCTTCTGGTATTCCTCAGTGAGTAGTTGTACACAGTGATGGGCATCCTCTGCATAATTGAAGATCAGAGAGCCTGGGGCTCATGCCCACTTCTATGCAGATCTTCAGAGGGTGCAGGGCACTCCGCTTGCTTTGATGTTGAGTTGAAGGTTTCCTTTAGCTGGACGGTCCATTCTTGTTTTGCGGATTTGCCAGCCCCTTTATTGTCTTCAAACTGGAGGTCAGAAACTATCTACCTTGTAATCCATCCTTTGCTGTCAGTGCTTGCTGGCCTGTTGCATTCAGCAATATCAATGCTACTGATAATGAGAGTGTTGTGATGGAAATGTCCTCATCATGGTAAAGATGTGTACTGCTGCCCTGAGTGCCCTACAGTACAGTTGTCTGGATCCCTAATGCTGACTTCTTTGTGATGGGCGAACAATGATCATGTGTGTGTGCCATGACATAGGCCTGTCTCATGGATTGCATTCTTGTTGGGTCGGAGGGGCTTAAATTCCTACCCTCATAGTGGTGGAAGGCTGCCGCCTTCACCAGGAGTTAAGCAGCATGAGCACAGTGGTGGCAGTATACAATGTAGTTATATGTAGTACTGAACAGGACATTTTTACCCTGTGTCACTGGAGTGAGGCCTACCAACTCATCACCTTTTAAAACATTCCGCTGTTGTGTGCTTAACTCACCCTTGGCCTACATCAGGTAAATGTTGAGTGCAGCGTAGCGCAGCACAGCACAGGAGTAGTGACTCTGCATTGGTTGTATGCGTGCCTAGAAAGCGTGCCGTGCAGGGATGGAGCAGTACTGTGGAATGCACGTGTGGTTAGTACATGTACGGGGTGAATGTATGCCTGAAAAGAATACATTACATGTGAGATGTAGTGCTGTGCAGTGCAGTGCGGGTGAAGGAAAGAATGTGCTGGGTGTATGTGTGCTTGCATGAAGTACAATACATGAAGAGTGAAGTGTTGTGCAGCGCACATATAGCGAGTTTGTTTGCTGACAGTTTGTGTGTTTTAAAATAAACACACCCTGGTTGAATATAGGAAAGCTTCAGTACTGAACAGTGCGAGTGTGTGTGCTGAATGTATGTGTACATGCTAGGGTACAATGTATAGAGATATTAGAACTGGACAGTAAATGTGCTGTTAGTATACACTAGATACACTAAATAAATGTGCCTGCAAGGGTGCATTATATGAAGGACGCTGGTTCCCTTTTGAGAAGCCCAGGCCTGGCTTGTGAAGACATGAGGAGGAGAGGAATCTCTCTAAATAGATTTATGGATTGCTGCATTCCTGTGAGCTAGAAGGGGCCCACACTGGAGGGAAAGGGGAGACTTCCTTTGCACCTCAAGAGATTGTTCTTTGATTCAGTGACAGACCACAAGGAAGGGGCCTGGACAAATGTCAGGAAGGGAGATGGGCTGATAAGGGAATCATAAAGTGTTGGGTTGGGAGCAAGCGATTGACCTTTTGATGTACATATCATTGTGGCTGAGATCCAGGAGTGAACTCTGGTCATTCCCATGAATTGTGTTGTGGGTCAATCAGCTTTGGAGTCATGCCTGCTGTGACAGACATCTTTCAAGAGGAAAGAAGAAAGAAGAAAGAGAGAAGTGTCCACTTCAAAAGAAGCAGAACCTCAGCATAAAACATCAAAGCCTCAGACACTAAATCCCATTTGGTGTCTGGAAAAGGACTATAAGAATGGGATGTTGATTCCTGTGTGCAGTATCGGCTCTGCAACCCTTGTATGCCAGGAGAGGGCTGTATTGTTCTGAGCTGTGTCAAAAGTGCTGGGCGGGAAGCACCAAGCCGCACTGCCGTGGTGACTCTGTACGCTAAAAGGTGTCACGGGTGAACTGTGCAGGGCTTGTGGCTGCTGAGATTGGCGATCCCGTATGCCAAGAGGGACCACCGTAGTGAGGGTGATTGCATAAGGAGAGTCTATGCGCATATAGTGATCACCGTGGCAACCCCTTATGCTGCAGGGGCTTCCAATACCACTTTGGCCTACAGTTCGGGCCGTAGCCCGGACTTAAGGAGAACTGCTGTGACCAGCAGGCCAAACCGCAAACTGAGACTCCGCTGAGGATGTTGCACCCTTGTTGGAGCTCCGGTGGGGAGCTGGAGGGTCACACCAGCACACCCGCCCCTGCTAGGGGGGGAGCAACTTACCTTTTGTGTCCACCAAGCGGAAGCAGCTCTGATCACTGGAAACCGACCAGCAGCACTGCTCGACAGGAAGAGCCTGCGCCACAGGTGCTGCTGCGTCCGTCGTGGGCGGGTCGACTTTGCTGTACAAAATCCAGACTTGGGAGTGCCTGAGGAGAGGGCACTAGCTGCACCGCTAGACACTACCATACTGCCAGAGCGGGTAAGACTGGAACTGGGTGCTTAGGGCCCTAGGGGGCTTGCTGATAACGGTGCTGTGGCACCATAGACATTTTTGACTAATTCCTACGGAGACAGAGAACTCTTGAGTATGGACTCATAGATTGCATTCCCAGTGAATGGGGAATAACCCCAAATACGATAAACAAAGAGGGTGGGATAGGGATTTGCCAGAAAACTACTAGTGCCCCGTCCTCAAGGGGGTGGTATTGCTTCCAAATGTTGTATACCATTGCATGTGTCGAGTTAGAAATTAAATGCTTCTTATTTTTTAGAAAAGCGTGTATTGGATTGGACATTGATTTATTATGTGCATGGTTTACATTTTGAGTTATGAGACCTGTATCTACACCCCCCCGAGGGAGACTTCAACTGCTTGACCACAGCTACCACTGACAGTCAAGTGTAGAAGGGGTACTTGGCTGAGTTGCTCAGGACCCATAGTAGGCCAGGCCCTGGGATCTCAGGGGAAAAGACCTCAACCACTGTAGTTAGGCACAGTAGCCTGTGCGTGCTTCGTGGCCCTCTGAAAGGGGTTCTGACAGAGAGGCTGTAAGAAAAATGTACTTTTTGCCAATGGTTTTTAGGGAGCATCAATTACTGGTCTGAGGTTAAGGACAGAATCTCCACCCTGGGAGGCACACCACACATTAAAGGCAGATGATCTCGCTGCTGACATCTGCTGTGCCCAGTAGGCTATAAATTCAATTTTTTTTAATATAAATCTGCCTTCTAGCCTCCTGATGTTGGTATACTGAGTATCACTGAACTAGGTAACAGCAGCAACTAGTATTTACAGTGCCTGTTGCCAAAAATCTGTGATATGGTGCTATATAAAAACAAGTGTCTATAATTATAATTTTGAATTTTATTATTTTTTCTCTTTGTTCTTTCTTTTTCTTTTACTATTAATCTTCTTCTTACTATTGTTGTAATTGTTTTTTTATTATTAGTATTATTATTAATAATAATAATAATAATAATAATAATAATAACAATAATAATAGAAAGAATATGGATAAAATAAGAAAAAGAATACTAAAACTAAGAATAATTAGTGGTAGTAGTAATACTAGTAGTAGCAGGAGAAATAGGTGTAAATACAGGGTCCAAAACTTGATCAATGACATGGAGTAGAATTACTTTTTTCAGGGAAACGAAACACTTTAACAAATGTTTCAAATACATTTAAAGGACTCTTAAAACTCTTATTGGTTCAATTAAAATGTCTTTCATCTACCCTCTTTAGAGCTTGCCCTAACTGCAGTACCTGATCATAAGCTGTTCTTAACCCCTTCCATGCTTAAGACGAGCTGGACTCGTCATGGCACAGTGGTCGTGTGCTCATGACGAGTCCAGCTCGTCATAAGACCCACCCACGGGGGAAGGGGAAGGGCTTCCCCTGCCTCCCCCCGCCCACCCCAATGACGTCAGCGCGCGAGGCGCGCTGACGTCATTGGGGGGTTTCTTCCCCGACGCGCTGGAAGCCATTTGCTTCCAGCGCGTCGGGGAATTAAGGTGAGTTTTGGCTCCGGGGAGGGGGGCTTTGAAACAAAAGAGGCATCGAGGGAAAGGAAAGGGTTTTCCTTTCCCCCAATGCCTCTTTTGTGCATTCCTGCTGCACGATCATGCGATTGTGCAGCAGGAATGCCCACTAGACACCAGGGAATTTTTTTTTTTTTTTATTAAAATGAAAATACTGTTTTGGGGAGCGGCCCCTTGGTCAAGGGTCGCTCCCCTTTTGGGGGCCATATGTTTTTGGTGCTCTGCCACCCTGGGGGGGGGCAGTTTTTTTATATAGCGCGGGCTTTATCCGAAGGTGTCAGAGCGCTTCACAATAGTAACATTACATCAGGAGAAGGTTACAAGTGAGCATAATACAAAAGCAAGCGTTACATTACATGAGGAAAAAGTGACAATTGTGCAAATAACAAAACAAACAAGATACAAAAAGAGGTATGCGTTACAAGAGGAAAAAGTGACAGGTGTGCATGATACATGAGATACAAAATACAAATAGAGGTATAATACTGCAATAAGTGGCAGTCACTCAGAACACACTGGGAAGGCACTTCTATAGGCATGGAGTACAGAATTTCCTATAGTGGAAGAACTTCCTTGAGGGAGTAGAGAGGGCGTGAATTAAACAGGAGACTTAAAATGAAGGGTACACAAATCCAACACAGCACGCAAGGGTGAGGAATGTACAGGAAAAAGTACAAATTTACAATGAAGAGCGAACTTCCTAGAGGGGGCTGAGAGTGAAAGTATTAGTTCTGAAAGTGTCTTTGGAAGAGAAGAGATTTGAGGTCAGCTTTGAAGATCCGGGTAGAAGAGGTGGCACGGAGCAATGGGGGAAGCGAGTTCCAGATTCTCACCGCATTGCCTGAGAAGGATTGCGCCATCGATCTTTCCCTTTTGAAGACGGGGGGCTCAAGCAGAAGCTTTTCCGCATTGCGAGAAGGGCGAGAGCCACCGGACAATTTCAATTTATTCGCCAGGTAACGAGGGGAGGACGTGTGTAAGGCTTTGTGTGTGATGCAGGCAGTTTTGTAAATAGATCTTGCCTCGATCGGAAGCCATCGAAGAGAGGACAGGATAGGAGTGACGTGGTCACTTCGTTTAGACCCTGAAATGAAGCGAGCTGCTGAATGGAGGATGGATTTGAGGGGGGAGAGGTGGGATTTGGGTAGGCCCGTCAGAAGAGAATTGCAATAATCCAGTCTTGAGAGAACCAGAGATTGTACCAAGGTTTTTAAGTCTTTCTCCGGGAAGAACCGACGGATCCCCCATAGAAGGCGCAACTGATAACGTGCGTTCTTAGCAATAGAGTTGATGTGGGAGATTAGGTTGAGTCTTTTGTCAAGAATGACACCTAGGGATTTAGCGCTGTCGACAATGATGGGTTTGTTGTTGAGTAGGTTCAGCTGATCCATCCAAGATTGAACAGGAGGAGGTGAGAGAGAGGTAGAGAGGAGGAGGAATTCAGTTTTGGCGGGATTCAGAATGAGTTGGTGAGCTAACATCCAGTTGTGAATAGAGTTGAGAGTAGAGTTGAGTAGTGAGAGATCGTGTGCGGAAGATACCTTAAGGTATCTTCCCACTAGTCCACCAGGCATTTATTTGTGGAGCGTGACCCCTTGGGCAAGGGTCACTCTCCTTTGGGGGCAATATTTGTGGCTGTGTCTGCCCCCCAGGAGGGCAGATCGCCATGTTTTTAAAAATAAATTGGGCCCACTAGACCACCAGGGATTTGTTTGAGGGGAGTGGCCCCTTGGGCAAGGGTCGCTCCCCTATGGGGAGCATTAATTTGGCCGTTTCTGCCCCCCTGGGTGGGCAGATCGGCTGATTTTTTTTGTATGGCCACTAGGCCACCAGGGATTTTTTTGTGGGGAGTGGCCCCTTGGGCAAGGGTCGCTCCTCCTTGGGGGCATTGTTTGTGGCTGTCTGCCCCCATGGGGGGGTGTAGATGTCGCCATTATTTTTTATATTTGGCCCACTAGACCACCAGGGATTTGTTTTTGGGGAGTGGCCCCTTGTGCTAGGGTTGCTCCCCTTTGGGGAGCATTAATTTGGCCGTTTCTGCCATCCTGAGGGGCAGATCGGCTGATGTGTTTTTTTGTAGGTCCACTAGGCCACCAGGGTTTTTTTTATGTTGGGGAGCGGCCCCTTGGGCAAGGGTCGCTCCCCTTTATGGGAGGATGATTGTGGCCATTTCTGCCCTCTTTGGGTGGCAGAATAGCAGTATGTTTTTAGGCACATCTGCCCCCAAGGAGGGCAGAAGCCACTAGACACCAGGGTTTTTTTTTATTTTTGTGTTGGGGAGTGGCCAAAAGGGTAAGGGTTGCTCCCCTTTTACGGGGTGAATATTTTATTTATACTCTTTGGCCCACCTACCCCTTAGCTTGGCTGGTGGATTGTGTGTGGACTGGTGCATTATTTGCATATGTGATTGTAATGTTTTTTTCTCCTTTTTATTCTAGTGTAAAGCTTTTGATTCCTGTTTGCGGTTTCGGCAGTGGTTGTTCTGCAGTTTTGCGTAATTGCATTTATTTGGTAAGAAAAATATTTTTGTTGTGTGTACTCCAAATGAGTATTATTGTCATGCATGAATGAATTTTTTTGTAAGTGATGTCATAATGGCAGCATATTTGTTAGTGTTCAGAGCATGAAATTCTTTGCGATGTTTTGCATTGTCTTATGTGTCATTTTTTTTTCTTCTTTTTTAGTGGGATATTGTTGATCCTTACTGTATCTGTGCAGAGTAGGTGGTGGTGAGTCTAGCTGCTTCAGTCACGTGAGTGATATAGTGTTGGAGTATATAGGTCTTTGTGATAAAGCTAAATTTTGTTTATTTCTTTTTTTTACAAAGGGTTTGTTGTTGTTGACTTGTTTGACAAGTAACCTTTATTAGTAAGCATTATGGCTAGCCGTAGAATGACTGCTCAGCAGGTGGTTGATTTGCTTCTTGAATCTTCCTCTGAGCAGGATTATGAGACTGACAGTGCGTCTGAGGGAGAGGAGGGAGGGGAAAATTCAGGCAGTGAGTTTTCTCTCCACATGGAATCATTGGATGATGAAGGTACTCTCAGTGCAGATGAAGTGCCTGTTTAAGAGGAGGATACTACTGTGCCGATGGTGCAAGAGGCATCTGGATTGCAGCCTGGGGCTGCTAGGCTTCCTACTGGAAGTGCTGGACTCTGGGTTGATCCAAACATGGTGCAGCCGGTGTTGCCTGCCTTTAGTGGTTATGCAGGGTGTGGAGTGGATTGTGAACATTATTTGCCTATACAGTATTTTCAGTTGTTTATGGATGATGTATTTTTGGGTGAGATTGTTGAGCAGACTAATTTGTATGCTGAACAGTTTTTGAGGGACAACAGTGCCAGACTTAGGCCCCATTCTAGAGCTACCCGGTGGAGTCCCACAAATCTGGAAGAGATGAAGACGTTTTTGGGTTTGACTTTTTTGATGGGTTTGATAAGGAAGCCGTCCATGGGTTCATATTGGTCTACCAGTCCCTTGATGGCAACGGCCATATTTCCTGCAGTTATGACTCGTGATCGGTATTTACTTTTGCTTCGGATGCTGCATTTTGTTGATAATGGTTTGGCGTTGCCACGAGTTCACCCTGAATGTGACCGTCTTTTTAAGATTCGGCCTGTTCTTGATCACTTTGTAGATCGATTTTCAGAGATCTATACTCCAGGGAAAGAAATATCTATTGATGAGTCTTTGGTCCTGTTCAAGGGCCGTTTGGTTTTTAGGCAGTACATTCCTAGCAAGAGGGCACGCTATGGAATTAAGCTGTATATGTTGTCTGAGAGTAGGACAGGATATGTTTTTAATTTGCGTGTGTACACTGGTAGGGATTCCACTATTGACCCCCTGGTTGTCCGTCCACTTTTGGAGTTTCAGAGAGAATTGTGTGGGATCTTGCTAGAGGACTGTTTAACAGAGGCCACCATTTGTATCTTGATAACTTCTACACTGCTGTGCAATTGTTTAAGGAATTGTTCAAAGTGGACACTTTTGCTTGTGGCACAATACGCTCTAACCGTAAAGGTTATCCAAAAGAGCTTGTTTGCAAAAAACTTCAGAGGGGATAGTGCAGTTCCTTGCGTAGTGATGAACTACTAGCTGTGAAATTTGTGGACAGGAGGGATGTGTACATGCTGACTACCATCCATGATGAGAGTACTTCACCTGTGGCTGTTTGGGGTCAGATTTCTGAAGTGCGCAAACCTGTGTGCATTTTAGACTACAATAAGCACATGGGTGGTATTGATAGAGTAGATCAGAGGTTGGAACCTTACACTGCTATTCGTAAGGCTTACATTTGGTATAAGAAGTTGGCCATCCATCTCTTCAATTTAGCAACTTTCAATGCTTTTGTTGTGTTCAAGGAGTGTTCTCCTGCATCAAAGTTGACTTTTGTTCAGTTTCAGCAGTCTGTCATAGGCAGCCTTGTTGTTGTGGAACAGGCAAGTGTTCCTAGAGTTGGAGTGGTGGAGGATGTGGCTCGATTGAAAGATCGCCACTTTCCTGATCACATTCCTCCTACACCCTCAAAAGACTTTCCCACTAGGAGATGTAGAGTCTGTTGGCGAAGAGGTACGCGGAAGGAGACTCGTATGTACTGCCCTGAGTGTCCTTCTAACCCTAGGCTGTGTGTGCCTGCTTGTTATAGAGCGTACCACAAGCAAAATAATTATTGGGAGCAACCATGAGTGGTAAAGTGAACTGCCTGGTCTGTAATGTTTAAGAATTGTTGTTCTGTTTCAAGGTTGGCATTAGTGCAATGTATTTAGTTTCTGATTTTGTGTTAGTAGATTTGTATCTATTTGCAATTTGTTTGTGTTTTCTTTTTTGTATAAAAAAATCCTAAATGTGATGGTGGTGTGTGTAGGCTGGTGCTTGGCTGGCGGTGTGCGTGGAGTGGCGCTTGGCTGGCAGTGTGCGTCGAGTGGCTCTTGGCTGGCGGTGTGCGTGGAGTGGCGCTTGGCTGGCGGTGTGCGTGGAGTGGCGCTTGGCTGGCGGTGTGCGTGGAGTGGCGCTTGGCTGGCGGGGGGTGCGTGGAGTGGCGCTTGGCTGGCGGTGTGCGTGGACTGGCGCTCGGCTGGCGGTGTGTGAGTAGTGACTTGCTGCTGGTCACTACACACACTGCTAGCCGAGCGACACTCCACGCAATCCATCAGCTTGTGTGGTTGCTGTGTTAGGAATGTGGGCGTGTGAATGTGATGGGCCCTTGAATGGCGCTGTCTGCTTGTGTGAGTGTTGTAATGTGATGGGCCCGCGGCTGGTGGTGTGAATGGTTTTGTATGTGTCACACGTATGAAAGGTGTATGAATGGCCTGTAAAGAGGTTGGTGCCTTGTCGTGGCTTTACAGCTCACGAGCTGTGAGTCAATGGTTCAGTTTCTCGTCCTTTCAATTATTAACAGTGCATTTCATTTTTGTGAAATCACTTGTTAATACAATTGTATATACTGAACCATCACTCACCCTCGTGCCAAATCCAACCAGTATGTGTGTGTGCTTGAGGATTAGATGGCTGTGCAGTAATATTTTTTTTGTCTTTCTCAAGCAGGGTGTACCTTGTCCCTTTTTGTGAATGTTGAAATGTGTTTGTTTCGTGCCTGGTGGTGTGAATGGTCTTGTGTGTATCACGTATGAAAGGTGTGTGAATGGCCTGTAAAGCGGTTGGGGCCTTGACGTGGCTTTACAGCTCACGAGCTGCGAGTCACTGGTTCAGATTTTTGTCCTTTCAATTATTGACAGTGCATTTCATTTTTGTGAAATCTCTTGTTAATAAAATTGTATATACTGAACCATCACTTGCCCTCGTGCCAAATCCAACCAGTATGTGTGTGTGCTTGAGGAATAGATGGCTGTGCAGTAATCTTTGTCTTTTTAGTCTGTCTGCCAAGGTGTACATTCCGTCTAAGAATAACCTACCAACTGTAGATATTGTCGTAAACGAAACACCCATGGGAGTACATGGTGATATCTCTCTTGTGGATCCCAACAAGTTATGTTACCCACAATGTCCTGCAAACCTCAAAATGTCTGTCACATTTTCCTTCAATATTGTGCCAAAATTTTCACGCTGCAGAAATAAAAACACATTATCTCAAAACGACCTGGTTTTGCAAGGGGGTCACATGGGTTTTGGCCCGGGGCTCGGCGGCCACCTAGGGAAACCTACCAAACCCACACATTTCTGAAAAGTAGACACTCGGGGATTCCAGGGAGGTATGGCTTGCATGGATCTCCCAACGTTTTCTTACCCAGAATCCCTGCAAACCTGAGATTTTGCTGAACAAATCACTTTTTTCACACATTTTTGTGTGGTAAAGTTGTGGCATCACCGGGCTGACACAAATTTCCTACCACCCAGCGTTCCCCAGGTCTCCCGATAAAAATGGTGCCTCACTCGGGTGGGAGGCCCAAGTACCGCGACAGGCAAGGGCCCACAACATATTGAGGCGACCTCAAAATGGCCTATCACAAAAGACCTGGTTTTGCAAGGGGGGTCCCATGACGTTTTGGCCCGGGGCTCGGCGGCCACCTAGGAAACCTACCAAACCCACACATTTCTGAAAAGTAGACACCCGGGGATTCCTGGGAGGTATGGCTTGCGTAGATCCCCCAACGTTTTCTTACCCAGAATCCCCTGCAAACCTGACATTTTGCTGAAAAAATCCCTTTTTACACACATTTTTGTGTGGTAAAGTTGTGGCATCACCGAGCTGACACAAATTTCCTACCACCCAGCGTTCCCCCAGGTCTCCCGATAAAAATGGTGCCTCACTCGGGTGGGAGGCCCAAGTACCCGTGACAGGCAAGGGCCCACAACGTATTGAGGCGACCTCAAAATGGCCTATCACAAAACGACCTGGTTTTGCAAGGGGGGTCCCATGATATTTTGGCCCGGGGCTCGGCGGCCACCTAGGGAAACCTACAAACCCACACATTTTGAAAAAGTAGACACCCGGGGATTCCAGGGAGGTATGGCTTGCGTGGATCCCCCAACGTTTTCTTACCAGAATCCCCTGCAAACCCTGACATTTTGCTGAAAAAATCCCTTTTTCACACATTTTTGGGTGGTAAAGTTGTGCCATTACCGGGCTGACACAAATTTCCTACCACCCAGCGTCCCCCAGGTCTCCCGATAAAAATGGTGCCTCACTCGGGTGGGAGGCCCAAGTACCCGCAACAGGCAAGGGCCCACAACGTATTGAGGCGACATTAAAATTGCCTATCACAAAATGTTGTGGGCCCTTGCCTGTCGCGGGTGCCTGGGCCTCCCACCCGAGTGAGGCACCATTTTTATCGGGAGACCTGGGGGAACGCTGGGTGGTAGGAAATTTGTGTCAGCCCGGTGATGCCACAACTTTACCACACAAAAATGTGTGAAAAAGGGATTTTTTCAGCAAAATGTCAGATTTGCAGGGGATTCTGGGTAAGAAAACGTTGGGAGATCCACACAAGCCATGCCTCCTGGAATCCCAGGTGTCTACTTTTCAGAAATGTGTAGGTTTGGTAGGTTTCCCTAGGTGGCCGCCGAGCTCCAGGCCAAACGTCATGGGACCCCCTTGCAAAACCAGGTCGCTTTGTGATAGGCCATTTTGAGGTCAGCCTCAATACGTTGTGGGCCCTTGCCTGTCGCGGGTACTTGGGCCTCCCACCCGAGTAAGGCACCATTTTTATCGGGAGACCTGGGGGAACGCTGGGTGGTAGGAAATTTGTGTCAGCCCGGTGATGCCACAACTTTACCACACAAAAATGTGTGAAAAAAGGAATTTTTTCAGCAAAATCTCAGGTTTGCAGGGGATTCTGGTAAGAAACGTTGGGGATCCACGCAAGCCATACCTCCCTGGAATCCCCAGGTGTCTACTTTTCAGAAATGTGTGGATTTGGTAGGTTTCCCTAGGTGGCCGCCGAGCCCCAGGCCAAAAGTCATGGGACCCCCTGCAAAACCAGGTCGTTTTGTGATAGGCCATTTTGAGGTCGCCTCAATACGTTGTGGGCCCTTGCCTGTCGCGAGTACTTGGGCCTCCCACCCGAGTGAGGCACCATTTTTATCGGGAGACCTGGGGAACGCTGGGTGGTAGGAAATTTGTGTCAGCCCGGTGATGCTACAGCTTACCACACAAAAATGTGTGAAAAGGGATTTTTTCAGCAAAATGTCAGGTTTGCAGGGGATTCTGGGTAAGAAAACGTTGGGGGATACACGCAAGCCATACCTCCCTGGAATCCCCGGGTGTCTACTTTTCAGAAATGTGTGGGTTTGGTAGGTTTCCTAGGTGGCCGCCGAGCCCGAGCCAAAACGTCATGGGACCCCCTTGCAAAACCAGGTCGTTTTGTGATAGGCCATTTTGAGGTCGCCTCAATACGTTGTGGGCCCTTGCCTGTCGCGGGTACTTGGGCCTCCCACCCGAGTGAGGCACCATTTTTATCGGGAGACCTGGGGGATCGCTGGGTGGTAGGAACTTTTGTGGATCCACGCAGATTCCAGAACTTTCTACCACAGAAAAGTGAGGAAAATGTGTTTTTTTTTTGCCAATTTTTAAGGTTTGCAAGGGATTCTGGGTAACAGAACCTGGTGAGAACCAGTCAAGTCACCCCATCCTGGATTCCCCTGGGTGTCTACTTTTCAAAAATTTATAGGTTTGCTAGGTTTCCCTAAGGGCTGGCAGAGCTAGGGTTCAAAAACTACAGCTAGACACTTTGCAAAAAAAGGGTCATTTTTCACTGGGAAAATGTGGTGCATCCACGTTGCGTTTTGCGCTGCTTCCTGTCGCGGGCACTAGGCCTACCCAAACAAGTGAGGTACCATTTTTTTCGGAAGACCTTGGGGAACGCGGGGTGGGTGGAATTTTGTGGATCCACGCAGATTCCATAACTTTCTACCACAGAAAAGTGAGGAAAATGTCTTTTTTTTGCCAATTTTTTAGGTTTGCAAGGGATTCTGGGTAACAGAACCTGGTGAGACTGAGAGCCAGTCAAGTCACCCCATCCTGGATTCCCCTGGGTGTCTACTTTTCAAAAATGTATAGGTTTGCTAGGTTTCCCTAAATGCCGGCAGAGCTAGGGTTCAAAAACTACAGCTAGGCACTTTGCAAAAAAAGGGTAATTTTTCACTGTGAAAATGTGGTGCGTCCACGTCGCGTTTTGCGCTGCTTCCTGTCGCGGGCAGTATGCCTACCCACACAAGTGAGGTCCCATTTTTTTCGGAAGACCGTGGGGAATGCGGGGTGGGTGGAATTTTGTGGATCCACGCAGATTCCAGAACTTTCCACCACAGAAAAGTGAGGAAAATGCGTTTTTTTTGCCAATTTTTTAGGTTTGCAAGGGATTCTGGGTAACAGAACCTGGTGAGAGCCAGTCAAGTCACCCCATCCTCGATTCCCCTGGGTGTCTACTTTTCAAAAATGTATAGGTTTGCCAGGTTTCCCTAAGTGCCGGCAGAGCTAGGGTTCAAAAACGACAGGTAGGCACTTTGCAAAAAAAGGGTCATTTTTCAATGTGAAAATGTGGTGCGTCCACGTTGTGTTTTGCGCTGCTTCCTGTCGCGGGCACTAGGCCTACCCACACAAGTGAGGTGCCATTTTTTTCGGAAGACCTTGGGGAACGCGGGGTGGGTGGAATTTTGTGGATCCACAGAGATTCCAGAACTTTCTACCACAGAAAACTGAGGAAAATGTCTTTTTTTTGCCAATTTTTTAGGTTTGCAAGGGATTCTGGGTAACAGAACCTGGTGAGAGCCAGTCAAGTCACCCCATCCTGGATTCCCCTGGGTGTCTACTTTTCAAAAATGTATAGGTTTGCTAGGTTTCCCTAAGTGCCGGCAGAGCTAGGGTTCAAAAACTACAGCTAAGCACTTTGCAAAAAAAGGGTCATTTTTCACTGTGGAAATGTGGTGTGTCCACGTTGCGTTTTGCGCTGCTTCCTGTCGCGGGCACTAGGCCTACCCACACAAGTGAGGTACCATTTTTTTGGGAAGACCTTGGGGAACGCGGGGTGGGTGGAATTTTGTGGATCCTTGCAGATTCCAGTACTTTCCACCACAGAAAAGTGAGGAAAATGTGTTTTTTTTGCCAATTTTTAAGGTTTGCAAGGGATTCTGGGTAACAGAACCTGGTGAGAACCAGTCTAGTCACCCCATCCTGGATTCCCTGGGTGTCTACTTTTCAAAAATGTATAGGTTTGCTAGGTTTCCCTAAGTGCCGGCAGAGCTAGGGTTCAAAAACTACAGCTAGGCACTTTGCAAAAAAAGGGTCATTTTTCACTGTGAAAATGTGGTGCGTCCACGTTGCGTTTTTCGCTGCTTCCTGTCGCGGGCACTAGGCCTACCCACACAAGTGAGGTACCATTTTTTTCGGAAGACCTTGGGGAATGCGGGGTGGGTGGAATTTTGTGGATCCACGCAGATTCCAGAACTTTCTACCACAGAAAAGTAAGGAAAATGTGTTTTGTTTGCCAATTTTTTAGGTTTGCAAGGGATTCTGTGTAACAGAACCTGGTGAGAGCCAGTCAAGTCACCCCATCCTGGATTCCCCTGAGTGTCTACTTTTCAAAAATGTATAGGTTTGCTAGGTTTCCCAAAGTGCCGGCAGAGCTAGGGTTCAAAAACTACAGCTAGGCACTTTGCAAAAAAAGGTTCATTTTTCACTGTGAAAATGTGGTGTGTCCACATTGCGTTTTGCGCTGCTTCCTGTCGCGGGCACTAGGCCTACCCACACAAGTGAGGTACCATTTTTTTGGGAAGACCTTGGGGAAAGCGAGGTGGGTGGAATTTTGTGGATCCACGCAGATTCCAGAACTTTCCACCACAGAAAAGTGAGGAAAATGTGTTTTTTTTGCCAATTTTTAAGGTTTGCAAGGGATTCTGGGTAACAGAACCTGGTGAGAGCCAGTCAAGTCACCCCATCCTGGATTCCCCTGGGTGTCTACTTTTCAAAAATGTATAGGTTTGCTAGGTTTCCCTAAGTGCCGGCAGAGCTAGGGTTCAAAAACTACAGCTAGGCACTTTGCAAAAAAGGGTCATTTTTCACGGTGAAAATATGCTGCGTCCACGTCGCGTTTTGCGCTGCTTCCTGTCGCGGGCAGTATGCCTACCCACACAAGTGAGGTCCCATTTTTTTCGGAAGACCTTGGGGAACGCGGGGTGGGTGGAATTTTGTGGATCCACGCAGATTCCAGAACTTTCCACCACAGAAAAGTGAGGAAAATGCGTTTTGTTTGCCAATTTTTTAGGTTTGCAAGGGATTCTGGGTAACAGAACCTGGTGAGAGCCAGTCAAGTCACCCCATCCTCGATTCCCCTGGGTGTCTACTTTTCAAAAATGTATAGGTTTGATAGGTTTCCTGTTAGAAATGGAGGTCTCTAGTTGGCAATGGCTGGCCACTGTCCAAGTAGGGACCCTTCTTCCTAAGTCAGGGTAAGAGAGCCACACCCTTTGATAGCCCCTGCTCAACCCTGTGGTAACGTAGCACGAGCAGCTAGGCCTATCTCAGAGGCAGTGTGTGAAACATTTATGACCATACACAGTAACACAGTGAGGAACACTACAAAGGGACACCACACAAGTAGTTATAAAAAATAAGTATCTTTATATATAGACTTAACACAAGACCAATAACGATCAAAAAGCCACAATACTGTAAAATAGGATTATTCTTGAAATGCTGTAAAAATAAGTCACAGTGTGCAAAGAGGAGTTCAGTTCAAAGCAGTGGTCTCTGCGACCCTTTTACTCACAAAGTACCTGAATTTCCTAGCAAAACCAACAAAATGTCGCAAAGAAGTGGTAGCGATGATTTGCCTCACGCGAGGCCGGCGATGCGTTAAATCCTTGCCGCAAGGGAGGATGATGCGCCGATCTGCTGATGCGCGCGGAGACGATGCGACCAACTTCTGCACGCTAGGCCGCCGATGCGATGACTCCTTGCCGCGAGGGAGGAGGCGATGCGACGATCCTGTTGCGTGTGCGATCAGATTGCGATGCGATGGCGCTCCGCGAGGGAGCGACGATCCGGATGCGATGAAAATGGCGGACGCCCGGCGTCCGCAATGCGATGTCGTGAAGTGATGATCTCTTTGGTTGCGAGCGCTCAGCGGCAGCAGCGCGATGATTTTTCGGGCGCTCTCAGCTGCGGCGGCTCGCAAACGTGCGGTTGCGATGATCTTTGGTTGCGAGTACTCAGCGGCAGCAGCGCGATGATTTTTCGGGCGCTCTCGGCTGCGGTGGCTCGCAAACGTGCGTTAGCGACGATTTCAGCACTCTCTTCTCTGCAGTAGAACTAGAGGCCCTGGAACTCACAGGAGCCTCACCTACAGATAGAAATCCTCGCTGGGAGGAATCAGGAGGCTGGTGGTGAAGTCTGATGTGCCTGAGACTTCAGCAGGAGGCTAGCTCTTCTCCTAGCCCTTGGGTGATTGCTTTAACAAGATTAATAAAAGTTCTCTCAAAAGTCCTTTTTCCCTCTTCTTCCAAGTCCAATGGTAACTACTGCAGGCCAATCCAAGAAACAGCACACAAGGACAGTCACCTCCTGCAGATTCCTTCAGTTACACGGACAGAGGTTCGTCTTGACATCCAGGAGCAATACCAATTGTAGGGGTTTCAGCACAGATATTTATACCCCAAAAGTCTTTGTTCTCAAAAGCTACAAGTCACTGAGCCTAGCCAGAACCAATTCTGGTCAGTCCTGGAGCACTTTGTTTACCAGGCTGCATCCTTCCTTTCAGAAAGAGGGGGTCTGCTATCAGACACACAGTAGGAGGTGGAGCCAGCATTCACCTTGCCAGGCACAGCCCTATTCAGGTCAAGGAGCCACCCCTCCCCATACTCTAAATGCAGATCTCTCTATTCAACCCAGGTCTGACTCAGCCTGCCCTGTCCCTCCAAAACCAGACAGCCAATACACATAACAGCAGAGCACACTGGAAGGCTTAGGCAAGAAAATACCTACCTTCTAAAAGTGGTATTTTCAAACACAGAATATAAAAATAAACTTCACTAAAAGGTGTATTTTAATATTCTGAGCTCAGGCATACTAAATTCGTTTTTCTACCATGTTCCTGGGGTCAGTTAGGACTATAGCATGTAATAGTCAAACTGCCCATTCTGGCCTATGAGGAACAGGTAGCCTTACAGTAGTGAAAAACGAAATTGGGTGTAATTCACTACCAGGACATGCTACACACACCAAGGCATGTCCTCCCTTACACATACAATGCACCCTACCATAGGGGTGACTTACATGATGCCAAGGGAAGGTTCAGGGGCTGGGAAGTGGGTGCACTTCACAGCCAAGATGGCAGTTCTGGACTGCACACAGACTCTGCAGTGGCAGGTCTGAGACACACTTTACAAGCTGCTTCTGTGGGTGGCGCAAACCAGCGCTGCATGCCCACCAGCAGCATTTGGTTTACCAGCCCTGGGCACACACAGGCCACTCTACTAGGGACTAACAGATAAACCAAATAAGCCAATCATGGATGTACCAATTCACATAGTCATATTTACAAAGGGAGAGCATATGCACTTTAGCACTGATCAGCAGTGATAAAGTGCCCAGAGTCATAAAACCAACAAAAGCAGGTCAGAAAAAATACAGGAGGAAGGCAAAAGGTTTAGGGATGACCCTGCAAAAAGGGCCATTTCCAACATTTCCCTAAGTGCCGGCAGAGCTAGGGTTAAAAAACTACAGCTAGGCACTTTGCAAAAAAAGGGTCATTTTTCACTGTGAAAATGTGGTGCGTCCACGTTGCGTTTTGCGCTGCTTCCTGTCGCGGGCACTAGGCCTACCCACACAAGTGAGGTACCATTTTGTTTCGGAAGACCTTGGGGAACGCGGGGTGGGTGGAATTTTGTGGATCCACGCAGATTCTAGAACTTTCTACCACAGAAAAGTGAGGAAAATGTGTTTTTTTTGCCATTTTTTTAGGTTTGCAAGGGATTCTGGGTAACAGAACCTGGTGAGAACCAGTCTAGTCACCCCATCCTGGATTCCCCTGGGTGTCTACTTTTCAAAAATGTATAGGTTTGCTAGGTTTCCCTAAGTGCCGGCAGAGCTAGGGTTCAAAAACTACAGCTAGGCACTTTGCAAAAAAAGGGTCATTTTTCACTGTGAAAATGTGGTGCGTCCACGTTGCGTTTTTCGCTGCTTCCTGTCGCGGGCACTAGGCCTACCCACACATGTGAGGTACCATTTTTTTCGGAAGACCTTGGGAAATGCGGGGTGGGTGGAATTTTGTGGATCCACGCAGATTCCAGAACTTTCTACCACAGAAAAGTGAGGAAAATGTGGTTTTTTTGCCAATTTTTTAGGTTTGCAAGGGATTCTGGGTAACAGAACCTGGTGAGAGCCAGTCAAGTCACCCCATCCTGGATTCCCCTGAGTGTCTACTTTTCAAAAATGTATAGGTTTGCTAGGTTTCCCAAAGTGCCGGCAGAGCTAGGGTTCAAAAACTACAGCTAGGCACTTTGCAAAAAAAGGGTCATTTTTCACTGTGAAAATGTGGTGTGTCCACGTTGCGTTTTGCGCTGCTTCCTGTCGCGGGCCCTAGGCCTACCCACACAAGTGAGGTACCATTTTTTTGGGAAGACCTTGGGGAACGCGAGGTGGGTGGAATTTTGTGGATCCACACAGATTCCAGAACTTTCCACCACAGAAAAGTGAGGAAAATGTGGTTTTTTTGCCAATTTTTAAGGTTTGCAAGGGATTCTGGGTAACAGAACCTGGTGAGAGCCAGTCAAGTCACCCCATCCTGGATTCCCCTGGGTGTCTACTTTTCAAAAATGTATAGGTTTGCTAGGTTTCCCTAAGTGCCGGCAGAGCTAGGGTTCAAAAACTACAGCTAGGCACTTTGCAAAAAAGGGTCATTTTTCACTGTGAAAATGTGGTGCGTCCACGTCGCGTTTTGTGCTGCTTCCTGTCGCGGGCAGTATGCCTACCCACACAAGTGAGGTCCCATTTTTTTCGGAAGACCTTGGGGAACGCGGGGTGGGTGGAATTTTGTGGATCCACGCAGATTCCAGAACTTTCCACCACAGAAAAGTGAGGAAAATGAGTTTTGTTTGCCAATTTTTTAGGTTTGCAAGGGATTCTGGGTAACAGAACCTGGTGAGAGACAGTCAAGTCACCCCATCCTCGATTCCCCTGGGTGTCTACTTTTCAAAAATGTATAGGTTTGCTAGGTTTCCTGTTAGAAATGGAGGTCTCTAGTTGGCAATGGCTGGCCACTGTCCAAGTAGGGACCCTTCTTCCTAAGTCAGGGTAAGAGAGCCACACCCTTTGATAGCCCCTGCTCAACCCTGTGGTAACGTAGCACGAGCAGCTAGGCCTATCTCAGAGGCAGTGTGTGAAACATTTATGACCATACACAGTAACACAGTGAGGAACACTACAAAGGGACACCACACAAGTAGTTATAAAAAATAAGTATCTTTATATATAGACTTAACACAAGACCAATAACGATCAAAAAGCCACAATACTGTAAAATAGGATTATTCTTGAAATGCTGTAAAAATAAGTCACAGTGTGCAAAGAGGAGTTCAGTTCAAAGCAGTGGTCTCTGCGACCCTTTTACTCACAAAGTACCTGAATTTCCTAGCAAAACCAACAAAATGTCGCAAAGAAGTGGTAGCGATGATTTTCCTCACGCGAGGCCGGCGATGCGTTAAATCCTTGCCGCAAGGGAGGATGATGCGCCGATCTGCTGATGCGTGCGGAGACGATGCGACCAACTTCTGCACGCTAGGCCGCCGATGCGATGACTCCTTGCCGCGAGGGAGGAGGCGATGCGACGATCCTGTTGCGTGTGCGATCAGATTGCGATGCGATGGCGCTCCGCGAGGGAGCGACGATCCGGATGCGATGCGATGAAAATGGCGGACGCCCGGCGTCCGCAATGCGATGTCGTGAAGCGATGATCTCTTTGGTTGCGAGCGCTCAGCGGCAGCAGCGCGATGATTTTTCGGGCGCTCTCAGCTGCGGCGGCTCGCAAACGTGCGGTTGCGATGATCTTTGGTTGCGAGTACTCAGCGGCAGCAGCGCGATGAATTTTCGGGCGCTCTCGGCTGCGGCGGCTCGCAAACGTGCGTTAGCGACGATTTCAGCACTCTCTTCTCTGCAGTAGAACTAGAGGCCCTGGAACTCACAGGAGCCTCACCTACAGATAGAAATCCTCGCTGGGAGGAATCAGGAGGCTGGTGGTGAAGTCTGATGTGCCTGAGACTTCAGCAGGAGGCTAGCTCTTCTCCTAGCCCTTGGGTGATTGCTTTAACAAGATTAATAAAAGTTCTCTCAAAAGTCCTTTTTCCCTCTTCTTCCAAGTCCAATGGTAACTACTGCAGGCCAATCCAAGAAACAGCACACAAGGACAGTCACCTCCTGCAGATTCCTTCAGTTACACGGACAGAGGTTCGTCTTGACATCCAGGAGCAATACCAATTGTAGGGGTTTCAGCACAGATATTTATACCCCAAAAGTCTTTGTTCTCAAAAGCTACAAGTCACTGAGCCTAGCCAGAACCAGTTCTGGTCAGTCCTGGAGCACTTTGTTTACCAGGCTGCATCCTTCCTTTCAGAAAGAGGGGTCTGCTATCAGACACACAGTAGGAGGTGGAGCCAGCATTCACCTTGCCAGGCACAGCCCTATTCAGGTCAAGGAGCCACCCCTCCCCATACTCTAAATGCAGATCTCTCTATTCAACCCAGGTCTGACTCAGCCTGCCCTGTCCCTCCAAAACCAGACAGCCAATACACATAACAGCAGAGCACACTGGAAGGCTTAGGCAAGAAAATACCTACCTTCTAAAAGTGGTATTTTCAAACACAGAATATAAAAATAAACTTCACTAAAAGGTGTATTTTAATATTCTGAGCTCAGGCATACTAAATTCGTTTTTCTACCATGTTCCTGGGGTCAGTTAGGACTATAGCATGTAATAGTCAAACTGCCCATTCTGGCCTATGAGGAACAGATAGCCTTACAGTAGTGAAAAACGAAATTGGGTGTAATTCACTACCAGGACATGCTACACACACCAAGGCATGTCCTCCCTTACACATTCAATGCACCCTACCATAGGGGTGACTTACATGATGCCAAGGGAAGGTTCAGGGGCTGGGAAGTGGGTGCACTTCACAGCCAAGATGGCAGTTCTGGACTGCACACAGACTCTGCAGTGGCAGGTCTGAGACACACTTTACAAGCTGCTTCTGTGGGTGGCGCAAACCAGCGCTGCATGCCCACCAGCAGCATTTGGTTTACCAGCCCTGGGCACACACAGGCCACTCTACTAGGGACTAACAGATACACCAAATAAGCCAATCATGGATGTACCAATTCACATAGTCATATTTACAAAGGGAGAGCATATGCACTTTAGCACTGATCAGCAGTGATAAAGTGCCCAGAATCATAAAACCAACAAAAGCAAGTCAGAAAAAATACAGGAGGAAGGCAAAAGGTTTAGGGATGACCCTGCAAAAGGGCCATTTCCAACATTTCCCTAAGTGCCGGCAGAGCTAGGGTTCAAAAACTACAGCTAGGCACTTTGCAAAAAAAGGGTCATTTTTCACTGTGAAAATGTGGTGCGTCCACGTTGCGTTTTGCGCTGCTTCCTGTCGCGGGCACTAGGCCTACCCACACAAGTGAGGTACCATTTTGTTTCGGAAGACCTTGGGGAACGCGGGGTGGGTGGAATTTTGTGGATCCACGCAGCTTCCAGAACTTTATACCACAGAAAAGTGAGGAAATTGTGTTTTCTTTGCCATTTTTTTAGGTTTGCAAGGGATTCTGGGTAACAGAACCTGGTGAGAGCCAGTCAAGTCACCCCATCCTGAATTCCCCTGGGTGTCTAGTTTTCAAAAATGTATAGGTTTGCTAGGTTTCCCTAAGTGCCCGCAGAGCTAGGGTTCAAAAACTACAGCTAGGCACTTTACAAAAAAAGGGTAATTTTTCATTGTGAAAATGTGGTACATCCACGTTGCATTTTGAGCCATTTCCTGTTGTGGGCACAAGGCCTACCCACACAAGTGAGGTACCATTTTTATCGGGAGACTTAGGGTAATACAGAATTGTAGAGCAACTGTTATTACCTATTGACTTTCGATGCATTTCTGCCTTCCAAATGAAAGACAATGTGTAAAAAATAAGTCATTTTGAAAAATGACCTATAATTCTCATGCTAGTATGGGTACTCCCAATTTCGGAAATGTGCAAATATCTACTGTTTCTAAAATCTACATTTTGTTCCCATTTCAGAAATACATAGGTGTCTTTCATAACAATTTTTCCATGTATACATTTTCCCAAAATAATTGCTATATACCCGGTACATAATAAAAAACCATTGCAAGATGCTGCTCAGTTATTGGCTCTGGGTTCGTCGGGTTCTTGGTGAACCTACAAGTCCTATATATCCCCACAACCAGAAACGTCCAGCGGATATAGAGGAAGAGGTGTGGCGCTGCGGCCAGGGCGACTGACACCGGACGCTGTCGCTCACGGTTCAATCCCTGGCACCGGTGGCAGGTCAGCCCAGCACCATGTGACTCTGGGCAATAGCTCGCTTAATCTTCCCGACGGCCCCCAGCGCCGGGATGCCTCCGGGTAGCTGTGCGCTTTACAAATACTGGACTTACATATAATGGTATATTGCTTTCAAATAGCTGTCATAATTAGAAGAAGTTACAGGTGAAAACGTTGACACAAATGGCTGTTTTTTTCAACTAATTTTCAATTTTTCCTTCATTTAACTGTTAGTTTCTATAAGGAAAACTTTAAGGATCTACACAAATGACCCCTTGCTGAATTCAGAATTTTGTCTACTTTTCAGAAATGTATGGCTTTCCAGGATCCATTATTGGTTTCATACCCATTTCTACCATTAACTGGAAGGAGGTTGAAAGCACAAAAAATAGCAAAAATAGGCTATGTCCCAGAAAAATGCCAAAACTGTGTAAAAAAAGTTGGTTTTCTGACAAAAGTCTGCTTGTCCCTGAAAGCTGGGAAGATGGTGATTTCAGCACCACAACCCCTTTTTGATGCCATTTGCAGGGAAAAAACAAGACGCTTTCATCTGTAGCCCTTTTTCGCATTTCCCCCAAAAAACAACATTTTGCTGTATTTTGGCTAATTTCTGGGTCCCCTCCAGGGGAATCCACAAACCCTGGGTACCTTTACAATCCCCATGATGTTAGAAAAAAAGGACGCAAATTTGGCGTGGATACCTTATGTGGTCAAAATGTTACAGGGGCCTAAGCGCGCACTACCCCAAATAGCCAAAAAAAGGCTTAGCACAGGGGGGGGAAAAGGCCTAGCAGCGAAGGGGTTAAACACGAGATGGGCCAGTCAAGACATGTTCTAGCTTTACTTGGCCAAAGCTGACAGTAGCTCTGCTTTAGGCTCTAATGAAAGGACGAGCCAAGCCACGCCATTAACTCCCTATCAGACAAAGGTAGAATAGATTTCGGGCAAGAGAGGCGAGTTTGCAAGTGTATAGGGTTTTTTATTGTCTAAGTACAGTTATACTGTCATTTTCAAGTAATAGGCGTCTTCCTTTTTTTCTTGGTTCCCAGGTCCAGAAATAGGAGTCCTCCCGCCAGTATACTCGAGATAAGAAAACAACGCAGGTAAGTCATCTATCGTATATAGTGCTTTAATTCACCTCCACTGTCTTCTCCCTGGTGAACAGGCAATCGAGAGTGTAGGGGTTTGGGAAGGTAGTACTCACAAGAAAAAAAAATGATGCTCGTATAGTGAGGACTTTAGTCCTGTGAAGAGATGCCCTGGGTGTTTATGGGTGATGTAGTACAGTCAAGGCGCACTCTTTAGCGGTGCTCTTGGAGCCCCGTGCACTACCCTCCTGCGGCCCTGCCGACCTCACACCCGAATTTGATCACGCATCTGCGTTAGTCACACGCGCGCCTCCAGGTGCGTGGCTTGGATAGTTGGCAGACCGGCAGTGCTCTATATTGGTGTCTCGTCCTCGTCAGAGTAGTCCGGCGTCTTCCTGCTCGGTTCTCTGTACGTCAGGCAACTCCTCTCCTTCATGCAGTGGTGCGCCGTTCTCTGAGGCTCTGTCCTGGTCTAGGTCTCCTCTGCGTCGTGGAAACTCTTCTCCTTGTCACACTCCCTCTTTCATACAGTTTTTTTTTATATTTCAGAACAATTTATTGGCTTTAAGAAAATAAAACATAGGTCATATATAGATTGAGAAGCCTCGCAAAAACAAAATATATAGACTGCTGTTGCATTTATATATGCAATACTATAATACAATTGAAGGTTAAGAACACGACTCCATATAAATAAACAATAGGAAAATAAATAAGAGAAGAAGAGAAAGGAGAAAAGACTAGAAAGAAGGAGAGGAGATGATGATGCAATAAGACAAAATAACACAAAATGAGCATCATCAAAGAAATAACAAAATAAATAATATGACCAATATTCATGGAGGCTCAATTTGGTCAAGATAAAGGTACAGCTTTTCCCAAATGGGCCGGGTTTTGTGTCTCTGAGGGAATTGTTGAAGTGTGATGTTATCTGATCCTCTTGTGCAGAATAACAGTTCTTTCCAGGCTTGGAAGGAGATCTTGGAGTAACTTTTCCAGTTGCTAAGTATAATTTTACAACCACTTATAATGAGGTCGAGAAGATATCTGTCATTCACATCTGTTAGTCGATTATCATGAGGACCAAGAACAAGAGATGAAAAAAAAATATTGGTTTAATTTGCAAAACATCTTCAATGAAACCAAAGATTTTTTGCCAAAAGTCTCTGAGTAGGTGGCAATAGAATAACATGTGAGCAAAGTCTCCTGTTGTAACATGACAATTCCAGCATATGGTGTGATTTCTTAACTTCATTTTATACATTCGTTGTGAAGTCCAAAAAGATCTATGTAGGAGGTGATATTTGGTTTACAACAGGGCGGGTGTGATTTAATATTTTAAACTAGAAGTCCACATCTCCTGCCAGTAAACTCTGGAAACAAGGTGAATGCCAAGATTGCACAAGATTATTAGGTCTAGATTAGATGGGGAGGAGAATGCAAGTTTAAGTTTGGAGATGACTGATTTTAATGTAAGGAATCTGTAGAATTCCATACTGTGTGGGCGATATGTCGTTTGTAAGTTTGCAAACGTTAGAGGGGACTGAAGGGGGCCAAGTTGGGACAAGGTAAATATACCAATAAGGGTCCACCTTGGCCAATTGATACTTGAGCCATCAAGTTTAATTAGATTGTTGTTCCAGATGGAAGCCAAGTTTGAGGTTTTGTGGTTGATTTCGAGTTAATAGATAAGAGCAATTGTTTGGATTGATGGAATATCTCTGTGGAGTGAGGGAGATGACCATTAGAGGCAGTTAAAAAAGAGCTAAAAGTTGAGGTTTGTAGGATCTGGCATTCTACTTCCAGCCAAACAGGTTGGTATTGGTCTGGTTGTGATAACCATTTGGGGCCAGATGTACGACCTGCCAAATAGCACCTCGCAAATTTCGTCGCATTTGCGACTCGCAATTTGTGAGGCGCTATTTGGCATGTACCACAGTGTGTTCAACACTGTTTGCGATTCCCAATGCGAGGCTCATGAATAGTAATGAGCCTCTTGCAACTTGCAAGTCCATTGGGAATGACAGGCCCTCCCAGGGATGGTGGCCTGCTGGGCTCAGCAGACCACCATGTCTGGGACTGCTTTTAAATAAAGCAGCCTTTTTTTTTTAAATGCAGCCAGTTTTCCTTAAAGGAAAACGGGATGCATTTTTTTTTTAAATGAAACGTTTTCGTTTCATTTTTTAGAGCAGGCAGTGGTCCCTGGGACCACTGCCTGCCCTTAAAATAATATTGCATGCATTTGCAAAGGAGAAGGGGTCCCCTGGGGACCCCTTCCCATTTGCAAATGCATTACCACCTACTTGAAGTAAACATTGGTACATTGCTTTGCAGTCGCTATTAGGAAGGGAACGCCCCTTCCTAATAGCGAGTCGCAAAACAGTATTTTGCGAGTCGCAATTTATTTGCGAGTCGCAAAATACTGTTTGTACATGGGCCCATGCTTTTTAGCGTGCGCAAATGGGTCTAAGACCCGTTTGTGCACGCTAAAAAGCGTTGTACATCTGGCCCTTAGAGCTTTGTTTGAAGAGGAAAGCTTTGGGATATTGTGAAAAATTATCCAATCTGACCCCTCCCAAGTTTTTTGGTAATCTTAGTTTCTTCAGGGAGATATTTGATCACTTGCCATTCCAAAGGAATTTATTAAAAAGATCATCCAATTTGCCAAAGAAATCATAGAGATCCTATAATTAATCATAGGTGTGATCATCATTTTAAGTGTTTCAATTCTGCCCCATCAAGTCAAAACTTTTAGAGACCAGCTTTCCAGGTTTTTGTTACCTTTAGTAATGCGATAGACCCATTATGTCTAAGGGATTCATTCAGATCAACATTAAATTCGATACTGAGGTACTTTATATTTTTGTTTTACTAATACAGACCAGACGTGCCCTGGACTTCTTTGCTCCCCAACGTATTCAAGGCCATCACTTCAGATTTATCTCTGTGTAATGTATATCCCGATACTCGTGAATAGGCTTCAATAGTTTTTGTAAGGGCCTGAATAGATGATTCAGCATGTTCATTAAAGATTAATAGATCGTTTGCCTATGAAGCTGCTTTAACTGTAAGATTACCAAATTTAACATGTGCAATATCCTCATTATCCCTTGTGGCTTGTAATAAAGGTTCAATTACTAAAAGAAAGGTTGCCGGTGAAAGTGGGCAGCCTTGTCTCGTATCTTGCTTTAGGTCATATTACTTGGAAATTGTACCATTAAGTCTAAAGCTCACTTTAGGATGGATAATGAAGCCTTCTCCTAGGTCGAATTAGTTAAGAACTTCTTCCAAAAAGGGCCAGGATACCTTGTCAAACGCCTTCTTGGCGTCAAGATCTATTGCAACAGTAGGTGAAGTCGGCAGCGAGCATTTTCGATAACGTGGCAAAACAGTCTGGTATTTTCACTGGACAGTCTGTTTTTAATTAATCCAACTTGGGTGGGGTGAATCAGCTTAGGAATTAGTCTATCCAATTGAGAGGCAAGAACATTAGCGTAGATTTTACAGTCTAAATTAATGATATCGGTCTGTAATTTTTCAAAAGTAATAGATCTTTACCGTCCTTTGGAATAACAACAATAACTGCTTCAGCCGGTGTGCAGGTAATTTCTGCTTTAGAGGGAAATGACTGGTATGGGTCTAACAATGGGGAAACTTGTTCTGGCCAAAAATGTTTATAGAAAGATGCAGTGTATCCATCAGGACCCTGGGCCTTGGAGGGCTTTAATTGCTTTATGACTAACCAAACATTCTCGCAGAAAAAGGTGCGGCAGGAGTTGCTCTTTCCTCATCAGTGATGATAGGGAGATTTACATTTTTAAGGAATTCCTTACTTTGCTCAGAATCAAATTGTTTGTTTTTATCATGTGGGTCAATATATATATATATATTTTTAAATATCGTCTATCTGGTCTGGATTGATGTGAATTGTACCAGCAGAGTCTCTTATCCTCGTAATCGAGGATTTGTGCGCTTTAAATTTCAAATATGCAGCTAACATCTTGCCAGCTCTATTAGCTTCGCACATCCTGATACTTTTTTGATTTTGGATCCAGACACCTGCTCTTTTATTCAATAATCTATTGTATGCATATGGTTTGTTGTTTAGTGTGGTTAATAGCTGTGTATTAGATATATCTTGTCCGTGCTGGAGTTCCAATGATTATATTTCTCTTTCTAAGTTATTCAGTGAGTCATTAGTTTGATGTTCATAAAAGATCTGATGCTGATGAGTGTACCTCTGACAGTAGCTTTTAAAGCTTCCCATCTAGCAAGAGGGTGAGTATCATCGACAGGGTTGGCATCGAGGATGTTCCGGATTTCATTACAAATTTTAGTTTTATGTTCAGTAAAACCTTGTTTTTTAATCGCCATAGCTTTTTTAGTAATTGGAGCATCCCATATAAGCGATAAAATGATACAGGAATGGTCAGAATTGTGCCTAGCTACTCTGCTAGTGGTATCAATGTACTGAGTGTGGTAACCCGAAATTATTAAATAATCTATCCTTGAGTAAGAAAGGTGCGGTGGAGAGAAGAACGTGAAATCTAACGTATCTGGATGTTGGACTCTCCATGCATCCCTTCGGTTAAACATCAAGCACACGTTTATCATAGATCTATGAGATTTAGGGGGCTGGTAGGAACACCTAGATGGTCTATTTATTATGTAATCTATAGGTGGATTAAAGTCTCCCCGAAAGAGAGTCAATGTATCATCATGTATAAAAGCCATATTTGAAGAGAGCTTTTCCCAACAGTCTTGATGTTCCCTGTTTGACACATATACATTAACAACATCAAAATAATTCCCTTCCTTACACATTTCTGAGATTATCCATCTACCTTCCCTGTCAGATTTACTCAATATGATGGAAATATTAGATTTCTCGGCAACAAGAGTTTAAACACCATTTTACTTACCTACTGCAGGAGAGTAGGCTGCATTACTGATCTGTTATTCCAAAGCAGGCGACTTCCCACTTTTGAATTTTAGTTTCTTGAAGTAAAACAATACCTTTTAATCTATACAGATATTCGCTTATCTTGCGCCTTTTAATGTGGTGATTAAGATCTTTGGCATTGAGCGAAAGCATGTTAAGGCTGTTTTTCGTTTGAGCCATGAGTTAATATGTAAAAGATAGTGGAGATACAATTCCTAACATGGACTCTATGTAATAGTGAGACACAATCAGATAAAGAGAGTTCCTCCAAAGATTACTCAAAAGATGTTCCTTACTGAAGAAATAGTCCATGAGT
Organism: Calotriton arnoldi; assembly: GCA_963921515.1. Classification (NCBI taxonomy): domain Eukaryota; kingdom Metazoa; phylum Chordata; class Amphibia; order Caudata; family Salamandridae; genus Calotriton; species Calotriton arnoldi. Next base: position 142,707 of record CAWUFW010010744.1, on the reverse strand, counting down.
ACACCTCTCCAAGAAAGAGGAGATAGTAAGCAAAAGGAAGAAAATGGAATAGAGAGAGAGATCTAAGATACGAACTATAAGAAAATCACGAGGTTTTAGCAAAGGTGAAAAATATTTTCCTAAACAAACAGTAAAATTTGCGATTAAACAGGCTGACAAACCTCAAACCCTCAAGACCCATTCAGCCCCTCCCCCGCCCTCCTGAGAAACATATCTCGGCAAGGTGGGGAAAAGGACAAGATATTCCCCCAACTCAGGAGTCTTTAATTTATACTACAAACCCATTTACACATATAGACGCTAGCAGTAGCCTTAACAAATGGCCAATTAACAACTAATCCAGTTAAACCATTTCAAGACATCAAAATAAGTAACTGTTTTGAAGGTAATCCAGAAAACAATCTAGGACTTCACGAGAAGGAAAAAGTGGTGAAGGAGTACAGAAAAGTAACAATTTGGCACCAAAACTGATTAAGGTACTATTATTAAGCAACATACGGTACTTCAAAGACACATAGAATGCTACTAAGAGTGATGGCGACACATTGAACTGGATGTAAGAACTCTCCAACTCTCAGTTTGAAGAGGATTTAGGTTTTGAAAATTAAGTATCCATGTCAGACTCATCGAGGTCATCCAGGAACTTTTTCAATTCTGTATCCGATGCAAAGATACGCTTAGAACTATTCAGGGAAACTCGATATTTCGACGGACCTGCAGAAGAAAATTCCATGTTCCTGGCGCTCAGTCTTGTCCTAAGGGCCAAGAAGGCTTTCCTAATGTTAACTGTGGCTTTTGTGATGTCTTGGGAGATAAATATCTTCTGGCCTTTCCAGATGCAGGGGTTATTTTTCCTCATATAGTTCAATATTAGTTCTGTGTGTTGGAATCTAAGACGTTTACAGACAATTGGTCTTGGACATTTCTTGTTTGTATTGAGACAAGTCGGGACCCTATGAGCTCTTTCTAGTACAAAATCTTTCTGAAAAGATAAGCCAGTCACTTGAGGAATCCACTTCTCCAGAAATTCGATACAGACATTAAAGCCCTGACCCTCTGAACCTTCAGGTAGGCCAAAAATTTGAATGTTGCCTCATCAATTCTGGTCTTTCAAATCTGCTATTTCTCTGCATGATATGAGAGAACTGGTCATAAGAGTAGCAAGCTGTTTTACATGTAAAGATTCTCTGTCTTCCAGGCTGCTGATTCTATCCTTTGCCACTGCAAATTCTGCTGTTGATCTGCTTGACCTAATTTTTAATCATAGTGATATCAGTTTGCATATTGTCTGCATTGTTCTAAGTGGACATGTCTAGATCATGCATTTCCGCCATTTCATTTTTTTAAATATCCTCACGATGTTTGATAATGATTCAGATTTAGGCTTAATGGGAAAGTCAGGGATTGGAGGACGTCTTCTATCTTTTCATGGCAATTTTCTGTTCCTTTTGGTCTTTCTCATCCCTATTTTAGCTTGAACTGGATTGACTGTGGAGAAGGCATGTAGTGGAACCGAGAAAGTCTCAGGTTGATTTGATAGGAAGTGCTAATTCTAAGGCGAAAGATGAAGTGCTGCCAATAAGGAAGACCTGCACATGCAGTAGGTTTAAGGATGTAGTGTTACAGCACAGAGAAGATTTTATAGTGATTATATGCAAGGATTACTAACCTATTAAACTCACGTTCAGTAGGTTTTGGTGTGAACACATAGCCCAGAGGGGATTGTTGTAGCTCAAAGAGATCAAGGTGTTGAAGATTGGGCTATATTAATAGGGCCGCTTATAAAATGCCTTAAGAGCGTCGAAGATGCAAAGCTGAAATAACTGTTTGTGAGACAGAGCCATGATCTGCTGGAGTAATTTGCATGAAGAACACTGGGCATGTAGTTGATTTGCAGTTAGTAAGAAAGAAGCACAGTGTAGCCCAAAGGTAGCTCAGTTATTGAAGATTGTAAAAGCACAATAAAATATCACATTTTCAACAAAACAGCAGGAGCTGTTCAATCAATCAACAAAACTTTATTCGTTCTTTTTACAAAGAAAACCATAAAAGTCAAGCAAACACAATTAAAAATTAATATCACAGGCTAAAAGGAGGCAATACTGTGTATCCATCATATCCCCAAAACGTATGTCCAAATGGTAAGCGAATCCAGAAATAGAATGACATCATCACAGCCCCAAAAGATGCGGAATGAACAGAATATTATATCAAGCACAGTAAGACCATTCATCAAGGCACCATAAACTACAAGATAGATTACAGGGACTATGTTAAAACAATTTTGTCAAAATAATAAAACCATCCATCATGGCCCCAAAAAATATGAAATAAATAATTAAGAGATCTCATTTCACAACCATAACCATCCATCCTGGCCCCATTGAAAACCAGGGGTTTGTTAAAGCGCGACTACTCACCCGTAAGGGTCTCAAGGCACTAGGGGTAGGGGGGGTGCAGGTTCCATTCCATCAAGGAGGGGGTCTGTCGAAGAGCCAGGTTTTGAGGTTTCTTGCGAAGATGGGGAGCGATGTTGTCTGTCTGAGGTGGAGCGGAAGGGCGTTTCATGCTTTGGCCGCGAGGAAGGAGAAGGAGCAGCCTCCCGATCTGGTCTTTCTGGTGCGGGGGACCACGGCGTAGAAGAGCTGGGCTGATCGTAGGGTCCTTTGGGGTGCGTGGAATTTGAGTCGGCTGTTCAGGTATGCTGGTCCGGTGCCGTGGAGGGCCTTGTGTGCGTGGGTGAGTATCTTGAAGGTGATTCTCGCCTCGACGGGGAGCCAGTGGAGTGTACGCAGGTTCTGGGAGATGTGGCAGTGTTTTGGCAGGTTGAGGACCAGTTTTGCGGCGGCGTTCTGGATGTTCTGTAGCTTGCGGGTGAGGTTTTTGTTTATTCCGGCGTAGAGTGCGTTGCCGTAGTCGAGTCTGCTGGTGACCAGGGCGTGAGTGACGGTCTTTCTGTGTTCGAGGGGGATCCATTTGAAGGTCTTACGAAGGAGGCGGAGGGTGTGGAAGCAGGAAGACGAGACGGAGTTGATCTGGCGGTCCATTTTGAGCTCGGAGTCCAGGATGATTCCCAGGTTTCGTGCGTGGTCCGTGGGGGCTGGCGGGTTTCCGAGGGCAGGGGGCCACCAGGTGTCGCTCCAGGCATCAGGGTTTGGGCCCATCATGAGTACTTCTGTTTTGTTGGTGTTTAGTTGTAGGCAGCTGTTTTTCATCCATTTGGCGACGGCTTCCATGCCTTCTCGAAAGTTGTGTCTGGCGGTGTTGGGTTCGTTGGATAGGGAGAGGATGAGTTGGATGTCGTCTGCGTATGACACAATGTTGAGTCCGTAGGTTCTGACGATGGGGGCAAGTGGAGCCATGTAGACGTTGAAGAGCGTCGGGCTGAGGGAGGAGCCCTGGGGGACTCCGCAGGTGGTAGGTGTAGGGTCCGAGAGGAAAGCGGGGAGTCTGACCCGCTGCGTTCTGCCGAAGAGGAAGGAGCGGATCCAGTCTAGGGCCTTGTCCTGGATTCTTGCGTCGTAGAGTCAGCGTATTAGGGTGCGGTGAGAGACTGTGTCGAACGCTGCTGAGAGGTCGAGGAGGATGAGGGCTACTGTTTCTCCTTTGTCCAGTAGGGTGCGGATGTCGTCTGTTGCGGCGAGGAGGGCGGTTTCCGTACTGTGGTTTTTTCTGAAGCCAGATTGGGAGGAGTCGAGGATGTTGTGTTCTTCGATGAATGTGGCGAGTTGGCTGTTGATGGCTTTCTCGATGACTTTCGCTGGGAACGGGAGCAGGGAGATGGGTCTGTAGTTTTTGAGGTCGGTGGGGTCCGCTGAGGGTTTTTTCAGGAGGGGGTTGACCTCGGCGTGTTTCCAGTCATCGGGGAACGAGGCGGTCGCCAGGGAGCGGTTGATGGTGTGGCGGAGCATAGGTGCGATGGTGTCGGCGGCTCTGTTGAAGATGTGGTGGGGGCAGGGGTCTGTGGGGGCCCCTGAGTGGATTGACTTCATTGTCTTCAGTGTCTCTTCGGTGGTGAGGGCTGTCCAGTTGTCAATCGCTGGTTTCCAGGTGTCGGGGGTGGTTGGTGAGGGTTCAGTGTGTTGGTTGTCTTCGTCGAAGTTGTCGTAGATGCTCTTGATTTTGTGGTGGAAGAAGGTGCTGAGTTTGTCGCAGAGGTCTTGTGAGGGAGGGATGTCAGTAGACTCGCTGGTGGGTTGGGCAAACTCCTTGATGATGCTGAAGAGTTCCTTGCTGTTGTGCGCGTGGGTGGAGATTCTGTCTTCAATCGCTTTTTTCCTCGTTTCTCTGATGAGTTGGTGGTGGGTGTTGGTGGCGGCTTTGAAGTTGTTGTGGGCAGCGACGCAGCGGCCGCCATTAAGTAGGGGTCGGGGAGGGCTGGACAGCTGGGAGGCGGGAGCGGGGAGGGGAGCTGGATTGGTCGCGCTGGGGGGAGGGGCCGCAGGGGCAGCAGCAGCGGGGGAAAAACGGGCGGGAAAGGAGGAAAAGTAGGAATAAAGGGAAAAAGAGAAAACAAGCAGAAAGCAGAAAAGTGCAGAAAAATAGATTAGGAAAAAGGGTGAAAACGAGTGAAAAAACGAGTGAAAACGAGTGAAAAAACGGAGCAGAAAGCGGGAGACAGAAGTCCACTGGACCACCAGGGATGAGGCGCAGGTGAACCTGCGGGTGGAGGAGGGCCTCGGACACTCACACTAGAGAGTGCAGGGGCTGGGGAGGCCTCACTCAATGGTGGAGCTGCGAGGGTGGGAGAGCAATTTCACTGACAAAGAGTCAGTGGTCTTGCTCGCTTGTCCCCGCAGCAGCTGCCATTAAGTAGGGGTCGGGGAGGGCTGGACAGCTGGGAGGCGGGAGCGGGGAGGGGAGCTGGATTGGTCGCTCTGGGGGGGAGGGGCCGCGGGGGCAGCAGTGGCGGGGGAAAAACGGGCGGGAAAGGAGGAAAAGTAGGAATAAAGGGAAAAAGAGAAAACAAGCAGAAAGCAGAAAAGTGCAGAAAAATAGATTAGGAAAGAGGGTGAAAACTAGTGAAAAAACGAGTGAAAACGAGTGAAAAAAAAACAGAGCGGAAAGCGGGAGACAGAGGTCCACTGGACCACCAGGGATAAAGGGAACAAGAGAAAACAAGCAGAAAGCAGAAAAGTGCAGAAAAATAGATTAGGAAAGAGGCTGAAAACGAGTGACAACGAGTGAAAAAACGGAGCGGAAAGTGGGAGACTGGACCACCAGGGATGAGGCGCAGGTGAACCTGCGGGTGGAGGAGGGCCTCGGACACTCACACTAGAGAGTGCAGGGGCTGGGGGAGGCCTCACTCAATGGTGGAACTGCGAGGGTGGGAGAGCAATTTCACTGACAAAGAGTCAGTGGTCTTGCTTGAAAACAAGATAAATAACATGGGCTTTATTAAGAAGGATCTCAAAACGACACTGTGCCCAAGATTTGTCCATGAAAAGCTAATCACAACTGGACCTGAGCCTGATTGTGGCCCTTAAAAAGCTAAGAACATATAATACAGTATTGTTTTAAAGTAATTGTAAAAAGATAAAAGCGGGTCTAACCTGCCTAAAACTTGCTTGTTTAAGAATAGGAATAATAAAATACTTTCTTGGTACCTCACAAAAACTACAGAACATTAAAAAATGCATCGTATCCTGTGGATACTTCCCGTCGCAGCCACAACGTGGGGTACTGCCCTTTATGCGCCCCACGAGGGTGGGCTAAAAGGTAGTGAAAGAGGTCCAAATGAAATCTGGTCAGTAGAAAACAGTCATGGGTACTTTTGAACCATAAAAGATAGGGCTCTGTTAAAGGCACAATTTTCGATTAGAACTGGGCTTCCTCAGCTCTACTTCTTCTCTAGCCCAAATGCGTTTTCTAAAAAAGTTCTCCTTCACCCAATGCAGGTCCCTCCTGCAAATTTTATCAGGTTCTCAAATGGATCTAACCTTCCCAAGCTGGTAAAACTTTCTCTGACATACTTGAGGCAGCAAATAAGGTTGGAATAATCAAGAGAAAGACAGTCCCTAAAGTTATCCTTGCTTAGGGAGCTTCCCTTCTTGAGCCAAACACAACGATAAGGGGTGAAAAGCTAACGTAGCTGAGAGAAAGGCCATACCTAATTATTCATGGGCTACAAAGGATGATGCACCCTGAGGTAAGCAGAATAACCGTCTCAAATAAGTGTTTTCAACAACTTGCTTGATGTAGCCCCAGATCTCACTACCATAAATAACCTTGAAGATACATTTAGCCTTATAAATTTGCAGAAGGGCCCCAATGGGTTTACTGCCCAGTCTAGAGGCAAATTAAAAACAGAGGCAATGGCCCTTACAAAGTCCCCTTTTTTACGACTTATCAGAGGGGCCCAATTCAAGGCTGCATCAAGCACTTCCTCAGGTAGGAGAAAACGTTAGGCCTAGGGACCGGCACAACCCCTACCAAACAAGTGTAGGGCTTGGCTTGGCAGAAGCCCACCTGCATTACGAATGATGTGTAAAGTTTGTTTATTGTATAGTTAATAAAAACCGTAACAATTTACATAGAACAACATCCTTCGAACATCAATTTAAAACAATTACCGTTTTGCGTAAAAACTCATCATAAAACGTATAAAAGACAACTTATGAGTCAGTGTATACACATTTCATGAACATATAAAATAATCTATAATATGAATATGTAGAACTAGACATTATCTGCTTCAGTCTATTATTTTCTTCCTTTTTTTGGCCAGAAAGTACATCCGTCAGGCTCCTAGTCCCGAGTCTAACAAATTTTATTGGCAATTGTTCAATAGGTGGTGTATTTAACTCAAGTAGTCGGTGATCAACGCCTGTTTCGTCTCCTCCTCAGTACGTGTAGCAAATAAAAGTAGCTTTCATCCCCTTTTGAGCTTATCTCGTTAAAGTGCTGCTGTTTTCAGTGCTTGATCATGAGCTTGTTAAAAACCGTATCATTTTACAATCCGTTTTGTAGCTTTCGTCCCCTATTGAGATTATCTCGTTAAAGTGCTGCTGCTTTCAATACTTGATCATGAGCTTGTAAAAACTTTATCATTTTACAATTCATTTGGGAGTCAGTTGGATCCAGTCCTCTAATGATGGCAGTTCTACACGAGCTTATTCCTCTGTCCAAGAAAGCTCTCTTTAAAAAAGTGACACGCTCTGGTTGCAGCTTCTTGCAATGACATATAAGATGAATTAAGTCTTCCTTTTGATAGCCGCAAAGTCGGCATTCTTTTGACTCAATGTGCTTCCAGTGTGGCTCGTCAGCCAGGGTAGGGAATTTGCCAAAGCGCAATGCCATCAGTTGTCTTTTAATGTAGATAGAGAATGTAGAATCTAGGTAGGCCGCCGGTTTAAGGGTTTTGTAGTTATTAATCACTATCCACGAATGAGAACGATGAGAAAAGATGCCTTTATCTGTTATCAGCTAATGAAATTTTGCAGCTTTGTTTAGTGCCAGCTTAAATGCTGAGAAAGGCATATTTTTATTCCAAAGATTAGTAGAACAAGTTGCCTTAAGCGCACTGGTCAAAAATTGGTTGGCCTGCGATTTTTTTTGCATTTCCAATTCCAGCCATAATAATTTGTTGAGGCTATTTTCCTCTGCGTTTTGCTTAATCCGATACCACACCTTTATATATGTATAAAGTCTGCCCAATGATTCGTTCATCAGTCCAAATTCTAATCGCATTTGCGCAGGCCAAGCGGTCGTGGGGATTTGAAAAACCTTTTTATAAATTCTTGTTATTAATTTATTAAGAATTTCCGAGTCCTTTCCATGCATGGCCGCACTGGCATATGATAAGGTTGGCAATGCTTTGGCAAAAATAATCGACAGGAGCGGCCTTAGGGATGGCCCCCCCAACTTCTTTGCCAGTGACCTAAACGCAAATATTAAGGCCCCCGCTCTCTGCGTCATGTAATTTTTCTGGTCACGTAGGGATAACTTATCATCTATGTAGTATCCCAAATACTTATAGCTGGATACTTTCTCCAATTGTTTGCCTTCTAGCCAGATGTTGTGTTGTGGAACTAGTCGAGTGCTAATGAGCATTGTTTTTGGGTTTTGTACGAAATAAGTTCCAGCTTATTTGTAGACAGAAAATCTGAGAGTTCATTTTGGAGCCTAGTCAGGCCAACTTTGGTTAAGCTCAAGAGGACAATGTTGTCTGCAAAGGCAAGATGAGAGAGTTGTAATTTGCCTAATTTCGGAGAATGTGAGTTGGTTCTATCAAGCTTTCCAGATAGATCTGATATGAATAAGTTGAATAGATGCGGGGCCAACACACATCCCTGTTTCAAGCCGATAGTAGTGTACACTTTTCTTGAAATTCTAGCACCATCCCCAAGTTTCACTTGAACCCAGGTATCTGTATAGAATAATAACAGCCCCCTCAATATTCTATCCGGTATTTTCCAGGCTTTTAGTTTTGCCCACAGTAGTTTCCGGTCCACACTGTCAAAAGCAGCTTTTAAGTCTATGAAACACAAAATTACTTTTTTTTACTTACAGATGCAAGTCCTGTTTCTCGCTGTTACATTTTTCTGCTATCATAGTGATTGATAGGATATTCGAGATAGTTCCAATCCCCGTTCTAAAAACTGTTTGATTGATTGGGATCAGATTACGTTCCCCAGACCAGTTGACCAGATCTTCAAGGATTAATGAGGCAAAATATTTAGCTTCTACATCCTGTAGGGCAATTAGCCTGTAATTAGAAGGGTTAGTTCTTTCTCCTCCTTTATAATTGGGGTTATAATCGACCCTTGCCAGCGGTCGGGTACTTGATTATTAGTCTCTACATCAGCGTATAGCTTCTCTAAGTGTGTACTCCAGTATTCAGAGGCATATTTATAGATGGCTTGCGGAATGCCGTTCGGGCCCGGAGCCCCATCGCTTTTGCCTTTATTTATTATATTTGCTATATCCTCTGTTGTATAATCGAAGTGGTTTATTACTGGGACTAAGTCTTGCGTAAATGATTGAATCGAACCCATTGGTGGTGATTGACAGTCGCCTACGTCCATTAATTTTTAATTTATTTGAAATTACTGCTACCGATTGTTTCTGTTGAGCATTAGATGACATCTGTTTGAATTTCTGTGAAAGGAAGTTGACCCATTCCTGCTCCTGAACATTTGACATTAGGATATCTTCCTTTTGTATTGTTTTCTTAATAGTCGACATTTCTCCCATGCTGTCCCTTCTATGTTTTTTGATTGTAGCTTCCTTTGTGTTCTTTTTAGGTCCCTTTTTAAATCTCTCACCTCTTTTGGTAGCTCTTTAATTGGGTCATATCTTTTATCCTTCACCTTGGGTGCTTTCTTTTTCATCTTTAGTTTGTCTAGGAAAAGAGACCAGGCTTGAATCTTATTCATAGGTTCGTTTGCCAATTCAGCCAGGATATCTTTTATTATTGAGAACCAATCTGTTTTATTTTCGTTTGTCCATTTAATACGTTTTAAGTTGGTTGTATTGATTTGGCCCTCTGGTATATTGGTGGACTGAAATCTTTCCACGTTAAAGTTAAATTTAATGTGTTGAAACGCGTTGTCACTCAAGGTGGTGTACTCTATATAAAAACAGAACAGCAATGGCATTAATGAAAGAGTTATAATTGTAAAATCAAGTATCGTTTGTGCCCTAGGGCCATAGTATGTTTTTTTCAGCGGGCGGTCTTCCTCCGTCCTTCCATTGAGCACTCACATACCTTGGTATTCGAGATCTGTTACTAATTTCTGGCCAAGTCGATCCTTACGAGCCTTCGTCCCAGCTTGAGATTGCTGTTGAACACACCAATATGTGTTATCTGCTGTCAGGATTTCGTCTTCATCCGGCGTGAATATCAAATTAGAATTAAAATCTCCAGTCACTATTAGGCTCCATGTGGGCTCGGCACAGCGTAGACCTGAAATTGTTTTGCTCAGAAGAGCATTTTTTTCCTTTTTAGTTCGAAACTTCGGTTGTGTGTAGTAATTAATCAATATTATCGTTCTTTTATTATCTGAGTATTGATCCGAGAATTTAATAAGTTGTATACTAGGATCGGGAGATTTCAGCTGTTCAGTATTAATTTTTAGAGCAGTAGATACGTAGACTGTCAGTCCGCCTATTGCACGGCCATATTGCTTACATTTTTCTGCTGCTACTGTATAGTGGGTGAAGCCTGCTATCGGGAGATCTTCTTGCAACCATGTCTCTTGCAATGCAATTACGTCACAATTTGCCCATTCCTTAAGTGGGAAACCCTCCTCGAGTAGTTGCCTTGCCCCAGCTATATTCCAGGATAGCAAATGTATAACACCAGATTCAAAGTAACCCTCCCTATCTTTCTTTTGTCAATTACTCCTCTTATTGCTAAGTAAGCTGGGAAGCCAATTCCATTGATCTAACTTTGAATCGATCTCCCCGTGAGGATCTTTATCTGATCTTTCTGGGGACTGGGCTGTATTACTCCGACCTTTTGCATTTTGTAAAATTGAATAGACCTGTGTGTGTGCTGCCGTCTGATCTGAATTCCTATGTATTTGGTGTGTTTGAAGTTCTTTCAAGGGAAATGGATAACGGGGAGTAGTGGGTGCTGATATTCGTATACCCCAGGCTAAAAATTGATCCGAACTATTTAATATTAGGTGCGCTAGCTCTGGCGTTTTCCATGTGGTTAATGTTTGTTCTTTAGTTATTTCGTTGTTCCCTGAAAGAAATTGGACAGCTACGAGATCTGACGATTGTATATTCTTTAGTTCCAGAGTTTCAGCCATAAGTTTCAAAATATTGCTTCTACTCAAAATGTCGTGCCTGCCCTGCGTTTCATATTCTGGTGTCCATATTATCTGTTGATATATCTCATTGTGATGTATTGTTCCCCTTTTTATATTCTTAACTTCACGATTCTTCAAATGAGATTTGCCCTGATTTGGGATACAGAAACTTAATTGACCTTGTAACAAGCTGCATTGCTTTACTACATTGAGTCGTGGTATTGAACTTTGAAGTGCTTCTGAGGGGTATTGGTCGCTCGCTTCTTTTAATGGCTGTAGAGGTGAAGAAGTCATTTCCACTTTCTCTACTTTTGTGTTAATTTCCATAGGGGTAATTATTCGATTACTTGCATTATCTATTTCCCTATTTACTGCGGATTCCAGTGTCGATTTTTGGACATTCAGCTGGGTTTGTAGCTTTGATATCGCTTTTAACTTAGTTGTTTTTAAGTGTCCCTCTGTGTGGTTTCTACCTATACCTGTTTCCCTTTCTTGCGACTGCAGTCTCATTGGAGTGGCTGTTGTCTGTGTTTTATACTCCTTATGACTATGACTAACCGCATCGTCAGCCACTTTAGCAATCCAAGTGTTTTTTTCTCGATCTCCTATATTAACTAAGGGTTTACCCGGTAGCTCCACCTTCTGGGAATCTTTTGTCGGTTGTGAGGAACAAGCCTCTTTTTCCATTGTGGTTGGACCCTTGAAGTCTTTTTTCAGAGCCTGAGTCGTGTCAATGTACGTATCTCCTGTCCCTTCAGTAGAAGAAGCGGAGTTACGTAAAGATCTGTCCAGTCTAGTTTCAGAGAGATGTTCTTCTTGAGATCCACCTGCTTTGGATTTAGAGAAAATAGAGTATACTCTAATGCCTCGCTGAGGCTCAGGGGCAGGTATTTTGTTTCTTGCTTTCCTTTCCTTCTTTCTTTGTCTTCTCGATTGCGTCGGCTTAATTTCTTGTTGCCCAATTGTAACATTCTGTGGTTTTACGTGACTAGTTCTTATGTATTCCGCGTTCCCGGCTAAGGGGGTATGAGATTCATTCTTTTGTTCTAGTGTAGAATTTGTAACTACTTGTGGTTGAATCTGATTTGTAGATGCCTCAGATTGTTTTATGTAAGCTGTCTCTGACTTAAGAGCCGGGGTGATCAAGCGCTTGTTCAGATTGAGTATCTGTTCTAACATTGCTGGCAGTGAGCTTAATTTATCTAAAATTGGCCCACATGTGCAGGCTGGTTCCTGTGGGGGATAAGTTGATTGTACTCTTTTAATTAGATTGGTTAAATTATCAAGTTTCGTGTTTATTCCAGCTATGTATGATGCAATGACGTTCATTAAATCTATTTGTATATCCAATTTGTCTGATTGCATTATCAAAGTTGCTGTTGATGTTTGCAACGCTTGCAGTAGCGGGGTAATGAATTCGGTTTGCCCAGTAGTATTGCTATTGTTGATGTTTACCCCTTTTTTGGGAGTTCTGCCAGATATCTCTATTTGTTTTGGTGATGAATTGACTCTGACGTCTATTAACCTGTATTGTCTGCCGCTATGGCAAGTACTAAATAGATTATTCTCCACTTCTTCACTTCCTTGGCCCTCCTCCCTTATCTCCTGTGTGTCTACTGTGGATTTATTCGCCCGAGACTCATCCACGTTAGCAAGGGATAAACATGAGTTTAGCCATAGGTGTGCGAGATCTTCAGTGCTTGATTGTAAGCTTTGTGAGCTAATTGTTTGATTGTGCTCAATAGCTTGAGAATCGAGGCTCGTTGAGATATTAAGATCTTGAGTCTTTTGAGTCCTTTGCATTATAACCAGACCACCTGGCGTACTTTCTCCCTTGGTTATACTGGGGGCGAGTAATAGCTCTTGATGCTCTATTTTAATATTAGTATCTTTTGGTGCCACATGTACTGTCGCTGTTGTTGTAATGGTATTTTGTATTAGCGTTCCCCTAGCTAGATTACTATTGTCTTGTTCTTCTAATTGTTCGCTCCTTGTGAGTGGGTTATGATTCTCAATAGAGTTTGGGTTTGGTTTCACCGGAGTAATTGTTTGAAGTTCATCTTCCCCTTTTGGGTCTGTCCGCAGTGGGTTTTTTAAGGGTGCCAGCGGAGTCATCAGACCCGATATTTCTCCGGGTGTTGCTCAGAGAGATGATCCGGGATCCTTTAAAAATTGAAATCTCGAGTTTTGTGTTATTTTTTTATTTAACTTAGCTTTTTCAAACAAGGAGGCTATTGGCGAGATTAACGGGCTCTTTAGAATGTAGCTTGCCTCATTTACATTGTTGTTTTCCCGACTTTTTTCCTTTTAGAGAGTCCCTTAAGGGCGACGACCTTCTCTCCCGGTGTCTTACTCACCCTGCCTGAACGCATGGTTGATTTTGAGGCGCTAACCCCTCCTCAACCGCACCTGGCTGGGTTGGGGCGGGGGGGGATGAGTGGTGCTGGAGGAAGGTCACCCCTCTGCGACTGCCTCCCTGCCGGAGGACGTGAATGGCCGTGCGTAAAGTCTATTAACACTAACGGAATGAGAAAAATTTCTCACACCTTGAAGGGCTGAGAGGAACTCGCGAGGGGAGTGCACCCTCCCGTGTATTAACACTATTACACACAAAGTACTCCCCTAATTGTTAATCCGGGAAACCCGGACAACTTAGATAACTTTAAACTGAGTAAATGATGGTGGAGTGTCCCTCCATAAAGCTATGACAGATCTTCACCTACGGGTGAGGAAGGAGGCAACTCCTTTTGTTTTATGTTCCCTCACACACCCTAGTGGTGTCATGCTTCATCATCGGGACACCCTGACGCCTAAAAGTCAGGGTGGGCTCAACCATATCTCAGGGAGCACTTAAAAGATTTTTGGGGCCAGAGGGGGATAAAGATTAAAACTCCTCTGTCGGATCCCGGTTTCCCTTTATTGTTGGATCTGGCAGGGATATTAAAAAGATAAAGAAATAGGGTCCGGTGGGATATTATGGTCCTAGGACCCTACTGCCAACATGTTTCAGTCCACTAGTGCCCCGTAAAGGGTGCTGGACTTTCTTCAGGGCAAAAGCTGTGGCCCCCTGGAAACAAAAAGAAGTATGGGAATTGCCCTATACTCAATGTAGTAAGGGCAGATAGCTGCTCCTTATCTTAAAACCAATTGGTCTGTCGTCACTCCATCTGTAGAACGACATAAACAACAAAATAACCACCATAGTATCATGTACTCATAATCTGCTGGATTGTGTACCATGCACTTGTGCCACAAAACTCGTGAATAACCATTTTGATGGTGACACAGTCATGTACTGTACTTTTGTCTCAAGTGCGTGTTTCTTGTTCATTAGCGTGTCTCTTTTGAACACTCATGTCTGTGTTATACCCGTGTAGTGGCGGCAATTTGCCGCATCCTATCCTCTTGCATTGCACTAGTGCATGTGAAATAGGCTAAAACTCTCGTGTCAACCACTCTCATGCTCTCCTGCCATTAAAATATCACCACTTCAATCACTAATTCCTTACACATCAAAGTTGCTCCTTACCCCAACTTGGGAGAGGTTTCACTTCGCGCTGGACCTCACTCTTTGGTGTAGCCCTGTAGTCAAACCCTGGAGTAGATACAGTGCACAGGTTGCACAGGGCGTAAAGAAATTTTACGTACCATGTCAAAAATTGGCATCGCAATCAATGAAAAAGATGGAAAAAAGGAAAAGAAAAGAAAAGAAAAACCGTGAGTTAAAGTCTGGCCGTCCAGCTGATTGTGGCGGTAACGTGTCGATCCATACCTGCATCGAGCTATTTTTTCAGTAGGACTCTCCCTGGTACTGGCGCAGACTCTCCTCTGTAGCGGACCGCACCACAAACCTTGCTGCCAACTTTCGCTCTACCTCTCCCTCTGCCTCACTGCCAAGCTTCCTGTTCTGGGCTTCGGGTCCGCTCTTAGCAGATGAAACGGTGTATATTGATAGCCGTCCACCTGGAGGTGATTTTGGTGGGTGCGCCGGAATCTTTGTCGTACACTGACCGCCCCCCTGCCCCCCTCCCCCTCCCCCAATTATTTCCAAGGTTTTTTTTTTTTGGGGGAGGATTCAAGGGAATACAGCCAGGGGGTTGGTGCAGGGGCTCATGGGTTTCGCTGCACTTGCATTTACACTTGCAGGTGGATGTAAGGGCACAGCTGCTTCTTCCCCTCGCCGCCAGCCCCGAGCCCCCGTCCCACTGCGCAGTTTCTCCAAGCCCGCTGAGAACCAGGACCAAAAATAGGGGGCAGGGGGACTGAGAGGGGGAAACAATAGCCGGGCGCACTGTCGGCAGTCTCGTGCTTACCCTCCTGCCGCTCCAGCTGCTGTCCACAGTTCACTGAACCCGGGATGCAGTGCCTCCCGTATGCGGTGTAGCGCGGACCGTAGGGGGCCGTTACCAGGGGAGCCTCAGGATCCTTGGTGCTGCTTCCTCTCGCTTCCTCTCGCTGCTGCTTAATGCCGCACTGATGACGGCGGCGTAATATCCTTCCTGCTCCCGCCGCCGCTTCTGCCTGCCTGCCTGCCTGCCAATCCAGCTGCTGCTGCAGTCCGCAGGTCCGCAGGTCCCCCGAAGATATGAGGTCGTTGGCGGGGGAGCCTCAGGTCCTTGGCACTCGCTTCCTCTCACGGCAGCACAGCGGCAGCACAACTACAGCTGCTTGACAGCTTGGCTAGCTCGTTTCGCTCGACTACTCGGCTCTCGCTCTCTGGGTCTGCACAAACTACAAACTGGGCAGATAATGCCCACTCATTACGAATGATGTACTATTGTTGACCAGTATGTTCAAGTCCTCCATAAAACGAGCAAAGGAGTCCAGCAGAGATTGTAAAATCCTCGCTGTCCTTGCCATAAGGACAGCGTCGTCTGCATACAATAGGATGGGCAAACATTGCCTTCCCTCCTGGGGACAATCATGTTTTGATTTCAAGAGGGCCTGCTCCAGGTTATTAATGTACAAGTTAAAAAGATATGGAGCCAAGATGCACCCTTGATGAACCCCTCTGTAAATAGGGAACTCACGTGTGACTTTAAGAGCTTTAGAATATCGAACTACTGCTTTGGTGTCTCAGTGAAGGTCCTTTAAAAACAAGACAATGTCTTTATCAATACCAATGGAGAGCATCATCTGCCAAAGCTTAGATCTATTAACGCAGTCAAATGCAGATGATAAGTCCATGAAGGCTAGGTAGATAGTGCCAGAAAGAGCGACGGTGTACTTATTTACAATCATGTCAAGATTTAAACTTTGGTCAAGCGTAGAACAACCAGGACGAAAACCATATTGGACATCAGCAAGAATATTGTTATCATTTACCAAGCTCGAAAGCCTGTCTACTACCATATGTCCCACCATCTTAACCACTGAATCCAAAAGGAAGATGGGCCTATAACAATGAGTACTGTCCTGATCTCCCTTTTTGAAAACAGGGATGATGGTGGATAGTGCCCAGGAATCCGGGCGGCCTGTCATGACTCCGGCGTTGATGATAGAAGTGAAGGCGGGAAACCAAATATTCAATTTCGAAATGTATAGGTCTGGAGGAATCCCATAAGGTCCTGGGGCCTTGTTTTTAGTTAACTGAGATATGCCTGCTCGTACTTCCTGTGCAGTTAACAAGATCTCGGATTAACCCTCTGCAATATCACGGGCTTCCATAGGACTAAGATCAGTCTGAAACATACCCTCAAAATGGCACCCCCCACTCATCCTCTGTAATGTGGGCGTCCAATGAGCTGACACTGTCTTCTGCCAAGAACGGGCCATTACTAATGCTCCAAAACCTGGAGCTATTCTTCAGGGTGCTGGACTCTATCAAGTCTAACCAGGCCTCCTCTTTCAAGGCCAACTTGCGCTTTGCCAGGGCTGCTTTGTATTGTCTACGATATTCCGTGACCACCATGGGATCCCTTGGTCTGATACTAGGGGCTTCCTTCAGTCTCCTAGAGGCACAAGAACACTCAGAGTCAAACCATCTAGGGCCTGTGTGAAACGAATGCTTACCCGGGGACTGTAATAGATTAACTATGACTCCTGATATACTATAAAAAGCCTCCAGAATGACTGATAGTTTCGACCCCTCTCTAAGTAAGTGGCAAACTCCTTGTGGCACTGAGTAAACAGGGACTCATGAAACTTGTAAGGAATGATCTGGGCCCACTTTAGTTTCCTCCCTCCTTCCACCGCTATCAGGGACCCTTTGACTCCATTCTTGTTCTGTTGTATTACCCGGGCCATCCAGTCAAGACACATACCGGGTTGTGGTCACTATACACACTCTCCTGGATGGTAAAGTCCCTGATGTAAGAAAAAAAGGGTGTAAAGACAAAGATGAAATCGATTAAGGACTCGCACCCTCTCCCGGTGAAGGTGAGAGCGACATTCTTCTTGACCCGTGGCAATTTATTCATGGCGGAAGTTAAGTCAAACTCATTCATAATAGCGTTAAATAAGCAGCCCTGGTAGGTATGTTCCATATTCAGAGCAGAATAGCATGCACATCCCACGTCTTTAATCCCTTCCGGTCTAGGGTCCCCACACAGATGGACATTGAAATCTCCTGCTATAAGAACATTGGGACAATAATGTTTGTTCTGAATCCTGCTTCTCGAAAAAGAACCCAACAGTGAAATATTACATACTTCAGGCAGGCCAGCTACTGAATTATGAACATTTAAAAGCATTAACTTATTTGCCCCACTGGATAACAACATAGCCTGTAGGGTAGGACAGTCTAATGACAACATGATGGAGCTACCTTGGACTGCTAAAGAAACAAAGCTAACCAAGCCCCCCTTAGCTCTTTCCGCAGTAGAAGGAGGGGCTGGCACAAAGAAGGTTTTATATCCTTCTAAACACTAACAATTTTCCGTAGCCCACGTCTCCTGAAGGCAGATCATGTCAAACTTTTTTTTTTAAAGTACTCATTCTGGATCATTAAACTTACTTGCCAGGCCTGCAATATTCCAGGAAATGAAATTGCACCCCTTCTGATCTAGTTGAGCCGACCCCAAGAGTCCAGCAGGGTGCTGTGTTGAAAGAACAATGGTCTCGGAAGGGGGTACACTCAGTCAATCACAGCACTCTAGTGAACTCAAAGGGACAAATCTGTTGGATGTGACTAATCCTGGGAATCCCTCCTGCTGACTCCCTTGACCCAAATCTAGAGGTCGCACCCGAATCCTTCTAGATGGAAAGGATGGGTAAATCTGGGGCCTTTAAAAGTAACCAAAGGGGAGAGCCACCATAGCCAAATTAAAACCCGCAGGATTAAAATAAGAAGCCATATGTAAAATTCTATCCACTACATGGGATATGTTAAAAAAGATAGTGACACAGCCCCCGTCCCAATTCTTCCTCCCTCTGCCCACCTAAGATGTCCTGCGTAACATTATAATGTGGCTTTCTACCTGCAGACCTGTTGCAATGTTAGAGTTCAACCAATGCAAAACTTTGTTCTTTAATTGGACGTAGTCTTCCTTTATACCCAGGGCAAGTCGAGGTCCATTTGCTAAAATCACTACAAAGTGGGTTGAATCAGATGGCAGATGTAGAGTGCATGGGCTCTGGGTTAGATTACTGGATGCCCCCATATGGCTATTGTCTCTCGCTCCACCCGACATTGTGGTGGACCTGCTTGCAACCGTTTCTGGGATGGAGGACATACTTGCTACAGGGCCTGATGTCAGGTTCAGCCTGGTACAAGCCAATACTCTTCCTATGCTTGGCAAGGTACCCAATCGAGGAGCCCTTCCTCTTTGCTCTAGAACCCTTCTCCTTTCCAGGGCCCACAATAGGAGCTACTGGCTTTGTCTGGATGTCCGATGGGCAAACACCACCCCAAGGATGAAGTTCGTAGAGGATGGACATACGGCCCATCCTTATTCAGGTCCATGATCACAAGCTCAGGGGTGGGAACTTGTTTGGGGGTAACAGGACATGAAAGCACAAGGGCGTTTTGGGGGGGGATGAAGCACAGGGGATCGAGAGAGACGACTGGTTGGTAACTCAATTTCCTTGTCCAGGACACCAACAGCATGCTGCAAGAAGGTGTCCATGGTTGACACAGTGTTCACCGATTCCTTGGTAATGGGCCTGCGTTTCACCATTGGGACGAACCAGAAGATTTCCTAGGAGATATGACCCCAAGTTTATCCAAAAGAATGGACAAGTTTTTCAAAAGAAGGTGTCCTGAGGCAGCAGTGCAAAGCAATAACACCACTTTAAAGGCCGAAGATGCGGACAGACAAGGAAGATAGTCAGTGGAAAACACGGGCGTAGAGGCCACTGCTAACTCCGTTCTTCACGACAAACAAAAGCACATGCTGCTACAACAAGCCCAAAACCTAAGGTCCCGATGTATTTTAAAAAGAGGTGGCAGGTGGCGGTTCACGGATCAGTCATGAAGGTGAAAGTGAGAGTTCTCCTACCTGCACAAGTGACGCTGGCTAGGTCCAATATCGGCCAGCTGCCGAATCCAATAGACTTGGAAATGCTTCAGCTCCTGGTGGGTAAAAAGGTAGGGACCACAAGGTGAAACCTGGCCCCAAGGGTCAGAGAGCCAAGAGGGTGAGCCCAGTCTCTGACGGGTACGGATGGGCCCGGGCTTTGCCCGGGCACAGCCCGTGCGTGTCCCACACCGTGGGAGACAGTATGCACTTTTATATGCACGGGCGGGAAACTGACCCCTCCTCCCTGGGCCATAGCACTCTTGGGACAGCGAGTCCTCAACGCTCCTCGGCAGCAGAGAGGCAGACAAAACAAGCACCTGAGCAGTATGGGTGTCCAGTCAATCCAATCCAATCAAGCCGGCGGGGCGTGTGGGGAGTTCACTGAGCTCTCCTGCAACTCTTGTCCAAAACCCAATGAGTCTTAAGGTGGCTGGGGCCCAGACGACTAGAGGCTAACAGGCTGCTAATTTAGGCCACCACAAACCGCCGCCACCGTCACCTTAACTATCACTGCGGAGGGGGGAGGGGGCCTCCCACATCGGGCCCTCAAGGCTGCCCCCACCACACTGCACCTGACGAACCTGCCTCACTCCCAGTCACCACAGCAGCCGGGCCGAGATGGGCAGAGAAACCAAAAACAAGTGCCTTCCAATCATGGCCACGGCACCGGGAGGCACCTGCACTGCTTCCACACGGCTCCGACTTCAACAACCGTGAAGAGCTGCTGGCAAGAGGTAAAGGTGCTTCCAAACGGCCACGGAAACCATGGCAACCACAGAGCCGTGAAGCATCTGCACGGCTCTGGCTTTGGCAGATTCTGTAAAGCGGGGCAGGGCCCTTTCCTTATCTTAGTCCATTCAACTTTCTTTGCCAAGGAGCTTTTTGTATGCAGGCACTCTCAGGAAATCCAGGGATTAAGAACACTCATTTCATTCAGTTAGGTAGCAGAACGACATTTGGTAGCTTACAAAGGCCAAAGTAGACCATCAGTAGCCCAAGTATGAAAGGCTGCAGAAGTATAAGAAATAAATAAACTTTCTTCCAACAAAAGGGCAGTGGTTGCATAAAGGTAAGTTATTTGGTGATTCCCAGAAACAGAGGTCACTCCTCTCTGGGCTAAATTGTTTTAGGATGTTTGGTGGAATCAGCAGTCCAATGTAGCCCAAACATATCCCAAGTACAAAGGACTGAAAAAAGTCGAAAAATCACCTTTTTTCCATTAAAATGCCATGTGTTGTATGAATGTAGGCATTGGGGAAAGCAGCCTAGGAATCACTGGCCGGGTAAAACACGATTTAGATGACATTTCAGGGTGAAAAAGTGCTCCTTAGGTGATCCACCACTGCTTACATGCCATCTGGGGTTTTGGATGAATTACGTGTGATGTAAAGGAAATTGAAGTTTATTTGTAGTGATGCATTATAATTACACGTGTAGAGCGCACCCGCATATAAACCTTTGTCATATTAACGTGATGTGCTAGAATTTCGAAATGTAATAACATGAAACGTGATGTGTTTAGGCCATTGAGTAGTAACCTAGAGAATTAATGTAGAAAGTAAATGTGGCTAGCAGCAAACATCAACGTGAAGAGTTTGTGTTGTGTAACTGACCATAATTCATTCATTAAATGTGTTTATTAATTTGTTGTCTACATGTGGGTGAATGTATTAACTGAATGTGCCTTATTTTCATATGCAATTTCGTAAAGTTCATATGCTGGTTTCTTATATTAGCTGAATTTTGTAGGCCTGAAATGTATTTCCCTGGAAACTCTCACTTTTGAATTAACAGTTTGAATTTCATGTGTGCTGTGGTATTTGTTCTTTCTCACGTTTTGTGTTGCAGGTGAAAGAAGTTCTCTTGTTAGCTAGAATAATGTCTTTGTTTTATTAGTCAGGCAAGAAGAGAAAAGGTTACATTGTATGTTCTGAATCAATAAAGGAAGGCCGTTGTCCTTTGCACAGGAGAAGGCTTGGGAACCAAGGACAAATGTGGTGAGAAATAGAACACCGCTGTCCCATGGAAAACTACCTTTAGGATGGTACCCAGAGCGGATGGCGTGACCTGCAAAGGATCTCGGGAAAGTTCTCTTCAAAATTGTGTTGTTGGGAGTGGTGAAAGCACCCACTTTTCCTCCTGCCTTTGCATAGAGAGCACCCTAGAACAAGCTCTGTCTCGATAGCTTTATGCTATCTGACCCATCGAGGGTGGAGAGACTTCTTAGAAAGACTCCACATGCTGACACCTTTTATTTCTTGCCCCTGAAGCTGCTTAAGTTGGGATGTCATTTTAGCGTTAGTGTAGGGATAGATTAATGCTTTATATTCATACACCCTGAATGCAAGGAAACTTGGATGCATGCTTTCTGATCCTCTGTATTCTGCTTCTTGAATTAATTGTTTTGTTTATGTTGCACCGTTTAAACTGGAAGCACAGGTTTGGCATTATGCTGATTCCGATGTATTTCTACACTCTCATCTTGCGGTGTCTCTATGTCCAGTTAATTTTGGCTTTGTAATAAATTAACAAACCTTACGTAGTTGTCTGTGGTTACTATGTGTCAACAGAAATTCCTGCTGAATTGATTGGCAATAATAACGACTTTCTCCCCTCTACGCTTACATGCTGCTAAAAAGAACCATCCCATTGTTATGCTAGAATAGGTCCAGAACTTATGGGCCCGGCCCTTTCACGTGCGTACGCAAGGCCTCTGCATCTCCCACGCTGGGTCGGAGCTGCCGGACTAAGTGGCCTCCTTCAAAAGCGACGTAGCCAAGCCTCCCCCCTTTCATGCAGTTTTAAATTTTTTTTTTAAATAAACAGGTAGCTTCTTCTAAAAGTTGGAAAGTGGCTAGAATGCAGTAGCAACATTTCTATAATAGTTTGTGTACTTCTCCTGTCACTGAATTTAAAGATTTGTTTTTTTTTACATGTAATGTGTGCCTTTCACAGACTATGGCACTCAAGCTTAGATCGCCATAAGTCGTTGGTGCCTTTCTCACCTCTACACCAACCATTTACCTTTATCCAAACCTTGAGCCTAAACTTGCTCCTACTCTAACCTTGGCACTTAACATAAACAGTAACCCTAATGTTATCCCTTGTACTATACTCTAACACGAAACAAATTCCCTTTTTCCTCCTAATTTATATTTATATCTGTATGTATGTTTTTAATAAGCGGGGCGAAAGGATAAAACAACTAATAACCGATCATTATTTGTTTTGGGACACAAATGAACATACTCAAACACCTCTTTCTTTTAGTAATTGAAGATGCTTAAAACAATCTATATATATATATATATATATATATATATATATATATATATATATATATATATATATATATATATATATATATAAATATATAACTATATATATATATATAACTATATATATATATCCAGCCAAGTATGTCGAGAATGCTCGAGCCTCTTCCAGTGAGGAGTGGTCAGCGAGGTAGCGAGCCTCATAAATCCAACACAAGCTGCAACATATCCCAGTATAAATCACCCGGGAAAATGAATCAGAGCTGCCACTCGATTTTCCAGCAGAGCGTATGTTTTAATTCACACACGAAACACAAAGAAAAAAACACCAACGCGTTTCGGAGTTTAACCCACTCCTTGCTCACGGGTTGTGTTTCGTTTGTGAATTAAAACATACGCTCTGTTGGAAAATCGAGTGGCAGCTCTGATTCATTTTCCCGGGTGATTTATACTGGGATATGTTGCAGCTTGTGTTGGATATATAAAATTATATATATATATATATATAGAAAAAATAGAAAAATCCCCTGTGCTAACCATCACGTTATTCCTTCGCAGCACCGTTATCTCCTTGTTTCGTAACTAATCTCGGCATAAATACATTTTTTTTGAATGATTTTTAGTTTCAGTTCAAAAGCCTGATACAATTTTCTCATTGAAACAGCAGTGGTTTCTGTGCAGAGATATCATTCTATTCTGTACTAGTTTTGCTCTAGTTATTACTGTCTTTGTCTGTGGTTTATGCACAGCTTTAGCACCTGTTCCCATCTGATGTTAACACTGAGCAGACAACCAGAGCGACCATAACCTGAAAAAACTCTTGCCTCATTTAAAGATTAGGCAACGTTATAATGTGTGCAAATAGTTTTGCACCTGTTGTTAGCGCTGTTGAATAGAGCTAACATATGCAAAACTATTTACACACATTATATCATTGCCTAATCTTTAAATGAGGCAAGATTTTTTTCAGGTTCCTGGCCAAGACACCATCCTAGACATCATTTCCTAGCCACATATCTGATCGGGGTGGGCATTTAGGGGTGTTCAAAATCGTAAAATATTCCATAAAATTTGATAAAATGATGTGAAAATTACGTGAAAATATGCAAAATTCACTTCCTTGTTATGTTGTGTAAAAAACCTGAATGTAAGGGTCTAGCTCGATTTTAAAAGTCATACTGATGAGAGAATGGTTCAAGTAGAAATTAGTTTCCCGCAATACATTTTCTACACGAGCCAGTCACTTGCAGACAAAAATTTAAACATGTTCATGCTTGCGAATGTAACAAATTTTACAGGTGTACATCTGATTTGTCATCCACCTTCAGCATTACAGCAGATCACCTCCCCTTGTTTGGCTCACCATGGGGGACCATGCTTCAAAGCCCTGCATAACTTCCTTATCTGCTACCAAAGACCTGCATAAGATGACATGCCCTGTTATTGTGCCCATTTCTTGCTTACTATGGTGCCTGGGACTTCAAAGCTGGTGTTTTTGCTGGGGAGTGGTGGTCAGGAGAGTGTGTTCTCTGCCAGGGTCTCACAGTGACACTGTACATACAGTTGTGTTTTTTACCTAGCCGAAGTGCCCTATTGCCACAGGGTCTCGAACTAGACCCCTCAGATATTCAGACCTTGCCCACCGCATCTACCTGGCGGAAACTCAGTAGGGTCCTAGGCTGTGATTTTTTATACTCACCTGAACTTCCCCTCTCACAAAACCCATGGCTGCCTCTTACACTCGAATTTTTTTTCATATTAAGTGGCCATAGTGTTCTTATATTTTCGATGTGCAGGTGTCGTTCCCGGTCTCAACCACAGACAGGGGTTTGTGCTTTCCATCAGCTCCAAGCCCAGACGTGAGGTACACTCACTGATATATATCCACACACTCATGCTGCAGGACCACTTTACACCCCGAGCCTTTAGAGAGTTCGCACTCAGTTTGTCTCTGTATGACTGGGCCACTTGAGAGAGGATTGTGGCTCGTACAGACGGAGCCATGCAGCCCTCCACCAGACAACGAAAGAACATTAGCTCTCAGTGCCACAGAGCAGTTACAAGCTATTACATTTGACGAAGTAAAGTGTAGTCCAAAAACAACATTTTTGTCAAAGAAAAATGCAAAGTGTAAAAGGCTAGCCCTGGAGGGTGGATTACAGAGACTTCACAATGTACACTGACTCTAACAGGGCATGGCATGCCTCTCCTTGTCACTTTCTTCTTCACAGAACTGTCAGGCAGAGGGTATCCAGACACACGCGAAACAGTACACCTCCAAATATTTGGACCCCCCTGGGAATTATTTTTTCTAGCAGACATGTCTAGAAATGTTGGTGTCGAGGGATTCAATTGCGGAGTTCCTCCAAACCTGATGCTACCCAGAGTTGAATTCTATGACATTTCGTCTCAGGGGAAGAGAATACGAGGTCATTGGCTTCTTGTCTCTGAGGCACTGGCTTTGTAATCTCAGACGTCACTTTCAATATCTTCTCATGTTATTTATCCTCAAATTGCTTTTTTCACATCAGTAGTAAGTCAAATTAGAGTCTCACTAGAGCAAAAGTCGTGTTTCATTTTTGTAGAAATCAGACATTGAGCAGCTGCCAATCGATTGGTTCTTATGTTGCAAAAGGTAAAAGACAACATTTCTTTGTTCTCATTAGTCTATATACATAGTACACTTTCCTATTTTAATAACCCTTTACAAGAAAGCTTCATAACTGGTTATAACCAATAACTGGATATGCAACTAGTACACAATGAGCCACAATCTATTCCAGTCTATTCCATTCCAATAGGGTCGGACTGGGACAGAAAATAGGCCCAATCACCAAAATATTGAGCATTTGCAATGCAATAGGTCTCGCATTTACGAAACTCTCATAAATGCGAGACCTATTGCATTTCAAATGCTTGTTTGTCAAAGCGCCCATACGGCGCTTTCACTTTAATGTCGACTACACCCGTTTCCTTAGACGAGCTGCGTCTAAAGAAATTGGCGTGGCCAACATTAAAGTGAAAGTGCGGCATGGGGCGCTTTTACACAAAAAAAAGCATTTGTTTGTCAAGTTGACAAACAATTTTTTTTTCTGGTAAAAGCGCCCCATGCCATGCTTTCATTTTAGTGTCGGACACGCCCATTTCTTTAGACGCGGCTGGTGTAAAGAAAGGTGCCTGGCTGATATTAAAGTGAAAGCGCCGCATGGGGTGCTTTAAAAAAAATAAATTAAGCATTTAATAAATAAAGGAGTGCGTCTGCTCTCTTCAAAGTGGACCGCACTGGAAAAATAAAGAAAGAAAGGTGCGGGCCACTCTATTGAAAGCAGACCACGCTGGAAAAATAAAGAAAGAAAGGTGCACGTCCGTTGCAGGAAAGCACGTCGTGGCTGTAGTAGGACAATATAATGAAATTAAATAGTTCTCACAGACTAAATAAACATACTGTGTAACCACACAAATGGTCCAGTCCTTATGGGAGGTTACAAACGCAGACAAGGCGTTACTAAGGAGGGACTAACAAGCCTATTAATGAATCAGAAGCAACCATTTAGAAAGGACAGTAGCAGGAGCCAATTGAAAAGATGGGCGGAGAGTGGGCGGAGCTCCAAGTCCATACCTGACTACAGCATGCCTCACAGAGCAGCGCATGCGCTGCCCAGGCTCGATCTAAAAATTGCATCATTAGCAAATCAGGGCAGTTTTAAACTTGCAAGAACAGGCTGTCTAAGTAATTTGAAAGGTATGGAAGCCGGTATGCATTTGTGCTGCTGCTGGCAATGTTTTTGTTCATTTCAGGGATATCGACAGTAAAATCCGGTTCACCTGACATGAATCAGGCCCACACACTGATCTGTCGGACGGACCCTTTCGACTCTGCCAGATTGCCCTATTGGACAATCTGACCCTGCATTCAATCTGCACACATTAATTGCGCGTGATTTATCTGATTGCAAAGGTTACTGGTGGCCTGCACAGACAATATGGTCGCCAAGGCCTACACCGATTGCTCAGAGGATCCGAAGACTCCAGTATTATCATTGTTGCACAGCATACTACACAAATCGAAGGCTTTGTCATGTCAAAGGTGTGGACAATCAAACAGGCAGCAGACAGGTGGGGCTTTGTTCTTCCTTCATCACGGAGTTTGCCATATGAGCGGTGGAGGTGTTCAGTAAAACTTTCTCGAGGTAACTGTTTTAACACTGGATCTATTTGCCTTCAGACAACCGCGTTTGCCAAATTTTTGCTCTTGAGTTCCGGATCTCGCAGGTTCAGGTATGGAGCAGTACCTGTACTCAACATTTGCAGAGTTGTGCGATGGGCCCCCAACTTACCTTTAATGACTAGTGGCATCTTCAGGTAGTGGATCAAGCTCAGGCTGTTGTGAGATGCTCAGTTCTAAGATTTTGTTTGGAGTCCTATTCACGGAGGAAATGTAGCATACTTTAGGGTGTTGCATTTCCAGTTGGGAGGTGTGTCACATTTTGCTACCTCAAACGAGTTTTCGATAAATTGTTTCTCCACAGTCATAACGTTAAGGAATGGCCAGACAATTTAACAACAGCTCTTTCTAAATAAACAATAACTCATTCTAAATAAAGGACCCAATTACGATTGAAGTGGAACCCAATTCCTGTATGGAATTGTGCTCTCCTGATTACTCCTGTCCTGTGCCGGTCACAGCCTCTGTTCTGGTCAATCGGAAGACGCTCGTACAGCACCTCCCGCTTCTGCCTCGCCTCGTTGGGAGTCGCAAGCAACGCCGCGCAAGCAACGCTGCGAACATCACAGACTTCGCGTATACGGACCGCACCGAAATTACTGCACATTGTGGGGACAGCGAAGCAGCAGTCGCGGGAGCCGCAAGCCCGAGCCGTGAGCCCGGTCGCGGGAGCCGCGAGCTGAGCCACGAATGAATATCGGCAGTTAAACGGCAACTAAACGGCAATTAAACGGCAACCCGGGAAAGTAGGGGTTGCGAGGCGTGCCACAGCCGTGAAGGCTTAATAAGTGTCTCTATCCATCTTAAGGGACATTTCGAAGCCAAGAAAGTAGGAGAAGTGAGCCGTGAGGGTCCAGATTGTGTAACGAGGGCTCCTCGCAAAAGTACAATTTGAAAGAAGGCTCAGGTGGCAAACTGGCAAAGTGGAGATTAACCGTCTGGAGTTAACCCGGCGAATGGAATAGAGTAATAGTGGCTGAGAAGTGGTGGAGGTGAGAGCGTACGACCACAGAACAGAGGTAAGTGGATTAAAGTTATAAGTCTACGAAAATTTTCTGTAAGAGGAAAGCAAGGGGAAGATTAAAGACATATGTGGTGTTGGGCTTAAGAATTCCCATAGTTTATTATGCAAACTAAAGGAACCCGAGGAGAAGAATACTTCAGCGTGGTTTTACACTAGAAGGAAGGAAGGAATTCAGGGACGAAGGGACCCTAAGAGGAGGAAAAGGAAAAGTGATGGCCTTAGGGAAATCTAAATCCCGGAAAGTCCTAAAAAACCCTAAGAAATCAGGAATTAAAAGTCCTGGGATGGAGGAGTTGACTGAAACACCGAAAGTAAGGAGTGAGGGGAATGGTGGCAAGGCAGCACCTACAGGAAGTAAAAAAGTGGTAAAGGGAAACACCCAATCACTGAACTTAACCCCTCAGTCAGCGACGACGATGACTATAAAGACAGTGGGTGTAAAAGGTGGATCAGCAGTATCGAAGTCGATCAAGGACTTTTTAGGGAAACATTTCAAAGGGAAGGAGATGCCTGATAAGGAGCAGAGTGTTGTAGAGACTCCACTAATTTTAGAGGAGCTGGCAGCTTTAAGCATGGAATCTCTGAATCAAACGAACTTTAACATCGCTGAGGTCTCTATGGAACCACGCTTATCCTCCTCGCCCAGGTTATTTCGGTCACTGTTTGTTCATGACATAGAGGCAGAGGTGACGGAGGAAGAAGGAGCCCCTCTAAGTAAACCCTTGTGTGAGGAAGACTCTAACCAGAGGAAAGACTGTTCCAACGCAAAAGGAAGTCTGGAAAATTCCTATGCTGTTCGAACTGATTTAACCTGTCCTTCATTGCATAGCCTGGAGGTTACGGGATCCTCCAGTGTATCTATGTTAGAGGTTATGCTGATGCTCCAGAAAACCCTGCAGGGTATTCTGAAGGTCTCAGTTTTAAATAATGAAATTTTAAAAACACAAAGCAAGCAGTTTAAGAATATGATAGGGGAGTTGACACAAATTAAAGGTCTAATGCCCTTGTTAGTAAGACCAGTAGAAGACCTTCAGGAGACAAAAGTTGGTGGGGAGGAAGAAGTTGCAAGGAATAACCAATCACAGAGGGATGAACCTACGGTATATATATCACGTTGCCCTATGATCATAAAAAGATGCGGGGAAAGGAGGTATAATAAACAATATATCCCGCGGCCTTGTAAGGGGGGAAAATGTCCGCCCAAAGGCCAACTCTTAAGACAACAGATTAACGGGAAAGGGGCAAAGCTAGAATTAAGGCCAAATGGTAGGGCAATGACCCTAGAATCTAAAAAGATAAGTTTTGTAGAAATAGGAGAAACTACCTGTAGTTCAGAATTACAAACTAGGTGGACAAAGGGAAAAAGAACCTTAAAGAGTGCAAATGATACCTTAAGGAAGTCTTCGAGGGATAAGAAAGAGGTAGTTATAGAAAGAGGGTTGGGTATGTCCTCAGGCGTAGGACCTAGCAACATAAATCATGATAAGAGCCTCAGGCAGAGAGGTATTGAAGAAGTACACAGGCAAAGAAGGGAAGATAGGATAGTTGGACGCCCACTAGGATTACAGTTAGAATGATGGGCGGATCTTTGGCTCTTTTTGGGGCCTATAGGACAGGGTAAAGGTGGGAAAAGAGTTAGGAAATTAAACCCCCTAAACCGCTCTCAACTCCTCTCTTCATTTTCGAAATGCCCAAGCCTACGATATATTAGTTCAGTAGACTTTAAAGAAGTAGGATTCTTAATAAACATCAAAGGGGAAGAAGTAACCAAGGTTCTACTTCATTCTGTATTAGTAAAAGTAGCATTGGAAAAAGCAGAACCTGAGATGATAAAAGAAGGCATTAGAATAATAAAAAGAGAGGAAATAGCGACAGATAAACAGGGGAATTCTTTTCTTAGGAACCATGCTGGGCTGGGTGACCGGCAAATAAGAATGATCAATTCCGGATGGGGTAAGAAGGAAGATCTTGAAATTACAATAGCCCCTAAGGATCTAGGGTGGGATGACGAAGATGTGCTGGTTGGGAATAGATACAGAGAGCTTGCATATATGGAATGTGAAGAAAACGGGTACCTGAGCGATATTGATTAGGAGCTAGAGCCGTCGCACAGCCTGTCTATACTATCTTGGAATGTTAATGGTTATAAAAGAATAGTGCTTCAGGAAAGTTTTAAAAACATTCTAAAGAATACTGACATCGCGTGTTTACAGGAGACCTGGCTGTGCGATGAAACCCTAGTTACAGAAGGATTTACCCATCATGTAAAGCCAGCAAGAAAGAATATATCTGGTAGACCGTCAGGCGGTCAGCTGACGCTGGTTTCAACAAAGAGTGCTAGGAAAATAGAATCCCTTGAACTTAAATGTAAATGGGCGCTAGGTAGCAGAGTGTGGACATTGAATAATAACTCATGTTATGAAGGTATATGTATTGTCAATGTGTATATCCAGAAGGGAAAGGGAAAAGATTATAAGGTGGACCTGGAATGCTTAAAAAAGGACTTGGAGGTCTTATGTGATACCTACCCGAGAGATGTGCTTTTGATATTGGGTGATTTTAATCACAGACTAAACCCCTCAAAGACAGATTCATGGTGTAGAGATTTGTTAAGAGCCTATAACATAGAGACTGCTAAGTTCCTCAGCTGCGACGTTTCACCCCAAGATGTGGCGCTTGGACAATTGTTGGGCTCTATTGGGTTGGTGTACGTAAATGGAAGAAAGGATACGGATCGGCCTGCTGGGCGCACCTTTACAATGGGGCAGCAAATGTGTCCGATAGATTATGTGTTTATACAGGCTTGGAGTTTTGAACTAATCAAACACTTTGAAGTAGCAAGGGTTGAAGGTAGTGATCATTACCCATTGCTGACGAAATTATATGCAAAAAGAGTCCCTCAGAGACAAAGAGCCATTCAAGTCCAGGTAGAATATCCAAAGCGACTTACAACTCGTATTACAGAAGAACATATTAAAAAACTAAGCGCAGTCCAGTTGACATACACATTAGTAAAAGTACCACCTGAGGAGGATATTACCTGGTACGAATGTATGATAAGACAACTGGTAGAATGTCTTAGGATAAAAATTAAATGTGTTAAACCTGGGTTAGCAAGTAAGGAAAAACTACTTACTAATAACAAGCCATGGTTTGACGAGGATTGTCGCAAAGTAAAAGCCAGAATTAGGCAAAAGGAAAGAAGCCTAAGAGGTAGACATAATGACGAACTGCTACTTAATCTTCAGAAATTAAGGTTAAAATATAAAACAACTATTAGAGATAAAAAAAGAACTTATAAGGACAGATGCTGGGTGAGGCTACTTGAGGTAATTGAAGAAAAAAATGTGAGAGGCTTCTGGAAATTAGTACAAGAGAGCACTGGTAAAGTCTTAGGGTCCTTGCAGTGCTCGGTGCCGGAGGATAAGTGGGTGGATTATCTGGAAGAAATTTATGGGAAGTGGTCAAGGTTGGAGGAAATAAACACCATCGTATGGCCAGGTGTAAGGGAAGAAGTAAAAGAGCATTTCTCCCCCAGCCACATTAAGTTTATAATATCCAGGTTAAACTTAACTCGAGCCGCCGGCCCAGATAACTTGCCAGCTGTTATTATAAAAACGAACCCGGAGTGGTGGTCTGAGTTCTTTTCGAATATGTTTCAGGGGATTCTTAATACAGGGGCTATGCCAGACAGTTGGAAAGGGGCAATTGTAAGACCTATACATAAAAAAGGCGATGTAAATTCCCCTAAAAACTATCGTTTAATAAACCTCCTGGACATAGGAGAAAAAGTATTTGCTAAAGTAATCCTGGGATTACTCAAAGAATGGATAGATGAAAAACAGATAGTGCCCCCAGAACAGGGAGGATTTAAAGAGGGACATTCGACGGTTGATCACTGTTTTGCTCTCTGGTCCATCGCGCGGAAGTCGATCGAGCAGAGGGGCAATTTGTTCTGCTGCTTTGTGGACTTCCGCGCAGCATTTGATCTGGTGGACAGGGAGCAGCTGTGGTCAACTTTGCTAGGGTATAATATCCAAGGCGATTTATTGGCCTTGATCCAAGCCCTGCATACAGAAAACTGGGCCCAGATAATCTTGGATGAGAATGGAGGATTGTCCCGGAGGATTCAGATCGGTAATGGGCTGAGACTGGGGTGCGTACTTGCCCCTTTGCTTTTTTCCCTGTTTATAGCTGATCTGCCCCTAAAATTTAGAAAGGTTAGAGGGGCTAGCCCGAAACTAGGAGGAAACCATATCTCCTGTTTATTATATGCAGATGATCTGGTAATCATGGACCAGACGGAGATTGGTCTACAAAGGAAATTAAACATGTTTAAAGAATACTGCCAAACTAAAAAATTAGTGGTAAACATGGAGAAGACCAAAATCCTATGTTTTGGAAGAAGAAAAACAAAGTTCTCCTGGTGTCTGGGCATAGAGATGCTGGAAAAAGTAACAGAATATAGATATCTGGGAATGTGGTTCGCGAGTAGCCTGCAATGGTATACCCATCTTGATGCATTAAAAATGAGGGCCTCGGCTTCTGTGAAGGGATTAAAAAGATTTAATAGTGTATATGGAGAAATGTCTGATAGACCGGTGTTAAAGGCCTATTTAGCAATGGTCCCCCCACAATTTTTGTATGGTGCAGAGGTACTCTATTTAAGTGGTAAAAAGGGATGGGACAAAGAGGAGGGAAATATCCTTAAATGTTTGTTCTCGCTGCCTAGATCGTCCATGGTACAAGCAGCAAGATTAGAATTGGGAATCACCTCATGGGGTATAACTGCCTGCATGGCTTTATTGCGTTTCTGGCAGCGGTTAGGATCAGGTGAGGACCAAAAAATCTCACAGTGGTGTAAAAATGAAATTGCCAATAGTGAGTTGACCTGGGCAAAAGAGACCAGAGCCTCAATTATTGAAGCGTATGGTGTTTTAAAGCTCAAGTTGTGCCCTCAGTCCCTAGACCTAAAGATAGATAAGAAAGAACTTAGGACACTGGGAATAGAAGCGTCTCGAACCCATGATCAAGAATACCTCTCACGGAAAAGCTCAGTTACTTTTATGGCCTCAGTATGGAAAAATGATTTACATTACCCCTATATCGACAGGTTACCCAGCTGCCTGTTAAGGCGTGAAGTGCTAAGATTGAGAATTGGGATAAACCCCTGTTACGCCAATAATGGGGTAAAAAACTTAATGATAAATAGCAATGGAAAATGCACCTGCACTTTAGGCACCACCTGTGATATTCTACATATATTATTAGATTGCTTGAAGATTTTAGATATACGAAGAGAGATTTTAGGTCCGATTTTAAAAAAATATGAAATTAAAAATAGGTTGCAAGCTGTAAACCTCTTAGTGGGAATGAAGAATTTAGATATAGCTTGTGCTATTGGGAAATATATAAATAAAGTGAAAGAGTTCCTTAAATGTAAAGAGTATTAATGAAATTTAGATCTTTTTAAGCTACAGGGAGAATGAGTTATTAATGGAAAGAAGCATTGTGTGAGACATACTAGAAGGTCTGTGTGCCTCAAAAATGGAATAGTTGGTTTTATTAAATTTTAAGATGATTTTTATCTCGCATTTTTATGTTATGTGAATTATAGGTTTAAGAAAATGTATTATATATTCTATGATTCTGACTTGCTTATTTTATTGAATGATATGCTGCTTAGTGTATACTTTTATGGTTGTAAAAAACCGAATAAAGTTTTATTGACTGAAAGTGGGCCAGTGTTCCTACACCCAGATTTCCCAGGCACACGAACACTGACTGGACTTGATTTTACCAAATCGCCCAATAAAATCAATTGAGGCTTTGGCTGCCACAGCACCAAGACCTCTGTTCCTCGTTCACCCCACCCCCAAGCATATTTTTCACCAGCACCCATCCTTCAGGCCCTGGCTCCCCAGCTCACATTACCCCCATGGAAGACCTCCTCCTAATAGTCACATGTGAGGCTGTTCTGCCTCCCGACAGACCTGCTTCGCTATGCTTTTAAAAACAAATTAAAGCCCCTCCCCTCCCTCTCCACTTCCAGTTCCTTACGGTGGGGCCTGCTGTAGCGGCCCTAATTAGTGCTTTTCGCTCTGATTGTGCTCCCCACTCAGGTGCTGTAGCTGAGGGGGGGGGGGGCGTGGCTGGTGTGATGCAGGTCGCGCACCAAGCAGCTTGCGAGTTCGCACTGCTAACTGATTCGAACGAGATGGCATATCCGAATAACGACTGACTACTTACTAGTGTGGAAGAGGCCGCCTTAATGAGACAGGTGCATAAGCTTTAACCATCCCAGCCTTGACACTAAGACTTACATACTAACATAATCTGTCTTCACTATACATTTTAATCACTAACAGAAACATTCCGTCCCTAAAGAAAAACCCCTCCCACGTAAATCAACCAATTCCAATCACCACTCTCTTTGCTCAAACACCCCACAGGCCCGCAATGGAACCTAGGAGAAAAGGAACGAAGTTAGTGTACATCCTGAAAAACCCAACCCAAACGCAAATAGCGCTGATAGCAGTTAGAATGGCAACACCCCACGCACTTGTTCTCTGTTGCAGTCCATCCCCTGTGCTTCGCCTCCATCGTCATCCTGATGTGCCTCTCTGCCCCCGACTGCATGAACTCTTCCCACGCCAAAGCATATGCCATACGGGTTGACTCCGATAATGACTCCAGGACAAGTTGCATCATGGGCTCTCTTCTACCGCCCACCAGTGGGCTAGAATCGCAATTCTCTGCTCGTCGGCCCAAGGAACAAGCCCACTGAATCCCATCCACTGCAAACGAGAAAGAGCATCAGCAACCTCTTTGTGGACTCCAGCAATATGTCGTGCCTTGTAAATCACATTCGCGCAATCGCATTCTAGAACAAAAACTCAAAGTAACTGCCATACCTTAGCATCCTGCACTGATTGCCGGTTGACCATGTTCACCAAGGACATATTGTCCACATTGAACAACACTGTCTTGTTCTCAAACTGCCAGCGCCACAAGCAGAATGCGATCACCAAGGGAAAGAATTCGAAAAAAGCAATACTGCGCCCGCTCTCTTCCACCCCTCTGCCATTCCTCTGCACACCACCGACCTTGCCAAAATATGCCAAAACTGTGGCTGCCTGCTGCATCAGAAAACAGCCTGACAGACGATTCCGTCTGTTCCCTCAGGCCTTTAATAGGGATCCCATTGCGTTCGCATAGGAACCTCCTTCACAGTCGCAAATCCTCCCGTACCCTGGCTTTTATGCGCACCCTGTGGTGGTGGAGGAATGTGCCAGTCAGTTTCCACCCCAGTATCCTGCAAAATGTCCTCCCAGACCTGACCGCCCTGCATGTCCTTTACCTGTGCCTTTTCTTGGACCAACTACCTGTCCAGCAACTCAAGACTGTGCCCCCCCTTCTCCTAAGGCAGGCAATTCTAACTGAATCCAACTCAATACCTAGAAACATAGGCACCTGCACATGCCCCCTACATCTGACCTTCCTTTACTTCTTTCAACAGCTTGTTCTATACCAAGACCTTGTCCCTTTTCACTGACTGCAAGTTGTCTGCCCTTTGCCGTACCCTGGGACCCCCATAGCATAAATGGAAACCACATTGAAAACAAGATAGCAACAGCTGTTCTCTTGTGTGGATCCCAAAGTGTCCAGCCAAAAGCACAACCTCTCCACGTTAACTGGAGTACATGCTTTTTCCCATGGGATGCTGGCTCCCTTTACCCTGCCCATGCTTGCCGGAACCACCTCACTGGCTGGCCACATGGCCTTACTGGCCAAATGTCCTCCCCTGTGGGCCACACTGAGCAAGCATGTGCTTCCTCCTGCATTTGGAACATTTGTGGCGATATTTGCAGTGTTGCCGCACACTGTTATAGGACCAGCACGTGCCGCTGCTGCCCCCCTTGTCCCCTGCCTGCTGTACCCACCCCAGCTGAGGTGGAACGCTCCTGAAAAGGCTTGTAAATGACTGGCCAGCCTCTCGCCGTATAAGTCGAGGGGGTTGGCCCTTCTGGCATCATGGTCTGCAAAAGCTACTCATTATCGAGCTGTCACCAAACCCCACCCTCCTCCTCTGCCAGACGGGCTCGAAATTCTTCATTGTGACGCACCAATGTCCATCCCCCAAGGGTCACCTGCACCTTTCGCACCACATCCAATTATTTAAAGAGTGCTACACACCATTCAGGAAACGTTTCACAATACACAGTCGCATAAATCAAAAACCCTGCAGTCTAGTGCTCTATGTTCACTGGCACCTTAGGTCTGCGGGACAGCTCGTATTCCTCATCCTTCATGCCTTCCTTCACCTGCATCTCCCTCTTTAGTATCTTGATAATTTCTACATACTCCCCCTTCCAAATGCACTCCTTGGTAGCCAACATCAGATGCGCCCCTAAGGGCTTTGTGATACCCATGTTCGGCAGTTTCTAGCGCTTCACCTCTTTGCTTTCTTTTTTCTCACCCGTTTCCTACCCCACCCCTTCTGACGGTACCACCCCAGCATCCTGAGTCTTTTCAAGCACCCCTGCATCCGTCCCCTGATCTTGGACATACTTGCCTTTTAACAAACTAATGCCCCCATCCCTGTTGTCATAACCCCCACTGTTTGTATACCCACCTCCACCCCATACATCTCGCATGCCTCACTCTGCATCTTAGCTTTTCTCAAAACCGGGGCCCGCACTGAAGCCATCCAACCCAACACCGCATGTGTTCCTCGCTGCTTGGACACTGCCGGTATTGATACCGCAGTCAAAGGCTGCAAAACACCAACTCCCCATCCCTTGTTAGCATCCACCACTCCCTGCTGCACCATCTGCAGTGCTGCCTACCATTCAGACTCTCTGCCATCCTCCTCCACAATTTCCCCCTCTCTCAGGTCATCCTCCTCATAACTCAAGTCCCATTCAGGCTCCACATACCCTCTCTCGAATTCAGCACTTGTACCCCGCACTTCCCCGTCCCCAATGCCCCCTTCACCAAACTGGGCATCAAACAGGTCTTGTGACAGGTCGAAATCCTGCAAGGTGGGTGCACTGCCCAAGCCCTGTCTCTCCTGTGAGTGGTCCATCACTGTCCAAGAGCCAGCAGCACTGACGTGCACTCTGTCTTCGGACCGAGGTTGGCAGGCCATACCAGACCCTCGTGGCTGTCCAATTGTCATCGCTGTCACCATCCCTACCTGTAACCCATGGCTGACACTAAACTGTCCCTGTCATCCCTGCCCCAAGACACTGTAGGGCCCATCATAGCACCTAACCCAACTGCCTGGACCCCCACCATGGAAAGCCTCTGGACACAGCCACACCCCTGAGCAAGCGGCAGACCCAGCGAGCACCCACCCTGTCCCCCCACCCTGGGCTGAGCCTCCCATGGCAGCCCCTGCCCACTTGACATGCCAGCCACCCCCTGCTGGCCCTGCAGACCCCTTGTGCCCCCAGGTGCCCCAAAACCTTAACTACCCAAAAACACAAGACGTCAACACCGAGGTGGTCACCCCAAGGGGCTCTCCCTCCCTCCCTCCCCACTGTGACCGTTGCAGAGCTATCCCCAGGAGTCAAGGGGACTTGCGAGGCAATCCCCTCATTATGAGTAACCAAAGCTTTACCCCCACCCAAATCGTTTTCCCCACTGTGCTGAGCCCGCCTGCATGGATTAGACAAGTCCATTGACAGGCCCAGGGAATCCCTGTACCTGACTCCTCCAGCCCACATGCCACCCCGTGGCCAGGAGGCATCACTTCATGGTGGGGCCTTCCGACGACAGAGGCCTGCTCTGATCGCAGATTAGCTGCATCTCCCATGACGCCATCAACACCCTCCCCAGCGGACCTGCAGAACCAGGTGAGGCAACATTATTAGGACACGTGCAGCCTCGTGATGCGTGCCCTTTACCGGCCTATCCTTAAGTGCCGACCACCATAGCTGGGGCCGTGCTACCTCTACAGTGGCATTGTCCCAGATTTTCTGCATGTCCCTTTGGTTGCGCTGCGTGGAATGTTGCACTGCTGACGCCTCTAGTTAAATGCACAACCAACACTATTTGTCCAGCCTTCCCCTCCGGCCCACCCGGACAGGGCACCATGGTCATGAACAACTGGCCCCTTGTAGTGAGCATGCCCCTCCCCAGACTTACCCAGTCCTTTGAACATGTCCCCGATGGCAAAGCACAGGCCATAACTGCTGCCACCATGCCACCCGCTGCGCGCCGCTTCGGGTACTCCGTCCTGGGCGACGTCGCCCCTTGCAATGTCCCCGCAGATAACAAATCCAGTCTGCCCACATTGCGCAAAACCTGCAGTGCCTGGGCCACACTGTCATCCATATCCCTTTTTATAGGCCTGACTAAACTCCTGACAGCCAAAGTGTGAAAACCAGAGAATATCCCTGTCAGCCGGGGTGTACCTTCTCTAAACTGTTCCTACCCTAAATTTCTGCTTAACCCCCACACCTTTTGGCCAGTCCTGACTATCCTTCGGATCCTAAGACCTGCCCAAAGATTCTGGGTGTGGGGGGGTAGGGCCTTCTGCCCCCCCCCCCCCCAGAGCCCCATTGCCCGGCTCTTGTATGAGCGTGCATGTTCTGGAATCAGGATGGCGTGCACAGGGTGCCCAGGGTTTTTAATTGTTGGCTAATTGGTAGGCTTAATATATTTTCAGCTAGCCACCCTCTATATATATATATATATATATATATATATATATATATATATATATATATATTAGGTTGCAGCATGGGCGCAACTAGAACCGAACTTCGAGGGGGACTAGTACTAAACAGTGTTGATGGGGCTACCATTTTGCACACTGGGGACTGAGACAGTATTAGAATAGAAGTTTGGAAGGCCAATAGGTCTGGGTTTAATATGCATGGAAAAGGCATATGTCTATGTCTGTTCTTTCCTGCAGTAGCACATAAAAGTCAGATCTTTTGTCTTTGCCAATGTATTCCCCTGAGACAGCAAGCACTGCTGGAGCTCAGTGAGTGTCCACCAGACCTGTGAGCTTCGGATGTTGTCACATAATTTCCAAAATAGCAGATTTCACCAAAATTGCAGTGTCCAACTCAAACGGATGAAAATAATACCGCTAGACAGAGTGCCACATATTTTGCATTTTTTGTCGTATAATTTCAATAACCTTGTTCCTCCAAGCTGCATAATTCTAGTAGCCTGGCCAATGTAATACCTTTGCAGTGGCAACAGAATCTGTATTTCACACATAACCGTGAAATATTTTCCATATTTCAAGGTTCCTTAGAAGTATGTGGGTTTAATACCACTGGTTTTTGTGCAATAAAAGCACCAAAACATGTAATACATGCATTTTTACTTGAAGATGTAATGACATCTCATTAATCTTCATTGAACCCATCAGTGTGGAGTAGAGATCGTGGTGGATATGAGTATCTTTTTAATGTGGAATTTTCTGTCATCTAAGGTAGTGTTTAAACTGTTTAGGAATCATTTTAGTTTTTGGCCTTGCAATACATCTTTAAAATGACTAAACACTGCTGTGAGAGAACTGAGACTATACTGTAAATTGCAACTATACAGCCAGTTCCCATATTGTTAGCTTTAAATTCATTTTCTTATAGAAACACACACACACCTAAGCCAAACTTGCACTCAGTCACTATTTCTTTAATCTTTTAATCCACGCGCAACACACCCACCAGACACTTCTGCTCAGCCAGAATCCTGCTCACACTCATCCCCCACATACATAAAACCAGAGTCAGCTGTCGTTCTTTCCCCTACGTCATGCCGAAAGCATGGAATGATCTGCCCCTAAACATTAGAGCTGCCTCCCCAGTACTTGAACTCCGCAAGAAACTTAAAACACGGCTGTAGGAAACTGTGTATTTGTTGCAGTAATCTCCATGTTTTGACTGGTATCTGGTGAAACTTTGACTCAGAGTGTGCTGGGTACTAGCTAATCAGATCCCCAGCACCAGTGTTCTTTCCCTAAACTATTCCACAATTGGCACGACTTCAGCCCCCCTGTAAGCCCCTAGTAAATGGTACCCCTGGTACCTAGGGCATTGGGACTGAAGAGGGTCCACTAGGGCTGCAGCATGAATTGTGCCATGCTAGGGACCCTCACCAAGATCATGCAAACTGCCATTGCAGCCTGCGTGCCTTGGTGCAGATAGAACCGAAGAATCGACATGGCACACAGCCCTGTGTGCCATGCCTGCAGACACTGCATGAGATATAGTTAAGACACCCCAATGGCAGGCCTTACAGCCCAAAGGCAGGGTGCACTATATCCCATGTGTGGACATATCTGTCTGAGCAGGTGTGACCCTACAATGTCGAAGTCCATTCTTAGGCATTGTAAGTGAACAGGGAAGCAATAAGGAGTACATCGGCTGGATACTCATCATTACGAAGTCACGAGCTCCATGATGGCTCACTGTACTCCAAGATGTTTGGTACCAAACATTTCATCTTAATAAACCCGCACTGGTGCCTGTGTCGGATTTAATAGTACATGCACACCGAGAGCACCTCAGAGGTGCCCCCTGAAAACCTACTGACTACTAGTGTGGTTGCCGACTGGTCTCAGCCCCCCTGCCATCACTAGACATGTTTCTGGCCTCCTGGGATGAGAACCTTCGCTCTAAGAGGCCAGGAACAAACCCTGCTCTGGGCAGAGGAATTTACACCTCGTCCAAGGAGGAACTGCCTTCTAGGGCAGGAAGTTTCAAGGGCTATGCCGCCTTTGAAATGCGACCCAGGTCTCTCCAGAAACAGGAAGATGCCTACCCCCCCTATCCTGACTCCACTTTTTGGAGGGAGGACAGGCGGGAAAATTAGTTAGATTAGGAGGTGGGCCCACACATAGCCAGCACCACCTCTATGGTGAGGTAGGAGATGTGGACCCCACTTTTTAGAATCCTAAATCTTGTGATGGAGAAATGTAGCCAATTAGGGTCAGGGTTATGCCCACTTCCCACAGGAAGTGGTCATATAGAGGGTGTAGTCACCCTAAGGTAGGTAGCCCATTGGCAACTACCTGGTACTTCCCTTAGCACCCCTAAATTAAGTATTTTGGTGGCACTTCTCAACTTCAGATTTGACGGACCTAAAGAAGAAAAGGACAAAGAGGAGCTGCTGAACCCAAGAACTGAGAGCTGCGGCTGAGTTTTGGTGCAAACCCCTGCCTGCTTCTTCAAGACTCAAAAATCGAGGTGAACATCCTGCTGTTGTGCGGCCTCTAAGAACCCCAGAGGACCACCAGCCTTCGCCAATTGCCAAGAACTCCCTTGGAGTAGAGGAGCTACTCCCCTGCAATCCACAGGCACCGAAAACCATGGTGTCCGGTCCACTGACTTGCAGCTCACCGGCCCGACCAACACAGCAACTGACCAGGAAGAGGTAGTTGTGCTCTGGAAGGTCAGATCCGTTTCCCCCTTGAGTGTGGAGGCACCAGGACCGACTGGCGCTGTGCAGTACCAATCCCCGGGGTACCAGACGCCCTGCACCAAGACCGACCACAAAGAATCCATTCGGGACTCCAACTGCCCAGGAAGCAAGCACCCATCAAGGGACATCAGCACCCCTGAGACCCACTCTGGGAGTGGCCTAGCCGTCCTGAAGTCGTCCTGTCAGCTGTATGCTTTTGACCACGAAGACCACCTCTGCGCACAGAGTCCGTCCAACCTACCTGTTCTGCACCCGGCTCGCAGTCTGCCTCTAGGGGGAAACAACCATTACAATGCAGTCATTACAACGCACTACATTTACAACGCAGTCATTACAATGCAACTGCCTATACATCGCATGCCATTACAACGCAGCCATTACAACGCATGTCACTACAACGCATGCCATTACAACCCATGTCACTACAACGCATGCCATTACAACGCATTACCCCTACACTATCCAACACTTACCCTACTGTTGCACTCACTGGAGTGGGAATAGTAATTTTTACCCCTACACTATCCAACAGTTACCCTACTGTTGCACTCACTGGAGTGGGAATAGTAATTTTTACCCCTACACTAGCCAACACTTACCCTACTGTTGCACTCACTGGAGTGGTGAAAAGTAATTTTTACCCCTACACTATCCAACACTTACCCTACTTTTGCCCTAAAAGTATTATGCGTTGTAATGGTATGTGCTGTAGTGGTATGCGTTGTAATGGGATGTGTTGTAAATGTAGTTTCTAAAAATGCGTTGTGATGGCATGCGTTGTAAAATCATGCGTTGTAATGGATGTTGCGATGTAAAAACCGCGTTGTAAAGGCATGTGTTGTAAATGTTTGCATTGTAACGTGTCCTATTCCCTCTAGGTGGCCCCCCTTCTTCATAGCGTGCCAGCTACCCGCTCCCGGCCAAATCCGGGACTCTCCCGACAAACCGCTGGTAGAACAATTGACCTTGGCTTGCTACCACTCCTAACCCAGAAGGTGAATCCCTACAACCATCTGCCCGATTTTCTTTGCATTTCTACTTTTTCCTCCCATAGGAATCCATTGTGCGTAATTGCGCACAACTGTGAACTATTTTCCAAACTTTGATAATTTATAAGAAAAACAGGACTTACCATTGAACGAAGTTCTTGGTTTGAAAATATATATAAAAATAAGTGTTATTCTGCTACATTTGTCTCGGATTTATTATTTGAGT
The DNA here is from genome assembly GCA_963921515.1 of Calotriton arnoldi. Taxonomy (NCBI): domain Eukaryota; kingdom Metazoa; phylum Chordata; class Amphibia; order Caudata; family Salamandridae; genus Calotriton; species Calotriton arnoldi. Next base: position 100,303 of record CAWUFW010010744.1, on the reverse strand, counting down.
GTGTGTCTCATTTATTGCCTCTGTGAATACAACAAATGCTTAGCACTACCCTCTGATAAGCCTAACTGCTAGGCCATACTATAACGAATAGAACATTAGTAATATCTACTTTTGCCTCTGTAAACCAATTTGGGACTCCCTGGACTCTCTACACAGTGTTTTTCGTTTTGGTGCACCATATAGAGAGCCAGCTTCCTACAATGGCTCTTCACCTGAACAAGTCTCAGTCACAGCTGACATAACCCCTGCTTTCTCAGCAACAGGATACTCTCCAGGGTGAATTAATCACTTCACAAATACCCTTAACATAACATTACATAAAGTTTGCCTTAGCATTATTGCTGTGGTGTTGTTCACAGATCTCTCACTCTGGTGTCTCCTGTGTCACACTCGGTCTCTATTATTTTCCATCTTAGTCACACTCTCCTCATTTCTTTCTCACCTTTCTGTCCATATTCACACACATTCTTAATTCTCTTTCACTACTATCTACCTTGTCTTTCTCTCTCTTCAATCACTTCTCTCAATCCCTTCTCTCTCACTGCCATCTTCCCTCCCACCTTCTCCTCCTCACTCCCTATCAAGAAGATTAACCTGGGTGAGAGATGTGTGATACTCCCAAAGAATATTAGTTGGCCCTGGTTTCTCAGTTCCCACAGAACCTCGGGTTTTACATTATTGGAATGAATGCTGAAAAAGCTCAACTCTGGCTGTGAACTGGCTCACCTCGATCTATGTCTGCATGGGGGCTCATCACTGTCTGCAGTGGAGCTCAGCTGCATACTTGAAAGAGCTCCGCTCTGTCTGCCCAGGTTCACAGTACTGCGTATGCAGGAACTCAGCTCCAGCTCAATGAAAGAAATTACCTATGGGTCTTTGCTCTATCTGTGCATGGGTTCAGTACTATGTATGCAGGGACTTGGCTGCATCTGTGCTGGAGCTCAGCTGTATCTGCAGAGGAGTGTGTTTAGCTCTACAAGATGATGAGGTCTGTTTGTGGCAGAGATCCACTCTCAATGTATGCACAAAAACCTACTTTTCTCTGTGGAATCTAAAACTTCTAAGTGTTCAGCCTATCTCCAGAATAAAATATGCACCAACATGAGCTTCTTGATACCGAGCAGACATAACTGTTTTAAATGGCGATTTTTTAAAATTGACTTTGCGCTGCAACTGTACCGACACATGGTGCTGTTCTCTATTTACCCTGTCTTCTTATTCCCTCTCTATGGCACACCCTCTTCCGTCCCAGAGTGCGATTTATTGTGAACGCCTTCTTGATTTTCATTGCTTTTTTGCTTCATTTTGGTATGTGCTTTTGATCTACATTTGTAATGAGGAAATTTAAAAAGAGCAGGGATGATCAGGCCGAGAGAAGGAGACAATGTTAAATATGAAACAAGACAAAGGTTAAATGTATGGGGTGGAAATGGGCAGTTTGAGAAAAATGAACAGGGAGGATGACAGGGTAAAAGAAGAGAAGGCAGCCACATGTGAAGAGAGTGACAAGAAGGAAATAGTTCAGGATGAACAGTGCTGAGGTCCAGGTGACTACCTATGGACAATGCAGTAGGAGTTAAACTGCACTGTAGCACATTGGAAGGAAAGAGTGGGCATTAGCAGAAAAGCAAAGATAAAGAAAAAACCCAAAAATTGAACTCTTGTCTCCGAGCATCAAGTTTGAGCTTTAAAACAGGTGGACTCTGAAAAGAAGGGAGTCAGGTGGACAATATCTCCGAAGTAAGTGTGTTAACCCACCGGACTACATTTACCGGTTTGGATCCTTTGAAATGTTAATGTGTCTTGGATTTGAAGCAGGCACCATTCTCCCTTTGGCTCAAGGTTTTCTAACCACCATCTGCCACTTGCAGAGATGGTAAGGATAATCAAGAGGTGGAACACACAAATGCAGAGCAATCTGGGGGAAACAGTGCTGCTGCAGAAAGATTTGGTGGGAGAAGTGCCAGGTGCTGTCTATTCACAGTGTCATTCCTTATTTATTTATTAAGAAGTTTTATATAGCGCTGGCCAAACCTGAGGGTATCGGAGCGCTTTACAACAGATTTAAAGCAGAAATCACACAAAAAGGCAAAGGTATACATAATTGTTCGGAAGACCCAGTGTGCTGTGCAACATTGAGGTACGGAAGTCCTGAGATAGCCTCGATGAGTGCACAATGTCTTGGGCTAAACCTCATTCCGGGAGGAGGGAACGAGGATGGGGTCGGGGAGCGGGGAAGAGGTAGGTTGTGGTGGAACATTGTCAAGGGGCTGTAGAGTGCAGGAAGAGGTAGGTTGTGGTGGAACATTGTCAAGGGGCTGCAGAGTGTAGGAAGAGGTAGGTTGTGGTGGAACATTGTCAAGGGGCTGCAGAGTGCAGGCTTGTGCGTTTCGGCGGCTGTTCTCGGTTCGGGAAGGCACAGTTGAGGTAGAGGTCTTTTAGGAGTCTTTTGAATTTTATAAAGGAAGGGATAGTCCTGATATCGGCTGGGATGGAGTTCCAGATTTTGGGCGCGTTTCCAGCGAAGGATCGTGCAGTGGTTTTTTGTTTGCGTGTTTTCATAGGGATGAGTAGCAGGGTGTTGGAGCTCCTGAGGTTTCTTGTCTGGCTGGCTTTCTTGAGTTTGGAGGCCAGGTATTCCGGTTTCCCTGTGTGCATGGCTTTGTGCGTAAGGCAGGCAGTTCAAAAGCTGGCACGCATTTCGACTGGGAGCCATTTTAGTTCTCTGAGTGCGGGTGATAGGTGGTCATATTTCTTAACTCCGGTGACCATTCTGGCAGCTGCATTGAGAGTTGTTTTGAGGGGAGCTAGGTGGGATCGAGCTGTACCGGTGAGGACTGCGTTCCCATAGTCGAGTCTAGATAGCATCAGTGATTGGGTGGCTTGTTTGAGGTCCTTGGGCGGGATGAAGGGCTTAATTTTGTTGAGAAGCTTCAGGTTGAGGAAGGCACTCTTCGCGGAGATCTTAATGTGATTGGTCATGTTCAGTTTTGGGTCTAGGGTGATTCCTAGTGATTTTACCGAGTTAGCCAGGGTGAGATTACTGTTGAGGGCATCGATTGCTTTTAGCCATTCTATGATTTGAGGGTTTTCTTCTTTGTTGGAGATGAGGAGGATTTCAGTTTTGTCTTGATTGAGTTTAAGGTGGTTTGTTGATAGCCAGTGTTGGACTAGTAAAATCTGCTTGTCCTATTTGATTTAACAGCAGAGTTTGATATCGTCGACCAAAGGAAATTACTTGACACACTTGACCAAAGAATGGGAATCCAAAAGTAAGAACTCAATTGGTGTGCTTTATTTTATGATAACTGAACTGGAATCAGATTGTGAAAATAGGCAAGCACACCTCATCCAAAGAACCCAGACAATGTGGTCGTGCAAGGATCGATTCTATGCTCAACACTTTTCAACCTAGCATCTAGTACCTAGCTTTTCACACCAAGCATCAAAAATGAACCAATGTTCAGATGAAAATTTCTGAAATTAGCATCTATTCAGGATATCCTCTCCCTCCAGCTCAGACTTAAAAAATTGCAACTGTGGATGACCTCCAATTTCTTGATGCTGAATACGCGGATGCATGGTATCTTCAGCTTGAGCAGTGTTATAGCAATTGGTTTCAAAGGGAACTGGTGAAACTGAATCAGGATCTGCTTAACCTTTGTTGTTGTTTTTGATTGGCCCAGTTTTTATTAGCAGAGGATTTTAACCTAAACACGCCTCTTTATACATTTGACGACTATTTAAAGGATGTATTGTTGTGTTATGAAACTCCAATTGCGTCATGTTCATCAGTCAACCCTTCTAACAAAGCAAATCAGCTGACAACAACCTTAGAGCAGCATAATTTCATTCATCTTAATGATTGTTATCTGAGTGATAGCCCTGCTGCTTCTACATTTAAATACAGATCAAACAAAATCCAAAAAGAGTACGTAATCATCTCCAGCAGAACACCTAGGAGCAGTACAAAACTTTAAGGCAAGGGATGTGGGGGAGAGTGATCATCTTTCTATGGAGTTGATGTTCAAACAAAAATATAATCTTAATAAGGAACTGAAGTTTGACCTATCACTCATTTATAATCATAGAATAAGGGTCTTAATTACAGAGGATAAATCCTGTGAATTATCAAAGATACATGTCGAGGAGCATCTGTTAGCCATTGAAGGTAATGACATAGAATTGTGCATCTGGTTGATAGATGAGGTTCAGGTTCTCTTAAAAAAGATCATATTTAAAAAAACAATGATGAGGAAACTGCAAATTGGGTGATGTTATGTTATGTTATTGTTAATATAATTTATAACACGCACAGTGTCCCGGTGCGAAAACCAGGCAGGGGCAAAGATCATCGGATCATTAAATAAAAAGCAAAGTTTTCAACCATTTCCTGAAGAGTTCCGGGTCCTGGATACCACGAAGATCCAGGGGAAGAGAATTCCAAACCACCGCTGCCTTATATGCCAAGGAACTGCCACCAATTCTCTTAAGGCGAAAGCACAGAATGACAGCTAGAAGCTGCGCCGCAGAGCGCAGCTGTCTCGTGGGAGTATAAAACTTAAAGCGCTTCCTTGGGAATACGGGGCCAGATTCATACAGGGCAGAGTGAGCCAAAGTAAGAGCCTTAAATTTGACTCTTTCGGCCACAGGGAACCAGTGGAGCTTGTGTAAATGTTGCTTCATACTAGCTCTCCCCGGAATATTAAGAAGAGACCTTGCTGCAGCATTCTGAACTACCTGCAGCCTCTTCAACAAATATCCTGGCAAGCCAACATAAAGGGCATTTGCGTAATCAATACGTGAAAGATTTAAGGCATGAGTGACCATTTCCTTGGCTGCCCTAGGAAGCAAGGGAAGGAATTTCCTAAGTGATTTGAGGGTGCCAAAGCACTGTCCGGCTAGCTTTTTTATCTCCCACTTGAGTGTATTATGTCTGTCCACCAAACAAAAAAGGGCAAGAGGCACACAAGGACCTTCTGGGAGGTGGTTTGTTGGATGTCTGAGGGGCTAATTTTAACCATGATTCCCTAATACAGGCACAATCCTTTTTATTTAGCAGACATACTGCATAGTATATCTATTAAAATGGGGCTGTCAGGGTGCAACTCTGGGCATCCCGAAGCCAATGAAAAGCCACAAAGTGCAGCAGAGACAGGATCCCCAGCACTATCCCGGCTTCTTATAGGCCTGTGCTTCCAGTCCAATCAACAGGGCCACTGGAAATATGTGATTGTGCAGCTATGGCGTTTTTTGCATAATTATGGTTTTGCCGCATTCGCCGCATAATCCATAATCTACTGCATAATCTCCAGATTTTCATAAAATAATTTATTGTTTCCAGCTCAAACAATTCAAAATTTACTAAAAACTCAGCGATATGTGTTGCTGCATAGCGGAAGTCCCTTTGCAAAGGTTGACTGGTCACCTTTCTGCTGCTTATTGCTATATCTAGTTGTTAAATTGGTACCAATGAGGTGCAACCTATGCCCAGAAAGTATTAACAAGTGTAAAAATGACAACATAATGAAATGATACTATCACACAATGTGCCGCGTTACGCGGCATAATTTGCCTTTTCTTGCCCCATAATTTAGTCAACACTGCCACATAATTTGACCCTCCCCTGATGAACAATTACAGTGGCCCTGCCTATAAAGAAGCTGACAGGGAAATTGAGGAGGGCCTTGCCCTTTTCAATCTTGCCCTTGCTTCTCCATCTGGCTCCTTGTTGGGAATCATGGCTTGTTGGTTCCTATGCCCAGCACCGGATTCCTGTATTTCTGCTGCCATGGAGCCTCCAAATTCCAGCTAAGTAAGCCAAGTAAGTAAAACAAAAATTTTATTTCTCTATGCTTTGTGTAAGTGTTTGTGAGGGTGTTTGTGAGTGATTGAAAGTAAATGGGATTGAGTAAAAGTGTTTGTGTTTGAGAGTTTCAAAGAGAGTGTAAGTGAGAATCAGAGTTTAGGAGTGTGCACGAATAAGTGAAAATGATTACGAGGGAGTGAGTGAAGGAGTGTGAGTGTGTTAGAAGGTGTTAATGATTGGAGGTTGTGAGAGGAAATGGAAGTGAATCGTGAGTGTAGCTTTCCACAGTGCAGCAGGTGCAGTTGCACCACGGCCCAGAGTTAGTGAGCGTGTGTGTGTGTTAGTAAGTGAAAATTAGAATCAGTGAGTATCGGTACGTTTGTGTGTGAGTAACAGCGAGTGGAAGTGAATATGAGGGAGAATGAGCAAGTGAGAGAATGTGAGTTAGAGTGCGTGAGGGAAAAGAGACTAAGGCCCAGATTATCAAAAGTTTCACACAACGCAGTGCAGCAGCCAAAGTTGCTACATTGCATGAGAGTGAGAGAGCAGTAAATGACCATATCTTCAAAGATATAGCACCATCCTGCTCTCTCCCTAGTGCTGGCACACAATTTGGCTACCGAGCGCCACACACACACATTTGCTGCATAGTGCAAAGGTGTGTGTGTGAGTCTAGCATAGATTTTGTACTGGAAGGTTGCCCTTCCAGTACAAAGTACTATGCTTTGACTGACTTAAAACTTTTCCTACTTTGGATTTGTGCTGTACAGTCCAGTTCACATACAAAGTGGGGAAAGTTATGAGAAATAAAAGCATTTTTCCGTTTTAATGCAAGCTTTCATGTGTCGTTTATTTTTTGATACAAAACACTATTTACTATTGTGAGCAAATAAGGTTTTGCATAAAAAATCATGGGTGGTTGCATGGGAACACGCGTGTACGACCGATCGAAAGCCCCCTTGATGCAGAGTAATACAAAGCAGCGATTTGAACTGCTTTGCATTACTTTCATTCAAATTTCCAGTGCAAAACAGGTTTTGCTCTGGAAAGTAAATTACAAAAACATTTTGCTCAGGTTTGCATCACTTTTGTGAAGCAAACACAGTGCAAAATGGTTGTTAATCTGGGTCTAAATGTGAGTGGGAATGATTATCAGTGTGGCAAATTTTGAAAAAAATGGGAAACTCCAGGGCGGTATTATGGCTCACCACTTTCAAAGATCACCAGCTGCCACTGACTCCAATACTAATTGACGAGATGTTGCCTAACGGCTTGAGCTGCCCATTTAGGAACTGGGGAACGAGGTTTGAATCCCAGCGTCAGCTTAACAGGCTGTGATCCTGGGCAATTCACATAATCGCCCCATGCCAAAAAAAAAAAAGAAGCTAATTGTGTGTAATGTAATCTGGTGCTTATGTAAAGCACACTGATGCCTTTGGTACGGGTTTGCTCTATATAAAAATGCACAAATAAAAATTGACAGGCAGCCAGGAACATTTTACCCAGAGCATTGGGACTCCTACCCTCGGGCCCTCTTTGCTTTCCACCCACTTCACCCCTATTTTGTCAACATGATTTTGCATGTTCTTATGTTTTAGTCAGTACTTGGCACATTTAGAACCAAAACTACAAATCTCCCCCACGCCCCCTTGCTATGACAGAAAAGTTGAACTGCTGGATGGTCATTGCATTAAAAAAACTCTTTCTTCCCCTTTTAGCATTTAGTTGGCACTTTATACCCCTCACATGAGCAGTAAGCACTATATAGATGCATTTACAAATCAAGACATTTTGGGATTTCTGCCTTGTTTGCTTGGAAGCACTGGAAGACAGCGGAGAGTGCCTTTAAAGTGCAGATGCAATCTCACATACCAGCGTTAATAGGTAAGCATACTCTCTCTTTAAAGCAAAGGGTGATCAGTACAGCACACTGCCTTGCACAATTAGAACCCCCACTGTGAGGTTTTTGTCCTGGGTGTTGTGAATAACCTGTAAACACCCCCCCCTCCCCATCACGTCCTTTCATTACACTGCAAGCAGCAAGATAAGCTGTCTGTCGGTGAAAAGGAAACGTTTATTCCGACGCACTCTTCTCCAGCCGCACTTCGCCCGGGCTTTCTCTGGGACAGACACCCACACAGCTTTGGCCCGGGCTACGCAACACGACAGGGGGAGCTGAAGCCCTTTCAGCCCATGGACACATTGCGCACCTGGGTTGCAGCCAGTAGAGCAACCTCAGTTGAATTATGGAGCCCTTCCTGGTACATCAGCCGAAGCTCTGCTGGAGGATGAGGAGGTTTTAACTGTGTCATGGTCAGATGTCTCAGCTGGCTGCTGAAAAGCAGAAGGCGATGGAGGATGAGCAGGATGCAGATTCCGCCTCTAAGGGTAGATATATTCAAGGATCACACTTTTCTGAGCTGTTTAACACATCAGAGATATTTTGGGGTTTCAGCACAAAGATTTTCTCAGGAAGAGTTCCTTGCCCAGTATACTGCCGCTCCTTCTGATGACCTTCCTATGCATGGCATGACAGAGACTCTGGTCACCAATGAATGGAAGGACATTGATAAGATGGCTTTTCCGCGTTTTCTCGTTAAACGCTATCCTCTGGAAGGATATGAGGAGAGGTACCCTCAGGTCCCTAAAGTAAATACGATCTCAGCCACTATGACACCTGCCACTTCACTGGCCCCTGAAGAGGCGACTCTGATGGTTTCAGCAGATAAAAAGGTGAAGGGTTCTTTAAAAAGGGCCTATGAGGCATCGAATTTTGCCTTAAGAGAGGCAATCTATGCAGCCTATACTTCGCAAACTCTTAAAAAGGTATTTCAGCTCCTCTTTGATTGTCTCCAAGAACAGAAGGGTCCTATGGAGATTTTGATGAATATGGAACTTTTGGCACAGTTTATGTCTGATGTCTCCTTTGATTTTCTTTGGTCTTCTTTGACATCGGCAGGTGCATCCATTGCAGTTCGGCATCTTTTGTGGATTAAGATGTGGAAGCCGGAGCAAGCACAAAAGTCACTTCTTTTAAAACCTCCTTTTTCAGGGGACAAACTTTTTTCTCCTCAGATTGATGACCTAGTGAATCAAGTAGCGGAGGAGGAAAAGCTGCTGCAACCTTTCAGTCCATTTAAAGGTTCCTTTATAAATAACTGCTTTACTCAGGCTCTTCAAAATAAACAACCTTTCGGGGCCAGGCTTGAGGTCAGGGACCTGCGCCTGCTGGAAAGTTCCACCCACAACAAACCCAGGGTCTTCAACAATCCCAGGCAAAGCAATGACAATTACTTGCCTACCGTGGGAGGAAGAATAAGCATCTTTTTGAATCACTGGCAAAGAATGGTGTCGGACAGATGGGTGTTGTCAACAGTGGTACACGGGTACAGATAGAGTTTCTGTCATGGCCACCGGATCCATTTTTTCTACAAACATCTCTGCCCAAGGATCCTGTGAAACCGCAGGCTTTGACTTTGAGAGTCCAGTCACTTCTTCTGAAAGGGGTAATTCGACCAGTGCCCGAGGCAGAAAGGGACACAGGATTTTATTCCTGTCTCTTTCTGGTTCCAAAGGTGGACGGCAGTTTCCATCCAGTTCTGGATCTGAAGTCTCTCAGCTGATATGTGAGGAAGTGTACGTTCAAGATGGTGACTTTGATGACAATAATTTCTCTGGTATGCCAGGGGGATTTTCTTATGACTCTAGACTTAGAAGATGCATACTTCCATGTGCCAGTTCACGAACAGTCACAGAAGTTTCTCTGGTTTGCTGTGGGTGCGGATCATTTTTAGATCAGGGTCCTGCCTTTCTGACTGTCGTCATCTCCATGGGTTTTCACAAAGGTACTAGCACCTGTGGTAACACATTTGCATTTACTTGGGGTACAGGTTTTTCCGTACCTGGATGATTGGTCTATTGTGACTTCCTCTCTTTCCAATGCAAAGGGACATGTGATCCGGGTGCGTGACGTTCTTCAGTCCCTGGGTTTTCCACTAAATTACATCAAGTCACAGCTGTGCCCCACCTGCCAGAAAAAAATAATTGGAGCTCTCTTCGATACTGAGGTGGTGCATGTTTTTCTGCCAGAGGATCGGATGTTATTGCTCCAGTATCCTCTCAGGCCCTTCTTCAGTCACACTCACCTCCTGTGCATCTTTGGTTAAGGGTTCAGGGTCTCATGTCAGCTTGTACAGCAGTGGTGTCCTGGGCTCGTCGCCATTTGAAGCTGCTAGTACAGCATGTTCTGACTTATTGGGCTTCAGACTTTCTCAATTGCAATTTTATCATTCCAGTGTCACTCAGACGGCTATCTTCTATGAATCTCCTGAAAGGAGTTCCATTTGCGCAACCATTATCGGTAATCCTGATGACAGATGCGAGCAAATGGGGTTGGAGTGCAACCTTAGGCGAGAGAGAGGCTCAGGACAGTTGGTCGAGTTGTGAAGCCCATAATTCCTCCAATTGGAGGGAGTTAGCAGCTGTCAGCAGGGCTCTAATCATGTTTGCAAAACAAATGCCTCAAACTCAACACCGACAAAACAGAGATACTCTTCTTTGAGAGAAACACCTCCCAGTGGAACGACTCCTGGTAGCCAGATGAACTAGGCCCCTCGCCCTCGCCCACTCTCACAGAACACGCCAGAAACCTCTGCATCATACTCAACAAAAGGCTCACCATGAAGAAGATAAATGCTGTCTCCTCAGCCTGCTTCCTCACCCTCTGCATGCTCCAGAAAATATTCAAATGGTACCCCTTCAACACCAGATGCATCATCATCCAAGCCCTCATCACCAGCAGCCTGGACTACGGAAACTCCCTCTACGTGGGCATCACCTCAAAACTACTGAGCAGACTGCAACCCATCGAAAATGCTGCAGTCAGGCTCATCCTCGTCCTCCCAAGAAGAGCCCACATCACCCCCCAACTCAGCGCGCTCCACTGGCTCCCCGTCCAAAAAAGGTGCAACTTTAAACTGCTGACCCACGCCTACAAAGCCCCACACAACAAAGGACCAGCCTACCTTAACCACAGACTGAACTTTCACCAACCTGGCAGACAACTACGTTCTGCCTCCTTCGCCCACATGCCCCGCTTCCACAAAAGCAGAAGTTGCAGCAGCTCCTTCTCCTACCTGGCCGCCAAGACCTGGAATGGCCTCCCACTCCACCTCCGGACTGCATCCACCTTACAGAAGTTCGGAGATGGGCTAAAACCTTGGATGTTCGACTGAAAACTCCCAGCAGCAGCCCCCTACTGCCTGGATACTCTCACGGGTGATAAGCAGCACTCTACAAATCGTTTATTGATTGATTGACAATTCTATATGCGTGGAAACCACAGGAAGTGGAGAGGGAGAGTCAGTTTACATTTTTTTTAAAAGAGCGTATCTAGGCAGGTCTGCGGGAGGCAGAACGGCCTCACATGTGACTATGACAAGGAGAACTTCCTAAGGGTAATGAAGATCACTGGTAAGTAACTAATTCATTTACCAGATGCTCAGAGGCAGTGGTAAATATGAGTGTTAGGGGTATATTCACAAGAACGTGTGATAACTACTGCAAGAGTAGCGTAACACAACTTTCAATATCGCAGCCTATCTCGGGAAAATAACCCCGTGTCAACGTGGAATTCACAACAAGGCGGTAGCATGCGATAGACACCAGATAACGCGTCAAATGTCAGCGTGAAAATCAACACCATGCCGAAAAAATGCGAAACGCGAACAACCATGCGATGAGGCCAATCGCGGTACAAAAAGTAGCGAAAACCAGCCACAGGCCTGCAAATCCCACACGTCTGGCGGGAAAATGCACCATAAAACCTACAGAAACAACACACCAGAAACAAGCCAAAGCACGTAGCAACATGGATGCACCCTGACCCAGTGCAGAGGTCAACGCGAACCCCACAACCCCCACAGACCACCAGCAAGGAACAACTGGGTTGGGGGAAGGCCAAGGAGAAAAGGGAGAGGAAGACGGGGTGCAGACCACAGGAAAACAAGACCAGCGTCAAGGAGGTGACAGAACACTACCAGCAACTGACCCACAAGCAGACCACCTGGAATGCAGTCGGAGTGCCGAGGAGGCCAATCCAGGAGGCCAAGAGGCGCCGGCAGGATGTGACAACCTAAACCAGGTACAAACCCGCTGCCAACAGGAAGGCAGCAACGGCGACAGGAGGTGGCAGTCCTGCGCCACAGGAGGAGCTGGAGGAAACCCAGGCCACAGTCATCAGTGTGTAGACTGTGCAAGGAGTAGGGAGTACGGACACAGCTCGAGAGGACCTGACACAACATCAACAGGGAGTGTAACGAACAGGGACTGGGGGGACGGGGGGAGATGGGCACAATGGCACACATGCACAACGAGGTGTAGCACACTGCACACCCACAATTATCCGGGATCATGTCCCAGATCCCCTTGGCACACTGCAGCACACACACATAGCAATCACAGCACATACCATGACAATGTGGCACAAAGTGCAACACCCACACTGCAGAACAGGGGACACAACTGGGTCCGCCCAGGTGCAGAAACAGAACAATCACATTGGACAGAGCAGGGAACTGTGAGATGCATATCTACGGCTACAACCCCACATCAGCCATGTAGGCCAAATGTACACTGTCCCAACTCAAATAGCCACCACCGCCCAAACAGTCACAATGTACATTGTCACACAGTCTGCATGTCGACAAGAACAAGGCGCCAACACAATGCCAACGTGCACCTCCCCTTCAGAATGCAGAGGGACAAACAACACCTCCAGCAGGTCAGAACAGACAACCCATCAGTGATGCCGGAGAAGAACACCACACCTTTGACACCGACGCCCTACAACAGCCCATGGACATCCCACACAACCCACTACCAGGACCAGGGCAGACAAGCTACTCAGAGGAGAACCCAGCCCCTGAAACAGACCACACAGCATGAAGCACCCGCAATCACAGCTGGCTCACAATACTTCACCAACCCACACATGGCACCCCAATGCCAGGTGTCAGAACGCCAAAAGGAGGTGGCCCAACAGGTGCAGGTGTTGCCCAACCCATGGAATGCGAACTAGAGCACATACGTGGGTGTCCAATACCCTTCAGGGACCACCTACACCCCACAAAGGAGACCCACACTGCCATAGAGACACATGCAGATGCACATACCCAGTACAGAACCACGCCCAGGGGCACGCACATATCAGTCACACACCCACGTTGGCTCTGCGTACGATGGCACAGTCCACTCCCCTTACGAATTGAGTGGGTGACGACAAAGCTACATGTCCAGGTCCTAGCCCGCTGCCTGCGTTGACATGTCTGCGTCCGCTGTACACAGCACAATGTAATGTCGTAGGGCCCAGGGCCCCCATGCATACAACAAGACCACAGGGACACACGCACATATCATGTTGAACTGGCTACGGGCACGTGCGCCCGGCCCCTTTATTGGCAGGGCCACATGTACAGTGACGCCTGTGCTGGATGTGTGTGGGGTGAGTATAAGCCAGCCCGCACGGAGTGCTTGGTGCTGGCAACAACCTGAACAGTGGACACCAGTGTAATGGAAACAGAAAACAACAGCATAACAGAGTCAACTGCAGAGCAACATGGAGGGAACCTGAGTAAGGTCAGAGGTCACCCAATATTCAGTCAGGAGGTTCCGTGAGTTGCAGTGCACTGAGGTAGGGGCACTAGAGAAGAGCGCGCTCATGTGAGGGAATTGCTTGGATTGTGTCCCTTCTGGTTAGTCCTGATGCAGATGCAGTGGGGTGTGTTACACCTGCAACAACTTCCTCATCAACGTCCCAGGTCTCCCAAACTGCCTGAGGTGACAGTTGCGTCCGCAGTCCACAGCGCAATACCCAGTAATAGATCCGGGTGTGTCGCTTGACTACCACCACCAGTCTGCATTCCTGCCTTGGGGCTGTTGACTCCTACCCTCCCATTGTCTGTGCCTTCTCCCGTCCGCACACTTGACACATCTTCCTCATCATAGTCCCAGGTCTACCCCACTGCATGAGGTGACATTGCTGCACAACCTCACAACAGCACAAAACTCAATCAGTAACGGACAATGGCTTGCGGTGCACTGAGTCACTGGCACCTGGAGTGCTGAGCAGGGTATCAGGCCGATGATGGCATCCACGACAGGTCTGAGCAACTCCGTAGGTCTGTCAGGACCACCATTTCGACTCTGGCAGATGGCGGTTGGAGGTGGTCCTTGCGGTGGTGGCGTGTGCCTCCTGCAGTGATGCGACGTCCGGGTCGGTCAAGACTAGATGCTATCTGTGGGCCCTGGTGGCCCGCAGTTGAGGCCGGAGGATGCGGACAGCGCAGGGCCACAGACACATGGCGTTTATGAGCCCAAGACCATCGCCACAGAGGCCATTCAATGTCTCAGAAGAAGGGGTCCCAGGTCTGAGCAGCACAGAGTTAGTGGCCCCGGATGCACTGCGGCCGGCACAGGCACCCAGCCACGGGACGGTGACTTGCGGTGCAGTCAGATGGGCCATGCGACCTGAGCGGGTCCCCATCAATGTCCGAGGTGTATGTTGCGGACGGTTGTGGGGGACAGTGGAAGGTGTCCTCCAGGGCATGATGTGGAAGGTCTGATGTTATCTGGAAGCAGCAAATGGAGGAGTGGAAAGCGCAACCCTCGTTTTCACCAACAATTCTGTATCAGCTACATGAGGGTGAAAACTAACCCCTAGTCCATAGACTCAAACGCCACCAATGTACGACCAGTGAGTGTCCATGAATGTCGGGGAACACACTTAGTGGCACAGGTGCTGAGAGGGGATGCAGTCTGCGATTATGCAGGTACACAGAGGTGAACTCCAACATTGCCAATTCAAGACTCTGTGACCTACTGGACCGCAGTGTAGGCCGGAGGCAGCGGTCAGCAGTGGCCCACAGCCACGTGTCGTTGGCACGCAAGGCACAGAGTTAGTGACACAGTGGCAGTTGTCGGTAGTGTTCAATCACCTCCGTAACGATGATCCTGTTCCCTCCGGACTGCAACGCGTCATCCTCTTACGCCTCTCCGTGCGTGCGATGATATGTATTCTGCCTTTTGAATTACAGATGTTCAGTTCCAAATCTGTGATCCCACTCGTGCGCAGCATAGGCCGAGGGCAGTGGTCCGCGTAGGCCCACAGACACGTGTGGTTGTGATGCCATGCACAGATTTGTTGGCACCACATCGAAGGGAGTATAGTGAATTGTTCTCTGCATTAAATGATGTTCACTGCCATGGTGTAATCAAGACTCAGTTCCAAATGTGTGACCTACCTGACCGTGGTGTAGGCCTGAGGCAGCGGTCAGCATGGCCCACTCACCTAGTGTCGCCGGCATAGGTTGGATGGCCCCACCGGCCTGCGTTGAACAGGGTTAGTGGCACCACGTGTAGCAGGCTGGCGTTGAACAGGGTTAGTGGCACCACGTGTAGCAGGCTGGCGTTGAACAGGGTTAGTGGCACCACGTGTCGCCGGCTGGCGTTGAACAGGGTTAGTGGCACCACGTGTAGCAAGATGCCCATATGGAACTATGCCTCACTGATCGGGGGGTCTTGTGCTGTGGCCGCTGGCCCGGATGTGGGGTCACTGCCATTCATGACTAAGGACACAGTTTCACATGTGGGACCTACTGGTCCGAAGAGTAGGCCAAAGGCGGCAGTGGAGTACGTCAACGAAAAGGGAATAAAGCGGGCCTGTGTCGTGGAGGCCGTGATGGTCTGAGGTGTCTGCCAGGTCGCGGGACTCGGGCTTGGAGCTTTCGCCGGCACGTGGTGGGCCCTCCTTGACACACGCCGGTGTCGGCAGGTGATCAGTGTGGCCTGGCTGCGCAGGGGCGGGCCTGACGGGTTCGTGGTCCAGCGTGCCGGGGTCCGGCAGGTGCACAGCATCGCAGGCAACTCCGCTCACGAGGACGGCATCGGCCTCGTGGCGGGGTGGGAGGCGCCGCCCTGGCAGAGACGTGGGTCTTTCCGGAAGAGGACCACGCCCAGGCCTACGTGCTTTTTATTCACACCCCTATGCTGGCGTGGCGTACGCCGGGCCATCCCACTCCGGTGACACTTAGGGGGGGGGCGTAACACGCAACATTTCCGCGAGGTCCCCCACTGGCTGGGGTGACATGGTGGCGTCCACTGTCCACTACACTCCATACACCAGCGGTGTATGTCGCCATGGATAGGGGTGTGTTCTGCATACTGCGGTGTGTCCAGCACATCTCCGCCACTCTTGGCATTGTGTACTTTCCCAATAATGGTTCTACTGCATCCTTCACACATGCCTTGTTGCCACCTCTCCACACATTCGGCTATTATGTGGCTGTGGTGCCATGCCGTTGCTGGCTCATGTTCAGGGCTTGCCCATGTGAACATTGTAAGTTGTTCTGTCGTGTTTGGTGGGTGGGCATGTTGTTGTGCCTGTTGTATGTGATTTTGTGACGTGTGCATTTCCAGAGTTGTGAGTTGCATGGTTGTGGAGTGGAGGTGTGTGGGTGTTCATTTGGATATTGCCAAGGGGCTGTGCATTTCCCTTGTTGGCATCCTGGGAATGCTGGTTCATGATGGACTGTCGGAGGATGAAGGTATCATGCACACTGGCTGTGTATTTGAAGGCGACATTGTTGGAGGTTCCACGGTGTTCTGTTGTTGGCTGCACATTGATGTGAGACGTGTGCTTCCTGTTGAGGTGATTGTGTGCTGTGTCACCAGGGGGCACAGGTAGTACATGTGTGCTGTGGATTGCCCCCAACACGTGCGTGCATCCTGCTATGGCGTATGGTCCTTGCTTGCTCTCCAGCGGATCCTGCGCATTGTGTTGTACGTATGGGGACTGGGGTGCCAGGGTGATGGTGATGTCCAGGACAGGTGTGGGGGACTTGGATGTGGCTGGCTGTGTGACTCCTCCGATTCTGGCGGGTGTTGTTTGGGGGGTACCAGGTGCCAACAGGTGCAGCCAAGCCAGCAGCTTTGTGTGGGGTGGGATGTTGGTTGTCCGCTGTGTTGGTGCCGTAGGCCTGTGAGGCAATGATGGTCAGGATGCGTTGGATGGTTGTCCCTTTCAGCCTGTAGTGGACGGTGACATTGTCGGATGTTGGGTCTGTGTGGCTGGTACGTTTCCTGGGGTTCCGCTGTCTTTGTCTGCGCTGCGTCTGTGGGGGGGGGTGTTCCGGGTGTGGGTTGGGGTCCTGGGGTGGTGGCGGTGGGTGTTGTGGCCCTCTTGGGTGTCCGGGCCGCATGATGGGTGGCTCCATGACATCTGTTGCCCTTCCGATGTAGCCCTGGGCTGTGCTCCCTTTTGGTTTGCAGGCTGCCGTCCGACTTTACACCAGGTCAGAGCAGGTGTAGATTTCCTGGTGCTAACGCGCCTTATCGCCTGTTTTGTGCTTTTATCGCCGATGTGGCTGGTCGTTGTGAATGTTGAGGTATGATGTTGTCTCGGCTTTTGGCACGGGAACGCCTACTCTGCATCTCATTAGCGATAGTTGCGCGGGTCCTCTGTGGCGATGTTTTTTGCGGCTGCTATCGCGGGTAAACTGGTGCTGTGGGCTGTTTACACCAGCTTGTGAATGGGGAGGTAAATTTATCACGACTTTGGCTGCGATAAAGTGCCGTTAATTCGGTGATATCTCCTTGTGAATATGCCCCTTAGTCTCCAAGAACACAGAAAATGACTGCTTGTTAGTGGAATCCATAGTTCCGGTTCATGATTTTCTTTTGCAAAGCATTGCAATTGGTTCCTCATGTCCATTTGGTCTACTACATAAAAAAAGACTAAAACTCTCAGAACGCACTAATTTGTTAAATTAATGCCACCTTTCAAATCTAGTGTTTTGGTGTCAGGCGGTCATCTAGTTACGTATGGTATATTTCCTGCACCAGCAACACAAACTCCACAAAAAATAGAGCAGCCTTATAATGCCCATCACGACTTTTACATAAAGTATACATAACATAAACTGTATTAAGGATATTTGATCTGGAGAACTTCTGAAGGAAGCAGAAACTTAATATTAGCTATAATAAATACAATTACCTCCAGGTATTTTTAAATTCAAAACATGGAGTCAAATGGATGAAACATTCCAATATCCCAGTTTCCAGATACCTCTCAGAAAACTCTCCACTGAGTACAGATGTATTTGTTTCTATTTTTCTTTTGGACTATACACGGTGGGTCATTATAATACTCTTATTTTGCTGCTTTGCAATCCCTGTGATTTTACCTCACAACTGTTAATACTTAGGGGTCGATTCCGATGTCGCTAAAAAAGCCTTCCCAATGCTATTCGTAGGCTTACCTTACGACCGACTCGTATCCGGAGCTTTTTTCTACAAACGAGCAAGTACGATGCGTATTACAGGCAAATGTCCGACCAAATCGTCCGCTCCGATTCGTGCTCTATTTCACGACCGAACAGGCTCAGGAAACACGGAAATCGAGTCGTACGGAGGCTTTTCCCAACCAGTTTCCGGACACGCAAGTACGATGCGTTTTTTCTACGCGTCGTACAGGGCGCCGCTTCCAGCACGTCACAGCATTCGGACGAGGCGTATTGAAGCTCCGATTCACGCCAGAACACGATCAACGGGGACGAGACGGAGCAGCCATTTATCCAATCACGCATGTCTTCCCTAAACTGTACGCCTACCGTTACCGACGCGCACGACGCAAAAGGTGAGTCAGACACCTACCACACACCAAAATGTCACGTACATTTTTTTTTCCGGCCGAGTCGGTTGTGAATTTCAAGCATCGCATCGTACTCAGCCATTTGGAAGGCGTGTGTACGGTTCGGTCGGAAAATATGACGGGTCCGTGTCGGGAACAACGTTTTCAATCAATCAGGGGTTTGTTAAAGCGCGACTACTCACCCGTAAGGGTCTCAAGGCGCTAGGGGTGGGGGGTGCAGGTTCCATCCATCAAGGAGGGGGTCTGTCGAAGAGCCAGGTTTTGAGGTTTCTTGCGAAGATGGGGAGCGATGTTGTCTGTCTGAGGTGGAGCGGAAGGGCGTTCCATGCTTTGGCCGTAAGGAAGGAGAAGGAGCGGCCTCCCGATCTGGTCTTTCTGGTGCGGGGGACCACGGCGTAGGAGAGCTGGGCTGATCGTAGGGTCCTTTGGGGTGCGTGGAATTTGAGTCGGCTGTTCAGGTATGCTGGTCCGGTGCCGTGGAGGGCCTTGTGTGCGTGGGTGGGCATCTTGAAGGTTATTCTCGCCTCGACAGGGAGCCAGTGGAGTGTGCGAAGGTGCTGGGAGATGTGGCAGTGTTTTGGCAGGTTGAGGACCAGTCTTGCGGCGGCGTTCTGGATGTTCTTTAGCTTGCGGGTGAGGTTTTTGTTTATTCCGGCGTAGAGTGCGTTGCCGTAGTCGAGTCTGCTGGTGACCAGGGCGTGAGTGACGGTCTTTCGGTGTTCGAGGGGGAACGTTTTCCAGCCGAAATCGGAATCGATCCCTTAGTGTACCTTAAATTTGTCTAGTTTTAGCAACTAGGTGTTTGTGACTTACCAAAAACTGTTTCACAACAAGCTAGTTTTCGATAAACATGATTTCATTGTCATTTGTTAGAATTAAAGGTCATGTGATGTCACTTCCTGTGATGTTGTTACGGTTTACCATACTGGATATTTCCTGTCATACCACTGCAGTTGCTATAGTGGTTAATTCATAGCCAGCCTTGATTTACAGATTCTTTTCCTTATTGAGCCATATCATTTTATCAACACATCAAACATCATTAGAGGTTTTCAGCCCTCCTAACTTGATCTAAAGAATAATGGTTGTTAAAATGAAAAATGTAGGAAAATAATGTAGAGGAAAAAGCCCTGCGGAAGAGTGTTCTGAGTTGAGAACTCCATGCAAATGAGATGCTGGTCTAAGTTCCAGACGTGAACTTCACATATGTTAATACTTTTACACTTTTCGCTTCTAACGTACAACTAAATGACTGTGAATGGGGGATTCAGAAGGGACCAGTTCTTTGAAAAGACAGTAGAGTGGGACTGACTTTGCTACAAATATGACTGCATTAAAAATCTGGGGGCATATCAACAATAGACGGCGATAAATATCGCAAAGCGCGCTTAGCGCTTTTGTATTTATCGCCGTCTATCGCTGAAATTTATCACCCGGTTAGCGCGTTATTTACAACGCGTTTCTCCAGGGCGATAAATTTCCAGCGATGGGGGGGAAATGGCAACAACATCGCCTGAAAACAAGCGTTGAACTCATGAATACGGCGATAATCTTGCTGATACGACCATGTGGTCGTATCAGCATAATCCACCACCAATGTAAAACATACACAGCACCGGTTTTTTGCAGACGTCTGGAAGCAGCGTTAAGGACAAGTTAGCGCTGAAATGAATATCGCTATGCCGGACGGGGCTTCGTTGTAAATATCGCGAAGCCCCGTTAGCGATATTCCACAATGAAGTTTCACGAGGCACGCCCACCTTGCATCTCATTAGGGATGCGAGGCGGCATGAAACCGGGCTCTAATGCAAGGAAACACGCGCTAGCGTGTCCTTGTAGATAGAGCGATAATATTATCGCCGCTTTTCATCCGAAAACGGACGCTAAAGCGGCGATAATATTATCGCAAGCCCTTGCTAATATGCCCCTCGGTTAGCCGACGCACAGTACTAACTATTTTTTCATGGTATTTTATGTAATCTGGAAATAATAATGTAAAGTAACTTGAAAAACGTGTACATGTGTTACCTATGGGTGGGCGCTCTTCATGTAGAAAGAGAGGCGCCTATTTGAAAAAAAATATGCCAAGCCAATAAAAAGCATGTTTGCTGTGAATTCTTTATTAGGGGGAAAATAGTGGAGACAAAGCAGGTAAGGGCCAGGGACATATGTCTTCGGTGACACCATTAGCCAATTCTGGGCTGTTTTTAACCAACCACGCCGTTAGAACATGTTGGCCTACCCTTATGATGGGAAAGTGAAACGACCAGCTCCATTAGCAAGATTTTTTTAGAGAAAAATTCAGGTTCACATAGGCATGAATCTAAATGCCTATACTTAAAAAGGCCAGTGTTTGAAATCAAGGATAATTTATTAGCCTTTTGATTTCAATCAAAGTAGTACTGGATTTGCAGATGTTTGAGGAGATGAAATGTCACCTGAACACCAAGCTTTCTAACTGTGGATTTTAATTGTACAATCCATTTAAGTTTGCATGTTTTGTGTGTGGGATCTATAGTGAACCAAAGGTAAAACTCCCCAAAGACATCTGTCAAATGGATCAGTCAGTCAGGTCTGATTTTTTTTCATAGTAAACCTTACTTTTGAGCCAATACTTATATTGATGAAAGCAATGATACAAGTCCTAGGAAACTAAAAGCTCTTATCTTAACATCCAGGCCTGGAGAAAAAAAACACCAATGCATTGAAAGAATAAATTTGTAAGATCTGTTGGTTTCCTAAATGAAATATCTGTTCATGAAAAATGTTGGCTTGATGTGGACACAGGGAACTTATTATTATTCTTCCAGTGTGAAGCAAATTGTCTCAAGCACAGATGACAGGGCTAAGGGAGGGCGGCATGATGTTTCTACAACTCTCAAACCATTTTGAGCAAACTAGAATTCCGTTCTTCGATATTTACCGATCTCGACCACTGATTTGGTAGAGCCCTACTTATCATGGATTACATATCCCGAGTTTAGAGTTTACCTTACAGGCTTGAGGCTATTCTCTTTGCACTTTTTAGTCACCTTCCAAATTACAGTTTGCTGGTCCTCCTCCCTGTTGCCCATGTGACTCGAATTAATTACAGTCAACAGGGCCATTATATGCTTTTTTGTCAATTGTATGACACTCAGAGAATTCGTTTTATCCGTCCATTTTTGGGAGAACTGGGGGGCATATTAGCAAGACCGGCGATAAAATTATCGCCGTTTTAGCGGCAGGAAACTGCCGCTAAAACGGCGATAATGGGCTTGCTAATATGCTTTATAGAATTCCAATAGAAGCCCAGGTTAGATGTGCAGGACATCTAACCTGGGCTTCTATTGGAATTCCATAACGCATATTAGCAAGCCCATTATCGCCGTTTTAGCGGCATTTTCCTGCCGCTAAAACGGCGATATTTTTATCGCCGGTCTTGCTAATATGCCCCAAGGTTTTGTGTCATACAAAGATGGCTTTCAATTTTTACAGAGTCTGAAATCTGGATCTACCTGTCACTCAGTGATCATTAATATTCGTTTGGCCATAAAAATCAGTAAGATGTACGCCTCGACCTAATTAGGTCCTAAAGTATTTATTTGTACCATTACTGTATTTCAGATGGTTCTACAATGCCGTACTGCCTGGGCTATGTAGTGTTCGTGTTGCGGTTCTCTGTATATGCTCTTGTGTAATGCATCCTCCTACTGAATGATTGTTTTGAGGTGATACCTTTTATCTTGGTTTTATGTCGATGTTCTTATATTTATCTATCCTTGCAAATGTGGTTTTATTACGTGCTTTTATGACCAAGCTGGCAGAATAAAGTGTTATTGACTGACTGACAGACTGAGCAAACTAGAAATCTCCTGGTTTTAGTATAGATGTGCATGTCTGCTGAACAGGAGGAAAACAAGCATAACGATGTATTTCAACCTCATAAACACCTAGGTAGCAAGTAGTTTGCAAATCCTTGAAAATACTTCATTTTCACATTGAGCTGAAATCTACATATTACATAAACGTCTTTCTGTGCCATACTCGTCCAAGCCTGCTGTGGCTTGGGAGGGCAGGTCCTAAAACAATTGAATACACTTGGGCCCTGATGAGGAGTTGGACGACATGTTAGGCGTACCCTCTGAAAACAAAATTATCATTAGGTGCAGGAACACGTCAACAGTACTGTGCAATTACAGGTTAAATACATTGGAATAGGGAATTACTGTGCAGACCTGGTTTTACCCTACACGGTTTTCTCTGTGCCGTAGGACATAATGAATTTGTAATAAGGCAGACGGGATATGAAGCACGTTTGTGACAGAGCAACCTATCTGCCAAACCCGAAATCAGGCCTTTAGTGTTAAAAGTGTAAGTGCAAATTCCAGAATAGAGGGTGCTAAATAAACTGGGCATGGCTCAAGATATCACATATTGCATGGGTCCATGTGGCAGCTCTGGACAGTTTATCACTTCCTGAGTCCTGTTACCTGTCACCGGGTTTTTAATACCCTTGATGAGAGGTGAACTTTGTGACGCCAGGGATCCCAGATTGCCTTCTGTTAGATGTAATATGTTCAGCCAGTTCTGGATTGATCTTTCTCATGTTATGATATGTACTGATATGCCACTCAGTCTACAGCCAGTATGATCTTGCTGTACCAATTGGGTTCTGTATGTTATCATCTTGGTTTCGAAGCTCCATCACAACCAGAATCCAGTGCTTGTGAGCTGCCGAAAATAGTAGGCAGTGTTAGGATATTGGTGTCTTCAGTGTTGATAATTAGAGTCTTTATATATTTTATGTGTGTGCCTGGAGATTTAGCCTAGGTGCTTACATTGGCTTGTGTCTTGCCCTACATGTTTGCATGTGTATGAATTAAATGAGATATTAAATTGTGCTGCAGAGTTCCGATATTCATCTGCTGTCTTACCTGGACTACGCTGGGTGGCTATTATGAGTTCTGTGTAGAAATGTTCTATTGTATGATGGTGTGTGATGAAATGGGATAATGTTGATGTGGGTATACTGATATCAACTTAACTTGCATATCTAAACGCTCTTAGATGTGTGTGAGGTGTTCTAGCTAATATTTGTTTTGGAAGTTTGAGTGTAGTTTAGTGTTAAATGGAGGTGCAAGCCTATTGACAATGTCATGTCAGCGCAGCTTGTTTGTATAGGGTTCTGTCAAATGTGTTCTCTAGGAGGTTGAATCTGTGTTAGGTGCTGTCGAGGCCCCATAACACCCATTTAAGACATATCTGAGTTGTGTCGGGTGCATGTACTACCTTCTGTTCTGAGTGTACTACTGGACTAACCTGTGGAGCGTTGCAGGGAAAGATAACTGATTGTCGCAACAATTAATGATAAGCAGCATAAATAGCAATTATTTACATTTTAAGACTGCTTTCAATTATGGAGAAGGTATGGAAAGGTATGGAAGCCTAGTATGGAGGACTCGCCTGCCTGGATGCATGAGACTTCTGCTGTTGTGTAGAGGAGCTCTACGGTAGCACCATATCTCACTAATCTATGGTGTTTTGTCAATGAGTATCCAATACAAAAGCTGCATATATAGATAGCAGGGACTTGAGTCCTGGGTCCCTCTGGGACACATCAGAGCCAAATAGAAGTTGCAATAGGATGGCACCCACTGTTGGAAGCCTGGACGAGGAGGTCTGCCACAATATGCCTGGTTGCTATCTTTACCCAGCCCAGGATATCCGAGGCAGCCCATGTTCAACTCCTTCAAACACCCGCCAGTTTTACGATAACAGAAAAGGCACTATGGAGTGGGAAGGCAAAGCAGAAGTGAGACATGGTGTGATAACAGTGAAAATCACAAGGATGGGACTTGTGGATGGAACATAGAGCTAAAGTAAGCCAAGGCTTGAGGGTTGCCAGCTCAATTTTACTGGTAATTGTCATTTCGCTCTTCCACTTATAAATAGAGAGGGAAGATCAATTCAATGGAAATTTAAAAAAACACTAGATGGATTTCTGTGCACCTTCATGACACCCAAAGTCACCTATAGCGAGGGACATTTTAGGGATACAAAATAGTGAGCCAAGGGTGGCAGCTGCTAAAGTCAGGTAATGCTAATCGATGTTCTGGATTGCCCCTGGCCCCTGAAGTTAATCAGATTGTTCATAGAGATATGTGAGGGCTAGCTAAGCAAACCATAACTCCTTAAACTGCAATGTGCTGCTCATTTGATCCCTAATGACATCTCATATGACATTCTTGATGAAATCAATGATGAGATCATACATGACATACATACACCTAGAATTTCATAAAATGGTTCACAATTTAAGAGCTTTTGTTCTTTCACATCACCCTCTAGTACTGCCAAATGTGCAAACTATTTTTTGCCGGATACATAATATAGTCTACGTTGATGGAGTACATTTTTCGTTACCTTTCACACACATCCACCCTTACAATAGCATTTTTATCTTGGAAAATAATCTACTGTAACATCATCCAGTGATTCAAAGGCTTTGAACATCAAGTAGGCATAACCTTTAGGCAGCTTTGGCATGCCGTGCTCTCTAGGTCATCTCAAGGGTAGGGGTGGGTGGAACTCGCGGAGTTTCACTCCGTGGAATTCCGCGGAGTTACATAAAAACTCCGCAAAATTGCGTGGAGTTCCACACGTGGGCAGAATTTGGCATGTTGCGCTGCTCGCATTGATTTTTAGCACAGGAGTGGGCGCTGCTTCTTTCTGCCGCTCAAGTGGATTTTTTACTTGAGCGGAAGCAATCTCAACGCGAATGGTCGCTACCAGCAGCGACTGCTCGCGCTGAGAAATCTCGCCGGGAGGCGCTAGAGGGTCAAATTCTCACTTGCGCTGGACAACTTAATGTTGGCGAGCAGCGCTGTGGAAAAAACGCTGTCACACAGTCATTGTTGGAGTTTTGCCAGAACTCCGGACTCCAAGCGGAATGCGGAGTGGGCAAAACTCCGCCGGCGGAGCGTAATTTTTCAGCCACCCCTACTCAAGGGTACACTTCATGCACACTTTCCTTCCTCCAAGTCAATATTATAATTAGTGGGTCGATTTTAATGAAAGTTTAATTAGTTAACCTCTATCGTCCATTACTGGAAGGCCAGACAACAGATCCTTCCTCTTAAAAACAAGAGTCAAGGGGCATGAGGAGCTTTGTGTAAGCCCAGGTAGGGGATACGAGATCACAGAGAGTCAGATGTTCTCTGCAAAAATAAAAAGGTTTATTTTTCATCTCACGATTAGCTGATCCACCCATGTGTTTGCAGATTCCGCAACCTACCATTTGGGATTTGATTTGTGGTTCAAACATGCATTTAATTAATTTTTCTTTGTTGTGATCCTGAAAAAAATCTATAAAAGGAAATTCAGAAAGCAGCTACACATGGTCAAAAACGTTGCACAGTGAGCACTGTGGCATTGGAATTTGCTCAGAAGCCTGGCCAAAAGCCTGCTGTGTATGGCCAAAAGGCAGTGTTTTGCTGGCACTGTGTCTGGGTCGGCTGCACCCCAGGACAGCTGCCTATAGTCTGCTGCACATGGCCCAAGGCTGCACACAGCTAGTCCAGGAGCACCAAGCTGGTGCAGGTGCTGACTGCAGGTAAGGTTCCTGACGAAAGCCCAATAACCATTCCCATTAGTTTTACACTTTTGGTTCAGTGCCATGGGGATGTCCAGGACATCTGCTCAGAGCAAGATGTGCAGGTTCAATGGCACAGGAACAGGTGCACGCAGTGGCGACCACCATTAACAAAGAGTGGTGAGCGAGAGGAGAGAAGGTGGGGGAGAGCACATGGGGGGCAGGGGTGTGGAAAATTAATTTGTATCGATAAACATTGTCTGCGCCATCTTGCCCTTTTTCCCAATGCCACACTTTCGTCGTCCGCGGCGGCCATTTTAGCTACCTTGATCAGACCCACTCTCTGCACACGCTAATCCCCAGCGCGGCTCCACACCCTCGCAAGCCCCCCCGCTCTGGTCACCCTCCTCTCTCTCTCTCTCATGCACGGGCCATTAACCCCTCCAACTGCGCTGCACTTCCCTGGGAATCTCACCCGGGCCTGCCCGACACCTCCCTTTCCTCCTATACACTATCACACCCTCTGACACCCCTCTTCCTCCGTATCCGATTGTCCAGGCCGGTCCCAGGCTATCACCTAGCCCTGCGGATACAGTTTATGGCCCCGACTGTAAGGAATCGCAGCTCTTCAAAGGAGTTACAGTAGATCAAGGCCCCCACCCCATGAGATCCGTCACACCACATGCATTCCGGGAACCGGCGGAATGCCCTGCTGATCCTGCCGTCTGATGACGATTCTGTATGGTGAATGGGGAGGGGATTCTCACTGTAAGGGTGCGTGGGAACGGGTCTGAAGCGAAAGATCCCAGGGATGTCTTTCATACTTCAAAGTATCTTTACTGTAATAAAGAATGTCTTCCTGCCATAAATGCGTGTATAAGAGGCCAGGCCTCAGAGATGCAGTAGAGCACCTCGTGAAGATTCCCTGTTGGTCTGATCTGACGTGTTCTCCTCCGGAGAGAATAAACCTTTGTTTCCTGCCTTCCAGTCTCCAGCGCCTGCCTCTTCATTGATTCATATTTTGGGGAATAGAGGCGACATCGCCGGGCAATACTTAAGGTTATTCCATTCGTCGATTGCCTTCCTGTTTTACAATTGGCGTCCCAAACGTGGGGCCCATCAGCGACACGTGGATCCAGTGGGAGAGGTCCTAACGACAGAGTGAACGACTGCAACGATCGGGAGAGCTCCTGTCCGATAGACCCTCGTCTGACAGCCGATCATCCGAACTTCACTGGTTCCGAACAGACCTCTCTCGAGTGATCTACGGTCCTGACTGGGAACCATCAGGAGTGCCGCAATAGAAGATAGAGGACGATCGGGCGCTGGATTCGGAAGACAGGAAACAGCCCATGCGGTCCGGGTAAGGTCGTACAAAACGACAAATTGTGAAACGATAACGGTTCTTTGAGACATTTGCTGCTTACAAACGAGGAAGAGTACAAATACTCTATCTTCCTTTGTGAACAGTGAAGGGTGGGTAACGCGGACTTTGTCCCCCTTTGTAATCTGTCGTACCTATCTTTTCTCCCACTGATTGTTTGTTTGATTGATTGTCAAGGGTAGCTCCCTTTTTCTTTGAGTATCAGAGTAGCTCCTTTTGAGGCATTCCCTGTCTACAAACGGCGAGGGATAGGAATATTCTCTCTCCCTTTACAGATAGTGAAGGATGGGTAACGCGGACCTTTGTCCCCCTTTGTAATCTGTCGTGCCTATCTTCTCCCACTGATTATTTATTTGGATCTAGTTCTCTTGAAACATTCATTGTCTGCAAACAACCTGGAATAGCAATATTCTGCCTAGTCTTTTGCAGGTAGTGAAGGGTAGGTAACGCGGACCTTTGTCCCCCTTTGTAATCTGTCATGCCTATCTTCTCCCCACTGAGTGGTAGCTGGTTCAGCTCTGACCGCTTGTTAGAGGTGGATCATCCAGTCCCACTGGAAGGCACCCCTAACAAAGACATGTTCACAAAGCATGGACTAGTCGCTATAGCATATTGCAAATTATGGCACAGGTATACGAAGAAGGAACCCCAGAGTCAGTGGCCACTGATAGGATCCTTTGAAGAAAGCAAACTAGATGCACTAGATGAAGCCCTAAAACTCGTAGAACGACACCGACCATGCTAGACAGCGTTGGCCTGTGGCGCAAAGAAACTGTACAGCGAAAGAAGAAAGAGGAAGCTAGGTTAGACAAAGAGCTACGTAAAGCAGCCCACCTAGCTGCAAAGAAACTAGAGGAAGAAATAAAAAGAGAGAGGAGGCTAAGCGAAAACAAGAGATCAAAACACCGAGCCAGTGTCCTGTTAGAACACCCTCTGCGCTCTACCCTGAATTACCTTCGAAACAGCGAACCAACGATGATCTCTTATTAGGTCCTCCGATCATCTACATGCCCCCTCCATATGCCCCTTCCCAACCTTCAGCGCAACACTCGCGACCCCCAAGCACAGACGAGAGTAGCGCCAGGGCTCGGCCCCCAAGGCCTCCGCACCGGCGGAATCCCTCGCACCTGATACAAAACAAGCAGCAATATTAGATGACCATGAGGCCCGAAACACAGAACCCACAAGGACGAACAGGTTGGGCAAAAACGAGCAAGAGAGGATTGACAAGGTAGTCAGGACACTAGTAGAACGAAAGGAGAAGGAGGAACACGTTATGGATATATTCAACTCATATGCGGGAAGCCACAGACGACACTTTGTCGTACGATTATGTTATCATGTCCTAAACGCTTATGAGGACCGATATCGAGATAGAGGTCCCGAGAGCCTAACGACTCTGTATAGAAAAATTGATATCGGGGATGAGGGCGAGTGTGACGTGACGGACCTCCTTGCGCGTACACTTAGGGTTTTCTGCCACCTCACTGAATCAGAGGTGGAAGCTAAACCTACGACATCCGTAGCGGCCGAACCACGAATAGAGCAACCTAGCACCATGATGCCGATAAGAGAGGCCGCCCCCTATTGGGTCCCCCCACGAGGGACGGGGACACACCAATGATGCTAACTATGACAGACCAAGCCGACCTAACACATTTGACCGCCCACGACAGAATCAGTATCAGCAGTCCGATTGCGAGAACGTCCACGATTTCGCATAGGACAGCCAGGGACAAGGGAGGGATCCAGTCGAGCTTTGTGTTGACCAGCAAGGTCCTTATGTCACTGCTAAGGTCCTGGGTACGAAGTCCCCATTTTTGGTGGACACTGGGGCAACACGTAGTGCATTATCCAAACGACTGATTCCAAGGGCACCCTTGTCCGGCTCACACGTGACATCAATAGGCTTTGATGGAACGCCCTCTACTAATCCCTTATCTACACCGATTCCCTTTGACTTAGAGAACAACATCACGGACACAACCTTCCTGCTATCTTCCAACACCCCGACGCCATTATGGGTCTTGACCTCCTGAAGCACTTTCGAGCCACCATTCGATGTTCCCCAGACGGAGTACGAGTCATACTGTACGATAACCAGAATCTGTTCAGACCTTGTCCCACCCGACGCATGTTTTCCATCACTGACGCTGACTTGTCCTTACTAGACACTTTACCCCCGTACCTTTGGGCCAAGACCGACTCAGACGTAGGACGCATGATGATAGACCCTGTGCACATCACTGTACGGTCAGACGCTATGCTCCCAAAGCTCCCACAGTATCGGATATCGCCCGAGGGCGAGAAGGCATTGGTAGGAATCATTCAGTCCTTAGTCGATGCAGGAGTGGTAGAGGAAGTAGTCAGTAATATCTGTAACAGCCCTATCCTACCCATTGTCAAGAAGCAAGGCGAGGGAGATGAGAAGGCTTATCGCTTCATCATTGACCTCCGCGAAGTAAACAAAGTAGTCGTACCTCAGTACCCAGTAGTCTCTGACATCACCACCATCTTGACCCTGATCCCCTCCACTGCCACTGTTTTCACCGTCATAGATCTCAAAAATGCTTTCTTCTATCCCCATCCATCCAGACAGCCGATACCTCTTCGGCTTCACCCTAAAAGCCCGTTCATATAGATTCTGTAGAGCACCCCAGGGCTACACTGAGAGCCCCAGCATCTACAGCCAGGCTCTCAAGAGACAGCTGGACGCAGTCCAGCTCCCGGACGGAGTGGTGTTAATCCAGTATGTCGACGACATTCTCCTGGCTGCCGACACTACGCCACTTGCCACCACAGCCACCATCCAACTCCTGCACTTCCTCGCGGAGAATGGTCACAAGGTCTCCAAGAAGAAGCTGCAGTTCTGCCAACCACAGGTGACATACTTAGGCCACCTCCTGTCCAAGGACGGGAGAAAGCTCACACCCGATCGGATCCGGACCATCCTAGAGACCCCCGTTCAGGTTCGCTCCTTAGTAGGCCTCACGTCCTTCTGTCGGCAGTGGTTGCCAAACCTTAGTCTCATAGTCAGACCTCTACTCTCTCTGTTAGCGAAAGACGTTCCCTTCCCACTCCCTTGGACCCTTGAATGCCAATCCTCCTTTCAAGAACTACGAGATGCCCTCTGCTCAGCCCCTGTTCTAGGAACCCCTGACTACACCAAGCCCTTCTCCCTCTTCACCCACGAGAGGGAGGGGTGCGCTTGTCTGTCCTAACGCAACCCATAGGTCCCAAACAACGCCCTTGTGCCTACTTCTCTGCCACTCTTGACCCTGTAGCCAGAGCTCTGCCCGCCTGCCTTCGAGCGGTAGCTGCCGCTGCCGTCTCTATCCGACAAAGTGAGGGGATCGTACTTTCGAATTCCCTCACTGTGCTGGTCCCCCATGCTGTCGACACACTCCTGAACCAGACCAAGACTCAGCACCTGACTAGCGCACGACTGACTGGTTACGAGTTAACTCTGCTTACACCCCACATCACGTTGAAACGATGTACCACTCTGAACCCTGCCACTCTGTTGCCCCTCCCCGATGACGACCCCAATGTGTCCCCTTTGCATGACTGTGTGACCCTCACGGACGAGCAAACTAGAAGTAGAGCTGACCTCCGTGACACTGCCATCCCAGACCCTGATGGAGAGCTATGGGTAGACGGCTCGTGCATTAAACTCCCCGACGGCACGACCTCGGCTGCCTATGCAGTCACCACAGCCCGGACGGTAGTTGAGACGGCCCGCATCACCCAACGGTCCGCACAAGCGGCAGAACTAATTGCCCTCACACGTGCATGCGTCCTAGCAATAGGCAAAGTCGCAAACATCTACACCGACAGCCAGTATGCCTTCGGGGTGGTTCATCATTTTGGGCTCTTATGGAAGGAAAGGGGATTCCTGACTTCGCATGGCACACCCATCCTTCACGGAGATCTAGTCTCTGCCTTGACCGAAGCAGTCCTCCTCCCCGAACGACTTGCAGTCATCAAATGCCAGGCACACAAGAAAGTGACAGACATCATTGGACAAGGAAATGCACTAGCCGACATCACTGCTCGAACCACAGCTGAGAATAGGACGACGACACGCATGTACGTGACTAGGTCACAGACGGAAAAATGGAAGGACGCTAGAGAGCACATTAGAGACATACAAATGGCCTGCTCCCCCAAGAACTGACTGAATGGGCACGGGTGGGACTGAAAGATGATGAAGGCTGCTGGTTGACAAAGACACGAACAAATGGCTGCTACCCAATTCCTACTTGATCCCCATACTGACTATGGCACACTCCCCAGCACACATAGGATCTGCCCCCATGATTGAACTCATCACCCGAGTCTGGCACAACGACAAGATTCCCGACTCTGCTAGACGCCTAGTTCAACAATGCTTAATCTGCTTGCAACACAACCCAGGGAAAGGAACTGTTGTCCCTCGGGTGGGTTCGGGTCCCCGACCATCCCTTTGAAGTCCTACAGATGGACTACATTCAGCTAGACCGTTGCCTGGGTTTGAAGTACGTCCTTGTTGTCGTGTGCGCCTTCAGCAAATGGGTGGAGGCCTATCCCACACGCGACAACACTGCCATGACCACTGCCAAAGTCCTGTTAAAAGAGTTTTTCCCCCGATATGGCCTTTGTCGGATTTTATGGAGTGACAACGGCCCCCACTTCATAGCTGAAGTCATCCAACTTATCTTAAAGGGATTGGGTGTAAAACAGAAATTTCACGCAGTCTTCCACCCCCAATCTGCAGGCCTGGTCGAGCGACACAACGCCACACTCAAGCTAAAAATCTCTAAGATTGTTGCCTCCACCGGACTGAAGTGGCCTGATGCCCTCCCATTGGCATTGCTATCAATGCGCTCCACCCCCACTAAGCACCACTTGACCCCTTACGAAGTAGTATTCGGGCGGCCAATGAATATTTGGGCCGCGCCTAGGCCAACTTCGATCCATGACGTCCCAGACGTCCTAATGTCTGACTATCTGTGCACCCTCACTAAAACCTTAACTGTCATCCATCAACAGGTGCTACAAGCCATCCCAGACGCTTCCAGGGGCCCAGGACACGACATTCACCCAGGGGATCACGTCTTGATCCGCAACTTCCAGCGTGCCAAAAGCTTGGAACCTCGGTGGACGGGCCCCTGGCAAGTCCTGGATCACTACACGGACGGCCCTTCGAGTGGAAGGCAAGCGTCACTGGGTGCATGCGCACCATTGTAAACGCGCCCCCAACTCTGACGACGGAAGAAGACATCGCGACTCAGGAAGAGCTCCTGACAAAAGACAAACCATCGTTGAGCTGTCACACCGACACAGAAACGCTCGAACTGGCAGAGTTTCCCGATCCCACCGTACCGTCCAGGGAAGGGTACAACCTACGTAAAAGGGAGGAGCTTCGGCAAAGCAGACCACTGACTGGGTAAAATCTCAGAACGGTAGCCTAACACACTCAAGGTTGCCCGAAGAGAAGTCAGAGAAAGTCGGTGGTTCTGCCCGCTACCGAGCACTCTGAAGATGATGGAAGCGCCCGACTCCCCAATGATGGAAGCAACTGGATATCCGAAGAGGACCTACCGAAACCCAAAGACTAACAAACTGCACAGCTCAAAGACTATAGCCGTTTTCATTACCCTTCTCTTTTGCCTCCTCCTCATGACAACCTTCTGGATCATCGAAGAAAGCACACCCGCTCACAAAACATTGCTCCCCACTGAACTGCCGATAACTACCAAGGAACACTTCCTGATTGCCCTTTCTCCACCGCTCCGAGAGAGACGCAGGGAGTTCTGGAATAACTCTTTTGTGCAACTGCTGCACCAACACAACCTTGCCGCTAATGCCACTAATTGCTGGATCTGCGGGCTGCTGCCCCATGCAGCCGGACACTCCATCCCGTTCATTCCTTCGCCCTTTTCCATCCACGGCTCCTGTCTTGCCTGGCTGATTCTTCTGCAAGAAAGCTTTAAAGACAATGCCACATCAGAAAGAACTGTTTCGCATTTCTACCACGAGGCATGGCTGAATAAGACTGGGTGAACCGCTACTCCTTTTTACCCTCTGACCTCTGGTACCTCTATCCACATGGACATCCCTGCCAAAGAACGAGTGGAAATGCAAGTTTTCCATAACCCAGCCAGACCCACTTTCTCCTACCTCCGGAAACGAACAGCCACCACTCTGACAGTGGCCTTGTCTGTTGTCAACGTCTCGGGCCTTGTGTGCATCGAAGGCCTGGGGACGCAACTGGTGGGCCGCAGCGCCTGCGTCATCACCAGAACACTGGATTCATCCGACCCTCCCTCCTTTGTTGCTTCTCCAAATATGTACTTTGTTTGTGGCACCAAAGCATACACCTGGCTCCCCAAAGGTTGGGGGGCACATGCTACATTGCCTTCATCCTCCCACCTACGTATGTGGCCCCAGCAAGCCATCACCGGCAAAAGCGTGCAAGGGACATCGACCAGGCCGACTCGACAGGAGCACAGTTCTTGGATGCCGCGAAAGGACTTGTGCCATTCTGGGGTCCGATGACGAACAGCCGCGCCATCCGACACTTGACCCAGGCAGTTGAAACCACCATGAACATCACAGCTGGCATCTTGACCAATAACACCGCAGAGCTTCAGGCAGTCCGCCTGGTGGCTCTGCAGAACCGCCTTGTTCTAGACGTGGTTCTGGCAGACCGAGGAGGAGCCTGCCGCATCATTGGGTCCAGCTGTTGCACCTACGTGCCAGACAATTCACCTTCTGTTTACAAAGCCATCGAACACCTCCATAGACTGTCCTCTGAAGTACACCAGGAGCAAGAAGGATGGTCGCTTGGGAGCTGGTTCTGGGACTTACTGAAAGCCTGGGGGTGGAGGTTGTTCACATTCATTCTGATTCCGATTGTGGTGCTATGCGGGTGTTGCTTAAGTATCCAATGTCTGCCTCCTCTGTGTTCATTATTTTCAAATTGCATTTGCCCAAAGACTTTGGACTTACAGGCTGAACACATGAAAACTTTGTATGAGACAGAAATACGTGGCATTATGGGGATCGACCCGAATTAACAAGTTGGCGAGAAATGTTAAAAGGGAGGACTGTGGAAAATTAATTTGTATCGATAAACATTGTCTGCGCCATCTTGCCCTTTTTCCCAATGCCACACTTTCGTCGTCCGCGGCGGCCATTTTAGCTACCTTGATCAGACCCACTCTCTGCCCACGCTAATCCCCAGCGCGGCTCCACACCCTCGCAAGCCCCCCCCCGCTCTGGTCACCCTCTCTCTCTCTCTCTCATGCACGGGCCATTAACCCCTCCAACTGCGCTGCACTTCCCTGGGAATCTCACCCCGGGCCTGCCCGACACCTCCCTTTCCTCCTATACACTATCACACCCTCTGACACCCCTCTTCCTCCGTATCCGATTGTCCAGGCCGGTCCCAGGCTATCACCTAGCCCTGCGGATACAGTTTATGGCCCCGACTGTAAGGAATCGCAGCTCTTCAAAGGAGTTACAGTAGATCAAGGCCCCCACCCCATGAGATCCGTCACACCACATGCATTCCGGGAACCGGCGGAATGCCCTGCTGATCCTGCCGTCTGATGACGATTCTGTATGGTGAATGGGGAGGGATTCTCACTGTAAGGGTGCGTGGGAACGGGTCTGAAGCGAAAGATCCCAGGGATGTCTTTCATACTTCAAAGTATCTTTACTGTAATAAAGAATGTCTTCCTGCCATAAATGCGTGTATAAGAGGCCAGGCCTCAGAGATGCAGTAGAGCACCTCGTGAAGATTCCCTGTTGGTCTGATCTGACGTGTTCTCCTCCGGAGAGAATAAACCTTTGTTTCCTGCCTTCCAGTCTCCAGCGCCTGCCTCTTCATTGATTCATATTTTGGGGAATAGAGGCGACATCGCCGGGCAATACTTAAGGTTATTCCATTCGTCGATTGCCTTCCTGTTTTACAGGGGGACATGTTAATAATAAATAAAAAAACGTACCTGACGCCACTGGCCGCCACCCGCATCGTATCACTCCTGCTGGTCTCTTCCTGGTCCTAGCAGCCCTTGGGACAGACTCCCATCCAATCCCCATGCTGCAGAGCAGCGCAGGGATTGGCCTGAACAGGCAGGCAAGACACTCCGCTCAGTTCATGGAGTCTGTGGGGTGTCTCCAGTCCGGCTGCTGAATGCTGGAGAAACCTAAGTGTGCATGTGTGTTTTGGTCGGCCTGAGATGGCCGGCCAAACACATATGCGTACTTAGGGAGTGCAAAAGCACTCCTTCTCTCACCACCCATGCTCTGCCCCTCCATGCACAAACTGACTCAGAGCCGGCAAACGAAAAATAAAACGATGCTAGAGGATCGTTTTATTTTTCGTTTGCTGGCTCTGCACCAGGCAGTGGGGCGACGCTCCTCCGCCATTGCGGAGGAGCCGCCGCAGGCTGCACGGTTTTCCCACTGACCATGATCTGATGCAATACCCCACTGTGCATTATGGTCAGCTTGGTGGCACATAGGTGGACAATGGGGTTGTCCACAAGCCAAGGCCTTCCTCCAACCTCTTCTGAGAATTATTGATGTCTATGAGCAGTGCATTATATCAACATGTAAACTGGGTGCAGCATAACATAAAACACTCATCACTGAAAGGATTTTGTCAGCTGGAAGTTATTGGCAACTTCGGCCATAAGAACAACATTTGCTGTTTTTCTGGTTACAATTTTCAGTGAAAAAAATATTGAAATTCACTAATTATGGTTAACCATGGATCTTAATCAACATCATTGATGGTGACCTTGCTGTTGACAACACAGATGACTTCATGATTGACCTCATTGATGCGGAGGCTGTTCATTCAACCTTGGTGTGTTTGGTCACATATCATGCTGGCGGCAAGACCTGGCTGCAGGTAGCAGCTGTTGCTGTCCCAACCTGTTTCTGGAACCCCTGGAAGTCCCCCTAAACCCCTGGTGTCAAGGGTCTTCCGTTTAATATCAGACGAAGACAGTCCTCTCTGAGCACAGTCACATTTCAGTAGTTTCCATTTCTTGGCCACCTTCTGACATCTCACCAGCAAAAGGAGGCTTTTGGTGGACTAAAGTTAAAACACGTGGTCAACCATGTGAAGTCATAATCAGAGGTCACCTGAAGTCATGTATACTGCCCACAGCATTTTGGTGCGTTGCCATTCCTAGGTATCCCAAGTATTTAGAAAGGAGAGAGAGTTAATTGAAAACAAAAAGTGTTGCCGAGAGTGACTGCTTGTGCTAGCAAATGCTCTGCCACCCTTAAAGACCTGTTGAAACTGGGCACGGACAGAAAGGAGCAGTACACTTTGAAAGGAGTCACCTCAGATATTGACTGACCAAAATGGCTGCCAGCACTAAGGACATTTGATCTCGTTTACTAGTGCGAGTGAGGACGTGGCAAATATGTTTGGGACTTGCCAGAGGAGTTTCAATAGTTTCTTGGGAAGCCCCAAAAACATATTACCCCAAGTTCCTAGAGGACATAGCAGCTGTAACCACTGTTACTTTACCGAGGAGGCCATTTAAAGGACTATAGCCCAGATCTTCAAAGCATTCACGGAACGCAGCGTAGCAGCCAAAAAGGCTGTGCTGCGTTGATGACAGGGAGGAAGAAGGAGAGCGCCATATCTACAGAGACATGGCTCTCTCATCCCCTTTCCCTAGTGCCTGCGCTGATTTTAGCTGCCCTGCGCAAGGCACACACCTTAGTGCCATAGCGCTAGGGTGCGTGCCTGAGTCTACCATAGGTTTTGTACTGGAAGGGTACCCTTCCAGTACAAAATACTATACGTAGGCACACTTGACAACTTTTCCTACTTTGCATGTGTGCTGCACAGTGCAGCACACATGCAAAGTCAGAAAAGAAAGGAGAAATAAAAACATTTCTCCTCTTAACACCTCCTTTTAAATGGTGTTAACTATTGGCGCTAAACCCTGTCTATTATTGTTTGTAGATAGGGTTTTGCGTCAAAAGGCATGGGTAGTAGCATGGGAATGCCCATGTATCACCCATGTAACGTCCCCTTGGCGCAAAGTAATTCAAAGCAGTGCTTCGCGCTGCTTTGCATTACTTTAAGGGTACTTTCCAGCGCAAAACAAGCTTTGCACTGAAAAGTAAACTAGGAAAAAAACATTTTGTGTTTGTTAGTGTCACCTTTGTGACGCTAACCCAGAGCAAAATGTTAGTAAATCTGCCCCTCAGTAACATGAGAAACGCGAAAAGAGGAAACGCTTGCATACCACGGCCTAGTACGTAGATAACGAGGACGTCTCTTCATCCACTGAGAAACGTCATGATTTTTATAGACATGGCGAACCGACAAACCTCCTCTATCTCTCTTTTTTTTTTTCTAAAACGTTCCCAATTTCGTGATTTGAACATAGCTGACAATCTTTAAAAGAAAAATTGGGGTGCAAATGTTGCAAACCCGAGGTTTTGGCAGAACAAAAAATATGAACATCAACTGTTTTGCCTGCAAATAGTACAAGTCTCACAAACATCAAAAGTTGTGAACTTCGCCTGAACAACTTCAGTTTTAAACACTTCAAGATTTTACAGCAATGGCGGGCATCACAATCTCCTGGGCCAATGACACTACACCCAAGTGCAGTCTCGCGCTTTGCATCTGTTAGAGAATGCCTGAATATAAGTCTGTAGCTGTGGTGGCTGCTGTAGGATAAAGACACATTTTGTTGACAGTGAGCCACAATTATTTCAATTGACGGATTCATTGTCGTATTTGTCTTGAGGCATCAGTGACACACCCCTTGCGACCCCTGGCACTGCTTTTGTGATCCCTGGCCTTAGAGGTGGCAACATCAGGGGCAAGTACACAAGAGTGACTCCGAACTCCTTGTTTTTTGTCCCTTATTTGCGATACTAATATTCTATTATTCACTATTTGTGTGATAAAAAATGGAGCACAATTCACTGGAATGGACCTGTGGTGGCAGCTAAGGTAAGTAAAAAATGCATTTAAATGCATATTGTGCATGTACATGTGGGCGTGAGTGTATTTATGTGAGGCAGTGAATGCAAGAGAGTGAATAAAAGTGAGTGTGCGTTAGAGTGTTTTGTTATGCTTGCAAATCTGTTTTTGGCCCTGGCATACTGAATGTAATCCTTGTATTATAGAACAACCCTTGGTAAAATATTGATGCTGCCATATTTGAGGCAATTCTTAGCATAATAGACACGTTTGACAAAATATAGGCAATGGCACACTGGAGGTAATTCTTGGCATAATAGGCACCCATGGGAAATACTGGTTCGTGGCATCCTTGAGATAATTCTTGGCATAGGAGACACATTTGAAAAAATATTGGTACTTGCACAGTGGAGGTATTTATTGGCACAAAGAAAAACACAGCGGCGGCCGGCACAGGTAAACCTGGTGGGGCCGGGTTGGGTGGGAGGGGGAGTCGACAGACGATGGAATAGTTATAATTAAATAAATAAATAGTACCTATTTCGTAGGCTGTCGGCTCCCCCCTGCCGTGCCCCGCCCCGCCCACCGCGCTTACCTGAGCCGGCCGCCACTGGAAAAACAACCTAACATATAGGAGCGGGGCAACCATGACAAAATGTTGACCCTGTCACAATGAGGCAATTTTTGACAATAAGGGTCACCTATGGTATATGGATGGCATAAAGGAACAATTCTGCACTGGCATATTGGGGCACCCATAGCATATGGTGCACTCATGACAAAATGAAATGCTCCATTGTGCTGATCAATTGAGCTAATTGTTGACATATGGTGGCATCCATTGCACATTTTGAAAACATGGGTCAACTCCTAGGGAGCGTCAGGTTTCATCGGCTTGGCACACCATGAACGGATTTGAAATTTTCTTGAATGCCATTTCTGCGCCTATGACTTTTTAACAAATATAGGTGAAAACTGTGCTTTAAAATGCACTAAATGACCACATTGTTTTCAAATTGTTCTTGGGGAGAGAACTCATCTAGTAGAGACCTGGCTTTTTACTGGCCAAGTATTACATCCAAAAACTATCAATGATAAAGTCAGCACTAAAATATAGGTTTTATCTAAAATAGATGTTTGTCTGTGTTGTGTTGTTATATTAATCATGAAGTTATTATGGAAATTCAGAAATATCAATGTTGATGATATTGTCATGGCTAAGGTCATGTGATATGACTTCCCGGAAAAAATCAGGCTCAAGGGTCATATGACAACACCTCCTGTAATGTCATGAAGGTCAAAGGTTATGTGATGTCACTTCAGCTGTCCCTGACATTTTGGAGAATTGACATCTCTGGCCCATGCATCATCTTTCAAGTGGTAAGAACAAACAGAGCATCTAAATGGGTAAACAATGTTCACTAGCCAAGGATGCTAGTGCTAGAGGACAAGCAATATCATCAGACTTAATGAGAAAAAATGCCATAAAGGAACAAATCAGGGTGTGCGTGAACTGCAGTGCACCAGAAATGGGTATAAAGAGACGTATGCTGTTGCAAGGTTGTGGAGTAAGTGATTATTGGCATGAGACTATGGACAGAATTAATATGGTCATGTACAAGGAATTAAAAACTGATGCCTTTGCTAACATGTTCTGAATAAACACTGATTCCACTGGGTCAAGATGATTTCAGTGGGGAAAATGATATTTTTGATAGTGTGCAAATCATGGATCTCAATTCCCCAAAATTCTAGTGGCAGCAGAAGTACCAGTATGAATCCTTTGACTTCTGATGACATCAGAGGACTGACCTTTTGCCCACACCTATCCTCTCGACAACCACTTATTTGGTTCTGAGGGGCTACTGGAAGGGTAATGCGTGGAAACTGCACAAGATAAGTATGGTTTCCTCAATTATATATTTGATTGTCTTGCTGCTGGCTTCATTATCTGTAAGACTAAAGGTAGCAACAGTGGTAGGGATCACAAATGCCAAGTCTAGGGTAACAGACGATATCCCTGGTGACAAGCTGAGGATTAAAACTTACACTCTCAAAAAAG
Organism: Calotriton arnoldi; assembly: GCA_963921515.1. Classification (NCBI taxonomy): domain Eukaryota; kingdom Metazoa; phylum Chordata; class Amphibia; order Caudata; family Salamandridae; genus Calotriton; species Calotriton arnoldi. Next base: position 59,812 of record CAWUFW010010744.1, on the reverse strand, counting down.
TGAAGGATGTAATGCATAAATTATTCTCTACCACTGGTAATTACCTGGTTCCCCATCCAAGTCCATCGTTATTTTGCACACCAAGCCACCTCAGCTTGGTCCCAGCCATAGGCAAATCAATCTCGAATCTGCTCCAATACGAACAACACAGCTCAAACCGCCAAGTCAGGTCCTCTCTGAATTGGAACACAAGCAACTCAAGACTGGCTACGCCCTTATTAAGCCTCATTAGCCGGGTATAGCCTGGCTCTAGTGGCGCAGTGTCCACAGGACCCACGTCTGAGCACACCTATCCCACTTAGGGTGTCGCACTAAAGCACACAAAAATGTGATGAGACTTGGCACGTCAAAATGTCTGAACTTGAAAAAAAAGGTGTTTTCTTTAAGCTAGTAGGAAGGGAAAAACATCTTACCAAGATGAGGTGCAGCTTCTTAGAATTCGATTATTACTATTTGGGGGCCGGTTCCGATCTCGCTCGGAAGGCCCTCCGAGAGCCGTCCGTAGCGTTACCTTCGGACCGACTCGTTCCGGGAGTCGGTCTATCCAAACGACTAAGTACGATACGCAAATGTCTCCAAATCCCGACCGACTCGTCCGCTCCGATTCCAGCACCATTTTCCGTACGAGCCGGATCAAAAAACGCTGAATGGACTCGTCCGGAGCCATTTCCGAAGCAGTTTCCGGCCGGCCAAGTACGATGCGTACTTCCTACGCGCCGAACAGGTCGCCACCTCCAGCACGTCACAGCATCCGGAAAAGCTGTATTTCAGCTCCGATTCACGCCACAACACGATCACCACGTATGAGACGAAGCAGCCATTTATCCGATCGTGCATGTCATCCCCATACTGTACGCATATGGTCGAATCAACAACCGGAACCACGCGTCTGTCCCAGACGGTAAGTCAGACACCTACCACACACAAAAACGACATGATCCCGCAAAAGCCAACACACCCATAGGGGGTGTATGCCTAACACTACCAGCATTGCCTACCCCATAGGGGGTATTGCCCACCCCATAGGGGGTGGATGCAGAACACTACCAGCAGTGCCCACCCCATAGGGGGTGTATGCCTAACACTACCAGCAGTGGCCACCCCATAGGGGGAGGATGCCTAACACTACCAGCATTGCCCACCCCATAGGGGGTATATGCCTAACACTAGCAGCATTGCCCACCCCATAGGGGGAGGATGCCTAACACTACCAGCATTGCCCAACCCATGGGGGGAGGATGCCTAACACTGCCAGCATTGCCCACCCCATAGGGGGTGTATGCCTAACACTAGCAGCAGTGCTCACCCCATAGGGGGTGTATGCCCAACACTAGCAGCAGTGCCCACCCCATAGGGGGTGTATGCCTAACACTACCAGCATTGCCCACTCCATAGGGGGTGTATGCCGAACACTAGCAGCAGTGCCCACCCCATAGGGGGTGTATGCCTAACACTACCAGCAGTGCCCACCCCATAGGGGGAGGATGCCTAACACTACCAGCATTGCCCACCCCATAGGGGGTGTATGCAGAACACTATCAGCAGTGCCCACCCCATAGGGGGGGTATGCCTAACACTACCAGCATTGCCCATCGCATAGGGGGAGGATGCCTAACACTACCAGCATTGCCCTCCCAATAGGGGGTGTATCCAGAACACTACCAGCAGTGCCCACCCCATAGGGGGTGTATGCCTAACACTATCAGCAGTGCCCACCCCATAGGGGGTGTATGCCTAACACTACCAGCAGTGCCCACCCCATAGGGGGAGGATGCTTAACACTACCAGCAGTGCCCACCCCATAGGGGGTGTATGCATAACACTCCCCTAGTGCTGTCCAGCCTAAATTGTGTTTAGTGTGTGCAGTGCTAGCAAAATTGACACATCAAGAGCTACATTGGACAAACAACCCATATCTGTAGTGACAAAAAGGTGAGTGTTGGCTTCAATCCCCCATCATTTCCAAGCACATAGGGGCAATGGGGGATACCCCCCCTTACCATGGTGTCAAAATAGGTGAGTGTGGGGTTCAATCCCCCAGCATCTCCAAGCACATAGGGGCAATGGGGGATAACCCCCACATCACTGTAGTGACATGAAGGTGAGTGTAGGGTTCAATCCCCCAGCATTTCTAAACACATAGGGGCAATGGGAGATACCCCCCACATCACTACAGTGACAAAAGAGGTGAGTGTGGGGTTCAATCCCTCAGCATCTCCAAGCACATAGGGGCAATGGAGGATAACCCCCACATCACTACAGTGACAAAAGAGGTGAGTGTGGGGTTCAATCCCCCAGTATCTCCACGCACATAGGGGCAATGGGGGATAACCCCCACATCACTGTAGTGACATGAAGGTGAGTGTAGGGTTCAATCCCCCAGCATTTCCAAACACATAGGGGCAATGGGGGATACCCCCCATCACTGTAGTGACAAAAAGGTGAATGTATGTCTCACACACCCAGCATGTCCGACCAATCATGGGCCTTAAAACACAAGCAATGTGGTGATAAAGTAGTGGTTGTGTGCCAAATAACAACCTAACTGGTGAGGCCAACAGTGTTGTGTGTGTCAGATACCCTCAGCCATGTACAGCCAATCATTGCTCTTGGGGGCTAACACTGCCAGCAATGTTCAATTGGACAATGTAACATGTGACCATCCAAAAAGCATAAACACACATATTAGACACAAGCAGACACAATTCTAAAGGATTCCATCGGAAACAACATTTCTGATGAGAACCAGTACCAGACTGTGGCAACAAGGTCAAATGCAAAACATAAGGGATGTGCAGAGTGAAGATGAAGGAGTCCCAGGGCCAGTAGAGCAAAAAAATAAACTAAACATCCACTCAATGCCATAGAAACTCTGTTGAAATACATGGCTGAAGATGCACAAAGGTAACCAACCAGCCACACACTGCAGAACAAACACAACATCTGTGTGAGTGTTGAAGTGTTCCTCGCCTGGCACAGTACACACGATGTGGGTCAGAACTCCACTGAGACATATGCGCGCTGAGTACAATCTGGAAGGATTACATGATTTGGGATAGTGAATGTGGCCAATGAGGCAATGTTTGATGAGCATGTGCACAAGAGTCACATGTGGAACAAGCCTGGTGGAACACCAAACAAAACATCAACAGACTGACTCTCTTCCGCAGTACCCTCAAGGGCCAAATCACTGTGGTGACAGTATCATGTCTGCTGACCCTCTGTCCTCCTAAATTAGGATGTGTGCTATACTTTACAGCCCAAACAATTATGCGCACTGTGTCACGTTCCTTGCAAGAACCACTGTCATCTCACATACCCAAACATCACTCCCACGGCATTGGCCCTTAATGTATGGCCACATAATAGGTAGGGGCCTTGCCAAGAGACAACTGGCATTTGGCCAGTCTAAACACCACACACCTTGATCTACAGCAATGTGCCTCATCTAAGCCTAAATAGACTGGTGACATTGCACAGGCACCCATGACAGTGTGTACCGCTGACGAGGAACACAATATTGACCACACATCATTGTGATCAAAATACAAACATGGGTTCATGTCATGTTGTGTATGGCCAATGTGTCAATCACTGTATCTGCAAGGTACACCCAGCATGCCACATACTAGGACACACACAGTTCATGGTTAAACAAGAGGTGCCAGACACACATACGTATGGGACACTAATTCACTACATCTGTACACAACAACACATACTCAAAACCTGCAGGACAACAGGAGTAAACACACTCACAGAATCATGAAGTTCTGTAGATTTTTTGGTACAATGAAGCACACAGGAGACAGCCCACGACAACACACAACTCCACAGACAAGCAAAAAACTTACATGATGCTCCCACTGAAACAAACATGAGGTGGTTGTGTCACAGCTGTCAGCTTTACATGTGTACACCAGATTCCTACTTGAGGCGTAGCAAAGCATGGGACAACAATGTAAAGGACACAAAGACATGTGTTGACTATGGGGTATATTCACAAGAACGTGCGCTAAACATGTCCAAACAATGTTAACGCAACTTCACACATCGCAGTCTATCGCAGGAAAATAACCCTGTGTTAACGTGGAATTCACAACACGGCGGTACCATGCGATAGTCTCCCGAAAACGCGGACAATGTCCGCGATACAACAACCGCGTCGGTGATAAAAACCCAAACCCCAACGCAAAAACACATGCGATGGGCCAAACCGCGATGAGGAAATCAGCGATAAGCAGCACCAGGCCTGCAATACACACACGGCAGGCGGGAAAATCACAACAAAAGTAGAAAAACACACAAACACAAAATAACCAACACCGAAGCACCATGGAGGCATCCGGAGCAGGCGCAGAGGACGAGCGGAACCCCACAAGCACCCCGGATGACCAGCCTGGGACCTCGGGGACAGGGAAGGGCAAGGACAAGAAGAAGAGGAAGAGGCGGTGCGGTCTGCAGGAGAATAGGATCCTGGTCACGGAGGTGATGGAACACCATCAAGAACTGTTCGTCACCTCCAACGTGTCATTGGGCACCAAAAATGGAATATGGCGGTCCATCGTGGACAAGGTGAATGCCATCGGAGAGCACAAGAGGTCAATGGACGAGGTCAAGAGGCAATGGATTGACATCAAGCGCAAAACCAAGGAGAAACTCGCAGGCAACCAGAAGGCAGCGATGCAGACTGGAGGTGGGAGCCCAGCGCCACAGCTAGAGCTGGATGACATGGAGGAGCTGGTGTCGACAGTCATCAGTGTGGAGACCGTGGCAGGAGTCGGGGGAGCGGACACTGCTCGACATGACACAACACAACAGCAACAGGGTGAGTAACCACCAGGCACTGGGGGGACGGGGGGAGATGGCCACAATGGCACACATGCACAATCAAGCAGAGCACAGTGCACACCCACAATGACTCTGGATCATGGCCCTGATCTGCAGACTGTCACAATGTACATTGCCATGCTGTCTGAATGTGAACATGTACCATGCGGCTACATACATGTGGACACATTGTAATACAGCATCTCCCCTTCACATTGCAGAGGCACCGTCAACACCTCCTGCAGAGCAGTCCCAGCCACTCTTCACTGATGATGAGGAGGACACCCCCAGCATCGACACCGAAGCCCTCCAAGACAACATTGAACTCATCCGCCAATCACCTCTAGGATCAGTGCAGCCCAGCTGCATCGAGGAGACCCCACCCACTCCACAAACCACCCAGCAGGAGGCACCCACAACCCTGTCTGTCTCCCAGGACCCCCACGAACAACACATGGCCTTCCAACGCCATGTGTTGGAGGGCCAGAGGGAGATGGCTGAGCAGGTGCGGGTGGGGTTCGACCTCATGGCTACCAAAGTCCCATCAGGGACCACCTCCAGTCCCTAACGGACACCCACAGGCTGCTCCATGGTCTCCAACGAGCCCTGGCTGACATCGCTGGAGTCATGACTCGGAGACAAGAACACCTGTCCACTCATAGTGGCTCCAGCGATCTCAGCCGTGAGCTGGCACACATGTGGAGGCTCATGGAGGACATGGTGCGGATGGAGGCGGAAAGGATGGCAGCCACCGCTGCACATCAGCAAAATGTAGCTGGGATCTACCATGCCCTGCAGATCCTCATCATGGCATTGCTGCCACAAGGCGTGGCGCAGATGAATGCTGCTGCTCCTACACCATCCACATCTCCACCCCCTGGTGTGTCAGTGCCTCACAGTGTGGCAGACATTTCCACTCTGGCACCTGATGTGTCACTGCCACACAGTGCGGCTGACAATCCACCTCCCTCCCCTGATGTGTCAGTGGCACACAGTGCCGCAGCCGGAACTGCACCACCCACAGATGAGGCAGAGCACTCATCCGAGGACGAGGACGTGGATGGGATTGAGATCAGAAGGAGGCACTAGTATTCATTTCCGCCACCTGGCCTGTTGCTGCTTGGTGCCACACATGGCCCCATAACCTTCCACTGACCCCTGATTCACTGTGCTGCACTCACCTTGGACCGCGACATGGACTGCCATATCCTGTTTGGTGACCAATGGCACGGCGACGAGACTGCGGACTGTACTCTTCCTCTTCCGCTGTACTTGTCATTCCCCGATGTACTCTGGCTGGCCCTCCACGGGCCCATATTGTGAAGTGGGGTTGGCATGGCCCTGTACTACTCCAGCTGCAAAACTGCACTGGATGTGCATTAAACATTCAGAAACGCATTGCTGTGTCATGTCTTTTATCATTCATGTATGGATGTGTGGATGAATGTAGGGTCAGTGATTCCCCCTAACGTCAGTGATGTTCATCTAGTGGGATTCCAGTCACAGTGTGCTACATTGCTGATTGCGTTCCGGGTGCCGTAGACACTACAACAGGGACACACGCATTAGTCACTTCCTTGTCTGGATATGGACTGAACCACGCCCAGAGCCCCCGAGTCATTGTTGCAAGCCCTGCACTGGTCCGGCGTACGCCAGGCCAGACCACTCCGCTTGCGCTCCGAGGGGGGGCACATAACTACATGTCGCAGGTTTACATGCTAGTGGTCTGCAGGTCACTGGTCTAGTTGTCAGCATGTCACGGCCACTCCCTGAGGGCAGGTTTGCACACACACCACACCCATCCGGCACAGGTGTCACAGGTCATGTGACCCCGCCAATATAAGGGGCCGACAACGTCACATTCCCCACTGCCGGAGGTGACTGGATGACAGACGTTCCACGATTCTCAATCATGAAGGGCCCATGAGTTGTTGTGCACAGGGTTAGTCGCACCCGAATCCATGAGGCCGTCACAGGCCTACCACCACGTGGCGCTGACTGGGGTTGCACAGGGTTAGTGGCACCCGAAGCCTTGCGGCCGTCACGGGCCTACCACCACGTGGTGCTGACTGGGGTTGCACAGGGTTAGTGGCACCGAAATTGCTGAGCGGGTGTGCAGCCTGCGATGATGACGTGTGCACTGATGTGGTCTCTGCCATTGATGCCTCAGAACTCAGCGTCATGTGTGGGACCTGCTGGGCCGCGGTGCGGGTCCGCATGATGTGGAGCATGCCGTGGTGGTGGGACCGGGGCCTGGAGCTTGCACGGGCATGTGGTGTGCCCACTGGTGGACACACCGTTGGCGGCAGGTGAGCAGTGGGGCCTGGGTGCGCAAGGGCGGACAGCTGCATGTGGCTGCATGTGTGCGCAGGGACGGACAGGCGTTGTTGCCGTGTGCAGTGAGATGGACTCTGCCAGGATTGACTCTGGCCTTGATTACAGATTGCAGACCTGGTGGCTTGCAGTGTATACCGGCACGTGGTTGGAGAAACACCGGTGGCAGCAGGTGAGCAGTGGTGCCTGGGTGCGCGGGGCGGCAGTGTCCCTCCCTCTCTCTCTCTCTCTCTCCCTTCCTTTCCTTCTCTCTCTCTCTCTCTCTCCCTTCTTTCCTTCTCTCTCTCTCTCTCCCTTCCTTTCCTTCTCTTTCTCTCTCTCCCTTCCTTTCCTTCTCTCTCTCTCTCTCTCTCCCTTCCTTTCCTTCTCTCTCTCTCTCTCCCTTTCTTTCTTTCTTTCTCTCTTTCTCTCTCTGCCTTTCTTTCATTCTCTGTTTCTCTGTGTCTCGCTCCTTTGCTGTGCGCATGACACACATTCTGATTTTGTGCTTTATTGACATCAAGATTGTCCCGGACGTTTTGTCATTGTGCGACATCATGCGCTTTTTTGTGGCTCTTGTGTCGTGCACGGTATGTGTTTGTCCGGGGGGGGGAGGTCCGGGGGGGAGGCCTGAGAGTGGTGGCGGTCGGTGTTGTGGCCCTCTTGGGAGTTCGAGCTGCATGATTATTGGCTCCATGGCATCTGTGGGTCTTCCGATGTGGCTCTGGGCTGGGCTCCCTTTTGTGCTGCAGGTAGTCGTCCTGCTTAACACCAGCAGAAGGCAGGTGTTAAATCCCTGCTGCTACCGCGGCTTATCGCCTGTTTTTGGTTCGCATCGCAGATCTGGCAGTTTGTTGTGAAAGTGGTGTAGTGGTGTTTTCGTGTGTTTTTGCCTACTCTGCATCTCATTAGGGTTAGTTGGTGGTGTCACCCGTGGGGGTAAAATTTGTGGCAGTTATCGCGGGAATACTGGCGATGTCTGCAGTTTGCACACGCTTGTGAATGGGGCGTTAAATCTATCTCCACTTTTGATGCGTTAAGGTGGCGATAACTCGGCGATAAGTCCTTGTGAATATGCCCCTATGTGCGTTGCACACAACTCAAGATCACACCATTTTCAACGTTAACTTCTATGGCATGTCTATCACATCAACTCTGCATCCAGCTAGAAAATCTGCATCATGTGCAGATCATCCCTATTGTCGAAATGAATATGCTGACTGTTTACTGCAGAAGACTTGGAAGATACATGTCTCACCAGATAGGGCACACAACAACTGTGTTGGACACATTTGAAATCAAAAGTCTGTCTCAGAATGACGAAACACTCAAGGAGACCTACCAAACAAAAAGACATGTTGCCATCAGGCTATAGGGAAGGGTAGAAACTGCTGAGTGTGATCAGTCATAGACACATACAAGTGCCAAAATTGGAGAAAAAAAAAGAATGATAAAAAATACATAGATGTTGCTAGCCCAAATGTGCCTCGGGGAATACAAAATGTGTCACATGTGTGTTTGCCCACAGTGCAGGCCCATGTCTCAAACCAACCAGGGATGTCACCATCATGTCACCATTCAACTGGTGCACACACATCTCGGACACTGCAAGTACAATAGGTAGAGAAAGCACTGGACTACTCAGCACACAAAAACATTCTCAAACAGGAACATCTGCAGGGACTACAGTCTAGCCAGGAAGTGGGGTTTGCAGACAGAGATCAATGCTCACATGACACACACCCTGGTCTCAGGATATGTTCCAGATTCACACACTGCCATGAGGTGATGTCACTACTGTGTAAGGTCAGCTGTGTCAAGCTTGGTCTTGGCAGGGGTCTACCATGTCCCAAAGAAACTCGGACATGGATCCAACAATTCCAACACACATAATACTTTGTTACCATCAGCCTGTGTACATGTGTGTCCCCAAAGTCACCTGCACGTAGGCAAACTCCATGTTTAACAAGTTGCACTGATGAGACAGATGATGTGTTCATCCTCAATGCGCTATTCTACATGTCTATCATAGAGGCTTGTACCGTAGGCAAAATGTACAATGTGTATAAATGTCAGAACAACCTATGTGCAAAAGTGTAAGTCATAGATGGGATGTTGTCAAAAGCAGGTCACACTACGTGTCCAAAACATCGTGGATCATGACAACCTGAAATTGCTGTCAATGATGACTCTGATACATACTGTAATAGTACACATATACCATGGTCCACATGCAGTGCCTCACATTGCTAAAACAACATTTACACTAAACAAGATGTCTACAGCTATTTCATTATGACTCATGTCCAAAATTAGGTACACAAAATGCTAATCCACAAAAGAAAATGTAATGCTTTATTCAGCCTTGAAATATTTTTGTCATTAAATGGAGAACAAAATGGCCAATGGCCAGTCCATTAGAATTTAGTCCTTCAGGGTGTAAACCCAAGGCTTTGGACACCCTGGCTCGGCTGCACTGCTACAACTAGGGGACATCTCCCCTGGAGGGGCATCTTGAGTGGCATGTCAGGCACCGCAGGGACAGGATTAGGGTATACCAGGATGGGTCATGGGAGGGATGGGGGCTACTGGAGTGTCATGTTCCACTTCAGTGGATAGTTCGGATTGAGTGGGCGTGGGCTCCACTGCAGTGGACTGGTCTGTATGAGGGGGCGGGGGCTCCACTGCAGTGGACAGGTCTGTATGAGGGGGTGGGGGCTCCACTGCAGTGGACAGGTCTGTATGAGGGGGCAGGGGCTCCACTGCAGTGGACAGGTCTGTATGAGGGTGTGGGGGCTCCACTGCAGTGTCTCTAACTGATAGAAGGGGTGATGTTGTGGGAGGTGAAGTGCTTGTGGTGGGGGGAGGGCCTAATCTTCTTGGGGATGGTGTATTGGTGTGGGCTTGCAACTGGAATGGTTACGGAGGTGTGAACTTTAGTAAGGGTGGCCTGGGCTCAAGGTGCTTTTGGGGTGGCAGTGTGGGATGGTTGAGGGGTTTTAGATTTCTTAGTTCTGGGGGATGTACGGGTGGGGGCCTCACTCTTCCTACTCTTAGGGGATGGTGTCCGGGCAGGGGTGGCTCTCCTCTCTGTGCTGGGTGAATTCCTCCTCCCCTTGTGAGTCTGGTCTGATTTCTTAGTGGGGAAGAGGCCAAGGTCACAGAGGAAGAGCCTCTGGGAAAGGGGGGTTGCAGGAGAGTCAAGGGTTGGGTTTTGGAGGGAGAGGTAGGTGAGGAATGCCTAATTTGTGTGGATGGGTGTGTGTGTTGTTTGGGCCTATCCCCTGTGTGTGTGATGTCAGTCCCCTGAATGTGCGTGCATGTTTTAAATGACTTTGTTTTAGTTTGTTGTGTGCTGCTTGTGTCTGTTGGGGTGTGTGCATGTGCCTGTGTGAGTGTGCTTTGGACAGGTAGGGTAGTGGGGCCTGTGGATGGGGCAGAGGTAGGAGGGGTGAGGGACTGCTGTAGGAGGGACACTGCTGCCGTCAGTAAGGAGGCCATGGATTGACATGTCCGCTGTAGGGCAGACATGTTTGTTGACATGCCCTCAATGTATGACACCAATTGGGTCAAAAGACTGGTGTGGGCATGGAGGACACTCAGCATGGATGTCTGCCCCACATGTATCTGTTGTAGCAAATCCACAGACTTCACACTCAGGGCAGCAGGGGTGACCGATGCAGGGGGTGCGGTGCCTGGGCCGAAGGAGACATGCTCCCTAACACGGGAGGTTCTACGGAAACTTGGTATGGGAGCAGCTGTGAGGGTGGAGATGGTGGTGGTGGCAGGGGCAGACTCAGATGTTGTGGCCTCTACACTGGTAACACCCCCCACCACTAGGGAGTCATCACTGGAGCTTGATTGGTCCTCTGCAGATGTTGATGTCTCAGACCGGCCCTCAGTTTGGCTCCCCTCACCCTCCGTGCCACTGGGTCCCTCCTCCTCACATGTGGACCCAGTCTGTCTAGCCGCTTCCTCCTGTTCCGTGGAACTGTCTCCTCCAGTAGCCGTAGATGATGCTGTGAACAAGGATGAGAAACAGATTCACATCAGTCATCTGCATACACATGACACATGAGTTCAAGCACAACACATCCCAGAGCAAGCCTTTGCATTACGTTAATGTCATTTTACATTATCATTGCACCAATGTGAACATGGCACTTGTCAGTCTGCCACTGAACCATAATTCCCAAAAGCATGCTGGCAATGGAACCATCATTACGATGTATTTCAAAGAGCACTAAACACATGTTCATCAATGCACACATCTGCCTGTAGTCTGATCTGAAATGCTCCTGACTGTCATGTGTCGTTACGTACATGTCTCATCACATGCAAGGGAGTCTGGAAACGACAGAGCTAATGGGATGTACAAATTGATAAGTTGACATGTTGAACATAATGCCATCACCAGTCATCATGATGGGCTGATGTCATAAATGTGAATGCTATAATGGTCTGCATGCAGGACAACAGACAAATACAAATACTGCACCGTCATCAACTTTCATGTGGCACACTATGCCACTGGCCTGTGTGGTCAAACTGTCTGTACTAACTATTGTGACAGGGGCAATGAATCACAACGTGAAAGTCACCACTGTGCCACAATCATGCAAACCCTATCAAAACAACATCTGTAGTGGGCACGTATACATGTCCCCTTTGTGCTACACCCCATTAGATGAGTCTGACAAGCTCATGTTGCTCTACTTATACATTGGAGTACATTAATTAACACATCCGTCTCCATGAACTTTCAAATTGCTCCCAGGAGGGATGGGATGCTGCATACACATCCATGTTGAAAACAACACCATGCATAGTCAAGGGATGACTCACACATGTTCTGTCCTGTGTATGTGAGCCAACTACCAGACATAAGATGTCTGTGCAAAGTACCAATATTTACTTCCTGTGTATCATGAATGTCATGCCTGTACACAGTGACACAGAGTCAGACACAAATCTAAATTTAACAATGTTGGAAGTGTTGCCTGGCACACCTGAATCAGATGTGACAGTGTCTCAGATGGCCTGACTTGGCATACCTGTCCTTGGTCCATGTGTAACACGTGATTACACAGAGAACTATGCATGTGACTATACAATTTGGACACTTATCCATTACAGTTGTCTGAGGCGTCTACATTGGTATCACCTACTGCACAGGTGTGTAGCATATTGTTCGCAAACCGGTCTTTCCCTAGGTCACCATTTTGAACATGTATGTATGTTCCACACAGAGTACAGGGCAAATATCAGTCAATGTGCTGACACAGGTGAGACAATTACATCACTCATGATGGACTACTCAATGCACCTGTTGTATATGCTGTGGCTCACATTGACCTTGCACTCCAGAAAATTCACAGGGCCTAAGTGACACATGTCACAGACGGAAAGGGAGACACATGTGTATCAGATGTTTATGGGGCATCATTAGATTTAGCCACAGAAGTGGTGTCTCAGCAGACAGTCGACCTGTGAGAGGGTTACCAGGCTGAGGGAGTGCAACATGCATTTCAAAAAGAGTTCACTGACAAGGCACATACTCACCCCTTCCTTGCTGCTGTCTGGCCTTCAACTGCCCATCCAGGTAGGGAAGACCACCTTCAGTACCCGGAGCATGTGGGGGGGTCAGGGTCCGTCGTCCGCCCCTTTTTCGAGGAGGTGACAGCTTCAGCTGGACTCTTGCTATCCTCTGGGTCCAGCCACGGAGGTCCTGCCACCTCTTCTGGCAGTGGCGGATGCGGCGTTTGTAGACCCCCACAGATCTCACTGCCCAGACAATGGTCTGTCAAATAGCCTGCTTCTGATGGGCGTCGACCTGTAAGGATGACATAGTGACACACCATTACTACACATGCTACATGTTCTTTCATCACACACTTGGACATATAGGTCATAGTTAGAAGGGGTGATAATGTGTAGAGCATGCACAAGTATCCTCAGGGGCAGTTGTCCTGTGTGCAAGTCTGCCTTAACAACATGATGACAGTGCAATGGAAATCTAGCCACCAATTACACTTTTACATCACTGTACCTGTCCAGAACATCAAAGTACACACTGTAAGACTCACAATGACAATGTGTGCATACATGCCCTTGGGGATCACAATGCTACTAGTGCCTGGTTAGAAAAATGCACATTTGAAAAGGCAGTGTAATCAACACTCACCTGCTCCACTGGTTTTCCATACAGCTTGCTGTACTGTGGAAGGAGGCTGTCCAGCAGGGCCTGGTTCTCCTCCTCAGTGAAAGCTGGTGCCCTCTCCACAGTACGTGCCATTGTAGAACACAGAGGATGCAGAGACATCAGCAGTGGTAGCCAGGAATGTAGTTAAGTTGCATGCAGTGCAGGCAAGTGAAGTCTCTTGTGAACAGACTTATATCTGTGCAGCAGAGGCAGATTCTGTTCCATGCGTCCAAAGCGATAGGTCCTAGTCGGTCGCATTATCCAAATTGGGCCAATCCATGACATTGCACGCATCTGACATGCCTACCGCGTCGTTCAAATCTTCAGCTTCATAACACTATTGAGTTTTATACATTGTATTTACTAACCAACCGAATCGGTTTGCACGCGATTCGTACACGACGCGAAAACGCATCTGTCCCCATGACGACCAATAGCCAATTTGTGCGTCCGCCTCCATTCGTATGTGTACGACGCGTCTTTTGAATACTCACCGCGTCTGTCCCCATGACGACCAATTGCCAAGGTGTGCGTCTGCCTCCATTCGTATGTGTACGACGCGTCTTTTGAATACTCACCCGCGTCTGTCCCCATGACGACCAATAGCCAAGGTGTGCGTCCGCCTCCATTCGTATGTGTACGACGCGTCTTATGAATACTCACCCGCGTCTGTCCCCATGACGACCAATAGCCAAGGTGTTCGTCCGCCTCCATTCGTATGTGTACGACGCGTCTTTTGAATACTCACCCGCGTCTGTCCCCATGACAACCAATAGCCAAGGTGTGCGTCCGCCTCCATTCGTATGTGTACGACGTGTCTAATGAATACTCACCCGCGTCTGTCCCCATGACGACCAATAGCCAAGGTGTTCGTCCGCCTTCATTCGTATGTGTATGACACGTCTCCTGATAAATCAGCCGCGTCTGTCACCATTACAGTCAACAGCCGAAGGGGGACAACAACACGTTTTGTTTGAGGCTCAGGTGCCCTAAACTATTCAATGAGCATGTCAGACAGTACATCAAAACATCATGTTCTGCTGTTGTACATGTGTGGGTACAGTGATTGACATGTCACATTGGACAGAGCACTTCATAGCTCACACTCCCATGATGAGCCAACCTTCATGTGCCCCAAATACTTAGTTTGTGAGGAACATCACAACAGTCAGTGACCAATTCACAGATCACCCTCCTAGGCCTGGACACAGTCCCAGGGTGACATTGTGTCATCACAGGTCACGTACAGCCATAATGACGGCTTCAATGGCCTGTGTGTTTGATTGTGCATTGCGTGCAGTCATTTCTGAGTGAATCCCCAATATCTGAGGCTTGGACAATGCACACACTCCATAGTTGATGTTGTTGATGATATTCACTTGTACATCAACATTAATTTGGCATGTGATTTGCTGTTGTGTCTTTGTGTCACAGACATACCTGTTTGTTTGTGTAACTAAATGTGATGCACATCATGAGTGTTTATGTATGTGATGGTACATGTATGTCAGCCCTTACATCATGACACTGTCCAGGTGGCATTACCTGATCCCTGTGTGTGTACCTTTCTACCACGTGTCAGTTGTTGCAGACATCTATCTGTGATAGTTGGTTAGGTGTGTGTTTAGTGTGTAATGTTAGATTAAATGGACTGTGACAGACACCATTGATTAATTGCAGCCCAGCCTTGCAATTGTGCAGAAACCATCATGATTTTGAATGTTGTCTGAGGGTCACATAGCTGGCCTTTGTGTCACTGCTCAACATTACACACCTGACAACATTGAGTCTTGCATTGATGTAGCATATGATTTATTTCATGTTACTTGCCACATTAGAATATGGAATGACTAAACTCGTATTTGTAACCTATGTACCACAGGAGACCAGCTGTCCACAGACCCTTCCCTGACCTAGAGACCATGGTAGAACGTGACTGCATCAGACGTTACCGCTTCACCAGACCACTCATTGAGTATTGGCAGAGCAGTTGGCCCCACATTTGCTGCCGGGACACCCACATCCTACTGCGCTGACCCCCAAGGTGAAGGTGATGGCAGCCCTACATTTCTTTGCCACAGGAACCTTCCAGTATACTGTGGCTACTGCTGGTGGAATGTCACAGACAATGTTTAGCCATGTGCTCAGAGATTTTTTGGAGGCAATGTTACATTTCCAGAACACATACATCAAGTTCCAACACCAGGGCAGTTTGTCGACATCAAGAGTGACTTTTATGCTTTGGGCAGAATGCCACATGTAATTGGCTCCATTGATGGTACACATGTGGCTTTGGTCCCACCACATGCCAATGAGCTTACATACAGGAATCGTAAGCATTTCCACTCTTTTAATGCCCTGGTGGTATGTCTGCCTGACATGACTATCTCACATGTCTGCGTGCGTTTTCCTGGGTCAGCACACGACGCCTACATTATGAGAAAGAGTAGGATCCCACAGATGATGTCTCATCTGCCAAATAAGCGTGCCTGGCTTGTTGGTGGGTAATGTTGTCTGTCTATTTTGTGTGTTGCTTGCATGTCAGGTTGTACCCTGTTTTCAGACAGATGAAGTCTTTTCTGTTCTAATTTAGGTGACTCTGGATACCCCAACATGCCGTGGTTGCTGACCCCACTCAGGAACCCTGTCACCCCTGCAGATTTTTGGTATAATGAAGCACATGGGTGGACCAGGTGAGTGACTGAGTGGACATTTGGGCTACTGAAAAGCAGATTTCGCTGCCTGGACCGTACAGGAGGAGCCCTCCAATATGCCCCAGCAAAGGTATGTAAGATCATCATCATGTGCTGCATGCTACACAACATGGCAGTGAGGAATGAACTACCTCTCATTCAAGATGACGTGGACCAGCAGCCTCCAGCAGGGGAGGATCCCGGCCTGGGGCATGTTGCCAGTGATGATGAGGAGGAGGAGGAGGATGTCCGGAGACGGCTCATCAACAACTTCTTCTCATGATTGTGAGTATGCAATAGTGATTTGATAAAGCAGTTTGTTAGCATGATATATGTCTGTTTTGCAATATATTAGAATACGTGTGGATGTATGATACTTCACATGATCCTTAGAGTCGTTTTGTGTCTAATTTGTTGGTATGGTCACCAGTACAGTGGTGAGATGACTCCTAGCCAGTGTGCACATGTTCACAATTTGAAGTATGAAATGTCTCTTGGAGTAGTCTGCAATTTATTTGGTGTGTAAATACTGTTCCATGTCTCTATTTTATAGGGTCCTTTGGCTGTTGCACGGAGACATGTGACCTCCCAGACACACAATGCAGTTGCAGATAGAAAGTCTTATTGGTATGAGGAATCTGTGCCACACACTCACTTCTGAATTATTTCCACGGACTAGTATGATGTGCACTTGTTGTCACAGTGTGATTTGTAATTTTTTTAGGTGGAGGCAACATGTTGGGCCTGCGTAATAAATGTCTGCTCCACATTGAGGTGTGCCTTGTCTGTTTCCACACATCCAACTATCATTTACATACTGTATATGTTCCCAGATGTGCAGTTCCTCGAACAATGAATATAGTTTGTGCATAGGAAGGTGCATTCATTTTACATTAGTGGAGGCTATGAGGATCCATGCCATGTACTATGTGTGTTGTGCTGACCTTGTGTGCAACTCCCATATGTGTCAGGTTACATATACTCACAAGACAGTTGGATAGTCTGATGTACTTGTATTTCAGCCAATGTCATTGTCATTTCATTACTAGCTTTTTGTATCATCTTTTCATCAGAGAACAGTTTAGCATTCACGACAGAAGCAAGTATTATGTGAATATAGATTTATTGCAGTGCCTGTGTGATTTTTAAAATATAAAAGGTATAGTGCTGTACAAAGGTTAGGAGTCCAAAGTTCACAGAGGAGTTGGTAGTGCCAGTAGATGAAATTCTCAGAGCCAAGTCCACAGTCATATGAGTGATTGGTCCAACTTAGACCCTCCATCCCAGTTGGGAAAGTTCAGGGACTGTCAACTGAGTGAACGCTCAGCACACAATGGAGGATATCAGGAGCAGGTTGTCACTCCCTGGGGGGGATGCATAGCCATCTGTCTCTCAGTTGCCCTTTGGAGGACGACTCCTCCTTTTTTTGGGTGGCGGATCCTCAGGTGCAGGCTGCCGCGGTGCAGGGGACTGTCCGCCAGAGTCCTCATCCCTCCCTGTGGCAGTTGCAGATGTAGAAGCAACTGATGTATTGGGCACACAGGGGGGTGGGGTCATGTTGTTTGCAATCTGGCGGAGACAGGTGAGTATGTCCCTGTGCACCGCTGTCAGGTCATCAATTTTGTCCATTTTGGCCTCCATCCTGGCCATGTGTTGTTCCATGTTGGCTTGATGGGCAGCCTGTTGTTGTTTGATGTCCCTGAGGATCCCAACTACCTGGCCAAAGTATCCGGTGCAATCTCTGTAGGCATGGAGTATGCTTGCCAACTGTGGGTCAGCTTGTTCATCAGCACCAGCTGCCTGATGTGACCTCTCCACACGACCCCTCCCACCACCCCTACCCACATGAGCAGGGCCGGTTGGTGCAGGCACAGACAGCACTGGGCCTCCTTCATCGTTGCCAGTGGTGTTGTTGTCCGCCAAATCAAGAGTGCCCTGTGATGCTGTGCACTCTGGGTCTCGTAGTCTTTGTGTGTCCGTGTGGGTAGTGGTCATCTGGGTGTCAACAGATGTTGCAGGAGTGGTCACAGGTGGTGCTGGTGGCACAGCTGCTGGTGCTGCATGCTGACCCACACCAGAGGGGCCAGGTAGGTCGTCGTCATCCGTTGAGGGCTGAGAGACGTCCACACCGGAGAGCTCAGGGTCAACCAGAGTCTGGGACTGGGATTGGTCTCCTGTTCCTGCAGTGTCCCCAGCAGGCCCTGTGGTAAGATGAGAGACACAATGTTTGTTGTGTTTTAGCACAGTTCATCGTATCATACACATTACATTAGCTATTGTATATTATGATGAGTATCAGCACATTGAATAGTCCTGTATCGTCACAGACCCAGGCCTATGTTTTCGGCAAACATAGTGATTATGACAAGAAGTGTTTTGCTGAGCATGTCCAGCTCTGTGCATGAATGGGCATGTTGTGTTCATTTGACTATACATAGGCATTGACTGGCAAGTGACACCCTGTGCATGACACAGCTGTATTGGTATTTCACACATCTGTCCTTTTCATATGATATACGTACTCTTCCTCTTACAATATGTTTCAAGATATGTGCATGTGTGCTGGTGTTTGTGCATGTATTTTTCTGGCAAATTGGTGTGGCTACCTACACAATCACAGCCCGGAATGTATGTTGTGTTTGGTTAATGGTATTTAGATGAATGTGTTCCTAGTTCTTGTCTCATTGCACAGATGTGAATGGCTGTCAGTAGCAAATGGTTTGACTGCTTAGCTTTGTGCCTGATCACATCATGTATATTGTCCTTGTCCTCCATGGACAGATGAGTTAACCAAGGCTGCTTTCCTGCTTTTTCGGGCTCAGAGCTGTGAGGTACCGATGTTTGTGTGCTTATGTTATGCTGCTGGAAGTTGTAGCCCTCCTCCCACCCAGTCCAGCTCACTCTTCTTGGACAAAGTATCAAGGACAGTGAGGGGAGTGTAGTTTAGTTTAGTTTGGATTTATACAGCGCGTAGCTGCCCCAGCAACGGGGCGTCCCAGCGCTACCCAAAGTACAGGTGACTTAAAAAGTATGGCATGGATGCTGATGTTGCTGCATGATGTAGGAGTTGAATGCAACTCCCAACAGTGCTTTGGGTACATGGCACCATGCTACAGTGTCAGCCAACTTGTTGTTGCCCTTCCATTCACTGTCAGGTATCGCTTGTCACTGATGGACATGTTGCTTTGTGTGTGGGTAGTCATGAGTGCTATGACTGCAACTCACACCATGTCCTGTGCTCCACACACTTTCCCAGCCAGCCCAGGGAGCACACCTGGGACAATGCATCCCCAGACAGTGATTGGAAATGTACAGTGAAGATGGCTGGGAGTGGGGAGTGGTATGAGAGGCCCAGGGCCTAGTTGTGACTTGTAGCCAATTCTTACATGAGGCCCATCTCTCAGCCATCTTGCCGGTCCTTTTCCACTCCCTGTGTGATGTGCATGGTTCAAGGTGGGCATGTGGGGCCATGTGGGAGGGGGACTGTTGGCTGTGACTACGACTCCCATCAAGCTTTTGGCTACACCCACCTTCCCAGCAGACCCAAACTTCCTTCCTTTTGACTCTGCTTCCCTGTGAGTGAGTGAAACAGCAATGGCAAGATGGCTGACAGTGGTGGCCTGGTGTTTGTTTGTGCAGAATTCACAGCAGGGACTTGTGCCCCCCCGCCCAGTGTCAGGCATCTTGGGAGTTGATTTTCATCACTCTCATGGAGAGCAAAGTCCCAGGTGTGTTGTTTGGTTTTGGTGGGAGGGGTGTGTGTGTGTGACAGGGCCTGCTGGTAAATGTAGTCAGTGCTAGCACTCCTCCCCCCCCAGTCCAAATAGGCCACCATGATCCATGCTTCCATGACAGGGAGTCAAACTTTACATCCAAGATGTCTGTCAATGTGGCCTGGTGTTTGTTGAGCACAACTCCCAACAGGGCCTTGTGCTCCCCACACCAGAGTCAGCCATCTTGCCAGTACATTTACACTCCCTGTGTGATGTGCATGGTACAACGTGGGATTGTTGGGCCATGTGGGAGGGGGACTGTTGGCTGTGACTACGACTCCCATCAAGCTTTCGGCTACACCCACCTTCCCAGCCGACCCAAACTTCCTTCCTTTTGACTCTGCTTCCCTGTGAGTGAGTGAAACAGCAATGGCAAGATGGCTGACAGTGGTGGCCTGGTGTTTGTTTGAGCACAATTCACAGCAGGGACTTGTGCCCCCCCGCCCAGTTTCAGGCATCTTGGGAGTTGACTTTCCATCACTCTCATGGAGAGCATAGTCCCAGGTGTGTTGTTTGGTGTTGGTGGGAGGAGTGTGTGTGTGTGACAGGGCCTGCTGGTAGATGTAGTCAGTGCTAGCACTCCTCCCCCCCCAGCCCAAATAGGCCACCATGATCCGTGCTTCCATGACAGGGAGTCAAACTTTACGTCCAAGATGCCTGTCTATGTTGCCTGGTGTTTGTTTGAGCACAACTCCCAACAGGGCCTTGTGCTCCCCACACCAGAGCCCAGAGTCAGCCATCTTGCCAGTACATTTCCCCTCCCTGTGTGATGTGCATGGTACAAGGTGGGATTGTTGGGCCATGTGGGAGGGGGACTGTTAGCTGTGACTATGACTCCTATCAAGCTTTCGGCTACACCCACCTTCCCAGCAGACCCAAACTTCCTTCCTTTTGACTCTGCTTCCCTGTGAGTGAGTGAAACCATGCTGGCAAGATGGCTGACAGTGGTGGTTGCTGTTTTGAACCCAAAGCCTTGCTGTGTTATTTAGTAAGTTGTTACATATCATGAAATAGTTACATATTACTCAGAGATTGCAGGTATTTTGTTGGTCTAACTTGCATACATGTCACAAGTTCATTGGCTTCATGTGGTAGTGGCTTGGCTGACGCTGATTTGTATTGCTGTGTCCCTGACCGTGATGTCTGTGGCTGTGTATTTGCTATCAATATTGGCAATTTGAGTCTGTACTCACCAGGCTCTGGTACTCCTGATATTCCATGTACGCCCTCCGGTGGTAGGATGGCCCGCACCTTCTCCTCCCAGGTAGTGAAGTGCACAGGTGGTGCAGGAGGGCCACCACCAGTCCGCTGACTGAGTTCGTGCTCTCTGTAGATGAGCTTCTTGACCCTCCTTCGCACATCATAGTACCTGTTCTTGATATCCTCCGTTGTGCGCGGGCAAGGTGCTTGAGTGTTCACCTTGTTGACAATCCTCTCCCACATCTTGGTTTTCTGGGACAGGGGGGTCTGTTTGACCAAGGTGCCAAATAAATGTGGCTCTACTCTGAGAATTTCATCTACCATGACTTCCAACTCACTGTCTGTGAACTTTGGATTCTTCTTTGGGGGCATGGTGATGGAGATGGATGTGTGGGTGAGTGTGAAGGTGAGGGTGGGTGAGTATGAGTAAAGGTGTGTGTTTGTGAGTGTGCTATTTGACAGGTGGTGGTGGTGTACAAGTTGTGTGCTGTGTTGGTTTGGAGTGTATGTATCAGTGTATTGGTGGTATCTGCTGCCAGGTCTGTTGAATTTACAAAGGATCATGGTAAGGATTTTGGCCCTTTATATAGGCGGAGTTGTGGGTGTGTCTTGTTTTTTTTTTTTTACATTTGACAATGCTTGTTTGGACTATTTCTGTCTGTTTCTGTTGTATTTTGTTGAGCATGGAGGAAACGTTCTATTGACCGCAGCGGATGCATATTCATGTATTTGCGGGGTAGTCCGAGTCTGCCCCAATAAGGCTACGCTATGTAGCATCGTTCGCGTACGAGTCGGTCGCGTCCGGCTCTTTCCGGGAGATTTAGCTCGGACGGAATGATTCCCGTCCGAGTAGTTCGTCCGGATGGTGCTCCGTGCGAGTCGTTTGTATTTTCACGCGTTGGATCGTATTACATCGGTCTGACAGCGCGCGTACGTGTCGGTCGGAAAACATTCCAGGTTCGTGTCAGTCGGGAGGCTTTCCGATCGGAATCGGGCCCTTAGTGTATGATGTGGGCTTAAATGTGCTTTCGAGGACATCTATGCAGTGAACATAAGCCTTAAGGAGGAGTTCTACTTATAAGGGGATGCATGTCGTTTTTGTTTTTTCTGTGCCATTTTTCTAGCATAGTGATGTTGTTTGGATTGATTTTCAATCTTTATACACAAGATCAAAAATTGTATAACGTTGTTCTTTTTCTTACATTAAATAATTAACATTTAAAAAACATTTTTAAATGCCAAGATATCAATCTTGTCTCTTCATCCTTTTATTTGGGAAGTGCAACTAGTTCCAACCTTCTTTTGTTCCTCGTGACACTTTTTTCTTGTTCTCAATCTTGAATCATTCTCTACCCTTGTATCGGGGCAGAACTCAGTTAGTTTGTGCAAAATGAGTTCCAACACATACACATGCAAAGAATATGGAAGTCTCTATCATTATGTAGTTGTTCTATAAATGCCTAGTTCGTCTTGGCAAATTGTGGTTTGGAGATCATGTCATGAAAGCTAGATAGTTCAATGACATTGTTGAGAAGCAGACAAATCTATTTATTTATTGTCCACTGTTATATAACGTTTAAAAGACCGTGAGCTTCAGAGTCCTTCATGAAAGACACTTTGCAGATCAGGAATACATAAGCATTGGCAGGCATGCAAAAAGACTAAGGGCCTGATTACGATGGCGGCCATCGCACTGCGCTTTTCCGCCAGCCATATTATGATGGCGGGGGGAAGCGTTGGTGTAGCCTGGCAGTCTAAAAGACCGGCCGCCACGGTTCCGAGAGGCGGTCCTTTTTTTGTCCGCCTGTTGGAGCACTCACACTGCCCAGCATTGCGGGGGTGCCTGCCAGGCACTGCCGTTGGGATTATGATATCCCTTTTCGCCGGTCGTTTCGGGGCGGTCAAACCGAAACAAAAAGGCAGGCGGAAACGTATTTGGGGGCCCGTAGCGGGCCCCCCTTCATCCCTGGGCCTGGGGCAAGGGCACTGGGGGGCACCTATGGTGCCCCCCTACATATCCCTGCACCATGTGGCAGGCACGGCATGGTGCCTGCCACATAGTGCAGGGATATGCAAGTGCCTTTTCTTACACATTGCGGTGGGGGCTGCTAACCGCATCCCCGCCACAATGCACAGTATAGGTGATGCGACCGCCGTGGTGGCGGTCGCATCGTAATTCGGATTGTGTGGAGGCTGCCTCATAGGCGGGCGGTCCCAAATCCGAAACGATGGCATCATAATGAACCCCTAAGGCTCAATAGCAAATAATAAGGGAATGGGCTTGATTTAGAGGGCGAAATACCGTTGTAATTCCAAAAGAGCGAAGGAGTAAAATAGTCAGTCGCCCTCACAAATTACCTGTCTTCCACATTTAGAGATGTCCACCAGCCCTGTGGGCATATTTAGCCATTGGTAGGAACCCCCGTTTCGGAGATCCCTGCCAATACATTAAAAGCCTGACAGATGGTACCATCTAGCTGACGGATGTTTGTCAAACGGACTGTATTACGGTAGATGGACATTTTCGTTGTTTGCTCCATGCGCACCTTTAAAAAGGTGCGCTGGGCGCAAGCAGTGAAAATGCGCTCTATTACCATGAATGCACTGCCCCCAGGGCAGCTGTGAACTTGTGCTGCCCTGGGGGCAGGGCATTCCTGTGAAAAACAGAGCGTTTTCACAGTGCAGGCAGCAACCCACCTGCACTTTTGAAGGGGAATAGAGATCCCCTTTCAGGCGGGTGCAGTCAGTGACAGCACCTGCCTGCATGGGGAAGTCTGAGGGGTCCATGGGACCCCCTTTCCCCCTCCAGAAGGCTGCCATTAGGGGGTGCACTGTCAGTGCACCCCCTTTAAGGTGGCACACTGTCAGTGCGCCTCCTGAGGGCTTCTTTGCCTTTGCGCCATCGTCTGTAATGCGGCGCATCTGTAATACGGCAGAGTCAAAGGATTCCCTCATTTGCATGTGGCACGCCCGCATGCAAATGAGGGAACTCCCACTGAAGATAGCTCCCGCTTTATGTGCACCAGCGCTATTGGTATTACAGAAGGGGCCGCACAAGCATCTGCGCCCCCTTTTGTAATACCAAAGTGCCCCCGGGGCACGCAAAGCGGGCACACACGTCCGTTGCGCCCCCAAGGCACTTTATGTAATACGTGCCCAGGTGTTTGGTTTTTCAAACACAAAGTCCCACTGATTTTGAAAAATCAAAAATTAATAATCCCTAACCATGGGAGTTGTTTCCTATTGTGTAGGGGTCATTTAAACGTTTTCACTGTCCCTTACCACCAAGTTTCACCTGGCATTCATAGACAGTAAAAACCTGGCCGTTTGACCCCCTCACTTTAAATTGGGCGGGCAGTCGAATTGCCAAAACTCTGTTGGCCCATACTCAGTTGTGCTCTTGGAATTATATCTCAGAGGCGAAGTAGGCTCAGTCCTCGAGATACTAAAGTTCTGCCCACCCATAACTTAGGTGGTCAGACCGAGAGTTTGGCAGAAAGGGACTGTGTCACAGTAGCAAAGGATAACTCTCACCGCCAAACTCTAAATCAAGTCTTAAGTTATGAATCCAACAATAATCAGTCTAAAAATCAAGCAGCTTAATATTTGGGGCAGTCCAAGATTACACTTTAAGAATGTTATGGCCAAACAGTAATCACCACCTGCTTGAGAGCTGTTCAAATGGCCAGTGAGCAGCGACTTTGCTTGACATGGATGTGAACTGAATCTACAGTATTAAATTCAGTACTATGCAATGGATAAAAAAAAAGCAATTGTTGCCAAAAGACAGATCCTCTTCAAAAGGTTCGGCATGTGTACAAAAGTGTCTACACCGAAGAAGCCTCTCTACATATGATCTAAAGTCTCTGATTGTTTGTGAGCTTTGAGGTCCTCCTACCAGAGCCATTCCAAGGAACCCCACATTGAAAAACTGAGTATAGAAGATGTACCTTTGGGGGACATAATGTAATATTCTGCGTCACTCCAACAACTGAGCATACCCATCCAAGACTACCAATGCTATAGACACATACTAAGCACTCATCAATTGGTATGGTATTTGATATCCTGGCCTAAATATCCTCTGATTAAAATATTGGGACCTAAATATTGTTTACAAAAACATTGCACCATCAGAGTAAATTGCTTCTAAGAGCTTCAGTGAGCTGTCCTTTTACAAAATATATATATAAAATATATGCAGTCTTGCATCGCTCAGAGCTCACACAGCAAAGTATAATCCGGATTAACAGAGACAACATGGGGTCTGTTAGGTCCTTTCCCCTTGCCTGGGAGCTGAAGTTCCATACAGCATTACCCTGCTTTTGAGTCTGTGTTATCTAACAGGAACTTGTGTTCACTCCTACAGTGTTGGCCTGAGGAAGTGTTTGTCCTGATAAAATACCCGGTCTTTCTTCTTTTTGAGTGTTCCAGACTATCGAAAGTCCTAAATAAAAAGCCCCTCAAATACAATAAATCATTCTTCCTTCTAAGTAAGTAATCTTTATTTTTTATCAGTTAATTACAGGCATGGCCGGTACAGGTAAGAGCGGTGGGGCAGGGTGGGGGTAAGTCGACAGATGATGGAATAGGGAAAATAAAATAAAAAATTAATAAAACCACTTACCTTGTGCTCGAAGCATCACAGACTCTGTTTACCGGCCACACCTGGTTAATTAAAACCATTACAAAAGAGATAAAAACAAAAAAGAAAAGAGAACTTTAAAAACAGCAAAAAATCTCAATTCCATATTTTGATACGAATTAAGAATAATTTTAGCAGCAAGTAACTTGACAAATGTATAATCAGTAACGCGAAGCCCTATTAATTAATTAAAACACTTATATTTCAAAAGTGGCTGAGTGCATAGACACAGTGTTCAAATTAATCAGTTCTGGAGATTGGGTAGCGTTCATTTTGTGCTCTCCTCTGTTATAGATTACTATCCCTCATTTTAAAATGTTAGTCGAAACTCAAAGATATTCAATAAAATACAAATTTTTAACTTGAATATCTAGTACTTGTAATTAAAACTCAATAGGTGAATTAAAGATTAAAAAAATATGGGAGGGGCGTGGCCAACCATCAAGGCTGCACGGATGTTATCCGTCCGAGCTCCACTGCATTTGCTCGGAACATAGAGGTAACGAGGGCCTACCGATGACCCCTCCAGCCTTAACTTGATAGGGAGGACGCCGAGAATGGGGGGCGACTATGGGGCTGCAGATTAACCCCAGAAGCACCGAGAGGGACCCCACAGGCACCGACTACATCAGGGCTGCTGATTGTTACTAGACCAAGGTGGAGCACGACGGCCTGCCGAGTCAAAGAGCAACATCGGACAATGTTCCTCTCAAGGTATGGGATGTGGGGGGGCAGAGAACATTAATGTAGGTGCCGCACACTCCCCAGGGCCCCTCCAACTTCACTTCAACCCAGCGCTGCAGTGCCGGGTGCCTGCGGTGCATGAAGATTGCAATACGTTCCTTATGGGGGCCCGGAGACTCAGGGGGCCTGCGCGCCTACACCTGCTCCCACCGACTTTTACCCTGCTGGCTGAAGATGCAGATGCGAGGACTGTTGGGCCCCTGAGGGTGATGCGTCGTGCCCCGCAGAGGCCTTGTGATTCTGGGGAAGGCCTTGCAGTCAACTCACAAAATGGCAGACATGCCACGCAGTGCTCTGCCGAGGCGGCGCTTAACTCCACTACTGCCACACTGAAGGCCCAGAGGCATGAGCTGCGTGCTGGTGTTGCACCCGCTGTCAACTAAAGATTATCCAGGTACTGGCGTGAAAGGGGTGAGATGAGCATGGATACCACCATTGTGGGCTCTCCACGTCAATTGACGGGTGATTCTCCCACAAATAGCTGCTCTGTAACTTCACCTCCTCAGCTACATGAGGGTTCCAGGACTACCCTGCGGTGCCTAGATTCCATACCTGGAGGTGCGGTGGAACATACCCCATGAGACATAGGGCATACATGAGAGGTCCCCTTGCTGACGCTCTTGGGAGTTCTGAAAATTAACACCAGGCCTACAGAGTTATAGCCAATCTCGCCCTCTTCTACTGTGTACTGCCCAGCATGATCAGTGTGCCTCGAAGAGCCACGGCAGGTCCACGCAGACCCATCAGCTACCAACCCTCCCATCTTGAGGGAGCCCTCCTCCATCATCATATTGATACACAATTGTTGGGGAACTAGGTTCCAACTTGTTTCTGTTTAGTTGTTTACTCTTTATTTCATAAGTGAGATTTTATCGAGGTGCTGGTGTGGGGGTGGGGGCTTGGGGAAATGGGAGGGGGTCTTTGGTGGGGAGGGTGCAACAAGGCTTCCAGGGGAGAGACATGGAGAGAGCCCCTGAGTGCAGCTGACCATCTAACACTATCATGGTGTTGACTACACTGACATGGAACATCAAAGGGCTTAACTGATTGGCCAAAAAGTACAAATTGTGGAAATACTTTCTAGATAGGCAACACAATATAGTGGTGCTGCAAGAAACACCCTTCAAACGCAGCGACGAACACAGATTATGCCAAAAGGCCTATCCTGTGAAATATCAGTCCTCTTCGCCCTCAAAACATAATGGGGTTGCCCTCCTCTTCCACTCGTCTCACAAATTTCACCCCTGGGCAGTAAATCAGACAAAGAAGGAAAAATAATAATGGTGAAGGGGAAAATACTGGGCAGGATGTGCACATACCATTGCTCTACACACCGAATGTGTGCAGGACAATTTTCTCCACTCATTCCTCACTCTTTTGGGGGACTTTGCAGAGTTTGAAATTATACTTGTGGAAGACCTTAACCTTACTTGAAATCTGGACTTAGATAGCACCCACGCACAATACGGAGGTACAGGAAGTTTCACAAAAGCTCTCAAACAATCCATTCAATCTGTGAGCTCAATAGATGCTTGGCAGACGCCACACCCTGTCACTAGGGATTATACTTTCTTTTCACACTCCCATTGCTCTGATTCATGGCTGGACTGCATGTTTATTAGCTAATCTTTAGAACAATACATTTTGGCAACCAATTTTCATCCTATTGCACTATGCGACCACACCCCTGTCGAACTGACATTTGACTGGGTAACCCCCAAACCTATACTCCATCACTGGTTCTTCGCAGGGTCTCTCACCAGGGATCATCTCTTCTGAGATGACAAACGCAAAAACATTCAGGAATTTTTCGATTCAATAACCCCCAGGACACTGACCTATCTACTACATGGGATGCCTTCAAGGCGGTGATTAGAGTCAAATGCATCTCCCTCTTTTCAGCGTTAACCAAACAGAAGGTCCATGATAGACTTGCTCTTGAAGCGGAGCTTCAATTAGCAGAACGTGCCCATAAAGACACTCCCACCCTAACACTGCAGAGAAAGGTCGCAGCTCTGGGAGGGAAACTAAATGTAATATAAATAGAGCAGAACTTACCTTCCTATGCCTTAAACACTTGATATATATTAGGGGGAAATGGGTCAAAACACGAGAAAGACTACATTAGCCATATCCACAAAGTGATGGGGGAGATGGCCACATCGGAGCATTGCACGATTTTTACAAAACCCTATGCACATCTGAGGCACTCAGCGAGGAGACACAGTTTGAGTATTTTGAAAGGGACGAGCTACCCCACGTGTCGGCAGACCAAAATGAGGAGCTGGGAAGCCTGATTCGAGAGGACGAAGTTCGGATGGCTATTGCTGCTCTCAAAGTGCATAAATCTCCAGGACCCGATGGCTTTACAGCCATATTTATAAAACCTTCAGCGCTGAACTACCCCACCTCACAGTCCTATTTAACCACACAGCATCCATCATAATGGTTCCTCCCTCAATGAGCGAGGCACGAATCTCAGTTATCCTTAAACTGGGGAAAGACCCTTATTACTGTGCTTCTTATAGGCCCATAACCCTGCTTAATCTGAACATAAATATCTACACCAAGATCCTGGCCACTAGATTAGAGCGCATTCTACCTGACTTTGTCCATCGGGACCAGTTGGGCTTTATTCAGGGGAGACAAACACATTTTCACCTAAGGAGGGAGGTCTACCTGGTTGAAAAGACTACCAAAAAACAGATCCCAGCATTGCTCCTGATGCTCAGCGCTGAAAAAGCCTTTGAGCAGGTGGACTGGTTCTTTTTTTTTCATGCTCTCCCCAAATTCAGCATTAGTGAACGCTTCATACCCATGGTCCAAGTGAACTATGTGAATCCTCTTTCACGGGTGATGTAGCATATATTGCACTCGACGCTGAATCGCAAGGCACATGGCTTGCTGCTCCATAAACGTCTTTTAGGTAATAAAACAGGAGATAGGCTACATTAAATCTAAACCTAACCAGGTAATGTCTCCGATAATGATGTGATAAAAGATATAGATAGGGCTCCATGCAATTAGTATTATTTACAGTTTGTTGAGCAGTCACTCTCTTCTTGCTGCACTCTGAGACTTCCCATTTTCTTTCCAACACGGTGAGAAATTCTATTTTAATATGAGCTTTGATGCCCTGTGGGTTATTAAAAAGTTCTGGTCTCCCTAATGTATTCAATTGGTCCTTTATATCTGTCAACCATGTAATGCTGCATACATTGTCATGCTGAAGATAAACAGTGATTATTTCCTGGTTCAGAATTCTCTGATTTTTACCAGATAGAAAGCCATAGCATAAGTTGTGCTAATTTAACATGATCTTCTAGGTAAGGTTATCCAAATTCAGAGTGGCAGACATAAGTGGGCACACTATTGGTGACAGATAACAGTCTTCTCGAAAACACATTCTTACTAACCTGTGTGTGTGTTGTGTTGTAATTCCCCCATATGCCTGCGTCAAACATCAGCACAGAGGTGCATCATGTTTCATAGATATTGATCATCGCATCTACGTGTTTGGAACCTAACTTTGTAGAAAACCTAAAGATTGCATTTACGGTTTGGTCAAATTAAGTTTTCCTCAATTTCATTAAGTATGCCCCATTACACTTTACTGTCAAAAGGCAGCACCAGGTATGTGAAATTTGGTACATGAAGAAGTTTGGCCCAATTAATATAGTGTAATGCTGTATTGCTAGACACACGCCCGCATACCATGGTGTGTGTCTTAGCAATATTTGTTGACAAACCCAAGTCCCTCATAAACAAAACAAATCTGTTCAGTAACCTCTGAAGACATCTCCATTTCTTGACATTAGAATGCAATCGTCTGCGTATAACAATTAAGGGAGGCTTCTTGTTCCCACTCTGGGAGTATCACCTTCTACTTGTGACAGAAATAAATCAAGATCATTGATATATAAACAAAAAAGAAAGGGCACCAAAACACACCCTTGCCTCACACCATGTTTGATCTTGATTGGGGTTGTACATTCGTCATTAGGCCAGTACCTAATACACCCTATAACATCTGCATGAAGTTGGCATAGAAAATGCACAATTGAAGCATCCATTCCCATTACTAGCATTCTTCTCCATATCTTTCCTTGATTAACACAGTCAAACGCAGAGCTGAGATCCATAAAAGCCCAATAGATGCAGCCGCTCTTCGCCTTAGTGTACTTACTATTTATTAAATGAAGGTTCCGGCATTGATCTACGGTCACTAGACCCTTTCTAAACCCATACTGAACTGTGGAGAGTATGCCCTTTTCTGTGACCCAGGCCTCTAGTCATTCTAATAAAATTCTGCCTAGTACCTTCACTATAGAGTCAATAAGAGAAATGGGTCGACAGCAGAGGGGATCAGCTCTGTCACCTTTCTTGGGAACAAAAAGGGAATTCGACCATGCCTCGGGGGCCTGCACTAACACACTCCTCAGTACGTTAAGTATTAAGGGGGCCCGAGTTCTATATTAGCTTTCAATAGATCAATTGGAACCCCATCTGGACCTGGGGCCTTATTTCTGGGACTGAGTTCAATCGCAGATATTACTTCCTCAAAAGCAATATGAGAGAAATCTTTGCTGCCCAAGACAGGGTCACCCAGTACTGGCCTGCATGGACTGTCTGATTCGATGCTACTCTCATACACCATTGAAAAGCTCAACCCACATATGTGGGGGAATGATCGTATGTATAGTAGTGTTGTGACTATCTCCGAAAAATGGGGCATTTACTGTTTTCTAAAAGAGGAATGTATCATCCCTACTACTAGCCTCACATAACTTCTACCAGGTTTCCTGCTTTATAGATGTATTTCTCTCCTTGATTTCCTGCTTATATTTCAATCTGCATAGCCTCACTTCCTCATCTGCCCTTGGTGACCTCTTAAGAGCATATATTAGACCTCTATAAACCAGTGGCATAACGAAAGTTGAGGGGGCCTCCCTGCAAGGTACATGGAGGGGCCCGGAGTTCACAGGCCTGAGTACTGTGCTGAGGGGGCCCCCTGCAGCTTAGGGGCCCCCTGCACCACAGGGGCTGCCGGAGCCTGTGTTACGCCACTGCTATGAACGTAAGGGCAAGCCCCATCAAACCGTTTCTAGCCTCTAGCCTCCCCATAGGACACTGTGATAGTTAAAAGTTCATTCACAGTTTTACTAATCTCCTTGTACACCATAAGCAAACAGGAAGAAGCTGCCCCAAGCCCCAGACACATCATCAACTGCTCCCTTTTCTTCACCACGAGTTCAGTTAACAAATATCTAGAATGCACAGTGGCCCATTTTCGCACAAAGACCTTGGTATTGCTAACCTCTAATGATGGAATGGATTGAGTATACTATGACTATGCATAACCCATGAGCATACATAGTGCCAAAGGGTTGTGGTCACTCAAGCATTTATTGAACAAGAGAGGAAGGCAGCCGGGGAGCTCAACGCCGCACCACTTGAAGTAGTCACTTAATCAAATAAAAACCGTTGGTCACCTCAATGGCCAGCTGCACATTAACCACATATTAAATATATTTTTCACACAAAATAGAGAGGCAACAGAAACATTTGTCGATGATCACACTCAATATAAGACAAATGCTCATAGGTCTTGGTTATTGGTGTAGTTCTTTCTTTTATTGCGTGTTTTCAAAACAGCGCATCCAACACATTTCACCTTACAAAGACTTCATCGGGCAAGAGATCTGATCCACAAGGAATCACAAGGATCTCTAACTTTAAAATCAAATGGTACCAGAATCTAGAAACACAATAGATTCAACTTTAAATCCTGATGGAAAGTTCGAGCGATCAAGGGCCAATGTGTAAGCCTTCTTACTACAGGGATTTTGGCGTATATTAACGCAGATAAAACACACCACGATCCCGTGGTCCACACAAAAGTTACTTCTCAATGGTTTATATCCAGTGCATGTTGTTCAAAATCCAGAACCCGCAAGAAAGCAGCTACAGGCGCCTCACTTTAAGGCTCGTTGTCGTCCAGTTTGTGCCGTGTAAGGCACCATAGACAGCGCTACGTGATGTCTTCGGCTGTATTGACAGTCGAAATGAAGCACCCAATTTCGGTGTCTTAAATATGCCAAGCACCGCCTAGTTCAAACTACTAGCCGTAAAGCAATTATGGAGGATGGAAAAGTGGGCAACCTTGTTACTCCAAATCTCTGAGATGGCAATAAAATAGATCATGCTACCAAAGCCCTTCTCAGTAAAAGTAATATATTTCTGAGTTGGAGCTGGTGCAAGATCTAATATAAGCATGAGCCAGGGCTTGCTCATGACTGTATTATCACACTTCATCATGCTGCAAACAGAATTTCTCGATACTGAACAGAGCCTACAATTAACCCCCATCAAATTACAGCATAATCCCCTCTATCTCTCCAAGTGACTTGCTCAGAGTCTGATCAAGTGAATCTACCATATCTGTGTTAGGATAGTTGAAATTATTATGGCAAAAGTTAATAATAATGATTGTCTGCTTAGCAGCACAGGACAAGCATTTCAGTTGAAAGTGGGGTGAATCACAATAGGTCCTAAAAATCCTGCTTTCTAATGAAACAGGCCCAAAGATAACAGCCTACTCTTGGGACGCCTAATCTGGAAAAGACGACCTGGGTTGACACAGAGGCGAACCCATCGATGTATACTGTATTGCAAGCCCAGGTCTCTTGTAAACACACAATGTGGTATTTCTTTATCAATTCCTTCCATTTAATCAATCAGCTTACTCAAAAGGCGGGTCACGTTCCAAAATAATCAAACCTGACGCAGTTACTACAGTCTGTGCTATGGTGGTTGGCACATTCTCAATTTGCGATGACAGGTCTACTGCAACTGGGGTTTTAACAGTTATATTCTTCACGTCTTCCATTGAAAGGGCTATAACTGAAGTTATTTTGCAATGAAAAGATGAAGGGAGAACTAGATGCATTCATAAAACTGAAGTTAAAGTGAGTCCTTTCAAAGGACACCTGCCTCTTGGTTAGTGCCATATGCTTGTGACCCTTGGGCTGTCTCGCCAAAAACCCGTTCCTGCCGGCCTCATGTTGCTTTAGAGTCAATCAACTTGTTCTAGAGATGTAAAACGATTGTGGATGGTATATGGCCTGCACATTGGTACTAAAGCTGCAGTGGATCTGGGGTGTGCAGCATTGGTAGACTTGTTAAAATAGGAACACAAAAATGGTGAGAGGAGGGTCCAAGGGAAAAATTTAAAGACCTGCGAGAAGTAATTCCCCATGTACAATAATCATAACACAAAACTTCTCGGGTCTATCATAAAACAAAAGTGAAATTTAAAAATTGTGTCTCTCAATAAAGCTCCTCTGGGGAGCAATCCCTTTTAGGACGAAAGCCCTCACCCACCATAGGTGGCATGCTTCATCATATGGGCTTCTCCTCCCAGTGAGAAAACCTAGACTCACTGAGGGCTACAACTCTCTCACTGTGAGATAGGAGCTCTGGGATGTTTTCTTAACAGTTGTAAGATGTTTTTAAGGATGCTAAGATCCCATATGTGAATGCTAGGCGTCGTAAGGGTGCAGCGCTGAATATGTTTGTGACAATAATTGTGAAAATGTGATATTAAAACTACCTAGTTGGAACAAAAATATTAGATATTTATTAGCCTGTCCAAACTGGCAGAGATTAAAAAGCAGTGCAAAGCAGTATAGATTAAACTGCTAAGTTGACAAAATCGGTCGACATGTTTCAGCCTATTTGATCTTTAAAAAGTATCCAGGCTTTCATCAGGACCATGATAAAAAACAATGCTGCTGCATACGTGAAAAATAATAATAATGAACAGTAATATCAAACCAGTAATCCAATTGTTTAAACTCGGTACTACTGGAACTTATCTGTAGATATGAGACACAAAAGACACAGTATAACAAATATAACAAATTCAAACTACATTGTCATACAGTGTCGTTATGGGCAATGTGTAATGGACATGAGTAAAAACTTGTCCATAGAGTACTGACATAGTACCCAATTCAATCCTACTTACCCAAATCGGTGGATAAGTAAGCCCACCTCTACCTGGTTACAACTCAGGGAAAGGGGCCCGCTCTGCAAAATGACAAAGGACGTGTGTCATTCATCTCTCGTATGTAATGTGAACACATGTCTAAACACGAAAACAATAAGTGTTGTAGTTAAAACCCAATGGTGAAGATATAACAAAAGGACTCCACTAATCTTCTTAGCAGTGATACTTATGAACATTGTCTGATGTAGCTTGTTATCAATAAAAGAAATTATAAGTGAGCATGCTATATATGAGACAGACTCATATAAACCTATTTAGGATACATTACGCTCAATAATTCGTCAGATGGTGCCTCGTTATTAAATGGCACCCCATACCTCTCATATATAATATAAAACATACGATCATCAGAATATATTGTAATCAAATAGCTCTACAAAGCCTCAGGCATCACCCAGCTGATTTAAGGAATGCGCGCATGATCTGTGGAGTAAACTGCTATAGATATGTTTCCAAAATTGTCAAAATTATTATTAGCCTATAACGCCCGACAATCTCTCTAATAAAAGACTCAATAGCGCTCTCCACTTTGAATATAGGTCTACGCAGATGTATAATGCTAGAATACCTATTGACCACAGCAACAAGTGCTCAGACCAGAACTAAGTGTCCACAAGTAACGAGTGCAATTTATCCCTTGACAGACGATTTAATTACTGTCAACATCACGCTAAAAGAGTCAAAATGCATTCACTACCTTTATACACAAACTGGTTTAAAAACAAATAGGCACATATCTCTCCTACACAGGACGTACGCTTTGGTCAAAAGATATATTTCTCCGTATGGACACTATCTCCTGTGGTGTCCCTACATGTAGCAACCCTCGCCATAATTCCCTGCTTACCTCTCCGTCGGTACCCCGTTGTGGTACATAAGCTGCAACCGGAGGCATCGACGGGAGGATTTCTTCGCTTTTAAATACCCGAACAACTGCCCAGTCATCTTGTAGAAGGACCCCAAGGTGTCTATCGTATTTCGCCCAAAGCCAAGACTGCGCATGCGCGAACAATAGTGTTACCCATTCACGCATGTACATTTACGTCGCGCATGCGCAACAGATGGTGTGCTTTACGTCGCGCATGCGCAACAGATGATGTTTAAGTATATCTGTATGCATTGTACGATGCTCGCCGCAATATATACGCAAAAGTACTTCCTCCTAAATATCAATAGTTTTGTGGAAACAGTTGAAAATATAGCAATCATTTTGAAAAAATAGACAAAAAAATAGCGAAAAATACGCCATATGAAGGTATTATAAACCAATGTCATATTTACTTATACTGATTATAATCACTTCTTACATTGCTTACTTAGTACTACCTCTGTCACCATCACAAAATCTGTATTTACTTATCTAATAAGAGATCATCAATGGCCCTATATGCATCATGTGTGCCTAAGTTTCATAAGTTTGTGCCATGTCCTGAATCATATTAAGCTTGTGTAGTGCGTAGATACATGGGCTTTAATAACTAATTGCCCATACCCCTGGTGCTACACTACTTAGTCCAAAAATAGATCCTATTGATACAAAACAATTAGAAATGCTCTCATAAATAGCAAGAGATAGCATTCCTTTTCAATTCAGAATATGATTTCCTTAAAGTTCTAGACTAAAGACCTCTACTCTTGATCACAAGGATAACCACGGAATCTCTTCGTTCAGTCCTGAAATATCTGTCTTCAATCTATGGACCCAGCGCTGTTCTTTGCGAAACAGAAATTTGGATATGTCCGTGATATGAGGTGGAATGAAAGGTTGTTCCAGGACTGTCCAACGCAAATCATCTGCTTGATGGTCCTTATCTAGGAAATGATTTGTCAGTTTTGTAGACCTCTTCTTACAACGGATCGTGCTTTTATGCTCCAGTATTCTTGTTTTTATCTTACGCGTAGTCATACCCACGTAGCGCATACCACACGGACAAGTAATTAGGTAAATAACCTTTTCACTGTTACAATTAGTATGTTTGAACAATGTCCAGGGCCTGTTTGTACCTATATCCACTTCTGTCATATACGATGTTTGTGGGCAAACTGCACAAAGCCCACACGGAAAATGACCTTTAACTGGAGGAAGCCCCCACAGGGGTACTTGATCAGAATGCTTAGATTTACTCAAGGGCCTTGTATGTACCACTTGGTCTTTGATGTTGGTGCTCCTTTTGAAGGCAAACAGGGGAGGAGGTATAGGTGCTCTTGCTACGTTCAAGATCTTCCAGTGTTTGAGTATGCTCCTTTTGATTTGATTTGAATGGCTACAAAACGTATTCACACAAGTAAGCCTAGGTTCTGCTTCCTTAGATGGAACCTCTTCAATCAGTGATTCCCTATTATTGTTTGCAGCTCGTTTCCGAGCTCTGCGAATTGTATTCTTCGGATACTTCTTCTCTTTTAGGTTGGTACTCAGTGTACTCGCATGTTCATTGTATTTCTCCAAAGTCGAGCAGTTTCTTCGTATCCTTTGAAACTGCCCGAAAGGCAAGTTCTCACGTAGAGCCTTCGGATGATAACTGTTGTATGATAACAGTGAATTGCGTGCCATTGGTTTCTTATAAAGTTCGGTACTGAGTCCTTCACCTTCTGGGTAAATCCGAATATCTAGAAATGGCAAACTGGTGTTTGAAAATTCAAATGTGAACTGCAGAAAGTTATTTCTAGTGTTTAACCACTGATGGAATGATGTGATGGTGTCCGGGGTACCCCGCCAGACCACAAACACATCGTCTATATAGCGTTTCCAAACCCTTATGTGTTTTTCAAAGGGATTGCTATTTTGTAAGACGATGGTTTGTTCAAAGTGATGTACATAAAGATTGGCCAGGCTAGGGGCAAAAATACTGCCCATAGAAGTCCCGGACGTTTGCAAGTAGAGGTCATCTTCGAACTTAAAGAAGTTTTCTTTCATCGCTAGGCGAGCGCATGTCATAATGAAATGTACCGGAGTGATACTGTCCATGGTACTAGAATTCAATATTGTCTCAACTGTGGCCAATGTTTCGTCCTGAGGTATCGAAGTATACAGTGACTCGACATCAAAAGAGACCAGATAGTCTTGCTCACAGTCAAAGACAATCTGGTCCAATAGTCGTAAAAGATCTTTAGTGTCCTGTATATAAGTGGGCATTTTTAGCACAAACGGTTGCAAGAAAAAATCTACAAAGGTTGAAAGAGGCTCAAGTAGAGACCCAATTCCTGAAATAATGGGTCTCCCTGGCGGTGGCAGTATCCCCTTATGCACTTTAGGAAGTACATAGAAATACGGTGTTATCGGATGGGATGTGACCAGAAAGGCTGCTTCATGTTCAGTGATCCAGCCTTCCTCTTTCGCTTCATCCACTATTATTTTAATTTCAGTAGATAGTCGTTTAGTTGGATCCATCTTAAGTAATCGATAGGCTTCTCTATTCCCAAGCTGACGTAAGCATTCAGCTCTATACGTAGAGGTGTCTAAGATAACTATCGCACCCCCTTGTCAGCAGGTTTGATGACAATGTTATCGTCTGCCGACAGCTGTTGGAGTGCCAGTCGTTCTTGTCTTGGGAGATTTTGAAACTGCTTTGTCTCCTTCCCTAGCAATTTATTTACATCATATAGTACAGCCTTCTCAAAGGTGGCAACCTGCGCTGGAATCATATGGGCTGGTGGATTAAAATTGGACTTAGGTCTTAAGCCTGTATTCTTTTTGTCTTCTTCCTGTTCGTCCATTGGTTTATCTGCAAAAAATGAATGTAAACGAATCTTACGGAAGAAGACGGCCAATTCCTGTCTGATTTGAAAAGAGTCTCCTCCGTATGTCGGGACAAAGCCCAAACCCTTCTCCAGGACTGATGACTCAGCTTCCGTCAGTGTTCGTGTACTCAAGTTCATAATCAGATCACTTCGTGGCTGCTCCCTGGTTGTACAGGCGGCTTGGCCATGCTGCGGGTGGTCCTTGACGTTACTGATGAGTCCCAATGTACATTCGCTTGCTGATTTCTTCTGCGGCCCCTCGATCGTCCTGGGCCAAATCCTAAAAAAGGCTGCGCAGGTATCATGTTGTTGTATGGTGGAAATGGGTAAATTGGTTGTTGGAAAGGAGGTTGGAAAGGAGGTTGTGGATAACCATATGGTCCAGGGGGCCACCACTGTGTTGGTCCTTGATCAAATTGTCCTCTTTGTCTCTGGCCCCTACCTCGTCTATTGGAACCCCTCCAACCTCGCTCTTCAGTAGTTGATGAATCTGAGTCATTAGATTCATCCTCACTTGCTGATGTCGAATAATTAGACCCATATCTCCTCCTCTCTGATTAAATTGTGGCGGTACATAGGAGTCACTAGTGTAAGGGTACACTTTTTCAAGTGCAAACTTTGCCAGGTCCTTCTTGAACTTCACAATTTTAGTTGCTAGCACTGAGTCTTTAAACTCGTTATTATTCTTATTTGTTTCTTCTGCTTGTTTTTTATATACAGAGGTAACTAGTACTGATTTAATCTGGGTTTCAAGTGCTTGTATCTCTATTAAAATGGTATCAGCTATGCGTTTAGCTGTGGTAATAATCAGTATGAGCCAATCCCTCGTACACCGCCAGGCGACGAGGGACCAATCTTTCAAAAATGATTTGTCTCCCAAAAATAACCGAGGTGCATTGGTTACAATCAAGCCTGTAGGTGCACAGTTAGCTCTAAGATACTCGGTCATTATAGCACCATGTATATATGTGAGTGAATGAGAGCGCTTCAATATCAATAATTTAGTCCAGTCATCATTAGGAGCAGAATTCGTACTAGGAGTACTATCTAATATACTTGGTGCTAAAAGTATATCATGAGCAGTGGCTTCATCAAACGCCAAACCTAATAATTCAGCCATTGTTATTATATAGAGACCAACTAATACATCCACACAAAGGGCATCCACCCCAACACCTACCTAATAGAGCGGAAAATTCCCTAAACTCTAAAAATCACACCTACGATACTGATAACGGACCCGCGGCCGTAGCCGTACAGTAATTGGAACACAAAAATGGTGAGAGGAGGGTCCAAGGGAAAAATTTAAAGACCTGCGAGAAGTAATTCCCCATGTACAATAATCATAACACAAAACTTCTCGGGTCTATCATAAAACAAAAGTGAAATTTAAAAATTGTGTCTCTCAATAAAGCTCCTCTGGGGAGCAATCCCTTTTAGGACGAAAGCCCTCACCCACCATAGGTGGCATGCTTCATCATATGGGCTTCTCCTCCCAGTGAGAAAACCTAGTCTCACTGAGGGCTACAACTCTCTCACTGTGAGATAGGAGCTCTGGGATGTTTTCTTAACAGTTGTAAGATGTTTTTAAGGATGCTAAGATCCCATATGTGAATGCTAGGCGTCGTAAGGGTGCAGCGCTGAATATGTTTGTCACAATAATTGTGAAAATGTGATATTAAAACTACCTAGTTGGAACAAAAAAATTAGATATTTATTAGCCTGTCCAAACTGGCAGAGATTAAAAAGCAGTGCAAAGCAGTATAGATTAAACTGCTAAGTTGATAAAATCGGTCGACATGTTTCAGCCTATTTGATCTTTAAAAAGTATCCAGGCTTTCATCAGGACCATGATAAAAAACAATGCAGCTGCATACGTGAAAAATAATAATAATGAACAGTAATATCAAACCAGTAATCCGATTGTTTAAACTCGGTACTACTGGAACTTATCTGTAGATATGAGACACAAAAGACACAGTATAACGAATATAACAAATTCAAACTACATTGTCATACAGTGTCGTTATGGGCAATGTGTAATGGACATGAATAAAAACTTGTCCATAGAGTACTGACATAGTACCCAATTCAATCCTAGTTACCCAAATCGGTGGATAAGTAAGCCCACCTCTACCTGGTTACAACTCAGGGAAAGGGGCCCGCTCTGCAAAATGACAAAAGGACGTGTGTCACTCATCTCTCGTATGTAATGTGAACACATGTCTAAACACGAAAACAATAAGTGTTGTAGTTAAAACCCAATGGTGAAGATATAACAAAAGGACTCCACTAATCTTCTTAGCAGTGATACTTATGAACATTGTCTGATGTAGCTTGTTATCAATAAAAGAAATTATAAGTGAGCGTGCTATATATGAGACAGACTCATATAAACCTATTTAGGATACATTACGCTCAATAATTCGTCAGATGGTGCCTCGTTATTAAATGGCACCCCATACCTCTCATATATAATATAAAACATACGATCATCAGAATATATTGTAATCAAATAGCTCTACAAAGCCTCAGGCATCACCCAGCTGATTTAAGGAATGCGCGCATGATCTGTGGAGTAAACTGCTATAGATATGTTTCCAAAATTGTCAAAATTATTATTAGCCTATAACGCACGACAATCTCTCTAATAAAAGACTCAATAGCGCTCTCCACTTTGAATATAGGTCTCACGCAGATGTATAATGCTAGAATACCTATTGACCACAGCAACAAGTGCTCAGACCAGAACTAAGTGTCCACAAGTAACGAGTGCAATTTATCCCTTGACAGACGATTTAATTACTGTCAACATCACGCTAAAAGAGTCAAAATGCATTCACTACCTTTATACACAAACTGGTTTAAAAACAAATAGGCACATATCTCTCCTACACAGGAATTACGCTTTGGTCAAAAGATATATTTCTCCGTATGGACACTATCTCCTGTGGTGTCCCTACATGTAGCAACCCTCGCCATAATTCCCTGCTTACCTATCCGTCGGTACCCCGTTGTGGTACATAAGCTGCAACCGGAGGCATCGACGGGAGGATTTCTTCGCTTTTAAATACCCGAACAACTGCCCAGTCATCTTGTAGAAGGACCCCACGGTGTCTATCGAATTTCGCCCAAAGCCAAGACTGCGCATGCGCGAACAATAGTGTTACCCATTCACGCATGTACATTTACGTCGCGCATGCGCAACAGATGGTGTGCTTTATGTCGCGCATGCGCAACAGATGATGTTTAAGTATATCTGTATGCATTGTACGATGCTCGCCGCAATATATACGCAAAAGTACTTCCTCCTAAATATCAATAGCTTTGTGGAAACAGTTGAAAATATAGCAATCATTTTGAAAAAATAGACAAAAAAATAGCGAAAAATACGCCATATGAAGGTATCATAAACCAATGTCATATTTACTTATACTGATTATAATCACTTCTTACATTGCTTACTTAGTACTACCTCTGTCACCATCACAAAATCTGTATTTACTTATCTAATAAGAGATCATCAATGGCCCTATATGCATCATGTGTGCCTAAGTTTCATAAGTTTGTGCCATGTCCTGAATCATATTAAGCTTGTGTAGTGCGTAGATACATGGGCTTTAATAACTAATTGCCCATACCCCTGGTGCTACACTACTTAGTCCAAAAATAGATCCTATTGATACAAAACAATTAGAAATGCTCTCATAAATAGCAAGAGATAGCATTCCTTTTCCATTCAGAATATGATTTCCTTAAAGTTCTAGACTAAAGACCTCTACTCTTGATCACAAGGATAACCACGGAATCTCTTCGTTCAGTCCTGAAATATCTGTCTTCAATCTATGGACCCAGCGCTGTTCTTTGCGAAACAGAAATTTGGATATGTCCGTGATATGAGGTGGAATGAAAGGTTGTTCCAGGACTGTCCAACGCAAATCATCTGCTTGATGGTCGTTATCTAGGAAATGATTTGTCAGTTTTGTAGACCTCTTTTTACAACGGATCGTGCTTTTATGCTCCAGTATTCTTGTTTTTATCTTACGCGTAGTCATACCCACGTAGCGCATACCACACGGACAAGTAATTAGGTAAATAACCTTTTCACTGTTACAATTAGTATGTTTGAACAATGTCCAGGGCCTGTTTGTACCTATATCCACTTCTGTCATATGCGATGTTTGTGGGCAAACTGCACAAAGCCCACACGGAAAATGACCTTTAACTGGAGGAAGCCCCCACAGGGGTACTTGATCAGAATGCTTAGATTTACTCAAGGGCCTTGTATGTACCACTTGGTCTTTGATGTTGGTGCTCTTTTGAAGGCAAACAGCGGAGGAGGTATAGGTGCTCTTGCTACGTTCAAGATCTTCCAGTGTTTGAGTATGCTCCTTTTGATTTGATTTGAATGGCTACAAAACGTATTCACACAAGTAAGCCTAGGTTCTGCTTCCTTAGATGGAACCTCTTCAATCAGTGATTCCCTATTATTGTTTGCAGCTCGTTTCCGAGCTCTGCGAATTGTATTCTTCGGATACTTCTTCTCTTTTAGGTTGGTACTCAGTGTACTCGCATGTTCATTGTATTTCTCCATAGTCGAGCAGTTTCTTCGTATCCTTAGAAACTGCCCGAAAGGCAAGTTCTCACGTAGAGCCTTCGGATGATAACTGTTGTATGATAACAGTGAATTGCGTGCCATTGGTTTCTTATAAAGTTCGGTACTGAGTCCTTCACCTTCTGGGTAAATCCGAATATCTGGAAATGGCAAACTCGTGTTTGAAAATTCAAATGTGAACTTCAGAAAGTTATTTCTAGTGTTTAACCACTGATGGAATGATGTGATGGTGTCCGGGGTACCCCGCCAGACCACAAACACATCGTCTATATAGCGTTAATTACTTGTCCGTGTGGTATGCGCTACGTGGGTATGACTACGCGTAAGATAAAAACAAGAATACTGGAGCATAAAAGCACGATCCGTTGTAAAAAGAGGTCTACAAAACTGACAAATCATTTCCTAGATAAGGACCATCAAGCAGATGATTTGCGTTGGACAGTCCTGGAACAACCTTTCATTCCACCTCATATCACGGACATATCCAAATTTCTGTTTCGCAAAGAACAGCGCTGGGTCCATAGATTGAAGACAGATATTTCAGGACTGAACGAAGAGATTCCGTGGTTATCCTTGTGATCAAGAGTAGAGGTCTTTAGTCTAGAACTTTAAGGAAATCATATTCTGAATGGAAAAGGAATGCTATCTCTTGCTATTTATGAGAGCATTTCTAATTGTTTTGTATCAATAGGATCTATTTTTGGACTAAGTAGTGTAGCACCAGGGGTATGGGCAATTAGTTATTAAAGCCCATGTATCTACGCACTACACAAGCTTAATATGATTCAGGACATGGCACAAACTTATGAAACTTAGGCACACATGATGCATATAGGGCCATTGATGATCTCTTATTAGATAAGTAAATACAGATTTTGTGATGGTGACAGAGGTAGTACTAAGTAAGCAATGTAAGAAGTGATTATAATCAGTATAAGTAAATATGACATTGGTTTATGATACCTTCATATGGCGTATTTTTGCTATTTTTTGTCTATTTTTTCAAAATGATTGCTATATTTTCAACTGTTTCCACAAAACTATTGATATTTAGGAGGAAGTACTTTTGCGTATATATTGCGGCGAGCATCGTACAATGCATACAGATATACTTAAACATCATCTGTTGCGCATGCGCGACGTAAAGCACACCATCTGTTGCGCATGCGCGACGTAAATGTACATGCGTGAATGGGTAACACTATTGTTCGCGCATGCGCAGTCTTGGCTTTGGGCGAAATACAATAGACACCTTGGGGTCCTTCTACAAGATGACTGGGCAGTTGTTCGGGTATTTAAAAGCGAAGAAATCCTCCCGTCGATGCCTCCGGTTGCAGCTTATGTACCACAACGGGGTACCGACGGAGGGGTAAGCAGGGAATTATGGCGAGGGTTGCTACATGTAGGGACACCACAGGAGATAGTGTCCATACGGAGAAATATATCTTTTGACCAAAGCGTACGTCCTGTGTAGGAGAGATATGTGCCTATTTGTTTTTAAACCAGTTTGTGTATAAAGGTAGTGAATGCATTTTGACTCTTTTAGCGTGATGTTGACAGTAATTAAATCGTCTGTCAAGGGATAAATTGCACTCGTTACTTGTGGACACTTAGTTCTGGTCTGAGCAATTGTTGCTGTGGTCAATAGGTATTCTAGCATTATACATCTGCGTAGACCTATATTCAAAGTGGAGAGCGCTATTGAGTCTTTTATTAGAGAGATTGTCGTGCGTTATAGGCTAATAATAATTTTGACAATTTTGGAAACATATCTATAGCAGTTTATTCCACAGATCAGGCGTGCATTCCTTAAATCAGCTTGGTGATGCCTGAGGCTTTGTAGAGCTATTTGATTACAATATATTCTGATGATCGTATGTTTTATATTATATATGAGAGGTATGGGGTGCCATTTAATAACGAGGCACCATCTGACAAATTATTGAGCGTAATGTATCCTAAATAGGTTTATATGAGTCTGTCTCATATATAGCACGCTCACTTATAATTTCTTTTATTGATAACAAGCTACATCAGACAATGTTCATAAGT
The DNA here is from genome assembly GCA_963921515.1 of Calotriton arnoldi. Lineage (NCBI taxonomy): Eukaryota > Metazoa > Chordata > Amphibia > Caudata > Salamandridae > Calotriton > Calotriton arnoldi. The sequence continues at coordinate 14,936 of CAWUFW010010744.1, read as the reverse complement.
ATCACTGCTAAGAAGATTAGTGGAGTCCTTTTGTTATATCTTCACCATTGGGTTTTAACTACAACACTTATTGTTTTCGTGTTTAGACATGTGTTCACATTACATACGAGAGATGAGTGACACACGTCCTTTGTCATTTTGCAGAGCGGGCCCCTTTCCCTGAGTTGTAACCAGGTAGAGGTGGGCTTACTTATCCACCGATTTGGGTAAGTAGGATTGAATTGGGTACTATGTCAGTACTCTATGGACAAGTTTTTATTCATGTCCATTACACATTGCCCATAACGACACTGTATGACAATGTAGTTTGAATTTGTTATATTTGTTATACTGTGTCTTTTGTGTCTCATATCTACAGATAAGTTCCAGTAGTACCGAGTTTAAACAATTGGATTACTGGTTTGATATTACTGTTCATTATTATTATTTTTCACGTATGCAGCAGCATTGTTTTTTATCATGGTCCTGATGAAAGCCTGGATACTTTTTAAAGATCAAATAGGCTGAAACATGTCGACCGATTTTGTCAACTTAGCAGTTTAATCTATACTGCTTTGCACTGCTTTTTAATCTCTGCCAGTTTGGACAGGCTAATAAATATCAAATTTTTTTGTTCCAACTAGGTAGTTTTAATATCACATTTTCACAATTATTGTGACAAACATATTCAGCGCTGCACCCTTACGACGCCTAGCATTCACATATGGGATCTTAGCATCCTTAAAAACATCTTACAACTGTTAAGAAAACATCCCAGAGCTCCTATCTCACAGTGAGAGAGTTGTAGCCCTCAGTGAGACTAGGTTTTCTCACTGGGAGGAGAAGCCCATATGATGAAGCATGCCACCTATGGTGGGTGAGGGCTTTCGTCCTAAAATGGATTGCTCCCCAGAGGAGCTTTATTGAGAGACACAATTTTTAAATTTCACTTTTGTTTTATGATAGACCCGAGAAGTTTTGTGTTATGAGACTTGTTAAAATAGCCAAGAGGGACCGCCCTAATGCTACTCTGTGTCATTCTGACCCAGGTCTATAGTGAATACGTTGACTTTCCTCTGTTGGTGTTGTTGCGGCCCTCTCCTTCATCAGTTTAAGGAATAGGGAAGTCTAAATTCAGGATGCAATCCTCCTAGTGGTAAATAAGATAATCATGGAAAGTTAGCACTGGTCACACTGCTGTGAACTATCCAAATTCTGAGTATTTCGCAAGAATCATTTCTCAGTTCGCCACTCAATGGGTCAGCACTACCATACCTGACAACATTCTAAAGTTGAATTTGTCATGTTGTGATAGTCACAAGAAGGAGGCAGCAACACCATGCAGACTAACAACCTCCCACAAGCGCACTGGACACCATCTCCTATAGTGGTGGGAAAATTGAAGATTTGTACAGACAAAGGTTGTACTTACCGCAGTAGCACAAAGACATCATGATGCAAGGCATTCCTTCTCCAGCAGTGGAGGGCAAGAGCCATAGAGGGCATATTTCTAATAAACAATGTTTATGTACATCCACCTACGTTGGAGTCTTCAATGAAGGCATTGCAAACTTGCAAACTTAGGAATGCAAAGTTACAAAATTTATTGTGCGTCCTTCATAAACGTATGTGGTCAACTATGCAACTTCACAAAGTGCACAACGTTTTTTGCTTTGCCACTTCTGTGTGATAATCATAATATTTGGAATGACTGATATTACACATATCATTATATAACGCTACCAAAATGGTTCTTCATAAGATAGAGTTTGTTGAAAACCTTTAGGGGCCTATTTATAAGGCTTATTGCATCGCTCTTGCACCACGCAACGTGGCGCAAGAGCGAATCAATCTCTTAAGACAGTTTTTGCGTGACTCTGAGTGGCTCCAAAAATCTGGTGTAACGTAACGCAGTGCAAATCACTGGGTTGCGTTACACTGCTATGGATATGCATCCGATGGACGTTGGGTGGGTGTTGTCATGCAACTCCGAAGGATCTTGGTGCATCCCCAGAATTACAAGAACTTTTAACCCCTTCGCTGCTAGGCCTTTTCCCCCCCTGTGCTAAGCCTTTTTTTGGCTATTTGGGGTAGTGCGCGCTTAGGCCCCTGTAACTTTTTAACCACATAAGGTATCCACGCCAAATTTGCGTCCTTTTCTTCCAACATCATGGGGATTCTAAAGGTACCCAGGGTTTGTGGATTCCCCTGGAGGGGTCCCAGAAATTAACCAAAATACAGCAAAATTTTGGGGTTTTGGGAAAAATGCGAAAAAGGGCTGCAAATGAAAGCGTCTGGGTTTTCCCTGCAAATGGTATCAAAAAGGGTTTGTGGGGCTGAAATCACCATTTTCCCAGCTGTTAGGGAATGACAGACTTTTGTCAGAAAACCAATATTTTTACATAGTTTTGGCATTTTTCTGAAACATAGCCTATTTTTGCTATTTGTTGTGCTTTTAACCTCCTTCCAGTTAATGGTAGAAATGGGTATGAAAGCAATAATGGATCCTGGAAAGCTATACATTTTAGAAAAGTAGACAAAATTCTGAATTCAGCAAGGGGTCATTTGTGTAGATCCATCAAGGTTTCTTTATGGAAAGTAACAGTTAAATATAGGAAAAATTGAAAATTAATTGAAAAAAACAGCCTTTTGTGTCAACGTTTTCACCTGTAACTTCTTCTAATTATGACAGCTCTTTGAAAGCAATATACCGTTAAATCCGCTGGACCTTACTGGTTGTGGGGATATATAGGACTTGTAGGTTCACCAAGAACCCGACGAACCCAGAGCCAATAACTGAGCAGCGTCTTGCAATGGTTTTTTATTATGTACCGGGTATATAGCAATTATTGTGGGAAAATGTATACATGGAAAAATCGGTATGAAAGACACCTATGCATTTTTGAAATGGGAACAAAATATAGAGTTTAGAAACAGTAGATATTTGCACATTTCCGAAATTGGGAATACTCATACTAGCATGAGAATTATCGGTTATTTTTTAAAATGACTTCTTTTTTACACAATGTTTTTCATTTGGAAGGCAGAATGCATCGAAAGCCAATAGGTAATAACAGTTGCTTTACAAATCTGAATTACCCTAAGTCTCCCGATAAAAATGGTACCTCACTTGTGTGGGTAGGCATAGTGCCCACGACAGGAAATGGCTCAAAACCCAACGTGAACACACCACATTTTGACAAGGAAAAATTACCCTTTTTTTGCAAAGTGCCTAGCTGTAGTTTTTGAACCCTAGCTCTGCCGGCACCTAGGGAAACCTAGCAAACCTAGACATTTTTGAAAACTAGACACCCAGGGGAATCCAGGATGGGGTGACTTGACTGGCTCCCGCCAGGTTCTGTTACCCAGAATCCCTTGCAAACCTAAAAAAAATTCAAAACAAACTAATTTTCCTCACATTTCTGTGGTGGAAAGTTCTGGAATCTGTGTGGATCCACAAATTTCCACCCACCCCATGTTCCCCAAACTCTTCCGAGAAAAATGGTACCTCACTTGTGTGGGTCGGCCTAGTGCCCGCGACAGGAAACGGCGCAAAACTCAACGTGGACACACCTCAATTTCGCAGTGAAAAATGACCATTTTTTGGCAAAGTGCCTAGCTGTAGTTTTTGAACCATAGCTCTGCCGGCACCTAGGGAAACCTAGCAAACCTATACATTTTTGAAAACTAGACACCCAGGGGAATTCAGGATAGGGTGACTTGACTGCCTCCCACCAGGTTCTGTTACCCAGAATCCCTTGCAAACCTAAAAAAGTGTCCAAAAAAATCACATTTTCCCCACATTTCTGTGGTGGAAAGTTCTGTAATCTGCGTGGACCCGCCCCGCGATCCCCAAAGTCTTCCGAGAAAAATGGTACCTCACTTGTGTGGGTCGGCCTAGTGCCCTCGACAGGAAACGGCGCAAAATGCAACGTGGACACACCTCAATTTCGCAGTGAAAAATGAACCTTTTTTGGCAAAGTGCCTAGCTGTAGTTTTTGAACCATAGCTCTGCCGGCACATAGGGAAACCTAGCAAACCTATACATTTTTGAAAACTAGACACCCAGGGGAATTCAGGATGGGGTGACTTGACTGCCTCCCATCAGGTTCTGTTACCCAGCATCCCTTGCAAACCTAAAAAAGTGTCAAAAAAATCACATTTTCCCCACATTTCTGTGGTGGAAAGTTCTGTAATCTGTGTGGATCCACAAATTTTCACCCACCTCGCGATCCCCAAAGTCTTCCGAGAAAAATGGTACCTCACTTGTGTGGGTCGGCCTAGTGCCCGCGACAGGAAACGGCGCAAAACGCAACGTGGACACACCTCAATTTCGCAGTGAAAAATGACCCTTTTTTGGCAAAGTGCCTAGCTGTAGTTTTTGAACCATAGCTCTGCCGGCACCTAGGGAAACCTAGCAAACCTATACATTTTTGAAAACTAGAACCCCAGGGGAATTCAGGATGGGGTGACTTGACTGCCTCCCACCAGGTTCTGTTACCCAGAATCCCTTGCAAACCTAAAAAAGTGTCAAAAAAATCACATTTTGCCCACATTTCTGTGGAGGAAAGTTCTGTAATCTGCGTGGATCCACAAATTTCCACCCGCCCCGCGATCCCCAACGTCTTCCGAGAAAAATGGTACCTCACTTGTGTGGGTCGGCCTAGTGCCCGCGACAGGAAATGGCGCAAAACGCAACGTGGACACACCTCAATTTCGCAGTGAAAAATGACCCTTTTTTGGCACAGTGCCTAGCTGTAGTTTTTGAACCATAGCTCTGCCGGCACCTAGGGAAACCTAGCAAAACTATACATTTTTGAAAACTAGACACCCAGGGGAATCCAGGATGGGGTGACTTGACTGCCTCCCACCAGGTTCTGTTACCCAGAATCCCTTGCAAACCTAAAAAAGTGTCAAAAAAATCACATTTTCCCCCCATTTCTGTGGTGGAAAGTTCTGGAATCTGCGTGGATCAACAAATTTCCACCCGCCCCGCGATCCCCAAAGTCTTCCGAGAAAAATGGTACCTCACTTGTGTGGGTCGGCCTAGTTCCCGCGACAGGAAACGGCACAAAACGCAACGTGGACACACTTCAATTTCGCAGTGAAAAATGACCCTTTTTTGGCAAAGTGCCTAGCTGTAGTTTTTGAACCATAGCTCTGCCGGCACCTAGGGAAACCTAGCAAACCTATACATTTTTGAAAACTAGACACCCAGGGGATTTCAGGATGGGGTGACTTGACTGCCTCCCATCAGGTTCTGTTACCCAGAATCCCTTGCAAACCTAAAAAGTGTCAAAAAAATCACATTTTGCCCACATTTCTGTGGTGGAAAGTTCTGTAATCTGCGTGGATCCACAAATTTCCACCCGCCCGCGATCCCCAAAGTCTTCCGAGAAAAATGGTACCTCACTTGTGTGGGTCGGCCTAGTGCCCGCGACAGGAAACGGCGCAAAACGCAACGTGGACACACCTCAATTTCGCAGTGAAAAATGACCCTTTTTTGGCAAAGTGCCTAGCTGTAGTTTTTGAACCATAGCTCTGCCGGCACCTAGGGAAACCTAGCAAACCTATACATTTTTGAAAACTAAACACCCAGGGGAATTCAGGATGGGGTGACTTGACTGCCTCCCACCAGGTTCTGTTACCCAGAATCCCTTGCAAACCTAAAAAAGTGTCAAAAAAATCACATTTTCCCCACATTTCTGTGGTGGAAAGTTCTGTAATCTGCGTGGATCCACAAATTTCCACCCGCCCAGCAATCCCCAAAGTCTTCCGAGAAAAATGGTACCTCACTTGTGTGGGTCGGCCTAGTGCCCGCAACAGAAAACGGCGCAAACCGCAACGTGGACACACCTCAATTTCGCAGTGAAAAATGACCCTTTTTTTGGCAAAGTGCCTAGCTGTAGTTTTTGAACCATAGCTCTGCCGGCACCTAGGGAAACCTCGCAAACCTATACATTTTTGAAAACTAGACACCCAGGGGAATCCAGGATGGGGTGACTTGACTGCCTCCCACCAGGTTCTGTTACCCAGAATCCCTTGCAAACCTAAAAAAGTGTCAAAAAAATCACATTTTCCCCACATTTCTGTGGTGGAAAGTTCTGGAATCTGCGTGGATCCACAAATTTCCACCTGCCCCGCGATCCCCAAAGTCTTCCGAGAAAAATGGTACCTCACTTGTGTGGGTCGGCCTAGTGCCCGCGACAGGAAACGACGCAAAACGCAACGTGGACACACCTCAATTTCGCAGTGAAAAATGACCCTTTTTTTGGCAAAGTGCCTAGCTGTAGTTTTTGAACCATAGCTCTGCCGGCACCTAGGGAAACCTTGCAAACCTATACATTTTTGAAAACTAGACACCCAGGGGAATCCAGGATGGGGTGACTTGACTGCCTCCCACCAGGTTCTGTTACCCAGAATCCCTTGCAAACCTAAAAAAGTGTCAAAAAAATCACATTTTCCCCACATTTCTGTGGTGGAAAGTTCTGGAATCTGCGTGGATCCACAAATTTCCACCCGCCCCACGATCCCCAAAGTCTTCCGAGAAAAATGGTACCTCACTTGTGTGGGTCGGCCTAGTGCCCGCGACAGGAAACGGCGCAAAACACAACGTGGACACACCTCAATTTCGCAGTGAAAAATGACCCTTTTTTGGCAAAGTGCCTAGCTGTAGTTTTTGAACCATAGCTCTGCCGGCACCTAGGGAAACCTAGCAAACCTATACATTTTTGAAAACTAGACACCCAGGGGAATCCAGGATGGGTGACTTGACTGCCTCCCACCAGGTTCTGTTACCCAGAATCCCTTGCAAACCTAAAAAAGTGTCAAAAAAATCACATTTTCCCCACATTTCTGTGGTGGAAAGTTCTGGAATCTGCCTGGATCCACAAATTTCCACCCGCCCCGCGATCCCCAAAGTCTTCTGAGAAAAATGGTACCTCACTTGTGTGGGTCGGCCTAGTGCCCGCGACAGGAAACGGCGCAAAACTCAAGGAGGACACACCTCAATTTCGCAGTGAAAAATGACCCTTTTTTGGCAAAGTGCCTAGCTGTAGTTTTTGAACCCTAACTCTGCCGGCACCTAGGGAAACCTAACAAACCTATACATTTTTGAAAACTAGACACCCAGGGGAATCCAGGATGGGGTGACTTGACTGCCTCCCACCAGGTTCTGTTACCCAGAATCCCTTGCAAACCTAAAAAGTGTCAAAAAAATCACATTTTCCCCCCATTTCTGTGGTGGAAAGTTCTGGAATCTGCGTGGATCAACAAATTTCCACCCGCCCCGCGATCCCCAAAGTCTTCCGAGAAAAATGGTACCTCACTTGTGTGGGTCGGCCTAGTGCCCGCGACAGGAAACGGCGCAAAACGCAACGTGGACACACCTCAATTTCGCAGTGAAAAATGACCCTTTTTTGGCAAAGTGCCTAGCTGTAGTTTTTGAACCATAGCTCTGCCGGCACCTAGGGAAACCTAGCAAACCTATACATTTTTGAAAACTAGACACCCAGGGGAATCCAGGATGGGGTGACTTGACTGCCTCCCACCAGGTTCTGTTACCCAGAATCCCTTTCAAACCTAAAAAAGTGTCAAAAAAATCACATTTTGCCCACATTTCTTTGGTGGAAAGTTCTGTAATCTGCGTGGATCCACAAATTTCCACCCGCCCCGCGATCCCCAAAGTCGTCCGAGAAAAATGGTACCTCACTTGTGTGGGTCGGCCTAGTGCCCGCGACAGGAAACGGCGCAAAACGCAACGTGGACACACCTCAATTTCGCAGTGAAAAATGACCCTTTTTTGGCAAAGTGCCTAGCTGTAGTTTTTGAACCATAGCTCTGCCGGCACCTAGGGAAACCTAGCAAACCTATACATTTTTGAAAACTAGACACCCAGGGGAATCCAGGATGGGGTGACTTGACTGCCTCCCACCAGGTTCTGTTACCCAGAATCCCTTGCAAACCTAAAAAGTGTCAAAAAAATCACATTTTCCCCACATTTCTGTGGTGGAAAGTTCTGTAATCTGCGTGGATCCACAAATTTCCACCCGCCCAGCGATCCCCAAAGTCTTCCGAGAAAAATGGTACCTCACTTGTGTGGGTCGGCCTAGTGCCCGCGACAGAGAAACGGCGCAAAACGCAACGTGGACACACCTCAATTTCGCAGTGAAAAATGACCCTTTTTTGGCAAAGTGCCTAGCTGTAGTTTTTGAACCATAGCTCTGCCGGCACCTAGGGAAACCTCAGCAAACCTATACATTTTTGAAAACTAGACACCCAGGGGAATCCAGGATGGGGTGACTTGACTGCCTCCCACCAGGTTCTGTTACCCAGAATCCCTTGCAAACCTAAAAAAGTGTCAAACAAATCACATTTTCCCCACATTTCTGTGGTGGAAAGTTCTGGAATCTGCGTGGATCCACAAATTTCCACCCGCCCCGCGATCCCCAAAGTCTTCCGAGAAAAATGGTACCTCACTTGTGTGGGTCGGCCTAGTGCCCGCGACAGGAAACGGCGCAAAACGCAACGTGGACACACCTCAATTTCGCAGTGAAAAATGACCCTTTTTTGGCAAAGTGCCTAGCTGTAGTTTTTGAACCATAGCTCTGCCGGCACCTAGGGAAACCTAGCAAACCTATACATTTTTGAAAACTAGACACCCAGGGGAATCCAGGATGGGTGACTTGACTGCCTCCCACCAGGTTCTGTTACCCAGAATCCCTTGCAAACCTAAAAAAGTGTCAAAAAAATCACATTTTCCCCACATTTCTGTGGTGGAAAGTTCTGGAATCTGCGTGGATCCACAAATTTCCACCCGCCCCGCGATCCCCAAAGTCTTCTGAGAAAAATGGTACCTCACTTGTGTGGGTCGGCCTAGTGCCCGCGACAGGAAACGGCGCAAAACTCAACGTGGACACACCTCAATTTCGCAGTGAAAAATGACCCTTTTTGGCAAAGTGCCTAGCTGTAGTTTTTGAACCATAGCTCTGCCGGCACCTAGGGAAACCTAGCAAACCTATACATTTTTGAAAACTAGACACCCAGGGGAATCCAGGATGGGGTGACTTGACTGCCTCCCACCAGGTTCTGTTACCCAGAATCCCTTGCAAACCTAAAAAGTGTCAAAAAAATCACATTTTCCCCACATTTCTGTGGTGGAAAGTTCTGGAATCTGCGTGGATCCACAAATTTCCACCCGCCCCGCGATCCCCAAAGTCTTCCGAGAAAAATGGTACCTCACTTGTGTGGGTCGGCCTAGTGCCCGCGACAGGAAACGGCGCAAAACGCAACGTGGACACACTTCAATTTCGCAGTGAAAAATGACCCTTTTTTGGCAAAGTGCCTAGCTGTAGTTTTTGAACCATAGCTCTGCCGGCACCTAGGGAAACCTAGCAGACCTATACATTTTTGAAAACTAGACACCCAGGGGAATCCAGGATGGGGTGACTTGACTGCCTCCCACCAGGTTCTGTTACCCAGAATCCCTTGCAAACCTAAAAAGTGTCAAAAAAATCACATTTTCCCCACATTTCTGTGGTGGAAAGTTCTGTAATCTGCGTGGATCCACAAATTTCCACCCGCCCCGCGATCCCCAAAGTCTTCCGAGAAAAATGGTACCTCACTTGTGTGGGTCGGCCTAGTGCCCGCGACAGGAAACGGCGCAAAACGCAACGTGGACACACCTCAATTTCGCAGTGAAAAATGACCCTTTTTTGGCAAAGTGCCTAGCTGTAGTTTTTGAACCATAGCTCTGCCGGCACCTAGGGAAACCTAGCAAACCTATACATTTTTGAAAACTAGACACCCAGGGGAATTCAGGATGGGGTGACTTGACTGCCTCCCACCAGGTTCTGTTACCCAGAATCCCTTGCAAACCTAAAAAAGTGTCAAAAAAATCACATTTTCCCCACATTTCTGTGGTGGAAAGTGCTGGAATCTGCGTGGATCCACAAATTTCCACCCGTCCCGCGATCCCCAAAGTCTTCCGAGAAAAATGGTACCTCACTTGTGTGGGTCGGCCTAGTGCCCGCGACAGGAAACGGCGCAAAACGCAACGTGGACACACCTCAATTTCGCAGTGAAAAATGACCCTTTTTTGGCAAAGTGCCTAGCTGTAGTTTTTGAACCATAGCTCTGCCGGCACCTAGGGAAACCTCGCAAACCTATACATTTTTGAAAACTAGACACCCAGGGGAATCCAGGATGGGGTGACTTGACTGCCTCCCACCAGGTTCTGTTACCCAGAATCCCTTGCAAACCTAAAAAAGTGTCAAACAAATCACATTTTCCCCACATTTCGGTGGTGGAAAGTTCTGGAATCTGCGTGGATCCACAATCTTCCACCCGCCCCACGATCCCCAAAGTCTTCCGAGAAAAATGGTACCTCACTTGTGTGGGTCGGCCTAGTGCCCGCGACAGGAAACGGCGCAAAACGCAACGTGGACACACCTCAATTTCGCAGTGAAAAATGACCCTTTTTTGGCAAAGTGCCTAGCTGTAGTTTTTGAACCATAGCTCTGCCGGCACCTAGGGAAACCTAGCAAACCTATACATTTTTGAAAACTAGACACCCAGGGGAATCCAGGATGGGTGACTTGACTGCCTCCCACCAGGTTCTGTTACCCAGAATCCCTTGCAAACCTAAAAAGTGTCAAAAAAATCACATTTTCCCCACATTTCTGTGGTGGAAAGTTCTGGAATCTGCGTGGATCCACAAATTTCCACCCGCCCCGCGATCCCCAAAGTCTTCTGAGAAAAATGGTACCTCACTTGTGTGGGTCGGCCTAGTGCCCGCGACAGGAAACGGCGCAAAACTCAAGGAGGAAACACCTCAATTTCGCAGTGAAAAATGACCCTTTTTTGGCAAAGTGCCTAGCTGTAGTTTTTGAACCCTAACTCTGCCGGCACCTAGGGAAACCTAACAAACCTATACATTTATGAAAACTAGACACCCAGGGGAATCCAGGATGGGGTGACTTGACTGCCTCCCACCAGGTTCTGTTACCCAGAATCCCTTGCAAACCTAAAAAAGTGTCAAAAAAATCACATTTTCCCCACATTTCTGTGGTGGAAAGTTCTGGAATCTGCGTGGATCCACAAATTTCCACCCGCCCCGCGATCCCCAAAGTCTTCCGAGAAAAATGGTACCTCACTTGTGTGGGTCGGCCTAGTGCCCGCGACAGGAAACGGCGCAAAACGCAACGTGGACACACCTCAATTTCGCAGTGAAAAATGACCCTTTTTTGGCACAGTGCCTAGCTGTAGTTTTTGAACCATAGCTCTGCCGACACCTAGGGAAACCTAGCAAACCTATACATTTTTGAAAACTAGACACCCAGGGGAATCCAGGATGGAGTGACTTGACTGCCTCCCACCAGGTTCTGTTACCCAGAATCCCTTGCAAACCTAAAAAAGTGTCAAAAAAAAATCACATTTTCCCCACATTTCTGTGGTGGAAAGTTCTGGAATCTGCGTGGATCCACAAATTTCCACCCGCCCCGCGATCCCCAAAGTCTTCCAAGAAAAATGGTACCTCACTTGTGTGGGTCGGCCTAGTGCCCGCGACAGGAAACGGCGCAAAACACAACGTGGACACACCTCAATTTCGCAGTGAAAAATGACCCTTTTTTGGCACAGTGCCTAGCTGTAGTTTTTGAACCATAGCTCTGCCGGCACCTAGGAAAACCTAGCAAACCTATACATTTTTGAAAACTAGACACCCAGGGGAATCCAGGATGGGGTGACTTGACTGCCTCCCACTAGGTTCTGTTACCCAGAATCCCTTGCAAACCTAAAAAAGTGTCAAAATAATCACATTTTCCCCACATTTCTGTGGTGGAAAGTTCTGGAATCTGCGTGGATCCACAAATTTCCACCCGCCCCGCGATCCTCAAAGTCTTCCGAGAAAAACAGGTCCTCACTTGTGTGGGTCGGCCTAGTTCCCGCGACAGGAAACGGCGCAAAACGCAACGTGGACACACTTCAATTTCGCAGTGAAAAATGACCCTTTTTTGGCAAAGTGCCTAGCTGTAGTTTTTGAACCATAGCTCTGCCGGCACCTAGGGAAACCTAGCAAACCTATACATTTTTGAAAACTAGACACCCAGGGGAATTCAGGATGGGGTGACTTGACTGCCTCCCACCAGGTTCTGTTACCCAGAATCCCCTGCAAACCTAAAAAAGTGTCAAAAAAAATCACATTTTGCCCACATTTCTGTGGTGGAAATTTTTGTAATCTGTGTGGATCCACAAATTTCCACCCGCCCCGCGATTCCCAAAGTCTTCCGAGAAAAATGGTACCTCACTTGTGTGGGTCGGCCTAGTGCCCGCGACAGGAAACGGCGCAAAACGCAACGTGGACACACCTCAATTTCGCAGTGAAAAATGATCCTTTTTTGGCAAAGTGCCTAGCTGTAGTTTTTGAACCATAGCTCTGCCGGCACCTAGGAAAACCTAACAAACCTATACATTTTTAAAAACTAGACACCCAGGGGAATTCAGAATGGGGTGACTTGACTGCCTCCCACCAGGTTCTGTTACCCAGAATCCCTTGCAAACCTAAAAAAGTGTCAAAAAAAATCACATTTTCCCCACATTTCTGTGGTGGAAAGTTCTGTAATCTGCGTGGATCCACAAATTTCCACCCGCCCCGCGATCCCCAAAGTCTTCCGAGAAAAATGGTACCTCACTTGTGTGGGTCGGCCTAGTGCCCGCGACAGGAAACGGCGCAAAATGCAACGTGGACACACCTCAATTTCGCAGTGAAAAATGACCCTTTTTTGGCAAAGTGCCTAGCTGTAGTTTTTGAACCATAGCTCTGCCGGCACCTAGGGAAACCTAGCAAACCTATACATTTTTGAAAACTAGACACCCAGGGGAATTCAGGATGGGGTGACTTGACTGCCTCCCACCAGGTTCTGTTACCCAGAATCCCTTGCAAACCTAAAAAAGTGTCAAAAAAATCACATTTTCCCCACATTTCTGTGGTGGAAAGTTCTGTTATCTGCGTGGATCCACAAATTTCCACCCGCCCCGTAATCCCCAAAGTCTTCCTAGAAAAATGGTACCTCACATGTGTGGGTCGGCTTAGTGCCCGCGACAGGAAACGGCGCAAAACGCAACGTGGACACACCTCAATTTCGCAGTGAAAAATGACCCTTTTTGGCAAAGTGCCTAGCTGTAGTTTTTGAACCATAGCTCTGCCGGCACCTAGGGAAACCTAGCAAACCTATACATTTTTGAAAACTAGACACCCAGGGGAATCCAGGATGGGTGACTTGACTGCCTCCCACCAGGTTCTGTTACCCAGAATCCCTTGCAAACCTAAAAAGTGTCAAAAAAATCACATTTTCCCCACATTTCTGTGGTGGAAAGTTCTGGAATCTGCGTGGATCCACAAATTTCCACCCGCCCCGCGATCCCCAAAGTCTTCTGAGAAAAATGGTACCTCACTTGTGTGGGTCGGCCTAGTGCCCGCGACAGGAAACGGCGCAAAACTCAAGGAGGAAACACCTCAATTTCGCAGTGAAAAATGACCCTTTTTTGGCAAAGTGCCTAGCTGTAGTTTTTGAACCCTAACTCTGCCGGCACCTAGGGAAACCTAACAAACCTATACATTTATGAAAACTAGACACCCAGGGGAATCCAGGATGGGGTGACTTGACTGCCTCCCACCAGGTTCTGTTACCCAGAATCCCTTGCAAACCTAAAAAGTGTCAAAAATCACATTTTCCCCACATTTCTGTGGTGGAAAGTTCTGGAATCTGCGTGGATCCACAAATTTCTACCCGCCCCGCGATCCCCAAAGTCTTCCGAGAAAAATGGTACCTCACTTGTGTGGGTCGGCCTAGTGCCCGCGACAGGAAACGGCGCAAAACGCAACGTGGACACACCTCAATTTCGCAGTGAAAAATGACCCTTTTTTGGCACAGTGCCTAGCTGTAGTTTTTGAACCATAGCTCTGCCGGCACCTAGGGAAACCTAGCAAACCTATACATTTTTGAAAACTAGACACCCAGGGGAATCCAGGATGGAGTGACTTGACTGCCTCCCACCAGGTTCTGTTACCCAGAATCCCTTGCAAACCTAAAAAAGTGTCAAAAAAAATCACATTTTCCCCACATTTCTGTGGTGGAAAGTTCTGTTATCTGCGTGGATCCACAAATTTCCACCCGCCCCGTAATCCCCAAAGTCTTCCTAGAAAAATGGTACCTCACATGTGTGGGTCGGCCTAGTGCCCGCGACAGGAAACGGCGCAAAACGCAACGTGGACACACCTCAATTTCGCAGTGAAAAATGACCCTTTTTTGGCAAAGTGCCTAGCTGTAGTTTTTGAACCATAGCTCTGCCGGCACCTAGGGAAACCTAGCAAACCTATACATTTTTGAAAACTAGACACCCAGGGGAATCCAGGATGGGTGACTTGACTGCCTCCCACCAGGTTCTGTTACCCAGAATCCCTTGCAAACCTAAAAAAGTGTCAAAAAAATCACATTTTCCCCACATTTCTGTGGTGGAAAGTTCTGGAATCTGCGTGGATCCACAAATTTCCACCCGCCCCGCGATCCCCAAAGTCTTCTGAGAAAAATGGTACCTCACTTGTGTGGGTCGGCCTAGTGCCCGCGACAGGAAACGGCGCAAAACTCAAGGAGGAAACACCTCAATTTCGCAGTGAAAAATGACCCTTTTGGCAAAGTGCCTAGCTGTAGTTTTTGAACCCTAACTCTGCCGGCACCTAGGGAAACCTAACAAACCTATACATTTATGAAAACTAGACACCCAGGGGAATCCAGGATGGGGTGACTTGACTGCCTCCCACCAGGTTCTGTTACCCAGAATCCCTTGCAAACCTAAAAAGTGTCAAAAAAATCACATTTTCCCCACATTTCTGTGGTGGAAAGTTCTGGAATCTGCGTGGATCCACAAATTTCTACCCGCCCCGCGATCCCCAAAGTCTT